>JAHTLZ010003542.1:68020184-68096355 GCA_023846285.1 Phrynocephalus versicolor
ATAATAATAATAATAATAATAATAATAATAATAATAATAATAATAATGTGCCGTGAAGTCCAATTTGGACTTACGGTGAGTCTTTCCAGGGTTTTCTAAGTCATGAGTACTCGGACATCATTTACCATTCCCTTCTAGGTGCACCCCGGGACTGTGCAGCTTGCTCACAGTCTGGCTCTTCTCTGAGGAGGCATAGTGGAGAATCGAACTAGCAACTGCTGGCTCAACAGTCAGATACCTTAAGGACTGAATTTCCAGCTAGCTGACCCCACTGTATAGTGGATGGAAAATATTTGCTTCTTTGGAATCCAGCCTTTAACTCAAGCTATTACAAATTAAGATTCCTCTCAACCTAGTCCCACTGACCCCTGATTTTTGTAGCTTTGTGATACAAGATTATGGCAAAATGCTAGACAATAGACAGACAGACGGGTGGACGGATGGATGGCAGGACTCTGGAAGTGATAATTTGGCAGAGTTTGTAGTCTCTTCTCACCCAGCTCTTAAAACTAAGAACACTACTGTCAGCTTTGAGTACATGAATGCAATTTTTGAAAACCGATGCAATGGCCAGATAGAAGCCACAGATTTAAAGACAACAAATATCTGCCAGCAGCTAGGAGACTGTTGCCTTTTATGCCATGCTTACTGGATCCCAGATAACTGGAAAAGAGAGGCTGAAGAGCTCTTATGATCTTAACGTGGTGCTTCTCTGCCTTTTCTAGACTATTCACAACTGTACTTACTATCCCACATATCTCCCTTTATTTTGAAACATGGGATACCAAAACCGGATTCTAAACCCAGTTCAAAATTTGAATACTATCACAATGTTTTGTTTACAGCAACATCTAACAGGACAATAGGAACATTCCTCTGGGAATCATTCCTATTTCAGACGCCACTACAATCAATGGGTTTGCTGCAGTAGAAGAGCTTTTCTAATACAAAATCTTGATGGATTGTTCTATCCTCAAATTAGTTTTGGCTTAATCCATTTGACATAAAAGACACACATGCACACAAAAATGAAACCGCTTAGGAAGCCAATGCATGGATTTTCCCCAGTTGAAGAAGAAAACGGACTACAGTACTACGAAAAACCAAACATTCTTGTCTTGTTTCTGGTAACGACAATTCTTCTGCCCTGAAAGGAGTGCCTCAGAAAACATGTCAACAGATAGAGCGATGTAGTTGGAGTTTGTTGCTTCTAACACAAGGGAAGAGAATAAAGTATAAAACAAACAGAAGTCTCACCTAACTGAAATGTTCAACAATCACTTTTTAAAAAATACCCACTAACACAATCATTTTGGATTATTCATTGTTCTAGAACATTGGAGGGAGAAATACAAAAATAATAAAGCTTGGATTTAACAAATGGGAAGTGCATGTTCTTATATTCCTTATTTCTATGATGTGATTGAATGCTGTTCCCACCTGAATTTAATATAATCCTATACAGAATTTTCCTTACCCATTATGATGCCAGTTTTAGCTTTGAAATGCTCAGGAGACACTTAATCCCACCTCAAAGCTATGTGGTTATATTATTCGCAAACATAGGCCTGGCCTCGCACTTTGGATGCAGAAATGATCATACCAAAATCAAAACTACGTGAAACAAAAGCAAACCCTCACCCAATCAGCATCAACAGTGCTTTGCACACCTTACAACCACACTTCCAGTTTATCTATCTTCAAAAAATGCTTCGATTACAGCAAAGCGCCTCTTGGATACCATTAAAAACGTAACACACATGGTTACTAGTCTTTGGACCAGCATGGAACTAAACGACAGTCGTGAGTTTTTCGGGCTGTTTGGCCGTGTTCTGGAAGTTTTTCTTCCTGACGCTTCGCCAGACTCTGTGGCTGGCATCTTCAGAGGGCAAGGAGCGCATACCCCAGAGCAGAGAGAGAACTCCTAGTTCCCTGAAATCCTTGCTCAATTTCAGGGCCATTTAAAAGAGAAACTGACAAACAAAACAATGCAGTATGTAACATTAAATGTCCTATTTCCCCCTTTTTTCGTTCTGGACTCCTGTTTAAGCTGGGCCAACAATGATGTTAAAGCAGAACATGTTCATATAAATAGCCTGGGAACCACAGAATAACAGTTATTCAGGTAACATGCCTGAATATGTGACATTCCATATTTATGTCATTTAATGTTCCATACTGTACACTTGTTTCATCAAAAAGGATACAGGCACATCCCAAAGACCTCAAGACCTTGTGTGATTGTTCACTGCCCAGAATAGTGCTTTGCACTGTTTGGACCATATAAAGGCCTGGGAAAAAACACCCTAAGAAAGAAAAAGTCTTACAAGTAATAATTGTTTCAAAATTGTTAATGCTAAAAATAAATAAATAACTAAAGGGCAAGGGTTTCAGTTTCACGTGGCCAGCTAGAATGCAAGATGGAATTAGCACTTGACATGGTGGAAATGAGCAAAATTCCCAAAGCAATAATAATATCCAAGAGAAGAATCTGTCCAGCCAGCCATGCATGCTGAGAGAGAGAGAGAGAGAGAGAGAGAGAGAGAGAGAGAGAGAAAGACAGAGCTGGCACTACTCTTTGGAGAGGCTGAGCTGCCAAACTTACTGTTTTCTTGCACCCTGGCCACGAAGCCTGTGAGAGGTATCTGTGGAGTCAACTGAGGCATAGGGGGAGGGGGCGGAGCAATAGAAACTGGAAGCGACACACACCATAAACGGGGAAGTAAACACAGATACAGGAAAAGGAAAACAAAAACAAAAAGCAGCTGTCAGTAAACAATGGACCACAAAACGAGGTATGCAATGAACAACAGAAATGCACACAACAAGACCTCCTTCGAAGTTTGCTTTGCCAACAATACAACTGCTGCTGAACTTCGTGGTGCTAACTGGCAATTAAAACAAAACAAAACTTTGCTACACGTGGAGCTAAAACCAGCACACTCTGCATCCCAAAGTTCGCATGGCTGTTTCCGAAGGCTTCCTCTGCTTTAAACACAGACCGCTTGACCTCTTGTAGTGAAGAAGTTGTGGCGGAACTTCAGTGCAAGAGACAAACCATGATTTTCACCTACTTCTTAGAGCAGATTTAACAAGAAAATATTACCAAAAGAAGTGTGCGTGGGAGGGAAGGAATATACTGTAGTAGGAACTGGGCTTTGCAGTGAACTTCAAAAGCAAAAATTAAAAGAACAGCAATACTGATAGAACTGATTGGAGAAAATAAAGTTATTTATTTATTTATTTATTTATTTATTTATTTAAGTATTTTTATCTCGCCTTTCTCCTTGAAAAAGAACCCAAGGCGGCTTACAGTAATGAGGGATAATATACAGTCCAATACAATTAAGAGATGATAATATACAGTCCAATACAATTAAAACATGTTCAAGTATTGAGAACATGTCCTTACGAAATCTTTTCCTCTGCTACTCAAGCAAGCCCGAGAATCTATAAGACATAATTCTAAAGGGTTTTATTTACAGCATAACTGCATTCCAGTTGCATCAAGATGACATAAATCCCAACTTCATCTATTCTGTGTTCAAAGGCCAAAATTTTATATAAAATTTGCTCTTGAGTAGAATTAACACAGGAAGGCATCGATGCCATTGACACAGCCTCTATAAATTTAACTGGAAGTTTGAAACAAGCTATTAAGACCAAGCAAAGTGTCGCCTTTGAAATAAGACAGTACGATGACTCTGCATTTAGGACTATTCTGCACACGGAGATCTCCAACTGTCTAGGTCAGTGTTGGCAAACCTATGGCACGGGTTGCCAAAGGTGGCACTCGGATCCCTTTCTGTGGGCACCCGACACCGCCCCTTCACAGCCACCCGTATTCAGGTTAACTTGCTGTATTGGAACTTTACGAAAAATTAGTGTGTTTTGAATCACATTTTGGTCACTCAGCCTACAAAGGTTCACCATCACTGGTCTAGGTCCTTCAAGCTTATGAGGGAGATGTTTCAACTTGAATTGGGAAAGAAATGCTAGTAATTTAAAGGGACTTGTAAATGTGTAGACAAAATACAAAAAAGTAGGTGTTACTTGAATGTGCACAATGGATCTTTCATTCTTTCAAACTTCAAAATAAAATAAATAATAATAAATATTCTTAAACTTGTACAAGAGAATATTTTATAATAATAACACCAAATTACTCAGACTGATTTCAAGTATCCTGAACCCACATCACATGGAGATAAAACATCTCATTACCCTTATATCTCTCTGACCTTACAAAATCCAGTTCGTGGGATTTCGCAAGGTCCATGTCCAAGCTCCAATGGCGAACACAAAGGCCTCCCCCTGCCAAAGTCTCTTGTCTTCATTTCTGAAATGACTATGGATGCACCTCAACTAGCACATCTAAATTACCAAATGTCTTTTCTCAAAAATTGTTAGACAGAGCAGGAGATTAGATCTCGGACATTCATTCTACCATTTCCTCTCATCTAGATTCAAAGCAACTGGAAGACTCTCTGTTCAGCAGAGTAATAAAACTGGAAGTGCAAATTTGAAAAAGGTTCAGAACTTCCATGTAGACCACAATTTAAAAAAAATTCAAGGAGATCGCTGTATTGCAGCAAGAGTCCTGTGGTGCCTTACGAGACAAGCCTGTTTTATTTCGCAAGAGCTTTGATGGACATAACACGCTTTTTCAGATGCTTGAGATATATAAGATGCGAGCCACAGGTTATGCACACGCTGGTCATCGATACAGGATCCGACAGAAGGAAACATGACACAGAAAATAAGAATGGGCTAACTCTTTTGCTTTCTTTTGCGTGCAGAAGACAGTGTGATATTCAGCCGATTGTAGAAGAAAGCATCCACACCCATTGGCTAGGCACATGCTTCAAAATCCCACTAGGGATTATTCAGAAACGCAACTAGAAGGCACTAAAAGTTACATTGTCTGCCTTCTGTATATGTAATACAGAAACAGAATTTCAGTTCCTGTTAGAACGCTGGTTATAAGCTTTCAAAGGGTTGGTGGACATGAACATCTGGGCAAGAGTAAGTCAGCACCACCCACAGTACTGAAGTGTTAAAAGTGTTTTTGAGCGAGTGTCTGTGTTAGCCAATGGCAGAAATTCTTGCTTTACCCTTAGGGTCACAATAAGACAGAAGTGACTTGACAACCACAGGTTGGAAAGAACAATATGTCCTTACTCGAGTAAGTCAATTAACATATGTAATAAGATAAAAGGTTTCTAACTTTGTTCAACCCTAGAAAATCATAGCTGATCCTCTGGATGTCTTCCCATTCAGCTGTTTCCATTTGGCAAGATCTTATGGTTCAGCTGTTTATTTTACTACACATATTTTAAACTGACAACCTGTGCAGATTTGTCTGTTTTGCCATCCTATTCCCTTTGGATCTATGGTGTAATATAAAGGATTCCCCCCCCCCCAGAACAATGAGAGAAAGCAGACCGTATCTGGCTTCAGCTGAAACAGCTACTGTATTCCCTCAAAAGCAGAGTCTACTGTGTTCACGTCTTTGATGAGAACTGACTTGTGCAACTGACCTTACTGTTTCCATGATATTTATGTCAGCCATCCCTCTGAAAATTTATGACTTATGTTAAAAATACATTCTTCATTGTCTGCATCTAAGCTATCACACCAAACATAAACGTAACCAGTGTACATACAAACCTGAATTTCAAGTTTCTGAAAAAAAGTGCTATGTCCAAGAATTCTTACGTCCAGTATAGCTTGCTTGTCTTAAACTATATTCAGATAGTGCCTTTGACTCTCAACATTTCAAACAGTGCCATAATTTGGTATTCATGTTTTGACAATTAAATCCTGGTAGAGAGTTCACTTCACAAGAGTGTGATCCCACCCACCCCCTCTGCATAGCAACATACAACACAACAGACAGTTTGGCACAGATTTAATTTCCAAAATTAGTTTTTTTTCTTGCATTCTTCTCCCTCAAACACCCCCCCAAGCTATGTCTGTTTCTTAGCTTAAAGAATGTCACCCAAGCAAAACAGGAAACTCAGAAGCTGTATTTTCAAGGCTTTTAAAAAAAATCATAAGTTCCAGAGAAGAACAAAAACAACTGATGAGTTTAAATTAGTCGCTAGAGGCTATTTCGTTTAAAAAGCAGGGCGAGCTGCTTGTATTTATGGCTTCTGTTGTACTGAAATGAAAACTTGCATTGTAAAAATAAACAAGGATGATGTTATACTAAAATGTTAGACAATTAGGACATATTATGAAGATGGGTTTGTCCTGCTGAAAGATTTCCACTTGAAAATGACAGGGCCATTTCTCTACATTTTCATATTTTCCCAATTGTACTGCACTTCTGACCATGGCGGGGAGACCCCAATACCACCAACGGCTGTGTTTATCATTTCTCAAAACAATGGGCTAGATGGGAAAATGACGTCTCCACCCCATACTAGTTTAGTTCATCGCATGGAGGAGAGCGAGCTAGAACCTGCCCATCCAACGTGCTAGCCCCAGCCTCAATGCTCTTGCACATCTAAATGGAAAAAACCACATGCATACAAACTAACATGCCGTCAATAAGATGAGCTAAATAGCAACAAGAACTAAATTCCTGTTGCAGTCATCCAAACGGCATAGCGTTCAAACATGAACTGTTGTAAGGTAATTATCGGTTGCATAGACTGTGCCAAGAAACAGACCTCGTGCACAACAGATAATGTCTATGGACATTTCATAACCTATAGCCATTACTGTCTAGAAGTTACACCGTTTACATAACTACAACAGCATTTCTGCCACAGAATCACAAAACTTTAGAGCTAGAAGGGACTCCAAAGGTCATGGAGTCCAACCCTCTGTCAAAACAGTAAATCTGGGGCGTGGCCACTACGTGTTTTGTTTAAATGTAGTTCTTCTGCACAGATGCATAAGAACATGGATGGTTGTACTCAGAACAAATAGGGGGAAATGTGGCATGCTCTTCCTCCACTCTATTTGATGGGTCAGAGCAAGAGGAGGTAGCCAAGTAGAGTGGTACCTCTTACGACGAATTTAATTCATTCTATGGGTCAATTTGTCCTACGAAAAATTCATCCTACGAAGCATGGTTTAATTTGGATTCCCATAGGAATGCATTGACTTCGTCTTGTGAAGCATTCCATAGGAAAATCTGTCTTATAAGGTTTTCCTATTCCTGGGCATTTCATTCCTTTTACAATTTTTTTTGTCTTAAGGTGCATTTGTCTTATGAGGTATTACTGTATTTATGATGTTCCTGCTCATAGTTTGCAGCTGTCTTTGGCAATGACAATGATGCTATTACTGCAGAACACAGAAATAGCTTAAAGAAATTGAGCTAGATATTCAGATAGTTCTTTTGACATCATGGATGATTACTTTGTACCAAAGAAAAGAAACAGCAACTTTACACCATCACACTATGAAAAATTAATCTTTCAAGTGGCTAATGAAATTTTGTAGATATTCTTAAGTCCAGCTGTAGTGCGATGACCTGGTTACTAATAAAACTGTGGTCAGCTCCTGGTCTTTGCAAGAAATTAAAGCCACAGTTTCCCAGTCCAGATACAACAGGGAACGGTAGTTTAATGCACCATGACAGAAGGTCTGAAGCTAGACAGGATGCAAAGGGAAAAGGAAAATGGAAGGACAGAGACGGTGTCGATTTGTCCATGGTCCAACAAATCATGGTTTATTAGAGCGAGACATTTATATCCAAATGAAGCCATAATTAGTGAATCACTGAGAAACCAAAGAGCAAATGCATCATCTTCATATTGGCTTGCAGAAAAGCAACCCTAGGAACTCCATGCTCTGCAAAAACCCAGCAGCTTACTTGAGTTTTGAGAATAGAGAGGCCCGCCATTAACATGAGGTTGAGCAGAAAACGGAGCCGTCACAGAAGGATTCCGCCTAAATCCACCAGAAGAGGCCGAAGAAGTGGTAGAGTTGTGTCTGGAAATCTGCCTGGTCATTGTGCCATACTGGGAACCAGGAGCTGACCCAGGAACAGCTGAAAAGCAGGAGCCAAAAGGAACCAACAAGACATAAGCAAAAGCACAAAACAAAACAAAAAACAATCTTAGGACAGAGTACAGAAAACCAAATGGGAGTGCTGGTAGGGAAAGAAATGTATGAAGCCCACAGTACAGAAAACACATGAAAACCAACTTCACAGAAGTCCTGGACAGACGTTTGAAAAGGCCACTGTGTGCATGAATATTTGTTTATTTATATATATATATAATTTTATGTACCTTATACATAATGAAACTTAAAGTTAGTAAGGACTGGTTTTTGAGGCTTCCAAAGATTTCCTAAAGATACAATAGGATCCCAGTATCTGCTGGGGAGTGGTTCCAGGCCTTTCCATAGATAATGAAAACCGTGGATAAGAGGGAACACCTAAAAAAACCCCAAAACTGCCGTTTTGTGACAGTAGCTTGCTTTACGGCTGCCGTTTTGTGACAGTAGCTTGCTTTACGGCTGCTGTTTTGTGACAGTAGCTTGCTTTACAGCTGCTGTTCAGTAGCCTCCTTAATGGTTGCTGTTTTACAACAATAGCTTGCTTTATAGCTGCTGTTTGTGACAGTAGCTTGCTTTGCAGCTGCTGAATTATTCATTTCATTTTTTTCTTCTGCCAACCGTGGATAACTGAATCAGTGGACAATGAATCAGTGGCTATGGGGGTCCTACTATATTTAAATACTCAGATTGAGCTGCAAATAAAATTCCACAAACTATGTTGAATTATAAGTTTAGATGCAATATATATATATTTGGGGAAAGAATGTATTCAAACAAACAAAAAATATTTCAACCTATCAAAGACACAATCAACTTTCTGAAATGCAATAAGCTCCCATTTTTGAACCAAGCGGGAAAATATACAATTTAAAACATCATTTTTAAAGAAGTAAACAACCAGGTTAAGCGTGCTCCACTGCTCAATAAAAATTCCACATTCTACCTGACAAATAATGATGAGTTGACCCTCAAAGAGCCCCCCAAGAGTGTCATAGAAAGACACTGTTAAATTAGTATCACCAATAATCTCTACTACTGATCCTAAAATATCTGAATTACACTTTCCAGTGTGTATATCTGCTGTGGGAAGAAAGAACATAACAAACAAGTAAAAAACTTCTGATATCCTAGCTAGTGCCCACTGGTTTCTGGGTTTGGTGCAAGAACATATATTCTTAAGAAAACTGATTACTTCCCATAACACAAATTGAGTATTTTTACTTTCCTCAATGTCTTCTCAAAAAAATTAGAACCAAATCACTAGTACAATTTCTCCACAAACTGTGTTCTCTAGATATGTTGAGCTGCATGAATGGTCTGAGCTAGCAATTATAGAGCTACACATTAGAGGGTATCAAAATTACTGCCACTGAGGTTGGTAATCAAATGGTGGTCAAGGTTATTGGATTGCAACTTTCAGAAGACTTAGAAAACACATCCTAGGCTAGAAGCAATAGTTTCATTTAAATTAAGAGCACGTTCCTATGTTTTCCAGTTATATATCCAAAGGCCTTCGCTAAAGAAAACTTTAGTTAGGATTAGACTGGTTACATTTCCAAGTTTGCTTGTTGGTGGTTGTGGTTATGGCAGTTGCTATTGTTAGTTACTCTACTTCTATCAGGTCAACTGCATTAGTTGGAAGTGTGTGAGGAGGATTATGCCAACAAACCAAAATACGTCCAGGATTTTCACATAGTCTCACCTATCATATTGTCCATCATGAGTGGTGGAGCTACTGGTGGTGCTGGTGGCGCTTCGAAAGGAAAAGAAACAGATATGCTGTGCTATGAAAAAAGTTCAGAATGCTAAACCAGGCCTTGACTTGGAGCTGAACTTTCTGAGATGTTATGGAGGTCCCAGAGAGAAATGGATGCCCATTTACAATTGAAAACAACTGCTATGTTAAATCATCAGGAGACAGTGTAGACATGTAGGAAGCCAATGTACCTTTTGCAATTTATATGGCCCCATGATGAAGAGATACTTGACCAATATCTCTCACAGCAGAGCAGAAATGAAAGGTTAGCAAGTAAAGACAGAACAAAAAACTCCCTCAGCACATGACCTAATGTTGCAAACTGGGTCGCCATGTTATGTTTATAAGTGGGCTGCATGCAAACAACAGGTCGGTGCCTCCAATTCATGTGTGTTGTGTTGCGTCATTACAGTTGTGACCTTCTCTCCACGACCCCATGCCCATGGAGTTTTCTTGGTAGGAATACTGGAGTAGTTTGCCAGTTCCTACTCCAGGCACCTACAGCACCTGGTATTCCCTGGTGGTTTCCCATCCAAGTACTAACCAGGGTCGACCCTTCTTAGCTTCTGAAATCAGGTGAGACTAGATATGCTTAAATCTAGGCAGCTACGCCTCTAATTCATAGGCTTCAACAAATATATCACTGGTAGTGGAACAAGCCATGGCTCTCAATCCAGAGAGCACTTCCATGTTTATAAAGGCTTTAGCTTTTTCCACCCAAGAACCAATTAACATTTTACCTGACCTTTTCCTGGAAGGCATCCATGCATGTGCCATGGCACGCAACACTTTTAAAAATGAAAGCAGTCAATCAAATTATTTCAACATTTGTCATGCAGGTTCCACAGAAATCAAGATGGCAAGCCCAAGGAGCACAAACCACCAGGCTTCAGCCACCCACAGAATTATAGCACTATCAAGTTGTAAGGAACCAGAGGATCATAGATTCTGATCCAAGTCAGGGAATCCACCGGTAAAGCATCCCTGCCAGACAGCCATCCAACTTCTCTTTAATATCAATTCTCTATCGTCAAGTCAATTCTTATGGTGGCCCTTTTCAGGGTTTTCTAGGTTCAGAACTCAGGAGTGATTTGTTATTCCCTTCTCCTGGAGGCATTGTTGGACAGTGCAGCTGGCCCAAGGCCACCCAGGCCATCTCTTCTAGAAGGCACAGTGGGGAGCTGAACTCCCAGCCTCTGGTTCCGCAGCCAGATGCCTAGTTCAGCAAGCTATCCAGCTACCATAGCCTTTCTTTACAACCCTCTAAAAAGTCTCTTGTTACCCTGGTCTGAAATAGGGTCATAAGAAGAACAATGGCCTGAATAGGCTTGTTAGGTAGACAACAGTATCCATAGCCTTAAGGTGAACAATGGCCTAAGGTGCTGAAACCTATAAAGTATGGGTCATTGCTCACCTTAAGGTTATGGATACTGTTTTAAGAACATAGGAACATAAGAAGAACTATGCTGGATCAGGCCAAAAGCCCATCGAGTCCAGCTTCCTGTATCTCACATTAGCCCCACCAGATGCGTCTGGGAGAGCATGAGACTAGATATCTGTCCCTTGATACCACTCCCCTGCATCTGGCTCTTGAAATACCCTGAATTTCCTTAGGAAAATGGTATGCCCCAAACAGTTACCATTTTCCTCCATTAATGAAGCAACACAAATAACCCTTGTTTGATTGTCTTAGTACCCACGCCTTCTATTCTGAATGATGACTCAGCTATCCTCCTTTAGAAAGACAATAGAAGAAAAATGTACTGTCGCTGCAAACCTTTTCAAAACAATAATCATATCAAAATTGATAACTTAAAGCTACTTGGAGTGTTTTTTAAATGTAAATATGAAAACGTGTTTGAGTCTCCTTTTTTTTTCACACTCTAGTTTTGACACAGTTCTCATCATTTGTCTTAAATTCATTAGTGAAAAAGACCATAGAGTATTATGCAAGAAGGTGTTTTCCATCACAAGCACTCTTAAATGTAATAATAAATATCCACTTATTAAATTAAGCATATGGACTGTTGGGAGGAATAATCACTGACGGACAGTAAGTACTGAATAAAGGTGACTTTGTTACAATGATCTTCAATTCTTCTGAACAATTTTTAATGAAAGCAAGTATTGAGTCCCCTCATTAGGAAAAAAGTAACCTACAAAAGATAGTAAAAAAAATCAAATCAAATAAATATTGCAAACAAAAGCATTTACTATACTATGGTAGTGCAATTTGTGCCAGTTCATAGACTGCTTTTTAAATTAATTTATTTGTATGGATTGTTACATTCATTCAGAATCATCAAACAAGGACTGAAAATTCAAGAGTGAAAAGTTGCAAACAAAACAAACCGAAACCTACCCCTACAACTAACCCCCATAGAAAAAAGCTTATCTGAAGCGTTTGTCTGGTTACATTTATATGGTACACTGTCTGGGAAGCCAGCTGGTAAATACCTGGACCAACAGTTGGTGGTGAGGGGGTAGGCACGGCAATGGGAATGCCAATACTGCTGCTTCCACTGTTCTCTCGACTTCCACTTCCACCGCTACTGCCACTATTCAAAAAAAGAACAAGCAAGACGCAAGGAGATAAACAGATGTTTTGCACAGACAACAAGTTTCACGTGTGACAGAGAGAGAGAGAGAGAGAGAGAGATCTCATGCTGCTTATTATCATATTGGCTGAGCAGAATGATACAGATACAGATATAATTAGCTAAGTCATTAGATACAGACAGCTCCAGTATCAGTTATCATATGGTTAAGGAATGAGCTAAGAACTAGAGAAATGTTAATCAAACACAACACCCTAGTAGTTGCAAGGGGCGTAAACTAATTACAGGCAATGAAGTTCATATCAAAGGTTCCAAAGCAGGCCATCTACAGTTCTGATGTACAAAACACTGAATAATTTTTCCTGATGACTATTTATATCAGGTATGCACTAGACATTAGGATTGTTGTGAGAACCACCAGGGTAAGGTAAAGTGCTCCCATCAGAGTGTGTTATTAAATTTTGTTGTGACCCTCCACCAGCAAGCGTAGTGATAATATAATCATCATCCTAGATCTGCAGAGCTGGAAAGGAGTCCCGTTCTTGTCAAGAAGGCACAGCGGGGAATCAAACTCCCAGCCTCTGGCTCTGCAGTGCGACGCCTAAGCCCCTGGCCTATGATGAAGCAAGCAGACTTCTTCTAAAATCTAAAACAACCAAGTAAAGGCTAACAATAAATGAGGATGTAGCATATAGACCAGGGCTGTCCAAACTTCGGCCCTCCAGATGTTTTGGACCACAACTCCCAGAATTCCAAACCTGTATTGTCAATGACAAAGGACTGTGGGAGTTGTGGCCGAAAACATCTGGAGGGCCGAAGTTTGGACACCACTGATATAGACTTTTTAATGACATCAACCATTTGCACAAGGGGAGGGGTTTCTCCACGTGAAAAAAGGTGCAGTGAGCATGTAGCAAGCAGATGCTGGGACGGGAGAGAGGCGTATGTATCTAGCAGCCCATCTCTCACCCTGGGTCCCCCATCCAGGTGACTGTCATGTCAGCCTGCAATGTCAGGAGATGACCCCAGTGATTGTTCAGAGAAAAGCATGACCGTTAAATAAGATGCTAGTGAAGACAGAAGCTACTGCAACTTTAAGATACACTTTTTTGAAAAAGCAATTCAGAAATCTCTTAAAACATGCACAATCCCCATACTGGTCCAAAATGAGGCAGTCTCAATAGCCGAGCTTTCAAAATTAGTCTAACATGTAGCTGCCGAAAGATAAATTAGAGATGGCAACCAGCACTCGGGTTTGCTCGCAAAAAATTCAGTGCTCAGCATGCCAAAAATCTTGAACTGGTTGCCATGGTTGCAGCTGAATATTGTACCACAAACCACTTGCAACACTGAAGAGTCCGTTTCTGCTGCCTCCAATAATGGATGCACAAGAAGGCATTTATGCAATTGCTTTAAATAAGACAATGTTTTAACTGAATGCAGGCTCTCTCAAAATAGAACTGTTGTCATTTTACAAGCTCTACAGCGACTGTTGGGTTCATAAATTTCCATGATGAAAACCAAATGAAACAGATTATTAAAATGACCATTGGTAGGCCTGTAACCATTAACATAGACCATGAAGCTACATTGTTGGAAAATCTTGCCTGTATTTGTCCAGAGCTAGCAGTTGTGGCCTATTCTTCCCTAAGGTTCTAATGACTCACAAAACCCAAGACTTACTGACTTTTTTAGGGAGCAACCTTGAAAAATGAATATAGTTCTCTCCATTTAACACAGCTACTGATGCAAGATATTGGCACCTAAGATAACTCATGGGCATCCAGCTTCTGTTAAAATTGTTCAACAATGTTCAATAGTAAAAGAAAATCCACCATCTTCTGCTGCGTTCGATTCCACTGATAGTAGATTTGACCACGCTGTAAGTGAGTTCTAAAAATTTGTACCACAGATCTGTGTGATCCAATGGGTGCATGGGAACAAACAAAAATTGTAAATGCAAATAGACTTTTCTTTAAACAAGCTCAGAAACAGCGAATGAAGTTGACGGTTTTATTTTAGAGTTGTCCTACCCCAACCCCAAACTCAATGCGCTCCAGAAATGTCAAGTGACCGCTGCCAACTTCCCTGCCCATGGTCATACTAGCTGCGATTTGTGAACATTTGTTTATTTTATTTATTTCAGCCATAGGTTGGTTTTCTCCCAATAAGCTATAGTTTAAAAAATCTGGAGGGTACCAGGATACCTCTTCTTGCCAAGCTAGATCTGAATCTATAGATTTATCTTACTAATCATCAAGTTTCAAAGTTTACCTGTGTGTTCTGGGCCTCTGGTTCAACGATGCCGTTCTTCCAGGACTGTGCTGGCTTCCAAGTCTTGCAGGACTGGTCATGTAGTCATTAGGGACCGTCGGTGGCTTAACGGGCTCCAAGGTCTTATAGGGTGTATTCCGTCTAATTAAGTGGAGCAAGACACAAGAAAAGGCTTCTTAATTTAGGATGGAAAACAAAGAGTTGTAATGCTTTCCAACAGCTGCAGGAGATTAGGGCATGCCAGCCTGAAGCGCTGTTCTCATGCAACCTATGTATGTTGAGTAAATATAGTCTTTAGTGGTTGGTAAACTTACTGGAGTATATGTTAAACAAGGTTCTGATCCATAAGAAAGTGATTCAAGACACTGATTCTGTTTTCTAAAATTATCCAGTGCAATTCAGCAACTTTGCACTTAAAATTAATACAGCTAGAGTCCCTCTCAGTCTTAATACCCGTATCTGTTACACTCAAGCTAGGTTTTGCCATTTGTCTTCATCACAATGTCAACTACAACAGTTACCTAGTTTAAATTTTAGCAGAAGACTTTATAAAAACACAAAACATACTGGTACAGCTTGAAAGCAGAATGCAGAAACCAATGTCCTGAAGGCATCCATGAGTGGTATCGAGGGCATCACAAGCATTTTCTCCAGAAGCCAAACTTCCAAATGCAGGCAACAGATACCAACAGTGCCTTGACCGCTACAGAGCTTGGAATGGTTTTAATATGATCTTACTCCTTACACATAAATAATATTGAAGTACCAATTACCCAGTACAGAAAATGCATCCTGTTTACCATGTATTTTCACAATTTTACAAGCTGGAATTCACAGAGAACATGAGGCATGGCAAAAGCAAATACACAGAGTTGAGAAGAGTACATGGGGTGGGGGGGGTAACATATCTACAACCAGACAGAATGCGAACTTTATATCTATGATATCCAAAGCTGCCTCTCAGCTCCATTTAAAGGAGTGTCCACCAATCCAGTACCTTCCAGATCTGTTGAACCATGACTCTCAAAATGCCATTGTTAGCAAAGAATCCCAGCCAGCACAGCACAGCCTGGAGAGGGATTCAGGGAGTACCAGTCCAACTGGTCCAGAAGGTATCAAGCTGAAAACAAATGGGTTAAACTATGTGGAATGTAATAACTGGGGAAGTACTTCATGGACCAGATGCAGGGGAGTGGTATCAAGAGACAGATATCTAGTCTTGTGCGCTCCCGGACACATTTAGTGGGGCCACTGTGAGATATAGGACGCTGGACTAGATGGGCCTTTGGCCTGATCCAGCATGGCTCTTCTTATGTTCTTATGTTCCATCTGTAGTCATGCAGAACTACATGCAGAACTACAGGCTGGAATCAGAATAGTAAAAAGATGAAATACTAGGGAAGAAAGTTTTAGATTTTCTTGACCACACATACCATAATTCTCCATTTTGGATATTTTACCTGCCTTGCAGGAATGTGAGGGGGGGAAACCCATGCAATGCACCTGGGAGCTAGGCCTAAATTGGAAAACTTGGAAGCTTAGCTAGGCCAAGTGCTGCTCAAATGCTCTACTCCAAAAGAAAGCTCCTAATGAAAGTGGTCACATTTGAAAAAGTAGCAATGCCTGGTACATGAGGGGCACTCCAGGAAGCATGAGTAGCTGCCAAGAGATCATGGCCATCATCTGAAGAATGGTCGTGAGATGCAAAAAGATTAGGAATAACTCATTATTTTGCAAAGATCTGTCCTGCCATTTTGGAGCTGAACTGTGTTCTGGAGAATCCAGCCTCATGAACCAAAAATCCCTTTAAAGCTAGGAAATAAGCTACTACTTTGTCTATATTCAAATTTATCAAACATTTTAAATCTTAGACTGCACAAACATAATAGAGTCCATATTTAAAATTGGATACTTCATGTTTTTAAAGGACTCCTTAAAAGAAATGGAACTGGAAAAGGTGCAAAAGAGAGTGACTAAAATGATTACTGGGCTGGGGCACCTCCCTTATGAGGAAAGGCTAAAACATTTGGGGCTCTTTAGTCTGGAAAAAAGGCGCCTGAGGGGGGATATGATTGAGACGTGCAAAATAATGCAGGGCATGAGTAAAGTGGATAGAGGGAAGCTCTTCTCCCTATCACAAAAAAACAGAACTAGGGGACATATACTCAAATTGTGGACTCGGAGAGTAAGAACAGACAAAAGAAAATATTTTTTCACCCAGCACTTTGTTAGTCTGTGGAACTCCCTGCCACAGGATGTGGTGATGGCATCTGTCCTGGATGCCTTCAAAAGGGGATTGGACAGATTCCTGGAGGAAAAGTCCATCACAGGTTACAAACCATGAGGGAGATGTGTAATCTCCAGGCTTAAAACCGGGGTACTTCAAGGTCCAGATGCAGGGGAGTGGTATCAGGAGACAGAGATCTAATCTCGTGCACTCCCAGAGGCATTTGGTGGGTCCACTGTGAGATACAGGAAGCTGGACTAGATGGGCCGTTGGCCTGATCCAGCATGGCTCTTCTTATGTTCTTATGTTCTTATGTAACATCACCTTTGATTGGAATGCTAATAAAGTAGCAGACTCTGCATACAACATTTATTTATTTATTTATTTATTTTAATATTTATATACCGCCCATCTTCCAGAAGAACTCTGGGCGGTTTACAACAGGTAACAAGCATAAAACCAAAAGAGAACAATAACAAAATAATAAACATATACAACATAATAAAACAACAACAACAACAACAACAGCAGCAGCAGCAGCAGCAGCAGCAGCAGCAACAACAACAACAACAACAACAAGCTAGCGTGATGGCAGGGTAATCGTGAAAAAAAAAGGATTAACTGTCGCCAAATGCCTCACAAAAAAGCCAGGTCTTTAAGGCTTTTTTGAAGGCTGGCAGGGACTGTGCAAGGTGCAACTCACTCGGGAGATCGTTCCAGAGCACAGGGCCAGCCACAGAGAAGGCTCGGTTACGTGTCACGGTTTTCCGAGCCTCTCTGGGCGTGGCCACCCGAAGTGAGAGCGCCTGCGACATTCTGGTAGGTCGGGCCTCGGTTGATCTTTGGGAGATTCGCTCTCCCAGGTATTCCGGTCCCAAGCGGTGGAGGGTTTTATAAATTAAAACCAAGACCTTGAATCTTATTCGGGATGCAATGGGTAGCCAATGCAAGGGGGCCAGTACTGCACTCTCCACCCATCATCACGCCTTCAGAAATGTTCCCACCAAAAATAAATAAATTTACTTAAAAATAAATGCGCTCAGAAATAAGGAAACCAATTAATTGCCCATAGCCTCATGCAAAGATGCTCCATCTTCAAATATCTAACTATAAATGAACCATGCATGCTGCTTAACAGTAACTGAGCAGAAGATCTCACATAATGGATAAAGTTGATGCAAGCAATTAACACTGTGTTCTTTGCCTAAATATATATATATAAAAGCGGAATAAGAATTTTAATGCTTACCCCAGAGTTCCCCGGCCTGACATGGGAGGACTTGGTGGTTTTTGTGTAGGTGGATTTGTTCTTGACAAAGTGCCAGTTCTTGCAGGCTGATTGTTTCCATGCTGAAAAGCAGAATAATGCATCAATGTTTTTGGACTGAAACAGCTCAAACTATATGTTGCTGCAATGCTTCAACACCCTAATACAAATAAGGATTCCTAAGCATCTTTTCAACCACCTCTTCTTTCATCCCATTTTATTTATTTATTTATTTATTTATTTATTTATTTATTTATTTATTTATTTATAAGCTTGTATCCCGCCCATCTTCCCGACGGGAACTCTGGGTGGCTAACAGGGATAAAAACACATAAAAACAACAGTGAGACTGCAACCAATAAGGCAGCAGAAGGCAAGATGGCAGCAAGCCCAAGGGGGGGGAAAAAGCTAATTCACAAGGTCGCCAAAGGCCTCTCTGAAAAAGAGGGTCTTCAAGGCCTTCTTGAAGGCAGGCAGGGACGGAAGCAGGCGCAACTGACTGGGGAGGTGGTTCCAGAGTAAGGGGCCCACCACAGAGAAGGCGCGGTCTCGCATGTGCAATTTCCGCGCCTCTCTGGGTATGGCAACCTGCAGTGAGTGCGCCTGAGACGATCTCGTGGGCCTGGATCCGGATGCCTTTTGGGAGATGCGCTCCGCCGGGTACTCTGGTCCCAAGCCGTGGAGGGCTTTGAAAATCAAAACCAGGACCTTGAACCTGATCCGGAGGACAACGGGGAGCCAATGCAGGCGGGCCAGGACTGGGGTGATGTGCTCGTATCTACGGGCACCCATCACCAGCCTAGCCGCCGCATTTTGCACCCGCTGTAGCCTCCGGGTCAGGGTCAAGGGCAACCCCACGTAGAGGGCATTGCAATAGTCGATCCTCGAGATCACATAATGGATTGTAAGAGAAATCCAACTTCAAGATCTTTTTTTCTCTCCCTCTCCCCTCTCCCCGCCTCCAACAACCTTTCCATTTTCCCCCAACGCCACAGTGAATGAAACTCTAAGCTCTGCTGAGCATCTTCCTGGCTCAAAACTTACTTTGGCGAAGGCTTCAGACCTACTGAAGGTATTTGGGATCTAAATAAAGGCGTACTACTACATTTATTCGGTGCCACTGTCTGATTAAGCACAGGCATGCATCCTGAGAAATCTTGTCTAAATGTAAGTCATTAAGAGAAAAAAGCATATATCAAATCAAAGGAAAGTGCCATGTGTGTTAGAGAAATTAAATGTTATCTATGGATAAGATGCACTTGTCAATATATCAGCGATATATTAACTGCCAGCGAGAACTCAAGCTCAGCACATCTAAAATGACCCTAGAGGGGAAAGGAGCACAGAAGGACAGGAAAGAGAGCTAACTTTCAGGTGTCACGGTCTCTATTGTCATGGGGTGTGGTGAGTCAAATGAGAAATAACTCTTCTTACCTTGGCTTTTAGCCACTTACGTTGGCAAAAAGAAAAGGAGGGAAAAAAGTAGAAATTAATGGCAAATCTATTACCATCCGAATGGCAGGCTTAAATAATAATGGTTACAGTGTTATTTATTTTCTTCATTGCAGGCAAAGTACCGTTATATACATTTTGCTTCCATATGTAAGTTTCCACCGAGACTTGTTTGCTTCCATGATCGTCGAGGAATTTAAAAGAACAAGGATGATACATGGAAATAGCAGCTACAACACACTGCACAATTTACAATAGTGTGCAAAGACCTGAAGCAGTTCCAGGTAGACTGGGATGGGTTGAAGGAACACATACAAAAATTGTGATTTTAAAAAATAAAGTCATTCCCATGAAAAGAGATTACATGACTGATCTTTGCATCTCCCTGGACATAGTCAATTTACACCAATAATTCCAGCTGTATGATTCATTGAAATAGTGTAGCCCATTCTACACTTACAGAGAACTGGTAGATATTTATGCAACTCAACTCAACTCAAATCAATAAATGAAAGAAACACACACACCCTAAAAATCAACAATTAAGAAAATATACTTATTCAGACAATTCAAAGGCACAAACATTCATGTTCTCCAGAAGTTCTAAAAATGTAAAGCACCAAGCAAAACACACGTGGGGAGGGAGAGATATCGGTTGGCCTTCAAGCTAGGTAGGCAGCATAGGACACAATCTGAAAACTGAATGTGAGAGGATATTGTGGATGTTCAGATTAGGCTCTATCAAGTGCTAAAATTGATTAATTCTTCCAAGGGCTGCTGGATGATGAAAAACACAAAGGTTGCTTGTTAATGTTCTAATGCAACTTTTCCTTAGGAAAAATGCCCATCCTTATTATATAAAGCTAACCAGTCAACCGGGTTCACATTTGCCTGATTCTATGATTCCTTCCTTATGACTGCACACCTAAATATGCATAAACCTGAATGAGTGCTGCTGTTTTTCAATAAGAATTTCCAAATCATCTTGGAAAACAGAACTACAATTAACAACAAAATTAATGGGACAAACGACAAAGCAATGGTTGAGATGCTGTTATATAAACAGCATAATTTTTGTGCTAAAATATGAAATGTTCATACGGCACTGACTGCTGCATGCCAAGTCATGCACCTAGTTATGCAACACATACAAAAACTTCTTAACGGATGACAACTCATTTCTTGAATTAATGCCATTTGTGTAATATACATATACAACTTTATACTATTGTTGTTTTCTCCTCCCTCTGTGAGGTTTGCCTGAGATGGAACATTCCAGACAAACCCTCACAATCCAGCAGGGAGAGAGAAAGAGAGCCACAATTGGCTTGCTTGTGATCATGTGACCTGCTCCAGTGCTCATATTGCAAGACATTGTTCATTGATTAAAGCGAAATTGATAGAAATGTTTGGTCATCTTGCAAAACACTCGTAGACCTTGGTACGCGTAAACCATCGTACTACTGTACTAAATTCTAGATAATTTAAATGGGCGTGTTTACTGTTTAAGCCAAAGAGTAGGCTTTTTCATTCTAAATTATGTATCCAACTTAATCCAATTTTATTCGTTATAAATATATCAACTATATTCAGAAAAGCAATCTCCGTAAGCAATATGCACTTAGAGAGTTAGAAGTAATGTGCCTTGCATATATTTTCATGACTGTCTTTCATAACAGACACCTTGGGGAAATTCTCCAAGAGCTTGTTGCAGCTAGATTCTAAATCAGATTAGAGAAACCATGTATTTTTTTCTGGACAGGAAGGCATATTATTCACAGATACTACTTCTGCAATAAGTCAAAGTATTCTGTTTTTGCAGTTACATTCTGTATGTAACTGCGTTCAGTGTTGCATATAAAGTTTATTGCTTCCACATGGACCCAGAATTTAATGCTTGGTACCTTCCTCAAATACTCAAAATGTTACCACAGCATCCTATGAAGATAAGTAAGTACTATTACATCCATGCCCAAGCTGCAGAATAGGGGGCCTGCTGAGAGAATGCCTCAAAGAAGGAAATCAAATAAATCAATTTGTGGAGGTGAGACCTCCTTATTCCTGCGCATGTGCCTTAATTATGGCAAAACCTTCCATAAGTAGCACACAGAAGAGATGACCTAAATTAACCAACCTCTTCCATCAGGGGCAGCACTCTGCACTTAGTCTGTGAAGTTTCTCAGTCATCCAGGTGAGTTTATCTGGAAGTTGAGTCATGGCTACTGGACCTCTTTTTTCTGGAGAGATAGAAATGTTTCGCCGCTCATCCAAACAGCTTCATCAGTCTGAATAAAGCTGGTTAGTGCGAGTCCTACATCTTAAAGTCAGCTTTGACCTCTTGTCATCCTGGTCTGAAATAAGAGGAACAATGGCCTGAATAGGCTTGTTGGGTAGACAAACCTATTCAGGTCATTCCGTAAATGGAAATCCTCCCCAAATGAGGAAAATAAAAAGGAACACAAATTCTGGCAAAAGAAATGTAAGAAGATAAGAGAGGCAAAGAAAGACTTTGAGGAACGTATGGCTAGCAATACTGTATAAAGGTAAATAATAAAGCTTCTTTAAATATGTTAGAAGTAGAAAACCTGCCAGAGAATCAGTTGGCCCTCTGGATGGCGAGGGAGGAAAAGGGGAGGTTAAGGAGGACTTGGAAATTGCAGAGAAATTAAAAGAGTTCTTTGCATCTGTCTTCACGACAGAAGACCTTGGGCAGATTCTGCTGCCTGAACGGCCCCTCTTGAGTAAAGAATTAAATCAAACACAGGTTAAAAGAGAGAATGTTTTAGGTTTAATAGATAATTTGAAGAACCACAAGTCACTGGGCCCAGATGACACCCACCCAAGGGTTATTAAGGAACTGAGAAATGAAATTGCGGATCTCTTAACGGTAATATGCAACTTGGTCTCTTAAAACAGCCACAGTGCAAGAGGACAGGAGGACAGTGGATATCACACCAATTTTTTTAAAAGGAAGGAGGGGGGACCCGGGAAACTACAGGCCAGTTAGCCTTACGTCTGTCCCAGGAAAGATGGTGGAAAGCCTCATCCAAGAGAAAATCTTAAAACACATAGAAGAACAAACCTTGCTGAGGAAAACTCAGCATGGCTTCTGTAAGGGTAAGTCTTGCCTGACAAACTTTTTAGAATTCTTTGAAAAGGTCAACAGGCATGTAGATTTGGGTGAACCAATGGATATTGTTCATCTTGATTTTCAGAAAGCTTTTGACACAGTCAGGGGATAAAATGGCAGGTCCTCTTATGGCTTGAGAACTGGATGAGATCCAGAAACAAAGAGTAGGTGCCAATGGGAAATTTTCACAATGGAGAGAGGTGAAAAGTGGTGTGCCCCAGGGATCTGTCCTGGGACCAGTGTATTTCAATCTGTTCATAAATGACCTGGAGACAGGGATAAACAGTGAGGTGGCCAAGTTTGCAGATGACACAAAACTTTTCTGTGTGGTAAAAACCAGAGAAGATTGTGAAGAGCTCCAGAAGGATCTCTTCAAACTGGGGGAATGGGCTGCGAAATGGCAAATTTGTTTCAATGTAGGAAAATATACAGTAATGCAAACTGGGCCAAAAAGTCAAAAATTTATCTATCTACTCATGGGCTCTGAACAACCCGTGATGGATCAGGAAAGAGATATTGGTGTGCTGGTGGACAGCTCAATGAAGGTGTCTACCCAGTGTGTGGCAGTAGTGAAGAAGGCCAATTCCATGCTAGGGATTATCAAAAAGGGGATTGAAAATAAAACCACCAACATTATAATGCCATTGTACAAAACGATAGTAATGCTGCACCTTGAGTATTGCGTACAATTCTGGTCACCGCATCTCAAAAAAGACATAGTGGAATTGGAAGAGGTGCAAAAGAGAGTGACTAAAATGATTACTGGGCTGGAGGACCTCCCTTATAAGGAAAGGCTAAAACATTTGGGGCTCTTTAGTCTGGAAAAAAAGGCACCTGAGAGGGGATATGATTGAGATGTAGAAAATAATGCAGGGAAATAAAGTGGATAGAGGGACACTTCTCACTGTCACAAAATACCAGAACTAGCGGACTTCCACTCAAATTGAGGGTTGGGGGAGTGAGAACAGACCAAAGAAAATATTTTTACCCAGCGTATTGTTAGTCTGTGGAACTCCCTGCCACAGGATGTGGTGATGGCATATGGCCTGGATGCCTTCAAAAGGGGATTGGACAGATTCCTGGAGGAAAAGTCCATCACAGGCTATAAATCATGATGGAGATGTGTAATCTCCAGGCTTAAAATCAGGGTACTTCAAGAGCCAGATGCAGGGGAGTGGTATCACAAAACAGATATCTAGTCTTGTGCACTCCCAGATGCATCTGGTGGGGCCACTGTGAGATACAGGAAGCTTGACTACATGGGCCTTTGGCCGGATCCAGAATGGCTCTTCTTATGCTCTTACAACAGTATCCATAGCCTTAAAGTGAACAATGACCCATACTTTATAGGTTTCAGCACCTTAGGTCATTGTTCACCCAAGGCTATGGATACTGTTGTCTACCTAACAAGCCTATTCAGGCCATTGTTCATCTTATGAGCCTATTTCAGACCAGGGTAACAAGGGAGGTCAAAGCTGACTATAAGATGGAGGACTCGCACTAGCTTTATTCAGACTTATGAAGCTCTTTGGATGAACAGCGAAACATTTCTATCTCTCAAGAAAAAGAAGTCCAATTGCCATGACTCAACTTCTAGACACTCTTCACTAAGAAAACTGCAAACTAAAAAGTCTACCATCTGGCTGACTCAAACATCACTTATCAAATCCAACCAAATTTTGCAATTTTGTGTATGATGTTCTCACATGCTTTTATCATGTGCTAATTTGAAGATACAATCAAAAGGATATGATAAATGCCTGAAGTAAGTAGAGAACAAACTGGCTCTCAAAATGTTAACACACTATATAAGCAGCATGAAACCAAGGTGAATTATAAATTGGAAGCCTTGCACCAACTTTCCTTTGACTGATGAAGCTACTTGGATGAGTAGTGAAACGTTTCAATTTCATAAGTCCAGCTGCCATGACTCAACTTCTAGATAACCTCACCTGGAGGACTGAGAATCTTCATAGACATAAAGTATTAAATTATCTACTGCCATCAAACTGTTGCATTCTTTCTAAAGTATATTTGTATAATTCATTAACAGCTTAGAATCATTTTAAACAGGGTCCGCTGTAAACCTCCGATACCATCTACTAGTCTAAAATAAATGATAATGTTTAGAAAGAGGGTATACTTCTTACCTTTACACCATGGCCCACGTCATCCAGCACTGTGTAGTCTATGGGTTTTCGAATATACCTTACAGGACGTTCCATATTTGCTGGAGCAATAATTTTGTGTGTTCTGGATGTATTCTTATTGGTTGTCAAAATGCCAATTTCTCTACGGGCCACTTTCTCTTTATGTATGTCCACTGTCTGCAATGAAGGCAAGAAATCGTATTTTAGTATCTATCCATGAAGCAAAACAGAACTTCTGATTTATAAATCCATGACAGTCCAGGGTTTCTTGAGAAATCTGCTCTGTAACACATGCCCTAGTGACATCCCGGCTGGACTACTGTAATGCACTCTATGCGGGGCGACCGATGGATAGTCTCAGGAAACTTGAATGGGTCCATAATGCAGCAGCCAGATTGCTGACTGGGGTGGGTCACATTACACTCCATTGTACACAATTCAAAGGGCTGACCTTAACCTACAAAGCACAACATGGCCTGGGTCTAAGCTACCTCAAAGATCGAATCTCGCAGTATGAACCTGCTCAGGTGCTAAGGTCATCAGGAGAAGCCTTACACATTGTACTAACCATCATTTTCACTGTCAAGTAACAGCAAGATGGGTAGTATTTCATGCTTAGATTGATGTCTTTTACACACGCAATTATGATGCAATTACAATTAAGGATTATACTTTTTCATTTATGGAGAGTGGGGAAGGTAAACATCATCACAGGGAAGAAATTCCTTGCTGCAAGGGCAATTTGATGTCACAAAGTATGGGCAGAAACGACCAGATGTACAAAAAGTGTTTTACTTATATACCACCTCATAGCACTTCAAGCACTCTCTGAGTGGTTTACAATTTAATTATGCAGGCTACAAATCCCCCCCACAACAAGCTAGGTACTCATTTTACAGACCTCAGAAGGATGAAAGGCTGAGTCAGCCATGAGCCGGCTACCTGGGATTGAACCCCAGGGTGTGAGCACAGTTTTTTTAGCTACGGTACAGGCATTTAACTACTGCATCACAAGGCTCTTATGAGTTGGCCAACAAATAAAGCAAAAAGATGTCAGAAAGAGGTTGAGCACAACAAGGATTAAAAGGAACCATCCCAGAAGGATTCAGAATGTGCCATTTAAAATTCAAAATGTAACACAACCTATGTTTACTCTTACTACATTCTCAAACCCTATGGTTTATTTTGACGGGAAATTGGCTAACAGTCTGGAATACAGAATTCTTGCTAGTCAAGAGGACAGCGATCAGGGCCACAAGTGAAACAAAAAAGAACAGTACGGTATGCCCAGAACACTACACAAAACCTCTCCAGCTTATCAGCATTTCAAGTTTGCAAGATGCTCGTTTTGTATTTCTTCTCCACCACCATATACGAAAATCATAACTCTTTAGCTGATGGGCAGGGCCAAAGGGTAGGGGCGGGAAAGGCAAGATAGATCAGAAACTGGATTCTTACTCTATCAAATCTATGATTTATAGCTCTGCTTTTCATGAGCTAAATACAAAATTAAGTCATCAAAAGACTAGCCTCAAATGCTTCCCAATCCCACCTGACAGCTGTTTCTTTAAAAACTGCCAAAATAATTTTTGGAAAAATTACACATTATTAGGTTTTATATAAAGTGACAAAAGAAATAAGACAACTTCGTAACATTTAACATTCCTCGCTTCACATGAGGAAATACAAGAAGCAATGAAAATGGAAGAGAGAAGTTCATAAATTATAATTTCTCTTATCAATTTTATCTATGCATTTGCAAACAATTCACACACTCTAGCATTCCATTTTGTACCCAAGAGAGATGTTTGCTGGCGCATAACCCAGCGATGTGTTTGCAGCTCAGGTTCCAATAGAAACTAAATTTCCAATTTGCTAGAGAATCTCTCCTACCTTTGCAAAAGTTGGTTCCATTAACCTTTGCTTAGAATACTCGGGATATAAAATATTAAAAAGACACAATGCTTTTGTTTACCCAACATTGCTACGGATTTAGCATTTTGTCTCCCAATTAAAATGAAATTGAGTAAAATAGATGATTTAAACCTCTTTTCACTGGCTGTGGAGTTCCCAGCACCACATTTCAAGGGAGGGAGAAACTGGCGAATCTCGTTCCGAATACAATGGATCTTACACAGTGGCACACTACAACCCAACTCCTCCTCAGCTAAAGAGCCATGCTGGGCTGTTCCCACTAATAAAGTGATCAGCTCTGCTTGTGCAGACCAGCTTTTAGGTTAAAAAATCAACCTACAGTTTGTTCCAATCAAGGTTCCCTCTAAGGTACAGGACTTTTCCTCCTCTGCACACCCATTGCAACTGCTTTTGTGCTGGCTGCAGCAGAACCCTGTGCAGCAGGGCTGAAAATTAGAGGGAACATTGGTTCCAACGCATTTGAACGGGCCAAAAAACCCCAGATCAACAGACCTGTCTTCCACTGTAATAAGCCTAGAATGTACAATTTAGGCCCGTTATAATGAATAATATATATGCATAATAAATAATTACAGAGAGCTTCTGCTACAGTGTAACCTGTGCTGCTGAATTCACTCAGATCTGCACAGAAATGTAGATCTGTCTACCAAGACTTCTGCAAGAAGTGCAACCAGGCCAGAATCATCTTAAGAAAACGAATGCAATAGATATAGTTTCCCTGCATAACTTCCCTTGTACAACTAGCCAAAGAACTAGTACAAGAAGGGGGGTCTGCTATAGTAGGGAGGAATGCACACATAGTTGCTCTTCAACCCCAGAATCCCTCAACAAGGTTTTACTCAGTTTTCTTCAACATACCTATTTAAAAAAGATTATAATGTCCATCTGACACTGTAGACACACACACACACAGCGTTTATGGGATTCAGTGCTGTAAACGTTAGAATAGAGCACCTAGCCATACACGCAATACCATCACTTTCACCATACAAGCAACAATGAGTTTGAGGAGGAAAGGTTTCTCATTATGTGTAGGATCATGCTCCAGCTTGTGCATAATACAGTAGTAATAATCACATGCTTCCAAGTCAATTCAGATTTATGGCAACCCATTTCTAGGGAATGCTCAGAAATGGTGTCCCTTCCTCTGGGGACACTCCGAGACTGTTCAGATTGCTCCAAGTCACCGAGCCCGACTTTAATCACAGGAGACACAGTGAGCAATCAAAGTCCCAGCTTCCAGCTCTGCATCCAAAGCTCTAACTCACTGAGTTAGCCAGCCAGCTTATCTCTAGAGAGAGCAAAAATCCAACATTTGTATCATTCTTTCTCATGTGTAGAGCCTGACTCACCCAACTTGACATCATTCATGTGACTGAAGTCACAATAAAGGGTACAGGACTAGTTGTAACATCTGCCCACACTGGCAGTGCTTGATAACATAACTCATGGATCAGTCACACTGAGGTCTCATTACAAATTAAATGCTAATCGCAATTGATGCATCGTACTGAATGGGACTTACACCCGACTGACTTTTAGTGGATTTGGGACATTACATCTAGACTGAGGCCACAATCATACATAAGGGAAGAGTAACCATCAAGGCATCTTTGATATTTTTAGAAAGTGGATCCATGTGTTCTCTGCTTCTTAACAGTGCTAAAATGAGATTAAAATAAGCAGGCCTCGATCCAACAGGCAGTCCTAACTAAAGAACTCATCAATTGGTGGAATTTTCTTAAATGTCGACTTAATAAGCAGCATATGGGTGACTAGACCCCTTGTTGGAACTAGCAATTGGATTTAGGCCCTCAAGATCAAGTACTGTGTATGATATAAATTAGGCAACGTCAAGATGATTTGTATCATTTGGAAGGCTTTAATCTTTGAGAGAATCAGAATCAGAATCAGAATCCTTTTCCTTTTTATTGGCCAAGTGTGGTTGGACACACCCAGAATTTGTTTTAGTAAAAAATGCTCTCCATATATAAAAGGAAATATAAGAATCATATATTCAACAATAAAAACACAGTACAACAATACAATACAGTATAACCTATTATTAAAAAGGAAGAAAAGAAATAAAAATTAATTATTCAACAGTTTGATAGCACTTGGAAAGAAACTATCTTTATATCTAGTTGTCCTAGTATGCAATGCCCTACTATAACATTGCCCTGAGGGTAACAGTTGAAACGGATTGTGTCCAGGATGTGTGGAATCAGTATATATTTTCATTGCCCTCTTTTTAGCTTGTGTGGTATACAATTCCACAATAGATGGAAATTAGTAAAAATAATTTTTTCTGCAGTTCCAATTATTCTTTGAAGTCTATATCTGTCCTGCTTAGTCGCAGAACTAAACCAGACAGTTATAGAGGAACAGATGATAGATTCAATAACACCTCTATAGAATTGAATCAACAGTTCTTTTGGCAATCTGAACTTCCTAAGTTGATGCAAAAAAAACATTCTTTGTTTTGCTTTCTTAATAATACTTTTAATACTAGATGACCATTTCCCTTTCCCTTTCCCTCTAGTTCCCCCCCCCCAATGCGTTCAAAATTTCTGGATATTTTACATCTCTATCCTCCCCAATACTCAGTCCACCCTGTTCGGCACATCTCTAGTCATGATGGTATGTAGCATTTTCAGGGAGTCAAAAGGATCCTTCTGTGGGGAAGAGGAGGCTGACAAGTTTGCCTCTCCTAGCCCTGCTGTATAGACCTATATACAGTATTTCAGGATCACAGATACGGTGGACCTGAAATATATAGCACTCTATTTGATAGAGGATGGGACGGGGAGGATTAAAAAATTTACACCACATTGTATTGTATTTCCTAAATCCAGGAACAGCAGAGGATTCTAGAAAAACTGAAGGTTTCAGTTGTATACACCAGTGAAATATTTACCACAGATTTGCAGTCATATTGTCCAATGGAGAGGGAAACGCCCTCAGATGAACACTGAGCTAAAGGAAATGGAAGGAAGCTAGAAAAGTTATACCATTGGAGCTTTTAAGGGTAATTTTCTTTTGACAGCTCTGAGTCATTTCACACAACCAGCCTTAGATCTAGCATGTAGTTTTCACATCATAAACTGTTTTGAGACATAGCGTCTGAAAACTGTGAGCAAATGTGATGAGACAACATTTATATTCTGGTTCCAGACTTACAGAAGAACAGAAATTGGAAACTTAGCTCGTGCATTTGATACTTCAAGATCCACTTCATTCATAGAAATACTCCACACGCTACAAGTGCCGAGGGAAAACACAGTAATTCTGCAGCAGCTTTAGCTGCAGTAAATGTGTGAATTGTACAAGTACTGTACTGCACAAAATACCAACCTTTCTTTAAGGCCCAGTGGACATACACTTGGGAAAGCTATCCCACTTAAGATTGCTCAGACAAATATACACTGATACTTTAAAGAAATGCTGTGTCCAGTCATGTGTGATGGTTACAAATCTCTGTTTCCAGTGGGATAAAACTGGTGTTTATCTTGGCAACTGGAACATCAGGGGCTGTGCTGTCCTTCAAAGTCAAATGGACTATATCAGTGGGGGGCCAAACTTCGGCCCTCTAGATGTTTTGGACCACAACTCCCACAGTTCTTTGTCACTGGCAATACAGGCTTGGAATTCTGGGAGTTGTGGTCCAAAACATCTAGAAGGCTGAAGTTTGGCCACTACTGGACTATATGCTTCAAGGCCTCCTCACACATGATTATTTCAAGTGTTTCATGGGCAGAGGGAACGCTATCATGAGTAAAAACCAAAATAGAAATTGTGCTCCCATCAGTCCCTCAATTTTATGGTTGTATTGTTGTCGTTACACACTATATTTCAAATGAAACTGAAATTGAAACAAGACACTACAAGCTGATAGTCTAACTGCAAAGTGGCTCACAATAATTAAACAGAGGGGAAATAATTTCAACCCAAAGCATGTCTAGTGCGTAAATGTGTTTCATTGAGAAATAATGTAAGGCAAACAAAGCCTCTTCCCTGTCACAAAGAACAGGAGCTGCTTTTGTCTTTCACGGGTTTCCCCTATAAGCCACTGCCGCTCTACAGCAACAATGAACCTGTTCCCATCATCTGGAGAATCAATCATTCCCTATATTGTTGAGTTGTGAAAGGCAGACCCCACTGCAACTCTGGTAATAAAACTGCACTAAACTAGGTTTTATACATCATATATTATGTGCTGGGGATGTTCTTACCATAAACAGCTATTTTATAAGTTAACTAATGGTAATGTGTCACCTAGACAGGAAAACATCTGTTTTTCACATCAGCCAAATTACAGGAAAAATATCACACCCTCTTGCTATTCAGTGGAAGCCTTGAACAGTTTACTATTCCACATAGCCTTTTAACTCGAATAAGTGCTATAAAGTTGTTCAGCATATCTGACTTTAAGAATCCTATGGGACGTCCAAGTAATGCTAATATTTTCTTGGAGAAAATTTTTTACACAACTTTGTTTGGGTGTGAAGCATCACAGGCATGCATCGAAATCTGGGAATAAAATTTTATTCCAGGCCAGCCTTTTCCAACTTGGTGCCTTTCAGACTATATTGGGATGACAAGCCCTATAATACAATATTCAGCTCTGTCATCAGCTACAATGTCTAGGGATGACGTTGGTTGTAACTAAACATAATGTACTTGGGAAGCATCTGCATTGAGGAGGTTAGTTTAAGATCAGAATGGGGGATAACAATTTGAAATTATCTTTCAAAATATAGAATTTGAATGCCTATTCTCTTCAAGCAAGCTTTCCCTGAATGACTGTCTGGCTGCAAGAGTGAGGTTTCAAATGAATTATTGTACCTTTACTGTTTTGAATTTGTTTTGATTTTGCTTATATTTTTAATTGATTGTTGCACTTTACATCTTTGGCTGTGTTTTGGTGTTGCTTATGTTTTTAAAGTATACTATTTGTTTGATCCTTTTTGTATTTGTATACTCACAATGCTTAATAACAATAATACCTTTAGGGTCAAAGTACAACATGTGTACAATGAAAATGGCTGAGCCTTCCTCCCCACCCCCAACACCATCCCACTAACAACCACTCAGTCTTATGTAATATCCTGTGCACTTGTCGCACAACACGCCAGCCCACAATTCTATCATGCTATAATTGTCTTAAAATTTATTCTCTAAGGCTTTCATGGGCAGGATCTGATAGCTGTTGTGAGTTTTTCACACTGTTTGGCCATGTTCTGGAAGTTTTTCTTCCTGGCATTTTGCCAGACTCTGTGGCCGGCATCTTCAGAGGGCAAGGAGCTCATACCCCAGAGCACAGAGAGAACTCCTAGTTCCCTGAGCATCTTGCCGTGGCGGGGTCGGCGGTGGCGACAGCAGTGATGGTGATGGGGATGGCGGTGAGGGGGTTGGGATCAGTGGCAGCGGGGGGCGGGGGGGCGAAGGCAGGAAAGGCGACGGGGCGGTGGACAGGGTAATCTGCAGCAGCGGTGATGGCGGCGGAGGCGGGGTCAGGGACGGCAGGGGGCAGCAAGGGTGTTGGCGATGGGGACGGTGGTGGTGGGGGGGTCGGGATCGGCGGCAGTGGGAGGCAGGAGTGGGGGTGAGGGCAGCAAGGGCAATGGGGGCGGCGGTGGCAGTGTCATCGGTGGCAGTGGCGGGAGGGGCAGGAACAGCGGTGGTGATGGTGGTGGAGATGGTGGCACGGGTGGCAGAGGTGGGGCGGGGGTGGCAGGGGGCAGCAGGCAAAGCAGAGAGGAAGCACACGGCCTGAGAGCACAGAGTAAGTAGGGGGAGGAGCTTTATCTTTAAATACTTGCTCCCAGCAGTAAGTAGGGGGAGGAGCTTTATCTTTAAATACTTGCTCCCAGCAATCTCTCAGTCCCTTTTCTTGCAGACAAAGCAGAGAGGAAGCACACGGCCTGAGAGCACAGAGTAAGTAGGGGGAGGAGCTTTATCTTTAAATACTTGCTCCCAGCAGTAAGTAGGGGGAGGAGCTTTATCTTTAAATACTTGCTCCCTGACGGCGCGTGCAAACTAAAAAAAAAAAAAATTACAAAAAGGATATTTGAGTCCCCAAGCCAAGCTACTCCTAAGGAGTTCCTACACACATTAGTCTTACTAGATTTAAAAAAAAATAGTGTAAGTTTACATTTTTGAGACCTTCAATACATTTTATTGCACTCGTTAAAATGGAGTTGGAGGGAGCAGCTGTAGTTTCCTGTAGTACTTGTGCCATGTTTGTCATTTTGACAGAGCGTGTACAGAACTACATTTGCTGCAAGTGCAAACTGGTTGCGCTATTGGAAGAGAAGGTCCAGCAGCTAGAAGCTCGCATATCGGACCAGCAACACATTGAGGAGCTCGAGAGGTTCCTGGACAGAGCGGAACAGACTATCCAGGTCAAAGAAGAGACAGGGCACACTTCTGAGGAGGAAGTCACTGCCCCAACTCAGGAGGTAGATGGGTGGAGGAATGTGACTCAAAGGAGTAGAAGGCCAAGGGATCACTCAGAGAGTCTCATATTGCACAATCAATTTGAGGCTCTTTCCCTCAGCACACCTCATGAGGCACACATAGAGGAAGAATTGGTTCCACCGGAGGATCTCTCCCTCATCACTATTGATGAGACACAAGATCAGGTACATGTAGATGAACAGGCTGCAGGAGAGAAGCTTCTTGTACTAGGGGATTCTATAATTAGAAATACAGAGGGATGGATTTGTGACGAGCATGATAACCGGATGGTCACTTGCCTGCCAGGTGCAAAGGTTGCAGACATCACGAGAAATATAGATAGCTTGTTAGAGAGAACTGGGAAGGAGCCAGTGGTCATGGTACATGTTGGTACCAATGACGTTGGGAAGGCAAAGCGGTCAGTCTTGGAAGCCAAATTCAGGTTGTTAGGTAGAAGATTGAAGTCCCGGGCTTCCAAGATAGCATTTTCAGAGGTGCTACCTGTTCCTCGTGCAGGACCCGCCAGGCAGGCAGAACTCAGAAGCCTCAATGCGTGGATGAGGCGATGGTGTCGAGAGGAGGGCTTTAGATTTGTCAGGAACTGGAGAACATTTTGGGACAAGCCAAACCTGTTCAGGAGGGATGGGTTGCACTTGAATCAGGATGGGACCAGATTGCTGGCACTCAACCTCAAAAGGGCAGCAGAGCAGCTTTTAAACTGATAACTGGGGGAAAGCCGACAGGAGCTGAGTGGCATCCGGTTCGGAACACATCATCCTCGGGGAATGAGGTTGAAGAAGGTAGAGAATCACATAGAGATGGCGTAGCAGGTATTAGCACTGGGAGAATAACGGAATATGACAGTTTGTCTACTGATAATAAAAGCTGTGCGGGAGAAAGAACAAGGCAGCAGCTGTTGTTGCGGGACCCACTGTACAGGTGCTTCTACGCCAATGCTCGAAGCCTCCGAGCAAAGATGGGAGAACTTGAACATTTGGCAGCTAGGGATAACATAGATATAATAGCCATAACAGAAACCTGGTGGAATGTGGAGAACCAGTGGGATACAGCAATCCCAGGCTATAAACTCTATAGAAGGGATAGAGAGGGGCGGGTTGGAGGAGGAATGGCCATCTATGTCAAAGAAGGGGTAAAATCCAGCAAAATGGAGATGGACAGAGGGTCTGACTCTACCATAGAATCACTGTGGGTTAAACTACCAGGTCCAAGGAGTGATGTGATCGTTGGAGTATTCTATCGTCCACCAGATCAAAACCTTGAGGGGGACCTTGAAATGAGGAGAGAAATCATGGAGGTGGCTAAGAGGGATAGGATAGTAATCATGGGGGACTTCAATTATCCCCACATTGACTGGGCCAATGCGAGCTCCGGGCAAGAAAGAGAAATTGGGTTTCTCGACTTGCTGAATGACTGTGCCTTAGAGCAACTTGTCACAGAGCCCACCCGAGAACAGGCAACTCTGGATCTAATATTGTGTGATACTCAGGACCTGGTCAGGGGTGTGAATGTCACTGAGCCTCTGGGGAACAGTGACCATGCTGCAATTACCTTTGCCATGCATGTCGGAGGAAGAGTGTCAACCAAATCAGACATAAAAACCCTTGATTTTCGAAGGGCAAACTTCCCTCAGATGAGGAAAATAGTTAGAGAGAAACTGAAGGGGAAGGTTAAAAGAATCCAATCTCTTCAGAGTGCATGGAGCCTGTTTAAAACAACAATAATAGAGGCCCAGCACAAGTGCATACCACAAAGAAAGAAGAGCTCATTTAAGTCCAAGAGGGCACCGGCATGGTTAACGAGTGGAGTTAGAGAGGCTCTAAAGCACAAGGAGAGGTCCTTCTGTAAATGGAAATCCTCCCCAAATGAGGAAAATAAAAAGGAACACAAACTCTGGCAAAAGAAATGTAAGAAGATGATAAGGGAGGCAAAGAAAGACTTTGAGGAACGAATGGCTAGCAATATAAAGGGTAATAATAAAAGCTTCTTTAAATATGTTAGAAGTAGAAAACCTGCCAGAGAACCAGTTGGCCCTCTGGATGGTGAGGGAGGAAAAGGGGAGGTTAAGGAAGACTTGGACATTGCAGAGAAATTGAATGAGTTCTTTGCGTCTGTCTTCACGACAGAGGACCTTGAGCAGATTCCGCTGCCTCAGCCGCCCCTCTTGACTAAAGAACTAAAATACAGGTTAAAAGAGAGGAGGTTTTAGGACTAATTGATAAATTGAGGATTAACAAGTCACCGGGCCCAGATGGCATCCACCCAAGGGTTATTAGGAAACTGAGAAATGAAATTGCAGATCTCTTAACGGTTATATGCAACTTGTCTCTTAAAACGGCCACAGTGCCGGGGGACTGGAGGATAGCAGATGTCACACCAATTTTTAAAAAAGGAAGGAGGGGGGACCCGGGAAACTACAGGCCGGTTAGCCTTACATCTGTCCCAGGGAAGATGGTGGAAAGCCTCATCCAAGAGAAAATCTTAAAACACATAAAAGAACAAACCTTGCTGAGAGAAAATCAGCATGGCTTCTGTAAGGGTAAATCTTGTCTGACAAACCTCTTAGAATTTTTTGAAAAGGTCAACAGGCACGTGGATTTGGGTGAACCGGTTGATATAGTCTTTCTGGATTTTCAAAAAGCTTTTGACACAGTCCCTCACCAAAGGCTGCTGAGAAAATTGCACAGTCAGGGGATAAGAGGGCAGGTCCTCTTATGGATTGAGAACTGGTTGAAATCCCGGAAACAAAGAGTAGGTGTCAATGGGAAATTTTCGCAATGGAGAGAAGTGAAAAGCGGTGTGCCCCAGGGCTCGGTCCTGGGACTGGTGCTTTTCAATCTGTTCATAAATGACCTGGAGACAGGGATAAACAGTGAGGTGGCCAAGTTTGCAGATGACACAAAACTTTTCCGTGTGGTAAATACCAGAGAAGATTGTGAAGAGCTCCAGAAGGATCTCTCCAAACTTGGGGAGTGGGCTACGAAATGGCAAATGTGTTTTAATGTAACCAAATGTAAAGTAATGCATATTGGGGCAAAAAACCCAAACTTCGTTTATCAACTCATGGGCTCTGAGTTATCCGTGACGGATCAGGAAAGAGATCTTGGTGTGTTGGTGGACAGCTCCATGAAGGTGTCTCCCCAATGTGTGGCAGCGGTGAAGAAGGCCAATTCCATGCTAGGGATTATCAAAAAGGGGATTGAAAATAAAACAGCCAACATTATAATGCCATTATACAAAACAATAGTAAGGCCCCACCTGGAGTATTGTGTGCAATTCTGGTCACCACATCTCAAGAAAGACATAGTGGAACTGGAAAAGGTGCAGAAGAGAGCGACTAAAATGATTACCGGGCTGGAGCACCTCCCTTATGAAGAAAGGCTAAAGCATTTGGGCCTCTTTAGTCTGGAAAAAAGGCGCTTGAGGGGGGATATGATTGAGACGTACAAAATAATGCAGGGTATGAGTAAAGTGGATAGAGGGAAGCTCTTCTCTCTCTCCCAAAATACCAGAACTAGGGGACATACACTCAAATTGAGGGCTGGGAGAGTAAGAACAGACAAAAGAAAATATTTTTTCACCCAGCGCATTGTAAGTCTATGGAACTCCCTGCCACAGGATGTGGTGATGGCATCTGGCCTGGATGCCTTCAAAAGGGGATTGGACAGATTCCTGGAGGAAAAGTCCATCACAGGTTACAAACCATGATGGAGATGTGGAGTCTCCAGGCTTTAAACCGGGTTACTTCAAGGGCCAGATGCAGGGGAGTGGTATCAGGAGACAGATATCTAGTCTCATGCACTCCCAAACGCACCTGGTGGGGCCGCTGTGAGATACAGGAAGCTGGACTAGATGGGCCTTTGGCCTGATCCAGCATGGCTCTTCTTATGTTCTTATGACAAGGGCGACAATGACAATGACAATGGGGATGGCGATGGCAGGGTTGGCCTGGCACCCGACATGCTCCCTGCCCCCCACCTCCCCCTCCACAAATTCCTCATGACTGGTCTAGCGGAGGGGGAGGTGGGGGGTCAGGGAGCATGTCGGGTGCCAGGCGACAGCTCTTTCCGTGCCACCTTTGGCACACGTGCCATAGGTTTGCTATCCCTGCCCTAAGGAAATGGCGTCTCTGCTGCGCCTTCTTGGCCACTTGGGTTGTGCTGATTTTCCAGGTGTGGCCTTCGCTAAGGTTAACTCCCAGGAATTTAAAGGAGGAAACTCTCTCTATATAGCCCCCCCTTGATGTACAGTGGGGCAGGTTCCCCTCTCTTCCTCCGGAAATACTATCTTTTAATGATATAAGCTTTACTGGGTCCTTTTAAAGGAGAATGGTGAAGTAAAAACCAAACAAGCTTAAACCGCAAAATGAAATCTTCAGATGGAATCCAAAAGCATGCATGTATTTACAGTCTTCCTTGAGACATGGGGAAAGGTGTAAAAATGTGAATAATTTTCTTTCTGGAAACATCTCTGCCACATCTTTTTGCACTAAGAGAGGAGAATGAAGTAGGAACGGGTAGATGAAAATGAATGCATGCAAAAAATCCACATTCAGTCAGAAATTTATTTTTTGAACTGATATGTCTTCATGAGGTAAATAGGAACATTTCAGACTTTTGTGCTGCTTGGTGTAAACTACTGCCAGACAGCAGATGGAACGCAGGATGTTTGTTGGTTGATCCCAGAGAAAATGTGTGAAACTCCACATTTCTGAAAAATGTGCAGCGCAAAAAAAAAAAAAAAAGTTCACTGTTATTGCCTTGTCACATTATTTTGTAACTGTGACATGGGATGCAAGTGTTGTGTGTCCTTCTCACTGTCCTGTGGTACTTAGTGCAAGTTTCTCTTTGTAAAAAGAAAATACACCAATTGCTCAAAGAAAAACCAGTTTTATGCAAATTGGGGAAAAACTTGCTTGGTAAGCTGGGATCCTTCAAGTGAAAATTTTAAAGATGTGAAGGCCAAGGGAAGCACGTGAAAAATTATAAAGGAGAATATTTTTTTCTCCCTAAGAATCAATGTTCATTTTTTCTAGTGAAAAAAACAAAAACCCTTGAAGAACCTGGGGGAAACAAAATCATGTGAGATATCATCTGTTTTTTGCATGTATAAAATGTATTTTAAAACAAAGGTTTTACTCACTCATTTATGCAAGACTACAGAATTAGGCAATAATGACAATTCTTGTGCCTACTTTAAATACGGTATATGCACTGCAGTTCCAATATGAGGAACAATATGAACAATATGAACAATATGAACAATATGAACAATATGAGGCTTGGGTCCGGACTACCTGACAGAGCGTATCGTCCAGCGATCCATCTCGGCCCGTCCTGTTCGGCAGGTGCGAGCGCACTCGCTGCGGGTTGCCACTCCACGAGAGGCCCGGAAGACGATCACTCGGAACCGGGCCTTCTCAGTGGCAGCCCCTTCTCTATGGAATGCCATCCCCAGCGAAGTGCGCTCTGCAGAGTCCCTGCAGGCCTTTCGGAAAGCTTTAAAAACTTTTCTGTTCCGAGAGGCCTTTGGCGATTCCAGTTAGTTTTTTTTTTTTTTTTCCTTCCCCCTCCCGCCATCGCTACTGTTTTAAATCAGTCTGTCTGTATTTCCAATTTTTAACCTTGTTAGGATTGTTTCTCCACATGCTGGGATGTTGGAGGATCTTACATGTTATGTTGTCTTATTATTTCATGATGACTTTGTCTTATTTTGATGTACTTTATTGTCGTTGTTCGGTTTATATTGCTTTGTTAGCCGCTTAGAGTACTACATGTAGTAGATAAGCGGGATATAAATACAAGAATAAATAAATAAATAAATAAATAAACAAAACAACACTCAAATCTCTAGTCCACTTCTGCAGCTAGTGAGCATCGCCTCTCTTGTGAGAGAAGCATACATTTAATAAAGGGGCATATATACCTTCATAAAGAAGGTACACAAACAATTCATTCTTCCTTAGGTGACCTTTATGCTAGTTTGGTGGGGACAGTCACCACTGAAGCGGCATGACCGTTTATGTCCAAATGGTACAGTTTATTTTACTTACCATACTTCCACCTTACTTCTCATGTACCAAAGAGCAGGATACAGTGCTACAATAGTACAGGGAGATGACGTTCACATTTCTCTTTATTGTACAGTACATTCACAATTTTGCTTGTACATAAGGCTTTTCTGTCTTTAAATTTCATGAATATGGAAAACAGTACAATTTGATATGGTAAGTAAATCCTTAATTAAGTTACGCTATGCTAACTGAGGAAAACATTTGTCTTTAAAGGCGAACAATAAATTTAAAATCCTAGCATCTTAGAACTACAAAGCACATTGGGACCCCAAAGGTCATTGAGTCTACCCCCAAGGCAAGAAGGGTTTATATTTTCATATGTAGTAACTATTGCGCATGCACACGCATATATCTCTAGGGAGTTCTCAAGGAGCCCATCTTGATGTCCCAAGATGGCCAATCTTAACTGGAATTATCACAGTGACACACTTTCTAATTATTTCTATACTCAGTTCTTTGAATATTAACAGAAGGGTGTCACAAAATCTTCTTCTCTCCCTACCATGGTACAGCTTGTTAATCACTAGAAAAAACATGGGAATTAGTTCCTCGGTATATTCATGTTAGAAACAGAAAGCACCATGAAAAATGGAGACCAATCAATATTCATCAGAGTTTTAGAAACTCTGCTATAGCACAACTGTGTGTGTGTGTTGCATCGTTACAGTTGTGACTGACTCTTTGTGACCCCATGTGCATGGAGTTTTCTTGGCAGGAATACTGGAGTGGCTTGCCAGTTCCTACTCCAGGCGCCTACAGCACCTGGTATTCCCTGGTGGTCTCCCATCCAAGTACTAACCAGGGCCGACCCTGCTTAGCTTCTGAAATCAGGCGAGATCGGATAAGTAAAATCTTAACGTGTGTGTGTGGGGGGGGGCATTTCTAGATATATTTTTTGAAATCAAGAACTATGCCAGAGCCAGCACTTATAATCATATTCTCTAAAGGGCCCACTTGTTTATGTCTCATAATTCTCCATTTTGTGAGTACCACGTAACTGATACACATTTTGTTTAAACACATACTAACACCTAAATTGGTTCACACTGGAGAAAAGCCTATATTCATCCATCCATCCATCCATCCATCCATCGCATTAATGTGAAACCCCAAGTTAGAAAGGTTTGGTTTAGCTAGGACCACCTCTGCTTAGCTTCCTGCACAAAAAAGAAAATGCTGGGTGACTAGCTAATTGGAAGCTTCCAAAGCAGCAGTCTTCGTTGAAGAATTATTAAACTAACAGGCACTTACTTCTGAACAACACATAGGACAGGACACGGCACCAAGATGTATACAGAGGCTCATGTCCGATAACATGGCCGGGTCCACTTCCACTGAATGCAAACATGCGTGAAATGCATAGGTGTTGTCCAACCCATAAGGATTGGGAGCAGGTTATGGTCTTGTTATTCAAGTCAAGGTTTTCAAGAGGCTGAATTCTACACCCAATATTAAGCTTTATATTTTACTCAGAATGAATACCATTGGCTCTTACTGGCTCTAGCCAGTAAGACTTCTATGGCTCTGTCCTACTTTAGCCATGCTATCTAGTGCTTTTAAATGCTGTCTCTTAACTATGTAAGCTGCATTGGGTTCTTTCTGAGGGGGAAGTAGAGGTAAGATTATTTTAAATAAATTAAAGCAAAGGGAAACAATACATTTTCCAAGATCTGAGTATGGCTATTTAGACACAAAAGGAAATGGAAGCATTGTTATGGCACATCAATTTTCTCTTTCATCATGTCCTAGCTGCCTTGCAAAACTGGTTAAGATTGGTATTTGCATAAACAGCAGCTGTTCTGCTTCAGCAGGTCACAAACTCTGTAACAGCTTGCATGCTACCCAAAGTATTAAACATCAATGGCTTTCAAGAAGACTAGAAACAAATGTTTTAATGTGTGATTAATTCTCACAGCTTACTTTGAAACCCTTCTAAAATTAGAAATATTCCATAATAAGGTGGACACAGCCACAAAAATCTCATTAGCATGGAATTTACATACTGGGTGGTGTGTATTTTGCATCAAGTATGAAGTTCTGAGTGGGGAACAGAAGCCAGCATCTTGAGAATCTCAGCTTTCCTCTTTTGAAAACCAGGCAACATGTTCCAAGTCCTTATGGTTGCAAAGATAAGCTTTAAGAAACGTGTATAAAATTCATGGCAAAGTCAGTAAAGCAAGATATTATATATGGATTGCTAGCAACCAAGGGTGGGCTACGGGACAGAACTACATGATTTTCCCTCCCATAATTTTGTAGGATCATGTGAGATAAAACTGAACAATAAATTCATATTTGAGGATGCTGAATTACTTGGCTCAGTATCTGGATGTTGGGTCACGGCAACTGGCATTCTTTTCTTGAGAGATCAAAACGTTTCACTACATATCCAAGTAGCTTCATCAGTCCGGCGACTTAGAAGTCCAGTTGCCATGACTCAACTTCTGGATGACAGAATCTTCACAGACATACTTGTTCATTATTAATTATTGAATTAGCTCAAGGGAGGGTACATGAATCTTCTCCTCACCCACCATATTTTCACAAAAATCATGAGAGAGAGGCTGGTCCAACGTCACCCAGTGAACACTGGTGGCTTAGTAGGAAGTTAAAATTGCACATCTCAAGTCCAATACTGCACTACCCCACATTGGCTCTTAGAAGATGCAGCTTCTGTTGATGCAGAGTTAGATCATGTTGGTGCCTAATACTACACAATCAATTATACATCTCAACTAATCTTTAAAAACAAACAAATAAACCAAATCTGCATTTTTTAAAACCGCCACAGTTCATTGCTCCTTGTTTATTCCTCCCACCCTCAAAACTAATTCATTACTGTATTCTGGCATCAATTCATTTTTGCAGCCTTCACTCAAAATCTATGTGGCCACTAATATATACAGTGACAGCTTTGAAAATCTCCACTGTCATTGAACAAAGGGGCTCTGCAGTGAATTTTTCCACTTCTGAATTATGTCTACCTGCACAGAGGAGATTAGATTGGAGACTTATATTCTCATTTTGAAGTCCTGAAGACTTACTTCAATTTGCATTTTTTTCCTTTTGGTTTATCATTAGAGGAGGAAAATGTGTATATCCTATCTCTATTAATCTCCATCAATGAATTGTCCCATTCTGAAACAAGATTCACAGACTGAATCACACAAATTAAAATGGTTCCCAGCAAGAACTGTAGCACATCTATGAAGAGTCTCTTAATTATAAAATATTAAGCTCTCAGTCTTGGTTTTCTATGAATCTTTTCCAGAACTGGGCTGGCCATTAATAATAGCATTGTCTGTTTCAGACAAATATGGGGATGGGAATTAGGAGTCCTCTGACTCAGATACCCATTGTCTGTTGCCCAGATTATGAGAGCAGTCAGTTGCAAGATGGAACATGAAGCATTCCGAACCAGAATTATAAAATAAGGAAATCCTAGGAGTTGAAAAACCAACCATGTGCCACTCATCTATTTCAGAGTTTACTTGAAGGAGGTAAATTTTATCAAAACACGTAATTATGTACCACCATAAGGCTGTTCGTGCAAATATGGTGTGTGGGGGAGGAGTTGTGTTGTGATTTCTCCTGTTTGGCATCCACATTCTGATGTTTAGGTAGAGTTAACTGTAGCAATGTTACTTGGCAAAAACATCAGTCTTACTAAATTTTTAACTGTAAATTGTTGCTTACTAATTGTTTTAACTGTAAACCGCCCAGAGTTCTGTTTCGGAAGATGGGCGGTATTAAAAATATAATAAATATAATAAATAAATAAATAAATTTAAAGAAGCCATACTGGATCTTAACTTGATACTATCTCAGAGGATTCAGCTGTTTCTTCCCCAACAGTTTTTTCTTTTCACAATTCCAGATATCACTTCAGTACCTGTTAATAACAATCTGGTAGGGGTTGTGTTTTCAGTCCCACACAGATGCTAGTTTATTTTATGAAGGAATCCTCTTCATTCATGTCATCCTTAGGTATACAAGCCAACTGTGAAGATTTCTGGGATATTTCCATTCAGGTGTGACCATGTTTTTGTATAGCTTATTCACATTATACCAATTAGGGATCCCTGCCAGTAGTTTTGTGCAACTACTCCCAGAAGTGTCTTAACACTGATTTATCTGGGAGTTGAGTCATGGCTACTGGACTTCTTTTTTGAGAGACAGATGGGTTTGAGCACCTTAGGCCATTGTTTACCATTGCTTACCTTAAGGCCATGGACACTAATGTCTCCCTAACGAGCCTATTAAGGCTTTGTTCATCTTATGAGCCAATCAGACCAGGGGACAAGAGGTCAAGCTGACTATAAGAAGGGTCTCTTGCACTAGCTATACTCAGACCGATGAAGCTGTTTGGATGAACAGCGAAACGTTTCAATCTCTCAAAAAAGAAGTCCAGTAGCCATGACTCAACTCCCAGATAAATGCACCTGGATGACTGAGAATCTTCACGAAACACTGATTTATCTTTCGGAAGAATATTTTACCAATTGTTTGCCAATGTTGACATCAACTGAACTTGACAGCTTTCTAAAACTTAACTATAATTCCACTTTTCCTTTGTATTATAACACTCTAAAGCTGTGATTTACCCCCCAGAAAAACAATTTAAACTTTGTAACATTCATTGACGTATTTGTGTGTGACAAGGAACACACAAAACTCTTATTAATTCATGTATCTGTTTAGCCCCTTTTACAGAAATCCGTCTCTGCTGTCCTGCACTGAAACAGCCATTTAAAATGAGCACACATGATGGAAACCTGCCATCTTAAGAGGTATAAGGGCTTTCAAATATAGAAGTGGTTCCCCCCTTATATCAAAAGAGTTTGCAATGTAAATAAATACTGAGGAGCAGAAATCTGTTCTATGCAGACATAGAACACACAATAAAATAAACAAGTTCCATGATAGAGCCAGGGATGACATGGCAAGAACACCAAAAACAAAGACTTCTGAGTTACACACCACCAAAGGAAAAAGAGTACAGAAGAAGAATGACAAAATACAGATTTAAAGGATTTGTGTATAACACTCTCAATCCTACATGCCATTGTTTGCATCTGTTCCATTTATCTATCCTGCAAGCAAGATACAGTATAAAGCTTCTCTGATCCAACAAACACAACCCCACTCATCAAAAATGCATTCTGCTTAAAGCACCTTACTGAGGATGAACTATGATAACTCCAGCAGTTTAACATGCAGATGGTAAAATTTAAAAATTAACATTTTTGGATAGCAGACTTGGCCTTTTTAATTCTAGGAATCTTCTTTGCTGCAAGCACTGGCCAATGGTGCAATGTTCTGACTAGGGAAGACATATAAGGTGGGTGGGCGAAGAGAGAGGATTTATAATTTTTTTTAAAAAAGGAAGCCTAAAAGAAATGGATTCCATTACACAAAACCTTTTCCCCCCACCAATGCATGTACACAGCAAAAATTACGTTAGCCTGTGACACAGCTTCACAAGGAAGCACACAGCTAAATGCAATTAGAATGTCAAGAAGAATCTCCTGTTCTTACCCTGTCACATTTGTGAAATACCATGGGACCTCAGCTGAAGTTCAGCTAGGTACACAAGAAAAAAGATATATGACATAGGTGGAAACATCTAACACAATAGTGTAAAGACAGATGACTATTTTGGTGGGGGGGAGGGGCAAGAGAAGTATCATCTGTAAACATGTCATAATCTGCCGAAGTCATGGGGCTGAATCACAGGGTAAGAAAATGGGAAATGTGAACTTTATTTCTGGCTCTGATATCCCATGCATTCGGGAGCAAATACCATCTTCAAGTGCTTTTGCCCTGAAAATAATTTTACTTACTATACATAATTTATTTACAATATTTTTTAAATCCACCTTTCTCCTTAAAAGGGCCAATCACTGCAACAAGCTATGCTTCAGAAGGGATGCATTTTGAGAGCTAAAAGGAAGTTCCTTTGGATAAAACAGATTAGAGTGAGACACTCTCAGTGTAGATTAGAGATGGGATTTCACTTCCTACTTATTAAGCTCTACAGTTTAAAAACAGGTTGCTAGTAGGATTTTGCAGAATTAATTTATTAATGTTACTTGATTTTACATCAAATACAGTATTTCATTTTGTCACAAATTTAAGTTCTTAAGTCCAAAAGACCCTATGTCCAGGTTAGCCAATGGAACACTTCCAAGTACATGAACCTCAAGACTTGAGAGACTTTGGACTCCTTGCTCTCCATTTTGTTCTTAATACTGCCATTTTTGTAGTTCTGAATGTGTTATTTTTGAGATCAGCATCTGCTTATAATATTGTGTGAAACTTTTCCCTACAATTATCATCCTACGATGGAATTAGAGGCTCGTAAGGCCATTAAGTTCAACCTGCTGTTCAATGTAGTGTGCTCTTGGTTTATTGTTTATACAAGCCAATGTTTAAGAAATATGCCTCCTATTACATGAAAAACGGAACCAAACTTTGTTCAATTAAATACCTATATAAGTTACTGTTAAGACTTATTTTGCTGACTTCATAGTTGTATTTTTCTGTTTTCATTATTGTTACTTGTTTTTTCAAAATACTGTACCTAACGGAGGTACATAGGCTGCAAACTGTACAATCATTGCATGGCTAGATGGTGAGGAGAGAATGAGAGAAAGACGCCTCTCATCAACGGACCAAATGAATGGTACGCATACTTCTCTTTTCAGCCTGCCTGGGGAATTCTAGATGTTATAATCTAAAAAGACAAATACTGTATCTATGTCTCAAAAGTAAACTCGTTAAAAATAATTTCACATGGGTTTTGGAGATGTGAGAAGTTCTGGGAGTCAGGGAGTTACACTCTGGCCATGTTTCAAGTAAGGAAAGCATGGAACAGAGTAAAAGAAGGCTGGCAGACAGTGAGAAGAGGTATTTTTAGACAAACTCATTATTGATAGCATAGGCTTTCAAGGCCTGGAGAACTCCTACCCTTGTCAGAAACATGAAGCATGTTTCAAAACTAGCAGATAGAGGCCAAGTGCTTAGGCAGTGTCTGGAAGGGGAGCTGTGGCCTCTTTTTACTTGCAACCTCACATGAACCAAGTCATAACAAAAGACAGCTGATACATGAACTAAAATACTGGGCTTAAAAGCATCAAAACTTCCACATACCAGCTGTGTAAACTCCACAGTTATTGGCATGTTGTCTCGATCTTAATACGGTTGTTCTCGGGGGGTGGGGTGGGGGAGTTTGTTCGCAAAGTGGAACTTCTACCCAGCAAGCCAAGCAGGACGCAATAAACAGAAAGCAAACAGAAGTTTGGAACTGCATTCTGGACAAATCAAAACAATTACAAGGGAGAGAAAAGCTACCCAAGACCCAGCCTTCCAGTCAATATCACTAGACAGTTCGCTGCTGCTAGATGACATGTCTGTGAGAAGGCATGGTCCCCTGGGAATGATAGTGGGAAGGCTACCTAAACGCATTCCACAGAAGCTCTTATTTTGGCTACTGCTACATGGTGGCTCAGCGGACTTAAGGCTGCAAAAACTGTTGGTCGCAATGTCAGTAGCTCGGCGGTTCGAATCCCGGGTGCCACGCAGTGGAGCAAGCTTCCACTGTTAGGCCCAGCTCCTGCCAACCTAGCAGTTCGAGCATGTCAATGCAAGTAGATAAATAGGTACCAACATAAAAAGTGGGAAGGTAAAACAGTGTTTCCTTGCAGTCATGCCGGCCACGTAGCCATGGACTTGCACAACACTAGATTAGATCTTTTTAACAGAACACTTCTTTATATAAAAATTAGCTCAATGTTATAGAATTTGAACAACAAAAAGATAAAAATAACAAGTATCAAGAATAGTGTTTTAAAAATCAGACTTATGCTAAGCAGTTCAGCAGTTCTCCAAACATTAACAAGCATGATGGCTCCATGGAATATTTACTCACATTCAAGTGGTAGTGCCCTGTCGATCAGTATAAACCCATTTTTTATGGGAGCCTCTTTTCACATGCTTTTTCATAGCTTCCTTTTTCAGTTTTGCTGATGATTTAACTATGGAACAAGAGACTAAGCACCAAATACAGTGCATTCGACGTTCTTCCAGCATTCATAATTAGAATATTAATGCCAAAAAATGGCTATACACATATTTTGCAATCTATTCAAGATAAAGATGCTTCTCCAGCAGTTTTGGGACTTGTTCACTACCCCAACAGGGAGCAGAACACTGGGCTTATGCTCTGTGAATAGCAGTTTACATGTCAAAGAGCCATAGGCAACTTCTGTATAGAAACATATGTGCATATAGTAAAGAGAATGGCAGGTGGTTGCAAAAGAAGCCAACAGGGGAGGAGAGTCAGAAATTCTCAAGAAAAGACTTCACTTCATGAAAATTTCAATCTTAAGAGCTGAGCACCAAAACCGGTAAAAGCCACAAATCTCACATAGATCAAATAATTATACTTTTACTCAAGACTTGCTGCTTTCAGGCCTCATAAGTTACCGTATATACTCGAACAGAAGCTGAGTTTTTCAGCCCTTGTTTTTGGCTGAAAAAAATGCACTTGGCTTATATTCAGGTGAATATGGTAGCAGGCTTGGGGAAGGCAGCAGAGGGCTAGCCCTGCCCATTCCACCGCCTCGGAAGCCCCCTCCACGGGAGTTCATCAGTGGCTGCAGTGGCACCAGGAGGCCTCCCCACGGCCTTAGAAGCCCCTTCCACTGCCTCCTGAGCACTTGGCCGGCTTGGGGAGGGCAGCGGAGGGCAAGTCCTGCCCATTCCGCCTCCTCTGGAGTGCTCGGTCGGGAGGCTAAGGCTGTGCCAGGCCCGTCTGAGGCCACCTCAGTGGTGAGGGGAGTACAGACCACAACCCCGGCCCACCTGCTGGGTCACCAACCACACGAACCCCGTGTCGGGTGAGGAATATAAGCCAACCTGAATATAACCCCTGGGCTTATACAGTACTTGAGTCGATAATTTTTAGCAGTTTTTTGTAGTAAAAAACCTCCCTCGGCTTATATTCAAGTATATATGGTATTATTAAGATTTTTTTAAAAAAAAACAAGGACACACAAGACACATTACATAAAAATGGTCTGAATAAGCATGTTCCAATATTGACAGTCTCCATTCGCAAGGCACACTGCATTTGAATTTTAACATGAATTTCAAGAATGCAACATCTTTGCAAGCATTGGCCCTAATCCAGAACAGTTTGGGCCTTGAATTGCAGCCAAATGTTTTGTGGCAAGGGAATGGGGGAAATCACTGAAAAGCAGCCAGAAACCTACAGCTACTCTGCATGCATGAAGGTTATTTAAGTCATATGACTTCATAAGGAGCATTTGGGCCAAGACATCAGATTGCCAACATATCAGCAAGTCTGGATAAAGGAGATCTAGGAAGCTAAACAGTTGTGGCCTGGGATATCCATAATCTGGGGAGAGGATGAAACTGCTGCTCTCATTTTGTAGATACTGCCCAGCTCATGCATCACAGTGGCTCCTAAACTAACTACCTATCCACAATGAGATCACTTAGCAAAACCGAGATGAATCTTCTTTAGCAGTGGTGGGGTCCACTAGCCAGATCCATTGTTTTTGAGCAACTTTGGAAAGTTCATCCAGCCAGTTGCAGGGCCTACGGCACCTGGTATTCCCTGGAGGTCACCTATCCAAGCACTAACCAGGCCCGACCCTGCTTAGTTTCCGAAATCAGACGAGATCGGATGTGCTTAAGACAGATAGATTATATGAGTCGGTCATTATGAAGATCTTTCGAGATTAGGCAAGGTCAAGCTTCAGGGCTGAGATGTGGAACACCGTTTCCCTTACACACATATAAAAATATGTTACCACCGACTTACAACTTGCACAATGCTATCCAGCAGGGCACTTTAGCCATTAGGCCATAATTGTTAACACAGGAAATGGATGCAAAGGATGATGCAAAGAAAATAGCATCTCAAGACAGTCAACCACTTGTGCAAAGTAGATACAGACATGTGTTTTTCATTCCCACCAAGAAATGCAAGAAATTGGCCTCCATATAGCTTGCTCTCCTCATACAAAACAAAACAACAACAGGTTGAACAGATTTCAATAATATAGTCTTCTGCTATATTATGAATTAAACTACAGTATATTAAATACAATGGAAGCAATCGCCTATTATGTTGACTACATTATTGTATTTCCCCTTTATTTTATGGAAGTTATGTTTTTAAATTGCAAATTGAGGAAGGATGAGCTGTGCATTGTTCCTTACATGGCAGTACTTAAGGGAAGATAAAAAATAAATATTATATTTTGATCAAATCAAGTTAATGTTACAAACAATTTCATAAGTGTTCTAGAGATGTGAACAGCTGTTGAGTTTGATCACAGAGTTTGCTACCTGGACATGGAAGTAGACCAACATATGGGGTGCAGATGAATAAGGGCAGTGAATACACAGATGAGAAAGATATTCTGAAAATATATGTCCTGTGATGGAAACTTTCATGATGAATTCACTGTAGCAGATAAATAAAGAAGCACACTAAAATGATAAATACAGGAAATGCACCTAGATGCTATCCAGATCAAGCTTTATGCCTCATTTTCACTAAGATAAAAGACCACTAAGGGCCTTAGACCTCAGACTGAGTAGCTCCCACCCCCCCAAAAAAAATCTAGTGATACAAACTCCTTTATTATACAATCATCGTTTTAAGCAACACGGACAGTGTTTTTTAGAAGTTATGCAGAAGCTTGCAAGATACAAGAAATCTTGAACCAAGAAAGCAAACAGAAGTCTAAAACTCAATCTGGAGCAAATGATGCAGTGAAGACTTGAGTGTTGAACAGATGGTCTCTCTCTCTCTCTCTCTCTCTCTCTCTCTCTGTGTGTATGTGTGTGTGAGAGAGAGAGAGAGAGAAAGAGAGAGACAGAGTATGTGAACATATGCTTGAATGAACTCTGCAAGAAGGTTTAAATCATATCCTTTGAGTCATCACAATGTTATAGCATTTATTTTCTTTTCATTCAGATTGAAAATGATGCCTAGCGAAAGCCGCCCAACAGGTACATGACTCACTAGTGACTTGTACTCTGTGACAATCCAGCACTTGTTTTCAACAGAGTACAGTACATTGGTTTCTCAAACACAGCTAAATCCCAATTCAAATTTCAAGTTAATTTAACACAGACAGCAATCCCACCCAGCATGTATTCGAGGGATATGAATATTCAGTAATCCTGACACCTGTGAAATGAATTTTATTAAAAAGATCTGTAAGCCAAATGGCATTCAACGTGACTTAACAAAATTCCTGATGAACTTGTAGGTGAGAACATGAAACAGCATTAAACATAAACAATTATTATAGGCAAACCATTTGTAAATCAAAACCTGACCCTCAAAAAGCATGGGAAAGTCAATAACAAGATAAAATATATTAAAACCACCTAAAGCTGAAGACATTGCCTGTCATCAAAGTAATAATACTGAAGATTCCAAGGAGATCTTTTCACCTCACTTGGGAATTACATATTTCAGAGAACAACCTAGGAAGGTGCTTTATGTGGTAAACATCAGAGACATCACAGGTAAGGGATTGGGAAGGAGAGTCTCCAATAGTGATCCAAACATATATATTTATGCTAGACTGAGAAAAGCAACCAGGGTTGTTTTTCTGTTTCAGTGTTCAACATCCATCCGAATGGGATGGTAGATCACACACAGAGAGAACTCTTTGAGTAAGTAAAATTAAATGTTTTGTAAGAATGCTCTCTGTGTTGAAGACCTCAGTTCTCAGTGCTGCTACTTGAGTCAGAGCAACCAGAGTTGAAGCAGGTGCTGGGGAAGTCATGGTATGGTTTTTATTTTCACGGCTGTTTCATCATGCAGAAAGGCAGACCATATGCCGCTTGGTTTCCAGAGAAGAACACAAAGTACGTATTCTCAACAGCACCACGTTTAGGACTTCTGCTGCAGCACAGAAGACACGGATCTCTATAAAAAGTAACATCAGCAAGATCATACCAAAGCTGTAACTCAACTTGCTCCGGCACCCAAAAGTCCAACAATCTTTACTGGGAGGTCATACTTTCTTCCATTATATAGGGGAGGAAATGTGTGGTTGAATTCTAGAAATGAAACATGACATACTTGATGCTCACTATCATTGAGGAAACATGTGTTCTAGTCCTTGCAACAGCACAATCCAACGGTGCATATGAATTAAGGCATGTGCAGTATGGTACATGCAACTAAGAGCTTTCTTGAGGTCTAGGAGTCTTGCAAACTCTTTTTTTTAAATGACTGCTCCCCTGTTTTAATGGTTTTAAAACTTACACTGGGAGATTGATTCCCCATTGATTCCTTATGTATCTCACAGGGCTGGGTCCAAGAATATCCTAAAGCAGTGGTTCCCAACCTTCCTAATGCTGTGAACCTTTAGTACAGTTCCTCATGTTGTGGTGACCCCTTGCCTTGCTCGGAAGAGGCCACAAGCCCCGTTTGGCAGGCCACTGCCTCCGGTGCCATAGAGCACTTCCCTTTAGAGGCACTCTCAGCCAATCACAGCCTCCGGTGCCATTGACTGACATCCCCTCCAACCTATCAAGTTGTAACTCACTCCTTCCCCCTTCCTCTCCCTCCTCCTCCTCCTCCAGACTCCAGCCGTTTGTGCCTTTTTCTTCACTGGCTTATGGCACCCCCCTGTGAAATGGTCATTCGACCCCCAAAGGGGTCCTGACCCTTGGGATGGCTGTCCTAAGGATATTTCCTACTTGGCAGTGGTGATTGTGGCTGAAGCCAACAGTGGGAAAAGCCAGAAATGATGGTAGTGGTGCCCACTATCTACCCCTTTCCCACCACTATCCTATTTCCTTCCCGCTATCTCTCTCCTTTTTCGTACCACCAGGCTTCTGGGAAAGGAACAGATTGCTTGTGCAGTTAGTTATCTGTGTGGATTGTATTAAAATTAGGTCAAGAATCAGAGCAGGTCTAACTGAGGACTTTCAAGCTGCTCAATCCTGTTGAAGCACATAAAAGATTGATATGAAGAATTTTGTGCACTTTTACACATAATACAGTTCTGCCTGTATTGTGCCGATAGGTAAGATGCCCCAGGTTTCACAGAATGGAATTAACAACACATGCTGCCTTTATGTACTCTATACATTAAAACCACATTCCAAATATGAGATCAAAGATCTTGAGGGCCCACATGAGTTTCATATGTCTGAAGTGAATGTTGATGTTGGCAGTGTCACTTAATGTTTAAAAAAGTGAATGTTGATGTTGGCAATGTCACTTAATGTTTAAAAATAAGGCAGAGTGACTGACAGACAGAACTCTAAATTTTGGGAAGTCAAAAACGCTGCCTAGTCTGCATTTAAAATGTACTGAAGACATTCAAGGAATACACCACATATGCTGCCTTGCCCATGTTAAATGTGTCAGCTCTAGTAGAATAAATCCTGCTATCAGGAGTAAGGTAAAGGTAAAGGCTCCCCACACACATGCGTGCTAGTCGTGTCCGACTCTAGGGGTGGTGCTCATCTCCGTTTTAAAGCCAAAGAGTCAGTGTTGTACAAGTCCATGGCCATGTGGCCGGCATGGCTGAACACATTTCTGTGCATGGAACAATGTTTACCTTCCCGCTTTTTAATGGCGGTACCTATTTACCTACTTGCATTTACATGCTTTCGAACTGCTAGGTTAGCAGGAGCTAGGGTTAACAAGGGGAGCTCACTCTACTGGGTGGCTCCCGGGATTCAATCCACAGAGCTGCCAACTTTGCAGCTAACAGTTTCAGCGCTCTAGCCCACTGAGCCACCACACCCCTCTGTTACCAGTACTGTAGTCCCTTCTCAAATGTCCACTCATTGTGATGTGAGGCCCCTTCCCAGCCATACAAGATATGAACTAATATGTACTTTGAGAATGCAAACCAGGCAAAGTTGCTTCCCCCTCTGGTGACCCCTTATACTGCCTCACAGCCTCCTGTCCACCCCTTCCACCACAGGCCATTCTTAATCTACATTTCATGGATCAGCTTTTCACAAACCCTAACTGCCTCACATTCCTCTGTGTGTGCCTTAAATTTTCTTTTGCCCACGCCTGACACAACAGCACTTTTTCTAAAGGGGTGGAGCTGGGAGCTGCCATTTTTAGCTCTTTACTTCCTCGTTTTTCTTCTGAGGCTGCTGAGAGAAGCTGTGGTTTTTCTGGAACAGCTGCAAGCTCAGAGTGACTTGGCAACTCCCTAAATGCCACAACTTTTTTAAGAGCCCAGAATGAGGGCTTTTTGAAGTAAGGCAACTAAAGCATTGATGTGCCATGCCCTTGCACATTACTAGCGCACACAAAAGGTTTCTAAAGCAAGATGTAAATCAACTGCAATAAACCTTGGGTCAAATTTTCTCCTTCAGACCACACCCTGAGCAATTTCAGTTCCTGGAGTGATTGAAAATGGTCCCGTCCCCCCCGACCAAGGAAATATGGCTTTTCTCTCACAAGCAGAAGTCTGTTATTCCCCCCTGCAGGGAAATAAAATGTAGACCCCACACAATATGGAATATGACTTTCTGCAGATAAATATAGTTGTGAGTATTATTATAGCAGACAAATTAAAGTAGCCTTCTTTGAACTGGCAGCACGAGCTGCTTCAAGTACCTGGACTGCTTCTGGGTTCTGTTTTCACAAAATCTCCCCCAAAGAAGGCCACAGTTCAATAACAATTTGTCTCCTATATTAATACTCAGAAGTGTATTTGTCTATAGGCAGATTCTTTTTGCATGTAGTAAGTCAGATTCCATACTGTGTGGGATCTACATAGGTTTTCTCTGTCACCCTACTACAGCGTGGATTTATGGACTGAGTGCCTCCCATACACCATTGGAGGACTAAATACTCATAAAGCTTTCTTCTATAAATGTGTTTACCCTAAATGAAATAAATAAAACAAACAGATATTAATAACATACTTTTTGTAATAACAATTTTATATACTTTTGTAGCAACAAAATGGAATAGAGTTTGTGGCCTGCAACAACCATGAATGTAGCTCCCTATTATTTGAATGCATGAAGAATGAGTAGTATGTTATTCATTTATTACTTCTCTAAGCAACAGGAGGGAGGGGGAAAATGTCACATGGGCAGCTCCGTTTGGTATGTCTCATCGCTTCCCTTTGGGGAAGGGAAAGAGACACTGTAAGCTGAACAAGGGGAGAAAGGGAGCAGGAAAGGAAAGCCCCTCCAAGATCAGCCAGAACAGAAGAAAAGGAAGAGAATAAAACTGAGCGGCAGACATCCTGATTAGTGGGAAGGGGGGAACCTTTTATTCAAGTCTGATTGGCTTTGAGAAGCAGAAAGGAAGGGTTCAAGAGAACAGCGGGGCAAAATGAGGTGCATGGATAAAGAAACCAATTTGTTTTAGATTTGTGAAATGGAAAGAAACGGAGGCAGCAGAAAAGGAAACACTTTTTGGGGAGGGGAGTCCATATGAACTGGACAGATCAGGGTAGCTGGGGAAGAGGTTTAAAAGAGGCCGATTTGTTTAAGAATCTGACAGGCAGAGGAAAAGAAAGGGCAGCATAGGCAGGAAATGCAAACCATGCAGGTATCTTCTCTCTCATCTTGTTTTCACAATGATCCTGAGCTGGCAGGATGTGCTACTTCAGGTATCCGGACTGCTTCTGGGTTTTGTTTTCACTAACTCCCTCCCAAAGCAGGTCACAGTTCAACAACCATTTGCCTCCTGCATCAATACTCATAAGTGTGTTCGCCTATAGAATTTCAGCTAACCTGGCACTGGATGAATTGGAATACTGGATAATGCAAGAGGGAAAACTCACAACATTGGAAAAAAGGCGCCTGGGAGGGGATATGATTGAGACTTAACAAATAATGCAGGGCATGAGTAAAGTGGATAGAGGGAAGCTCTTCTCCCTCTCACAAAATACCAGAACTAGGGGACATACACTCAAATTGTGGGCTGGGAGAGTGAGAACAGACAAAATAAAATATTCTTTCACCCAGCATATTGTTAGTCTGTGGAACTCCCTGCCATAGGATGTGGTGATGGCATCTGGCCTGAATGCCTTCAAAAGGGGATTGGACAGATTCATGGAGGAAAAGTCCAGGTTATAAACCATGATGGAGATGTGTAATCTCCAGGCTTAAAACCAGGGTATTTCAAGGGCAAAATGCAGGGGAGTGGTATCAAGAGAGAGATATCTAGTCTCATGTGCTCCCAGACACATTTGGTGGGGCCACTGTGAGATACAGGAAGCTGGACTAGATGGGCCTTTGGCCTGATCCAGCATGGCTCTTCTTATGTTCTTAAGGAGACAGAGTTTGAGGCATCTGGAAGAATGTTAGGGAATGCTTTGCTTTTCCAAGTTCTAGAAACAAAATAAGGGCACCTAGCAGTTCTTTAACAAGAAAATGTGGGATCATTTGTGCCTGGTTCAGTATGCCAAGTGTTTGTCTGGCTTAGAGCAGGGTTGACAACTTGGACCCTCCTGATACTTTGGCCTACAACTCCCATCAGCACCACCCAGCAAGGTCATTGATAGGCAACCGCACAGTCTGCTGCTCGATACATCTAGAGCAGCGGTTCTCAAACTGGGTGCCGTGAGCGTGTGCCAGGGGTGCCTCGGCAATAATATTTAATTTTCACTAGGATTTAGCAATTTAACTAAACTTCCCATAAACATAAAGGAAATAATGAAAAATTCATCCAAACAGTTTCATTCATCGCATTAAAGGCAACTGAGCATTAAATTTGCACTGTTTTTTTTTTATTTTCCTAAGTATTCAAAGTGCTTTAAGGGTAGCTGCGCCATTTTTTTTTTTTAGCCCGACAAGGGTTCTGCGGCAAAAAAAGTTTGAGAACCACTGATCTAGAGAGTCAAAGATTCTCCATTTCTGTTTCAGTGAGAGAAGCAAGAGAAAAGACCTTCAAGCTCCAGAACCATTATACTGTACTCATTTTCTGACATAAAATAACTGTTTTGAGAGGGTATCTATATAGTCTGATCATTCAATCAGTATAGTACATTTCCAAGGCAGACAAAGAAGTCCCATATTTCCCATCTTCATTTGCACTGCAACATCAGACATTAGTCTACTTATATGCATTATAAAAGGAACATTTCTTGCAATGGCAAGTAAGAATCCTAATTTATAAGGTTATAAATACTATAGGCAATATATAACTAACAAGTCACATTCAAAATTAGGAAAACAGGCCTACCATTTGTTATCTCTTTTTATTTATCTTTCAATTTTCTTTCAGATTACAGAGCAAATTGGAGGATTTTTGCACCATTCAGTCAGAACGTGACTCTTGACCAATTAAGGTTTCCTGACAATAAGGGTGGTTAACTGTAGGCAGGCAGTTTTTCTCAGTAGAGGAATGACTGATGGCAAAAATCTGGCCTCTAATGCTGCCCGTAGGCTTTCAAATGGAGACGTTTTGCCAGGAGCACATCATGTATTATTTATAAGATGCATAAATAATGCCCTGTATCATTAGATTAAGGGAAAACTCCCAAGATTTATATGCCATTGTTTGCCTCCTTGAAAGCAGCTCTTCCTACAATGTCATCGTGACTTATTTACTGGGGAGAGGATTATAGTGCTTACCTGCAATGAAGACACCCCCCCCCATTTTGAGCAGGTTGAGAATAACAACCACTTGACTGAGAAGTCAAACTACCCAGAAAGGCCAGTTTGGACACTCGTGTGGGCAGCGACCATTCTCACGTGGTAGAAGCACACAACTATGGATTACCCAAGCATGTGGCTACATTAATCTTCCTTCTCCATCAAAACAAAACAAAACAAAAAAGAAAGACATGTATGCAGAAATCAGATTTTCACATGCGTGGACTTTGGCAAAGAATGCTCTGCTCGCCTATGCTGCTATGTACACGGTAAAACCAAAAGACAAAGGTTGAGGGAAGGCTGTGGCTGAGCAGCAATCATCTAAGACAGTGTTGGCGAACCTATGGCACGGGTGCCCAAAGTGGCACTCGGAGCCCTTTCTGTGGGCACCCAACATCACCCCTTCACAGCCACCTGTATTGAGGTTAAATGGCTATATTGGCACTTTGCGAGAAATTTAGTGTGTTTTGACTCGCAGTTTGGGCACTCGGTCTCTAAAAGGTTCGCCATCACTGATCTAAGATGAGCAAGAAATTTGGGGGATGGGTGTGTGGAGAATTCAAATCACCTACTCATTCACTGGCTTTAAGTTACTCACACATCAGGCTCACTAGAGGGGAGCTGCTGTAAAACAGCCTCCCCTTGTGAAGTCATAGATAAATATGCATATTTGAAAGCCGCTACCGTGCTGATAGTTCCTGGAACTCAGTGAGCAGATACAAGGCCATATGCACAAGCACCAACCTGACAGAAGAGGGAACAAGGTCAAGGATGCTCACACTGTGCTGCAGATAAATGACGCAGCAAGGGCTTCTACATGTTAAGCCAGGATCGTGAAGACTCTCCATGGGGATGTCACAGACTAAATGTACCGCAAGCTAAATATGGTGCCAAAGTGGTGGTGGTGGGGAAACCTTCCAAAGGGGTACTTTAAAAAAACTGCATATTTAAAGCACCAATACAAGCTGCCAAATGGGCTAAAACTCTGCCCATCAGAGGATCTACCCCATCTTTCAGGGATGGGCATCAGTGCCTTCCTCTTAAGACGTTACACTGTTCGTTGACTACATTTGTGTCTGGGATAGTGAATTTTACTCTTGGGTATTTTGGACTCCTAGATTCCCTTACTCTTAGTTCTACTGGGTGTCACTGAAAGGTGCAACGAATCAAAAGTCATGGAATATCAAAGATCACAGGCCTTTACAATAGACTAGTGGTTCCCAACCGTAGGTAACCCAGATGTTCTTGGTCTGCACCTTCCAGAAGCCTTCGCTGCCACTTTCTGTCCTGGCAATGATTTCTGGTAGTTGTAGGCCAGGCATGTCCAAATTTCAGCCCTCCAGATGTTTTGGACCACAACCCCTGCAGTCCTTTGCCATTAGAAATACAGGCTTGGAATTCTGGGAGTTGTGGTCCAAAACATCAGGAGGGCCGAAGTTTGGACATGCCTGTTGTAGGCCAACAATACACAGGTTACCCATGATTGGGTACGAGATGCAAGCCACTTTAAATTGGGATTGACTGTGATAAGAGAAATATTTAGGTGCATACTAACGCATGGAACATTGCCACTGGCATTATGTGCACTTTGCTTTTCCCCAAATGCATAATCTCATGATATTTAGATCTGAGAAAAAATGAAATGAAAAACCTAACCATTTCCCTGCCTGCTACTGCTTTAGACTGAACCCAATCCATTTCCATTCCCCCGCCACAGAATTCAAACACATCAGTTTAATTTTTGCATATGTGGGACTATTGGTTGTCAGGGAAAAAGCATATTTGGGGGGTGAGCTGGAGTGGGGAATGTGGAGAGGACGTATACACCTTCTCCACCACCTACTTCTTTACTCTAGATTGCTCACTCTTGAAACTGATTGCTCTCACTGCTAACAAAAAGAATCCTGCCTGGACTGTGCAACAGTGATTTGCATACAATGATGAGTTAATCCCTTAGCATCCAGTAATTTAAACCTATTACTTCTTATCCTACCAGTTAAGAGTAGCAAGAATGCACACTCCATCACCACGGGGTTATTCCAGGACTGCCATTAAATCCCATCTATTCTTTCAGCACTAAACCTAGTTGCTTTAACCTTTCCCTCATAGGAAACACTGAGCAGGCCTTTTCTTTTTTCATTCTTTCATCCTCCTGTGATTTCTCACATTTGCCTACGCATGGCAACTGAAGTGGAAGACTGCATTCCCAAGCACATTTTTATACACTATCAAATACATATACGGTAGAACAAACTACTATCATTCATTAGAGTAGAAATACTGCATTTCTTGTGTGCGAATGAAATCAGAGAGGAAAGGATGAGAAAGTCCACTTCAGTTTAAGCTCAGTGGCACATCCCTAAAACGGTATCCAATATTTTGGTAAGAGTAACTTTATAATGAGAGTCACTCTATCAGAAATATGACACAATGTGTTCCAATCACTTCCTGTTCCCATTAAAAGAACTCTCCGGTGTTTAAAATAACAAGGGAATGAGAAAAACAGGCAAATCTGCTCCTCTCATCAAGGATGCGAGGTTTTTATTTTCTTTTTTTAGTTAAAAAAAAGGCTTAAACGGAGGGATTTGGGGAATGTGGCCCTCTAATGTCCAGATGTGATCTTGTATGGCCCCTGGACCTCTGCAAACTGACCACCCCACCTAGTTTTACTTGGTATAAGCTTTTGTCAGCTGCGTCCCATAGTATTGAAAGAAAACCGTAGAGATGATGGCCAAAATCCTGTTGCGTTTATGGACACCACAACTTCTACATGCCACTTGTTGTGGGTTAAGAAATCTCTAAAGCCATTATCCGTTGTATGACAGGTTGTGTCACTCATTGTGGAATATTCCTACAGAGATTTCTTTCCTCGCAGTGAACTTTGTCCAAAAGTTGCACCATTTGTGTCAATTGCATTACAGAACTTCAGCCAATGATTTAAAAAAATGGAGACCAGGCAGTAACCAAGTATTTTCTGGGGAATTAGAACCCTAACCAATTGTTTTCAAAAGGCAGACCGACTGGCTCTGTACTATTCTGTATATCCTTCCAACATTGGAATCCAAAGATTCATTTGGTGTAAGAGGGAAATGTTCCTGATTTCTATAACATTTTACAACAGCTATAATAACTACTTATAACTACATAATAACATTATAACTGTCTATTAATGCTGTAAGATATCCCTCAATTCCTTGTTCTCAAATACTTGAACATGACTTAATTGTACTGGACTGTATATTATCCCTCATTACTGTAAGCCACCTTGGGTTCTTTTCCAAGGAGAAAGGCAGGGTAAAAATACTCTAAAATAAAACAAATAAATAAATAAAAATAAAAGGCTGATTGATCCCTCATAGTATTTCTAGGAGAAACCAGGAAAACTTCTCCCATGCTTACTGATGCAGTCTTCCCTGTGGAACAATCTTTGAATCCATGCAAAAGCATCCTGGTTCAAGTTCATTGCATGAATAGAAAGTATAATGCTAGAGGAATTCTACTAGAATTACTGTCTTATGTGCTCAGAGACAAAAGGAAAGTCTCTCTTCTATTCCACCTGCATTAAACAAAGGAGCATTAGACACACTGCACATAAAAGGGCCAACACACGTGTACAGGCTATGTAGAACTGTGCTGAAAATTATCTGCTGCACTAAACAAATTAATAAAAATAAAAACATACACCTAAAATAGATGTCTCTGCTTGCTTTGGGGAGATGCACAATGGGCAAAGTCAACCCAGACTCAAAGATCTGTAGGAGGATAATTTGCCTTTCATGCTAGAAATATGGTAAGAAGAACCTGGAAGTTGACTCATGGCAACTAGACTGCTTTGCTTGAAAGAGTGAAACATTTCATTACTTATCCAAGCAGCTTCGTCAGTCTGAGGAAAAACCTATGAGCCTATTCAGACCAGGGTTATGTGAAATGAAGGTGAACTATAAAATGGAGGACTCGCCACTAACTCTTCTCAGACTGACGAAGCTGCTTGGATGAGTGAAACATTTCAATCTCTCGAGAAAAGAAGTCCTGTTGCCATGACTCAACTTCCAGATAAACACACCTAGATGATTAAGAATCTTCACAGACATGGTACGAAGAACTGTCTGAATGTGCAGCTGCAGCCTGGGAAAGTGGTTACCACTGGATCTCCTTGACAGAGGCTGTATTTGGTGATATATAGGGTCCCTTCCAGCTCTGCAGTTCTGACATCATCATCATCATCATCATCATCATCACCACCACCACCACCACCACCACCACATTTGCAAATGCTATTTACAATGCTTTTTTACAGAGATCTTGAGCCAGAACGGATTGGTTGTCAACTTTATTCTGAGTTGGTCTATTTTTATCATGGGGAGGTGAAGGGGAAGAATTGTTTATATCCTCAAAGAACTGATTTTTAAAGAACCCATAAACATGTTGCATTTTAAGGCCATTAACATCTTGCTGACTTCTGGAGAATAAAAACCTGTTTGGTGACTTTCCCATCTGCATTCATTAACAATAATGTAAGCTGGGGAAACAAGCATCATATTGCTGAAGTGTAGAGGTCAGAGAAAAACAGAATTAAACCACACACTTCCTAACCCTAAATGCTGGAACCATCCCCATGTTATAAACCATGACAGTTGTCACTAGCATATAGCTTGGTCACAGCTGCTACATATGGATATCAAAATTGAGAGATTAGCACTAGTGTGTGATATGCTGTCAAGTCAAAACTAGCAGGAGTTTCATGGTAAGTGAGATATTCAAGGAGTGGTTTTACCAGTTCTATTGTCCCCAGTGAGGTTCAAACTCTGGTTTTCTGAGTCTTAGTCTGTCAATCTGTTCACGAAACCACACTGTGCAGCTATAGTATTTGTACTGGTATCATATGAAAGCCATGTGCCTCCTAAAGACATGCCAACTCTCTCTCTCCCCGGTCTGCTTTAGTCCAGTTAGATTTTACACTTCTGGTTGGGCAGAACCATCTTAGTATGCTGGGTTCGGAGGTACTCCATAATGCACTGCTGAGTAAAGCCAATGGTAGCAACTATAAAGCATTAGATATATTAAGAGATCCATCACATCCTGGTAATCGCCTCTTCGAGTTGCTGCCATCAGGACGGAGATATAGAGTACTGAGGGCAAGAACAAACCGTCTCAAAAATAGCTTCTTTTTTAGAGCAATATTGGCCTTAAACAGAAATTCTGGACTTTGAAGTCAGCTTATTTTATATGTCATATTTTAGTCATTTTATATGTCATATTATTATGTGTTATACCTGTTTTTAAATCTATGTGAAATATTTTAAATGAGTTGAATATAGCAACCACAAAATTTCGTTGTTCCTGCAAGGGGGCAATGACAATAAAGATTCCTATATTCCTATATTCCTATAAACATCAATATACTTTTTTTAAAAAAAATGATATTTAACTTGTGACTTAAAGCACAATTTCAATTTAAAAATCATTTTTTAAACCTTAAAGTCATCAAAAACATTTTAATTTGAAATTGATTTGAATTAGAAATTTAAACCAATGTGGAAAAACCTACCCTGGTAACTATAAACAAGGTAGCTGTTGCGAGTTGGAACTATCAGATCCCAGCCGCCTTTGAGAATACATATAAACAAAGTGTTTGTATATTTGTTTAACTTGACGTCCTACCACACTCCCAATATGCTCTTCCGTTTTTGATGCCAAATTTCTGTTGGAAATAAGGCTACTAGAGGTATTTATGAATTGCTTCTCTGCCCAAAGTCTAAAACAATACAACATAAACACAATAATAATAAAAAACCAATCATTATTTCAAGCAAGCCAAGACAATATTAAAATCTGTCAAAATGTCTGGCAAGACAGTGCAGCTTTTACAGATCTTCTTAAACTGATTGGCAACTATAATAGCATAATGAAGGTCTAGACAAGACTTTGGTTCTGATCCACCTTGGTTACTCATATGACCTTATTTCTGCAAGAGAGGAATGAAGCCAACCAGTCTTCTCTTTGTAGGGCGTTTCACAGTTGGGATACTGCTACAGAGAGGGCCTTTGCCAATCTAGGCTCTTTGGGGACATTAAACCAGGCCTCTAAAGAAAACAACACACGATGGTGAGTGTGATGGAAAGGCTCATTCCTGGAATGGATAAAACACTGGGCTCATTCAGGAAGTCCACATTATGAACCTTGCCCATGTAAGTAATACAGAAATCTCAGTTTCTCAGCCTTACCTCATCTGCAGTATCAATATATTGATCTACTTCATAGGACAACAGTAAGGTACTGTGAAGTATCTTGAGCATTCAGCAGCATTTTAGGCATTTAATTCAAACTGTTGCCTGCCTTCACATGTGGTCGTAAAAGGGGTGAATAAAGCCCTGTTATAGTAAAACAGTTAGTGCACAGTGCCCATTTGAAATCAGATTTCCGGCCCTCATGTTTATAAAACTGGGACTTAGAACCCATGACAGCAAATATATACACCAAAAGTATTTCAGGATTAAGGTAGCTTCTGACATGATTTTAAAATATTTGGTAGTGGATAACAGTAGGTTAGATAGAAAAGGAACTCATCATTTTATAAGCAGTTTTTGAATTAATGAGGAATGATATACTGTACTCTTCCACAAATGACAAAAAAGAGAGATACCGTATATCAGGACTGCACAATATGTTGACCGCGGGTGACCTGTCGCCCATGGCACCATCAGAAGTCACCCGCCAGGTCCCTGCCAGCCTCCTGATGGTAGGCAACTACTGTATGGACCTCAGGGCAAAAGGCAAACCACATGACACACACAATCTTGTCCAATACATTGCCTCCTCTCCCCCACCTATTCCCCGCCTTTGCTGGCTGAGACATTCAGTGCACTTTTTCTAAAGTCAGGGCCAGCCTTTTCACCAGAATTTGGAAAAACACTGTCCAGAAAAAATAGCTGCACCTTAAACTATTAATAAACACAGAGCACCGTGCATTCCAGTGAGACATAGCCTAGTTCAGTGATGGCATACCGTTGAGAGACTGAGTGCCCAAACTGCAATTCAAAACCCACTAATTTTTCACAAAGTGCCTAGACAGCAATTTAACCTGAATACAGGTGGCTGTGAAGGGGCGATGCCGAGTGCCCACAGAAAAGGCTCTGAGTGCCACCTTTGGCACCCGTGCAATAGGGTCACCAACACGGGCCTAGTTCTTGTCATTTTACCAGTCAAGCTTGGGGTATGTTTTGATAGCAGCCACTGCCTGTGTAAAGCTGCCACAGCATGGGGAGAAAATGGATGAGCTGTAGCTGGGGTTGGGGGGAAATGTGAAAGGTCCCTTCTGCATATGGAAAGTTTACTGTTGTATATGGATGTGCAAATTCTTCACTAAAAGTCTTACAAGACGATATAACTCACATATTACAGTACTGTATAACAATGAATAATCCTGTGTTTGCAGGACTCTCAATGAAGTCTGCTTTTATTTATACTTTACCTTTTTTCCTTTTCCACACCGCTTTTTATGATGATTTTATCTCTAAGGCAAGAACTTGGAAAAGTTACTTTTTTTGGAGTATAGCTCGGAGTGTTATGACAGTGGGATTATTATTATTTATCTTTTTAGAAACAGAAACAGAGAGGCTTTGCATTGTCTCTATGTCAACAAAAGAGGAAATTTTGTTCCTGGACTACTGTACCCAACAACCAAAGGAGCTTACTACTGGCCTAGCTGGGCTGTCCAGAAATTTCTGCAGGTCCAAATTCTATAGCCAAGTTGCTAACTGGGGCTGGTTACAAGGATCACATAGCTCACCTGTAACAACAGTCTCACTGGCTGCCAGTCCATTTCCAGTTTCAGTTCAATGGGTTGGCTTAGACCTTGTACTGACTTGAACTCAAACTACTCGAAAGACTGTGTCTCCCCTTATGAGCCTGCCTAGGTTTTAGGTTCATCAGGGGAGAGATTTCACTCAGTCCTCCTTTACAAAGCCTGAATTGTTCAAAACCTTTTAACAAACAGTGTGTGTATCAGGTGACTCAATATCTTTTCTTCATAGTGGGATCTTCAGTTCAAGCCAAAAGTTGAGCAGAACAAGCAACTACACCTCCTGTACCAACCTTCAGAAGACTATGACATTACTATCATCAATTACTTGATTATTTAATTATGTGCACTACGTACGGAGCCAGTGAACTACACAGCAGTGTATGTTGGAAATTTACAGCCATGAATCTGAAACAGAATTTAAAAGATAATGCCCAGGATCTTATTTGTTTCTGCCTAACAGGCCACAACAAATTGCATCTAACAATGAGATACCAAAGCACATCTCAATTGCGCAGTTCAGCATATGACTAGGCACATGACTGAGATACACCCTGGCGCCTCCCAATTAGCTACAATTAGCCACAGCAAGTTACACAAACTTTTCACTAACACCAACATAATACTGGTCTATGCGGTTTAGGATTAGCCCAGATAGTAGAGGCACATCTTTGCTCCTTGTCAGAAGGCTCCGGTGGAGAGAAGGGGGCATACAAGAGAGGAGGGCATTTTCATTCTCTATCATGTAGAGCCATGATTAGCAATTTTGGCACCCAGGGCAAGTATCATAAAAGGTGTTCCCAAGTCAACTCCACAATGTGAAAATAATAGAAGCAGAAATTATAGCACTGAACGCCCTGACCACCACCAAGGATTAGCAGAGCTACAAAAACAAAACCCAATTAGAAGTGTGCTTAATAAATAATTATTAATATTTAGTATACCATAGCTCAATAAGCTAACTTTGTTCCTGTCCCATCCAGAGGCCCGGTCTACCAAACTTTCGAATATGGATAGCCTGCCCTACTCATAATGCAAACAGACTGGATACCACTACCTCCTGTTCATTTTAGGCCAAACGTCTGATCTATGTATCCTTGCATAGGTCTGCTGTGACAGGAGGCACTTGGTCTACCCACACACTGGGTAAACTATCCATCCATAACCCATCAGGACCTGCCAGGTTTCAGTAGATGTAATTATGAAGGCCTGGTCTACCCATGATCCAGGTAAACAAGCCACTTATCTAGATGTTCTCTCCTTTTCCATATCAGGGCCAAGGCCTACTTTAAGCTATGGGTAAGCCTGCCCTCCATGGCTTCAGTGAGGCCTTTCTCATTATGTAACTGAAATATTCTAGCTTTCTACATTTTCTAACTTCTTGAGGGTTTTTTTTCACTCACCTTTGTACTACACTGGCCACCTTCTGAAGCCAAGAAACACAACCCCCCTCATTCCCCTTTCTATTTACACTTTCACAAACAGACATATTAGCCTTCACAAACCTGATACCCTCCAGATGTGTTTGACTACAAATGCCACCATTTATGATCCCACACATATAGAAACAGCAGGCTGTGGACGGCTGGGTTATATTCCTAACACACCAATCTAATAAGAACAATTTTAAAAAGGAAAAGAAAAGAATACAAAGTGCCACTTATAATGACTAAAACAGAGCACTTAATTGAAGACTGCAAAATCACAGGTCAGTCATTCCAAAACACGATGTGTGTTTCAATCTTCTTGAGCCTTACAATTCAAAGCCAAGAAAGTACCCCCTCTCTCCCCCACTTCTCCTGCCTGTTCCAGGCACCATCCCTGCCTGACTCCAAGAAATGTTGAAGTTTTGCTTCACTGGCAGGTCAATAATGCATTGTGCTAACAGTCCCCTAGAACTGTCCCTGGGGGCAGTGCTGCCTGGGGACACGCTACGGAGGCCACAGACAGGCGGCAGCGGGCCTGGGGTGTGCTGTGAAAGATGCAGACAGGTGGTGACAGGCCCGGGTCCCACTGTGGAGGCCACGGATGGGTGGCACCGGGCCCAGGATGAACTCCAGAGGTCACTTCTAGTCAGCACTGAGCCTAATGCGGGCCCACTGGATGCCCCCAAGGCCCGTTCCAGGCAACACCAGGCCTACACCGAGCCCCAATGGCCACCTCCAGTCAGGAGGAGCAGGAGGAGGAGGAAAAGGTGAGCCAGGCCATGATTTCAAAACCAGCACCGAAAACATGGCTCACAAAGCGAAGCAATGTTTTATTAAAATTTTTGCTTGTTTTGTGAAACACTCGCGAACCAAGGTCCTCATAAAACCAAGGTACTACTGTACCTGAATAAAAAGAACCCTATTTCAGTGTTATAATCCCTATCCTCATCTAAAATTGATTTGTTCACATTACACTAGTAAGACCATAGACTTTTATAACACATCCTAACTTTTTACCCTCTCATGTGCTGTTACATCCAGACTGGCAAACAACTGTTTTTGCTCACCCTCCAAACTTTTTAATTCAAGTCACAATTGTCCTTTCCAATTCCGACTTGAAGAGCAAGTAAAACCATAATTTGCTGAGCTGGGAGTAACAGCAAACTGCAGTGTGATACAAAACAAAGGAATCAGAGTGTACAAGAGGAACAGTGCATCAACAAACCTGATACCTCCCCAGGCAGTATCCAAATATGTTTTAGCACTACATGTGAACATCCATAAGTCTCTGAAATCTTTTTTTCTAAGAAAAGTTCTTTCTCATTTATTTTAGGAATGATTACCTGGGATATATGATTGATTGAAGACTCCATTCTCCGGAGCTGGGATGCTTGGATATCCAGTAGTTGGAGCACATTGTTGGCCAGTGCATTGATCTGATATGCAACACTGGCTAAGGATTGGGTTGTATATGCTTTGGTCTCTTCTAACGCTTTCCTTTTGTCTGTAGCCTGAAGGAAGGTGGAGAAAGTGTGCAATTATTTTCTAAGTTCAGAGAGATGCAGAAGAAACTCTACCAATTCAGGTCACTTAGAAGACCTCATTACTGGTTGAACAGCACGAGTCGGTGGAACCAGAAAGCTGCATCAAGCAGACAAAATACAAAACAAACAGTTGTTGATTATAGTGACCAAGTATAATGTCACTAATTCATTGAAGCAGCACATTCTCTTTTTCCCCATAGGGGAGTGTGAAACAAAACCTTCTAGCATTTTTCGACTGTAGATTCCAGTTCCTTGAAGTGGGATCAATTTTAGAAGGAAAAATGCATCTCCCACACCCCCAACCCACAGAGGTGGGCATCTGCATTCCTAGAACAGACAGCTTAAGACAACTTAATTTTATCTCTGTTGGACAGTTAAATATACCACTGAGAAGTAGTAATAACTCAAATGTATACACCAGATTTTGCACACGACCACAGAAAAAGTTTTAAAGGCTTCTTTTAACTGTGAAACTCAATACACCTCTAACAATTTCACAAAGGCAGCTCACAAAACAAGCATCTATTTTTCCTACTTTTTTTGAGTCCCAGTGCTGTAGTCATCTGGAGTAGGAACTGACAAGCCACTCCAGGATTCCCGCCAAGAAAACTCCATGGACATGGAGTCACAAAGAGATGGTCACAACTGTAATGACGCAACACACACACAAACAAATAGGTGTGTCTATTACAGGACTACAGGACTTAAGAGCTGGAGTACCTTGCCCAAAGTTCACTTTGTTTAACCCCTTGGCCAAAGCAGGACATTTGTAGCTAAACCATCAGTGACAGATGGCCATCTACCCTTTGTTTAAGACCATTCCATGAAGGAAAGTCCATTATCTTCCAAAACAATCCATTCCACCATTGAACAACTCTTGCTATCCAAATGTTCTTCCCAATGTTTAGTCAAATTATATTTGTACATGGGTGTGTGTATGATCTGAAAGTATTCATTCAGTTCTAACCCTCCACCATCTTCCACATGGTAGCTCTTGAAATATTAAAAGATGCTATCATATTACTCCTTAGCCTCCCCTTCCTCCGGCAGAATATACCCAGTTATCTCAACTACTCCACATTTGGCTTATTTTTTGTCATGTGTAGTTCAACACTGAATTAATGCCACAAGGTGTGATGGCTAGAAACTGGACCACTTCAATGTAGGGGCAGGACAGAGAGTCTCCCTGCTCAGCAGCTGAGTGGTTGGCTGAGCAGAGAGGCAGGGAAGGGCTGGCTGACCTCCTTCCATGACTGGTGTGATGATAACAGGTGTTGGAGCCTTGTGCTGCATGGAGACCAGTAAGTGGCTGGTCCAGTCTGGGAGGTGGAGGGTATTAAGCTGCCAAGGCACCTGTGGTGCTACAGGTTTTTATTTTATTTTATTTTATTTTTTGGTATGAGTCTCATGGCACAGTGGTTCAATTGCTGTACTGCAGCCATAACTGTGCTCACGACCTGGAGTTCAATCCCAGGTCGCAAGCTCAAGGTTCACTCAGCCTTCTATCCTTCCAAGGTTGGTAAAATGAATACCCACAAAGATAGCATATGTAGAGTACTTCAAGAGCTATGGGTGGTATGTATAAGCAGCATGTTTCGCTTTTGCTTTGCTTGATGTCCTCTGGATACAAACACAAAGTGCCCATCTCTAGCGATGGCACTGTTTCCACAAATTCACTGAGCATAATCTATTAACAGCTAATATTCACAAGGGGTTGAATACAAGTCTGAATCCCAACTAGTTCTACTGAACCACTTGGACTTTGATCAGGAACTAACAATTCCACTTAACCCAATATTTTTATGCTACCTCCAGTTTCAGAGGCATTATATGTTATGAATATCATCTGTTGACAGGAGCAACAGGGAGCTACTGCCCTCATATTTTGCTTGCAGGTTTCCCTGAAGCCACTGCAGGAAGCAGGAGGATGAGCCAAATAGCTCTCTCTACATTTGTTAGAATAAATGTGCTATTTCTCCTACATGGTCAGTTCACCCCTAAAATCTGGAAAACTATTCACAGGGGACAAAGCAGCTACAACTCCCAGAGTTTCCCTGTTGGCGGGGGACATTTGGAAGTTATAAACTGAAAACAAAAATCTCAAACTTTTCACCTGTGTCAAAGTTTTTACAACTGTGGTTGGGGCCAAAATGAACTCTTGGCACAAAAACCACACAATATGTGCCCCAACCACAATATTCCTTGATTACTCCTTTGTGAAGCACCAACACAAAATCCCCCCTTTCCAAAATGATCAACAGCAAAGCTTCTTTCCTTCAGCAAATTAATCACCACTGGGCTGTGGTTTTGTTTTCTCTGTTCTTTAACAAAAAACAACAACAGCATCATCAAAATGCTTTGAAGCCGAACTGGAAGACTACAGTTACAAACATATTCAGCTATACAATGCTAGTTTATGGGAGTGAAAGCTACCTACTTAGGTATCAGTATCCACAGATATTAAAACAAATATGTAGAGATGAGGAGGTTTGCCTAAGGCTACATAGTGAGTTCATGGTTGGGGCAAGATTTTAATCAGCGACTTTCTGATTAAGAGTGCTTACGCACTTCAGTCAGAATGGTACACCAGTTGTTCTCACAGCAGCAGATTTAAACTGTGGCACATGCGAGAGGCCAACACTTCCAAGATAACAAGAGGAACATAAGCCGCATGCCACATTCCACTGTGCCATTTACCAGGACTGGCAAAGTAGTAGCTAGTTTGCTCACAATATGGCTTTCCAGTAACAGTAGCTGTAGTGATAATAGGAAAAATGCACACACCCTGGGGGGGGGATAGTTCCCATCCCTGACACATTTGAAGACAGCCACAGGCTGGTACACTTCTTCACCCCCTTAAAAGTTTCGTTATGTGATGGATTATGTTTCATTATGTGACTGAAAGAAATACAGTATAGGCCTGATTTGACCTATATGTTTTTTATATTTTGTTTATGGCTGCACTCCCCAAAAAGGGGGGGGGGATGAGAATGGCTACTTTAGGGTGTGTCAAACCATTGGCCTATTTAACCCCCTCTTCTTAATAGTGACTAATAACACCAGCTCTCTAGGGTTGTAGCCTCGTGGAGGGTCTTGGCACTTCCCACACGAACAAGATGAGACTCAGCATGTCCGACACGTTTTAAGGGAAGATCAATTGTTGCGTCTTCTCACAAGGCTGCCAAGTAGAGATTGGCACACACCACAGTTTGGAGTTTGGAGGTTAGTTCCAGTCCGGCATGTCACTCGCTCAGGTGTTGCGTGGTCGCCCTCACACACTCCCTTCCCCCACCTCCTCAGCACGCTTCCCCCCTCATGGACTGCAGGATATGCTTCCCTCTTTGCCGCCTCCAGCAGCCACCCACTCAAAGACAGTGTTGTAGGCTTTCCACCCATACTTCCTCATCTAAAGGGGTATCTGCCTGAGGGAGCTGAGGAGAGACCCATGTGTTTGGGCCGGTGGGGAGAGGAGCATGGATCGCCTTGCACCTAACTAGGCCGGACTGCCAAACTGCAGCTTGCGCCCATCTCTACTGCCAGGCCAGGCCAGGGAAACACCCTCAGCATTTAAAAAAAAACAACCCCAAAACCTGTGCAACCTTTCTGGCTAACCATCAGATTTTAACACCACTGGTCTGGTGGAATGTCGACTCCAGGGGCATTGCCACATCTCCCATCTCCCAGTCATGACTCGGGAAGAAAATCAGGTCACTTTTCTGCAATCACTGGGCTTGAAATGGGCAAAACCTCTAGACAGGTTGCTACCAGGACACTCATGCAGGAAATATATGATTTGTTTTCCAACTGCATTTTATATCAGCTAAAAAGTGCGCCAGACAAAGAAACAGTACCACTGGCAAATTGAAAGCGGGTTTTCAGTTACTTAGTTGACAAAGAGTTGCATGCAGCCTTAAAAAGAAAAAAAACGAGAAGCAAGCATAGCATAGCAGGAAATGAAGTCCTCAACTGCCACGCCAGTTCGACTTTCTATTTTGTTTTTTTCAGTAACTGAAATCCAGCAGTCAAGTCACAACTAGTGCTTGCCCACTGAGTCACCATCAGTTTGCTGAGTCAACACCTCTGTAAGCCCCACTGATTCAATGGGGCAACTTTAGTTGCAGCTCACTGCTAGATTTCAGCCAGTACAGTATGCGCAAATATAGTCAAGCTTCCCTCAGTAACTCCTTCACTTATGGGTTGTTGTTTTTTGTCCACTGTCAAGTAACAATGAAGTGAGAGAGAGCAAAGAGATAAGCACAAAAAAGCTTATTCTGCAGTAGAAGAGGTAGGGCAGCATGATTACAGGTCTGCAACACCAGGCCTTTCATTTTGATTTTCCATCACATCAAACTTAAGTTTCTCCATGTTTTTTATAACAATTTCAGTTTCATTAAGCCTTGTTTGTCTTTGCATGTGCAGTCATACGTGCTATATCCATCAAGCTGTTGTGAACTTATGATGACCCTATCTTTTAAAAGGACACAGATTGATACAGAACCTTTGCTGACAATGCACTAAGAATTTTTCTTATACCGTATATTAATATCCACCTTGGTCAATATGAATCACTATTGCATTTCAGGTGGGTCTCTTCTCCTTGCCTGCTTTTGGAGAGCATCACACCATATCCAGATAAGATACAGACATGTTTAACACCCAATAGTTAAGGAAAACATATATTTTTCATTTAGTAGCTTGTCCCTAAAGGCAACTTTTTGTAATTTGAAACTTACTAGCATGGTTTGCTCTCAATCTAATTAACTGACCTGGTGAAATAGAACTCCCAGCATTGCACAGCTGAAAACCGTAGCATGCTTATAAAACTCCTATTTTCATATCAAGGACCCTTTTGCAAACCACATTAAAATACATTACTCAAGGGTGGTGGAGTCTCCTTCTTTGGAGAATTTTTAAGCAGAGGCTGGGTGGCCATCTGTCAGTAGTACAGTGGACCCTTGTATAACAGCTTGTATAACATAAAATCTGTACAACATAAAAATTCCGGATATAGGGGAAATTTGCTTAACATAATCACCTATGGGGAAAATCCGTACAACATAAAAATGGGATTACTCCATTTTCAATGCATTCCTATGGGAATTTGTATAAAGGAAAATTTGCTTAACATAATTTCATTTGGAATGAATTAATTCCTTTATACAAGGTACCACTGTACTTTGATGGGGGTTCCTGCATGGCAGGGCATGAACAGGATGGCCCTTGAGGTCTCTTCCAACTCTATGAATCTATGATTCCCCACCTACTTGAACAACACATCCATAGAAACCAAAAGAATGGAAGCTTCTGAGCAGAGATGCTTGAAGAAAATAATGGCCCTTCAAACCGTTAACAACTGGGAAGGTGTAACACGGCAACTTTCATGTGAAATGGCAAGCCAATAAATATCAAGGTGCTCACATCCATGCACTTCAATCAGGGATGGCGAGCTGCAAGTTTACAGTCTGATTCTGCCCTCAGGAAGTTCTCGTTTGGCCCAACCACATCCCTTCTGAAACGATGCAAGTTGGCATGGAACAAAAAATGCCTACAGAGATTTCTTAATGTATGGCAAGTCATGTCTAAAAGTTATTTTCGTGTTTCGTCAGCTATTCCTTTCTTCCAATTCGTCACGTTTTGCCCTTATCTTGATCACTTCAATAATGTCTGAACTAAATTCAGTCATAAACATAAAAACAAACAAATCACTAGATTTCCCCAGAGGGAGAGGAGCCAAAAATGATAGCACTAGCAACTCAGACAAAGCAGATGGATGGACGGATGGATGGACGGAAAGAGGAGAGGAGAGTGTGTAGTCCAGAAAAGAAGTAAGGACTAAATAAGCAACTCATTGGCACAGTAGTTAAACTGCAACGCTGTGGCCATGCCTCTGCACACAACCCGAGTTTGATCTTCGTGAGGTCAGTAACATGAATACCTAGCTTGTTAGGGGGCAAAGTGTTCCTTGCATAACTACCCAAATAATGCTCTGGCACTATGGGGAAAAATACAAGCTGAAGCAACAACAATAACTGAATTTACTTGAGACCAAAATAGAAATGGAAATTGCTCCTAGCAGATACCCCCGGTTTACATTTAGTGGTCAGAATCAAATTGAGGATTTATGCCAACATAAAGAGAATTCTATAAATCATGGCACTGAATTGTCTCGTCTTGCCAAACTATGTCTTGCATCCCTGGTTCAAACCTTGTTTCTGCCATGAATAAAACTGCCATCTCTCAGCCTTAGATCTGTCTTACGATAGTAATCGTGAATTGCCATGCCCGGTTTCTAAGGAAGGATTACTAACATGACACACGTGAAACATTTTGAGAGCATTTGTTATAACTGCAGATAAATATTAACAATTATAACAAGGAGGACTGTTTTTTTAACAGATTTAAGGGACCAATTTATTTTCCTATGCCTGTAGGCCTGGCAGCTTTCAGATAGTAGAATTAGTAAGAAACCAGATGATATAAAAGAATATTAGGAAAGCTGTTTGATTTTTATTTTGCATAGGTTTTGGATTATTTTCTTATAATGAAGCAGTTCATGGTACATGTGCTAGATCTCTTGGCATTTTTATTTTGTACAGTTTTTTTATTGCAAACTCCTTAAAAGGACTTATGGTTAAAATGCAATATATGCAAGTATAACAGATTTTTAACTTCTGTTCACATCTTAATTATTTGACAGCTGTCTTAAAAATATGCCAAAAAAATCCTTCATAAATGTGAGTTTTCCATGGAAAAACCATGTGCAAATCCATAAAGGTGTGCTATGCTTCTTGCTATTGAAAAAGCAATGCAGGGGTCTTGTGTTTATTCTTGCAGACAGCTTTCTAAATTCCTTCCTACTTTGCACTGCCTGGTGAAAAGCAAATTAGATTACTTTAATCAGTTTACATATGCCTAAAGTAATCTGTCCACGCCACATTTTACCTAGTACAGGATGCTGTAATCTGCAAGATAGTCTTAAGGAAGACAATAGCTAGAGTGCTCACACTTAAGTAATTTACTTCCGCTAATTCACATCCCTTATTGCTCAAGCTTTCTGAAAAACTGAGAGGCATTGCCTTACATTTCCCAGCAAGAGAAATGCTTAGCTATTTTGCATGTTTGCCCTCAGCCTGCTAACACTGTTTTCAGCCCATGCATTGCAGAAAGAAGAATTAAGTTCTATTCCCAACAGTTTCATGTTTCATATATGCCAATTTATAGGGGCTTACAAAGGCTTTTAAAATGAAGACTGTGGGATACCTTTAGGCTACTGTATTTGGTTTTTGTGATGGCTATACGGCTCCTCAACTTGTTTTGCTTCTATTGTGAACATGGCCGCACCATCTGTTGCAGAGCTAACAGACACTCTTCTTCATGTTTACATCAGGTTTACTCTTCAGATCCCAGAACATCACTTTGCCTCATTGACTGCGTCTTCAGGGTGACAATTTGCATGTCCTTATTGACAGTATCCTGGCATCTGTTTTGGCTGCCTGCGTGGCCATTAGCCATTGATTTACACACGGAAAGCAGGTTTTGGCAACCGTGAAAGGTACACTTCTGATGGCATGCCCATACGAGCGATGCTGGCTTTCTTTCATCTTCTCTGTACTTGATATTGCACCTTGTTGCTGTTCGATAGTATAATTTGCGACATGGTCACGTAGAGACGCACTATTCAATGGAGTGTACACATTTCTATGACATGGAGATGGCTCATTACGCCCATTGTTGCTGCTCAGCACTCTGTGTCATGAATTGCAACAGGTAGGGCAATCGTAAATATTAGATTTGAGATGGCTCAGCATTTGTCTGTCACAAAGCACACAAGCGAGTTCTTGGCAATGCAACCAGGCCATGTTCACCCTTGCTCGCACATGGCCACTAAGGCCACCATCACCTCGGAGATGGGAACCAAGATACCAGAAGCTATCCACCTTCTTTACATTTGGTCCATTTATTTGGATTAGTTCCATGGATGGCAACAGTCTCTAGGTCATTGGTGGCAAACCTTTGGCACTCCAGATGTTTTGGACCACAACTCCCAGAATTCCGAGCCTAGATTGTCAGTGGCAAAGGACTGTGGGGATTGTGGTCCAAAACGTATGACCTGCCAAAGGTTCGCCACCACTGCTCCAGGTACTCAGTTTCCTTGCTGTTTAGATGGAATCCAGAGGTTGAAGCAATTATTCCATGTCTGAACCTGCCACAGCAGGCAATTCCTAGTGGTAGCAGCAAGCATGACAGAGTTGGTGCAGTGCATGGTCCAGGGAGCCTTCTGCTGCAGGTCTTGTGTGACAGTATCCATGACTAATATTAGCAGGAGCAGCAACAATGCAGAGCCTTGATGCACACACGCGCACGCGCGCGCGCGCGCGCGCGCACACACACACACACACACACACACACACACACACACACACACACAC
>JAHTLZ010003542.1:68111623-68124330 GCA_023846285.1 Phrynocephalus versicolor
TGTGTGTGTGTGTGTGTGTGTGTGTGTGTGTGTGTGTGTGTGTGTGTTGTGTCATTACAGTCGTGACCGACTCTTCGTGACTCCATGTCCATGTAGTTTTCTTGGCAGGAGTACTGGAGTGGTTTGCCAGTTCCTACTCCAGGTGCCTACAGCACCTGGTATTCCCTGGTGGTCTCCCATCCAAGTACTAACCAGGGCCGACCCTGCTTAGCTTCCGAGATCAGGCGAGATCGGATGTGCTAGGGAAGGCATGTCCAAACTTCAGCCCTCCTGATGTTTTGGACCACAACTCCCAGAATTCCAAGCCTGTATTTCCAATGGCAAAGGACTGTGGGAGTTGTGGTCCAAAACATTTGGAGGATCGAAGTTTGGACATGCCTGTGCTAGAGCATCTAGGCAGCTCTTTGGAGACTGTTAAGTGGAACAGGATGAGGAGATCATTTATTATCTGGAGTGAAAGAACTCTGCCGCCTCTCAGTGTTTGTTTGTTTGATTGATTGATTGATTATGCCCCACCCATCCATCATCCACTGGTTACATTCCCCAAATTCAGAGTCCTTGTATTAACCTTTAAATTTAAGCCTGATATGAGTTGGGATCCACTTACCTGTTAGACAGGCTAATCTCTCCCCACACCACTGGTGAGTTCATCACACAAGTCCTTTCTCTGCGTACCTTTGCCGTCTGAAGTATTATACATACAACCAGAAAGAGTATTTTTTCTCTTATAGCCCCTTGCTTTTCAATACCTTTAGCACCCTTGTTACTATATGCTCTGACATTCTACAAAGGTGTTCCTGCTTTTCCTGGCCAACATACAGTACGGTACTTTGTATCTCATATTTTATGGCCTGTTTCAAAGACTTGCTTTTTATGGCTTTGTATACTTAATAAATATCTCTTAACGCAGTGGTTCCCAACCTGTGGGTTGGGACCCCTTTGGGGGTCGAACAACCATTTCACAGGGGTCGTCATGGGCCATTGAAGAAAAAGGCACACATGGCTTGGGCCTGGAGGAGGAGGGAGGGAATGAGGGGGAAAGATAGGTTGGAGGGGATGTCAGTCAATGGCAACGGAAGCTGCAATTGGCTGAGGGTGCCTGTAGAGGGAAGTGCTCTATGGCACCTGCAGCAGTGGCCTGCCAAAGGGGACTTGTGACCTCTTCCAAGCAGGGCAAGGGGTCACCACAACATGAGGAACTGTATTAAAGGGTCGTGGCATTAGGTAGGTTGAGAACCACTATCTTAACATGAAACATTGTTGGTTACCTATCCTGAAAACATAGGTCGGTAACAAAGATCCAGGATACCTTTAAAGGAAAGCAAAACTCTATTATCTGCCTCCTGCAATGTAATGGAACATTTTGTACTGAAAGCAGGCGGCTCTGCTCATTCAGAAATTCCACCCTCCTTTTGTGATGTCAATCTCACCAGCAGGATATTCAGCAAGAGTGTTCTCTCTGAGTCCAAGGCTTCCTTGCTTCCTTTCCAATGAAAACAGGGCCTACTACTATTTATCCTTGTTTTGCTTTGTAAACGAAATAGAAGAACAGCTGGGAACTGTCCTGGGAGGTTAGAGCTGTTCAGCCTCCTCTTCCAACATAAATGCTAAACTACATTCCACTTTCAAAACATTTACTGCCCCTGGGGGGTGGGGGAGACTGTACCCAGGGAGGGGGAAAACCCCAAACTTTGGAAGTCATTTTTCAAAAGACCACATTTGCTCGTATTTGCCCCGCTGCAGTAAGTAATAATGAACTTGCAATCTAACTAGCACACATCAGTGATCATCTAGGGCAAGGGTGCACAGCCTTTTTCGCTCTCTGGGAAGCATCTGGTGTCAGGAGAAGAAGGACTGTAGAGCACGCACACAGAGAAGTGTCACCACGGGGCCTGCACAAGCACAGACTGGAGGTTAGTGAGGGATTAACAGACAGAGGATGGTGGAGGAAGCGGCAGGCCGGAGCATTCTAGACCAGTGGCCCTCATAGATCTTCCATTGAAGATCAGGAAGGTTTGTTTGGCATCAGCTTCTGTGGACTGCCGTCCACCTCTGCAGATGGCCAGACACCTTTGGAAATCACAAGACTACTGTATTTTGTCCTACCTTTCTGCCAGCAAGATGCCATTATGCTGCTTTCATGCTGCTACTAGTAGTGTTGAAGCAAGACTGTGGACACTGGACACCAGACCCCTGCTTTGCCATCACCATTAGCCATAATACCCCCAAAGGGTGTGTGGAATTTAGCAGTGTCAGCCTCTGCACATTTAGTCTCTGGGGCAGGGGAGTGTTGGTTGTGCATGCTGATCTAGGTTGCGTTAGCAGACAGTAACCTAAATCTAATTGTTGCTCCCAATTAAAGAATACCCATTGGATCAATGGGATTTACATGAGCATTAACATACCATTTATTAATTGATTCAGTGGGTGTACTTTGAGACTAGCGACAGGACTTAGGCCTTTAGCAGTAAAGGCTGCCTAACCCATGGTATCTAGGTACACTATACATGTGCTATTCACAGGTTTATCTTTGCTACATATGCAAGCCATATGATTTCTACTAGCTGCTGCCTGCCAACCACTGCCATTACATGGATAACTTTTGATGGTTAGCACTGGTGGCACATATTACTGTTGCAGATATCCATATGAAAAGCAGGGTTCTTATATAATAACTATCAAATGTAGCACTTGCGAGGAAGTGGGATACCACTGTTGCTAATGGGTGTGTTTGTTTTTCAACAATGACTGCAGCCAAGCAACAAATTCACATCTCCTGTTCACAAGGAAGAGGTCTGTAGAACTCTGAATGCCAACAAGAAGTATAACTCAGGCAAGAATGAACCAAATTTACATCTCACTCCATTAAACATTAGATGCTCCTTAGCCACCAAAAATCCCAGTTCCAAATGTGCCACACATATTACTGTTCAACTTTGCTCCTTCTGCACAGTAAACAGCCTTCTAAATACTGAACAAGAAGCCAAGGCCTTTAAAATGTTATTTTTTTTCAGACTGTAAACCATGCTGGCTGCAGGACTCTGGAAGTCGTGATATATAAAAACATAATCCTGCCATGCTCTGGGCAATCTGTTTTTATTACTATACTAGATGGCAAAAGTTTGCAACTAAGATAAAAGAGGGGAATCAAAGTGAAGGAGGTCTTTGACAAGGCTGTTTCAAGCAAAGCAATCCACAACAGCCAAGACAGAAACATAAGGGCTAATGGTAAAATGAAATGAAACATCTCTTTGAGTGCTAACTGCGTACGACTGGAATGACAGCGCATTCATTCCCAAACATGAGGGACTTGGAAAAGCAGTTGGAATCAGAGAAGTTAGCTTTTCTTCCCAACCCCGGTGACTCACACTTACTCACTAAGCTTACCCTTTACTCATCTGGAACTTAATTACAACACAAGCGATTACACAGAACTATTGGCAGGCATCACTAAATGACTGGCAAAATAAGTGTGCTTTCTCCTTCTGCACCATTTCCCTGCCCTTCAGGATCAAACACAGCTTGACTCGGACACAATCGCCTACGACCTTCCTCCTTTAGATCTCAGATCTGAAAGCCAAAGTCCTACCTAGGCGCACTAATCCAAAAGCTAACTGCACGCTACTATCTTAGAATAGTGGCACTGCAAGGGGCCTGAATGGCCAGTGAGTCTCATCCCCTGCTCAAACGCTCTTGCAATGTTTCTGTGGCATTCCAAGCAGGCTTGTTTAGGTGTCTGACATGGCAAATTGTGTTCTGGATTCCCAGCATGCCGCCCTTGGTAGCACCTATGCATCCCATTCTAGACAGCTGTCTCAAAAAGCATAACCTATTGATGGCACACCCCGCCCACGTCCAGAGTCACTGCAGCAAACAACCAGACATCTCAGTATTCTTTCTGAGTGCTCGTGGCACAGTGGTTAAATGCCTGTACTGCAGGTAAAACTGTGCTCACAACCTAGGGTTCAATCCCAGGCAGCAGGCTAATGGCTGACTCAGCCTTCCATCCTTCCGAGGTCGGTAAAATGAGTACCCAGCTTCTGGGGAGGGGGGGCGGCATGTGTAGCCTGCATACTGAAATTAAAAAACTGTAAACCACCCAGAGACTACTTTAAGTGGTATTGGGCGGTATATAAGCTGACCACTTTGCTTTTGCTTTGCTTTCAAGTCTGAGCTGACTTACAGTGACCTAAATATGGCTTCAAGGAAAGTGAAATATAAGGAGTGACTATATGAAGTGCCCCCCTACACACACACACACACACACACACACATCATGACATTTCCATGGAGCCACTCTCCTGAGTCCTAGCCTCTCACTCTGCCCTCTATGCCATACTGGGTCTATCATTGCCTTTTAAGCTAATGTTAAATACCAATGCAAATAAAGCTTAGAAGATGAAAAGATTCTGAATTATATTTAAGATGCCTTCAATTCCTGGTGGCAAGAGTTTTCCCAATTACCATTTTTAACAGCAATCCACATGAGGAAGTACTAAGAATAATGGAAGATACATACAGCTTCACTGTGAGAAATGGCCTGAGGGTGTTTTGCATAGCTTGCTCCAACACCACCATAGAGACTCTTTTGCCACTGAGATATAAACACATCTTAGTGTGTGTAATTACATTTTAAAAACTCTAAACACTCACAACTGAGGTAGAGAAAATGTGGGGGGGTATTTTTATTTTTTGCCATGCCAGGTGTAGAAAGATGCATACAAGAGCCCGGAAGTCATGCTCCAGTGCCACAAGCAACATAAGATGTGTGGCCTCACTCCTAAGAGCTTTGGAGGATGTTAAACTGGATTCTGAAACTGAGGTCGTGATGTTTGGCCGTGGAGCCAAAAGTGAAGAGCTCAACTCCCCATTGTCCATCCTTGATAGAGGCTGGGCTTGATGGTCCATAGCAGGCCTGCACAACAGGTAGACCACGGGCTACTGGTAGCCCATGAAGGGTTCAAAAGTAGCCCACCGGCCATCAATTAAAAAAAGGGAGGAGATAAGTTCTCCACTCTTCCCTCCCTCATCCCAAGGATCACCACTGCCCCAGAAAAGTTCTGGGTCTGCCAGCCCACTGTCCCAGCTGAGCAGGGCAGTTCAAGGGCCATGGCACATTGAAATCCGTTTCCTTCCAGAACGGATTAATTGGTTTTCAATGCATTCCTATAGTAAACCACTGCTCTGCTTACAAATTTTTTGACTTATGAGCATGAGCTCGGAACAGATAAAATTTGAAAGTAGAGGTTTAAGTCGAGTAGCCCTCAGGCCGGAAAAAGTAGACCTCAGCATGTTCAAAGTTGAACAGCCCTGATCCACAGGATCCCTTCCTGCTCTGCAGTTCCAAGATTATCGTGATAGAGTGGTTCCCCCGCCCTTTTGCGGTTCATATACTACAGTCCCACTATATTGCAGGACCACAGTATATAAAAAAAGGCCCCCTGGGTTAGGGGGAAAGGCCTATTTCAGGCCTCCCTTACTTACCTCCAACCTGGCGCTGTCCCGAATGGGCCTGCGAGGGCCTTCCCAGGCCTTCTGGAGGCCCCAAAAGGGACTCCCTGCAAACCAGAAGTGACTTCTGGTAAACCAGAAGTGACTTCCAGATCGCCAAAAATCATTTCTGAGGCCTGAGGTAAGTACAAGCGCGCCCAGCTAGCCACCCCAGGGCGCACCTGACCTGCATCCGCATATTGCAGATTTTCAATCATCGCGGGTCAGGTTGGGTCCCTAACCCCCGCAATAGGCGGGGATCACTGTATTAACTGTAGACTAATACAGGAAGAACGGGGAAGGCGTAACCCAAAATGTCAAAAAGAAACCAACTGACGATTAAAACTCTAATAATCTGTGATTGGATAAGGGACAACGTTCACATGGCACCAGTTTCTTTCCACGCATGGCTCATTTGAAAATGAACTGGCACAGATGTGTCCTTAATGAACCACCCTCTTTCAAATGGGTGACAGAGCACTCATTGATACCAAAAGAAGGCTAGATAAGGCTCTAGACACACTAAATACAAACATCAATTCATTTATAGGAAGGAAATCTACTGCATGCAGACAGCATTAAATAATTAATACAGTTGAAACCTCTGGCTCGCCAATGCACGGCAATTCCTTCCATACCACTGCGCACGGTCCGAGGAGACCTGACCTAGGAAAGGGGATTTTCCCCCCACAAAACTAATGTTTTCCATTAAAAAGTGCTGAGCTTTTATGTCATAGGGGGAATTTTTAGAGCTTCCTATTGATCACATGCCAGGAGAATCAAGAGTTCTAAAATAATATCCTCCGGTCTCAGATATTTTTCTTAATTTCTTATATCAAGAATAGGCGGGATCCAGTTCACGTTAACTCAAACTAACATAAGTCCTGCCAGTGTCTTACTACTCCAGTTGGCACCAAAACTAGATTTAACCCAGACGGTCTACAGCCTTTTGGATTATGATTGTGTGCTGGAATCCCTGCATGATCCAGGAAGTCATGTTTTTACATTTTTAGTAAGGGCATTTAATTAGGATCACTTAAAACATTTTTTTTGTATCTTAATTTCTAGGTTTCTTATGTATGTGCTCATGTCTTATAAATCTAACATAAGCCAATGGACAGAGGTTCCAGAACAAAAGCATGAACACCATAAATATTTTATTCAAGCATGAAAGTCAATGGGGCTACATAACTCTTGGGTCAGCCCACCCTGCTTAGTCTAGAATGACTGACCTTAAATACCACAACTGCATAATCAACACAATGTGTGATATTCCCTCAGAATCTACTGGGACTTATATTTGGGCAGAATCTTTTTTTTTTTTTGCAATCCAGTGGTTGCACACCACTTTTAAATGGTATGAGTCAAACATCATGCACTGGAGGAGTAGAAAGCACCCGGGAACAAAAGGATGAAGTAACAGAGAGAGCTGTTGCAACAGCTCTGCTGACCATCGATCTATTTCTGGGCACAATTCAAAGCGCCGGTTGTAACCTAAAGAAACCCAAAATGGCCTGGGCCCCAGATATTTCAAGAACCAATTCTCCCTTATGAACCTACCCAGGTGATAAGGTGTGTTCTGCTTATATACCACCCCATACCACTTTAAGTAGTCTCTGGGCGGTTTACAATTTTAATTACAGTGTGCAGGCTACACATTGCCCCCCCCAGCAAGCTGGGTACTCATTTTACCGACCGTGGAAGGATGGAAGGCTGAGTGAACCTTGAGCTTGCTACCTGGGATTGAACCCCAGGTCGTGAGCACAGTTTCACCTGCAGTACAGGCATTTAACTACTGCGCCACAAGGCTCTTAATCAGGAGAGGCCTTTCTCTTGATCTCAATACCTTCACAGGTGCATTTGATGGGAACACAAGAGAGGACTTCTCTGTTGCTGCTCCCAGAACTGGGAAAGTCCTCCCATGGGAGGCCTGGCTGGCCCCATCTTTGCTGTTCGTCTGCAAGCAAAGGTCTCTCTGTTCAGGCAGACGTCATCTAAGAGACTAGCTGCTTGAGCAGGATTTTTATAAGGATTGTTGTGCCTTGTGGCTTTGAATGGGGTTTTGGTGTATCTTTTATTTACCATTTTTATTATGGCATTGTTTGATATTATTTGTAATCTTGCGGATTCCAGCTTTAAACAGTCTGTTAATGATTTAAGATAATTTGGGTTCTCTTTAAGGAGAATGGCAGGGTTAAATGAATGAATGAATGGATGGATGGATGTTGGAGATGAATAAATAGATTCAACTGTATAGTTAGAACCACTTGGACATATGAAAGTCTGCACCACTTGCTGGATAAGAAACTATGGACCTCCATCCAGTGAAAATCCATATACGCACTGGAATACATGTTGATTCAAAACATACAAATCCACACAGACTGCAGTAAACAGGATGTGTATTCAATGATACAGTTCAAGAGGGCTTTGCCATAAACAATTGTTTCAAATCATGGCAAGGATTGAGCTGGAGCCAATGTGGCAACAAGGTTTAGGAGAAGGGAACAGTTTAATAGCAAAGCAAAAAAGTGTTCAACTTATATACCCCCCATGCCATTTCAAGTAGTCTCTGGGCAAAAACAGGAAAATGTTGTCATTTGAAGTAATCAGGAACTCAGTTATACAGCTTGTAGAATTGCAAACTTTGAAGTATTATTAACAGTACAACTGACTAATAAAAAGAGAAGTGTATTTGTGACTCTCCAGATATAGACAGTCTACTGTTCCCATCAGTCCTGGGCACTGTAGCTAATGATGATGAATGCGACAATACCTGGGGAGGACCATACTTTCCAAACTTCCTCTCAGTCACAGCCATTCAGTATGGTAACATCCAGAAAATACATTTAAGACAGTCCATTATAATTATCACATTTTAAAACATCATTCCAATCCAAATGAGTTTTAAATCTAGTATGATCTTAAGATCATATATACAGTCTAGCTGGCTTTAGGCAAACAAAGAGAAACATAAGAATATCAAAGCACCGAATATATCTAGCTGTAAAAAGACAGTCATTGCTTTCTTCAGCATTTGCTTATAATAATGGTTCCCAACCGTGGGTCCCCCAATGTTCATGGACGAAAGCTCACAAAACCTTCATCAACAGCTGTGCTGCCCAAGATTTCTGTGATTGGTAGTCAAAGAAGATCTAGGGACCGGAGGTTGGGAACCACTCTTCTTCCTAGCATTTTCCCATAGATGTGGGGGTCTGCCCTTTAGATCCTGGGTGCAGACCTAAAATGTGCATGTCTTCAATGACAATGTCCTGCCATCTCTGTGTTCATGGTTGGGAACCACTGACTTATAATGATAACATGCCTTTGACATAAGTCAACCCCAATGTACAGTGACCCTTTCTAGGGTTTAATAAGTATAAAGAATTTAGAAACAATTTATCACTCTCTTCTACTTTGGGGCTCTCTGGGAACACGTTACCTGTTCAAGATGACGCAGAATAGCTTAATTTCCAGTTCCCAGCCAACGCCAGACAGCGGCATGCCCTAAGCAACATTCAAGAGGTAAGATAGGGCAGCAGCAAAACACGGTACAGTCAAGACTATATAATCTCTCCAGCAAAATGTCTAGCTAAAGTCCTGATAGAGGCCATAGAAATACTAACTGAGACACCCAGCATTCTCTTCAGGCCTCATTATTTATAGCAACAATACATCAGCCAGGGTTTTCAGTTTATATCTGCCTGTTACCCATCTATATGGGGTTTCCCCTCTCTTTTCACAGCAGCAAAGCCCATAAAACAAGATTGGAAAATTTAAGGTAGATTTACAATAATTTAGCTTTACAATATTTTCCTAAATTACTCAAATCTTAAAATCCCCATAGTATTTGCATTAGCTTCCCTTTATTTATATTCAGTTCCTCATGCTGCCTCACATCCAACAGCTGACACACAGTTTTAATTTCCTCAATACTGTGGGTTCATTGAATCTCACTACCCCCTTTGAAGTGCCTTCAACCAGCACTCATTCCTCCGAGATAGGTGCTGATTGCCGAAAAGGCTTATCTGACCCAAAGGGCTACGTATACTACTATATCAAATTTGGTTCAGTTGCTCTTTGCGTCACTGCACACTGTAGCCAAAAGGGACTTTCTAGTACAATACAATATTGGCAGCTGCAGCTTCAGTAGTCAGAGGCAAAGAAAAAAAGATTCAGATCCAAGAGATGGGAACATAGCTTTTTTTAAATCTAATCATGATTCAATTTACAATGGCAACTGGCAGCATGGTGTACGCCATGCATGTCTACAGAATAAAGGTAAAGGTTTTCCCCACACATGTGTGCTAGTCTTGTCCGACTCTAGAGCTGGTGCTCATCTCCGTATTCAAGCCAAAAGAGCCAGCGTTATTCGAGTCCATGGCCCCGTGGCCGGCATGGCTGCAAGGAAACACTGTTTTACCTTCCTGCTTTTTATGGCGGTACTTATTTATCTACTTGCATTTACATGCTTTCAAACTGCTAGGTTGGCAGGAGCTGGGGTTATCAGCAGAAGCTCGCTCCACTGCGTGGCACCCGGGATTTGAACTGCCAAGCTGCCAACTATGCAGCCAACAGTTTTCGGAGCCTTAGTCCATTGAGCCACCACACCCCAGAATATAAGAACATAAGAAAAGCCATGCTGGATCAGGCCATAGGCCCATCGAGTCCAGCTTTCTGTATCTCACAGTGGCTCCACCAAATGTGTCCTGGAGCACACAAGACTAGATCTCTGTCTCCTGATACCACTCCCCTGCATCTGGTCCTTGAAGTACCCTGGTTTTAAGCTTGGAGACTACACATCTCCATCATGGTTTGTAACCTGTGATGGACTTTTCCTCCAGGAATCTGTCCAATCCCCTTTTGAAGGCATCCAGGCTAGATGCCATCAGCGCATCTTGTGGCAGGTAGTTCCACAGACTAACAACATGCTGGATTTTTAAAAAAAATTTATTTTGTCTGTTCTCATTCTCCCAGCCCTAGCTGCAAGATGTCAAATAGATCTTTCAGAATTAAGTGCTACAAGCTGATCCTCCCATGCTGTGATTAAAGAGACCACTGGGAGGTAAGATTCTGTTCCATTTAACCCATTCACCAAGATGGAGGTGGTAAAGCATGGCAAGAAACCCTTTGCAACTGATATGAACTCTGCACTTTCTGTCCCATGTAGATATGTCATGATTTTGAAAGCTTGCAGGCTTCAATTCTCGATAAACTTTGGGTAGATGAGGGTGTAACAGACAAGGCAGGTCAAGAAAGGAGCAATTCTCTAAACTCTCAACCTGGAAGTAAGCCCTGTGGACTACTGAACCAACATGTGCAAACTTGTATTACCAATGAAATTACTGTAGATACTGAATACTGTATCAGTTCAATGTAGAGATCTACAGTCTAACAATGCTGCAGCCTCCGTTTGCTGCATTTACACATAGACATTTTTGCACCCACCAAAAATGAAACATGCAAAGGGTCTCATAACACAGAAATGTTTGCAAATACAAAGCATTTTGCAAAAATTTTCTAAATATATTGACTCTGTCATCATGTATCTGTGTGGCAACATTACACCATACAATTGCACTTGAAAACTGAACCAGGACACTCTTTTCAAAAAGCACTGACACGCGCTTAAAACGAATAGAGTTGCCAATTGCTAGGATTCCCTTCCCGGCCTCTAATGTATACATACACTACAGCCGTGTGTCACATCCTCTAATCCTGGGGTGGCACCAAAGACATGGACACTACTAGCAAATCAATCCCCTAGAAAAGTAATCTCTACACTAGTCCAACTGCAGGACAGATGGCTTTGTACAACTGTTGGCCTAACTCAGCCTTACACTAAAAATCAACTCGGTGTTATCAACTCATTTATCAGTTTAAACTGAATTGGGCTAAATCCATATAAAGCAGAAAAATTAGGTATTAACCTAGAAGATGGCACTCTGTTCCTTCCAGTACACCTTTAATGTGCTGAGATTCATTATTCCCCACTTGCTGATATCCATCTCTGCTTTAAAAATACTGTATGTGTACTTATGTGTAATTGAACATACTATTATTTTTCAAACAAACCCATATTTAAAACTGTTTCGGAGATACCCTATCATACCACACAGGTTTGCCGCAGGTTTGAACAACAAAGACAAGAGTGGGGGGGGGGGACCACACACATACACCCAACAGGTCAAAACATGCACAGCAGTTGCCACACCACTATACTTGTCATGTTTCCCGTGTGTAAAACCAAAATCAACCTCGCCTTTTTGATGCATTTGTATCAACAGCTTTCTTTGGGTGGAGCAAGAAAACTCTTTAAACAAAAAGGGGGGAAGGGCAACCAACCAAGGACATTTGAACTCTTATCTTATTTTTGTGAAGGCTAGGGAGAGAAGCGCTGAAGGCTTCCCCAAACATTAAAACATGCTCTCCTCAAGGACCTTCTGGGTAAATTCCAGCGCAGTCTCAACAGGAAAAAACAACATTTCTATGCAAAATAATATCCCAACTATATTTCGAAAAGTTGGCTGAAGTATGGATTGTTCTTTGTTCCCCACTTTGCAGAGTTTCCTTAGAATTTTGATAAAGAAGACACTAGGTACAAAGTAATATTACATGGAAAGTTTACTAAGAGACATACTGTCTGCATCACCCCCCAGCCTATAGGATTTCCAAAGATCCTATATTGTAACACGTTCAACTAGCATAGGAAAATGTACATCATGTTTCAGAAGATCCAGAGAAAGATCTGAGCGAATCTACCAGTACAAAGCATGCCAACTGTAAAATTCTCTCTTCAGAAGACCACCCCCTCATCTGTTTTCTGCCTAGTCCCTGTGGAGGTGCCCATCTGCCAACAGCAACCTGGGTGCAGGTATTCTCTCACTAACCTACACAGCAATCTAATGCAACCGTGTTTTTTTCTCGTAGCTCTTTTCGTTGAAACATGTAAGATAGGCACACATTTCTAGCTCTAAGATGCAATTCAAGCTGTTGAGTTTACCTTTAAACCCTTCAACAGCTTTGTTCTTTTGTGCCGTCAAGTCAGAATTGACATAGGAACCCTAATAGGTCTTTCAATGGAAGATTTAAGGAGGTGTTTACCAGTTCTATCCCTCTCTCATGAGTTTACATGGCAGGACCAGGAACCCAAGTTGCTCTGTCCTAGTTTATGTATGTATGTATGTATGTATGTATGTATGTATGTATGTATGTAT
>JAHTLZ010003542.1:68124340-68138479 GCA_023846285.1 Phrynocephalus versicolor
ATGTATGTATGTATGTATGTATGTATGTATGTATGTATGTATGTATGCATGCATGCATGCATGCATGCATTACATTTATATACTGCCCATCTAGCTGCAAAGCTATCCTGGGTGGTTTACAACTATAAAATACAAATATAAATATTACTCTATCCACTACATCATACTACGCATCTTAGTGATTGTAGGTGACCTTTTCGGTTTTCTAGGTGCAGAATGCTCTGAAGTTGTTTACCATTCCCTTCTTCTGGGAGTGCTTTGGGACTGTGTAGCTCGCCCAAGGCCACACAGGCTGGCCCTTCTCCTGGAAGGCAGGGCAAGGAATTAAGCTCCTGACATCTGGCTCTGCATTCAGCGACCTAACCCACTGCATGGTTACCACAGGAATAGCTTGTCTGGAGAGGAGCCTGTTCTTTCAATAAGATCTTAAAGAGAATCCCTTTTGTAGACTGCAGGCTCTCAGTGGCCCATTTGTTGGGCATATAAAAAATGACTTTTTACCATCCTGACGAGTGGGGCTATCCCATCAGAGTACAGCGTCAAGCCTGCTCTTATTGCCTTTTGGGGGGGGGGGATGTTCAGATCATCTTTTCAATTTGATCCTTCAGACTACTGTTAGCAGTTTTGAGTGGGGCTCTCTTGTCCTAATGCTTTGTTTTCAGATTTGACTTGTACACTATCTTGGTGATTTCTATGAAAAAGTTCTGTGAACTCTTACTCAGTCAAGTAATATTATAGAAGCTCTGCTGGGAAGCCTTAAAAATGCATTTCATCTAAATTTTGTGTACATTTTCTTGCAAATTCCAGGTCTACTTCTCTGATTACACACACAAATACCAGTACATTTGCTAAGAAGAAAGGGGAACCGATGTAAGAAGCCACTGGTGGTGTGTGTCATCTAGAACAAAGAAACTCAAAGTCAGCCTCTCCTTTTAAAATCTACTGTGAATGTTAGAGTCTCCCTGGGTCTAAAGTTTAGTGGTGCATTCATGAATGTCATGTATATGCAACCAGCATGGCATGGTGGACAGAGTGTCACACTATGACTCAGGAGACCCATGTTCAAATCTCTGCTTCACCGTGGAAACTCACGGGGGATTGGCAATAGAAAAGGACTCCATGAACGTCTCTCATACCACAGAAACCTTATTACTTGCCATAAAATGGAAGCAACTTGATGGCATACAGCAAGATCCATTTTGTCCTCCCTGCTTTAAGATCACACCTCTGTGCAAAAGTGCATATAATTCATCCACGCCCGTGGGGTTGGGGTGAACATACCACAGGAAGTTCACACTAGTTTTTACATGTATAACATAAACAAAACATAACAACCCAAAACCAAATTAATCTGGCACTTTTTTCAGTGTCAAATTTTCACAGACTACAATCTATTATTTCAGATTACAATCCATTATTTCAGTGTCAAATTTTCACAGATTACAATCCATTTCGGATTATATTCCAGGAAAGCTCACACGGAAATCAATAAATTGGTCTCATATGTCCCATCAGTTAGTTCACAGCCACCTTTTATTTTTTTTTAAAAAAATCAGCTTCTGAAACCAGATGCCACTATGCCAGCCTGTGTTCTAAGGTTGGATCAAGTTAACACAACTATCTTGAAAGGATGAGTATTTTTATAAAATGGTGCGCAGCTAAGAACTGAAGGTTCCCCCACATGCCTACAGATTTGTCTCCCACAACCCCCTCTCATTTTTCTCCTAGCCAAGAATACACTACGTTTTGAGTTCATTTGAGAACAAGCAGACAAAAGGACAAGCTGCAAGTTCTGCACTCTCCATGAACTTCTTTCATTTAAAAAAAAATGAATCTTCATGCCCGTTTTCATGCAAATATAGATGAACCACAGTAATTAAAAATGCAAGCAGCTTTACCTTTATAAGATCACAAAGCCCCCCCCCAAGGAACAACTCATATCTTTCCCATAATGCAATGCACTTGATGGGAATGTCAACCTCTCAATTACTATAGAAATTTGCATGCAGAGACTAGAGAAGATACCGGTAATTAATGCTCAATACCCACATACTAGAAGTGACTTGTGGGAAAAGGTATGCAGCATTCAACAAGTTCCATGGAACTTTATTAAAATGAAAACATTCTTGCAACATTATCAAGTATCTTGATTATTTTATTTCATAGTTGTTCATACAAAAATACACGAAGCACAGACACACAAAAGAATCAATGAGGCCTGTAATTATCATTCCATACTGTATCTGGAAATTGAATCATGGCAACTGGATGTCTTTTTCTCGAGAAGAAAAAAAGAAGAAGTCCAGATGCCATGACTCAACTGTCAGATAAACTCACCTGGATGACTGAGGATCTTCACAGACATCCCATACTGTACTTGCCACCCATTTTACTTGCAGCTGTCAGTGAGAGTTACACATAACTTTGTATTGCGCAAGACCTAGGTAGATACCCCATCTGTGTGTGTGTTGCATCATTACAGTCGTGACCGACTCTTTGTGACCCCATGTTCATAGAGTTTTCTTGGCAGTAATACTGGAGAGGTTTGCCAGTTCCTACTCCAGGCTCCTACAGCACCTGATATTCCCTGGTGGTCTCCTATCCAAGTACTAACCAGGCCCGACCCTGCTTAGTTTCCGAAATCAGACGAGATCGGATGTGCTTAAGACAGATAGATTATATGAGTCGGTCATTATGAAGATCTTTTTAAAAGGTAAAAATGGGTTTGTAGCAATCATATCAAAAAGAGGAACTGCAGGTAGATTACAAAAAATAACATTCCTGTGCTAAGTGATTAGGAAACTCAAAACATGTTCAAAATGAGTTGTAGCATGCTTTGAATTACGAAAGAAGCATCTACCAATTTGAGGACATCAGTGTCTATTAAAATGTAACACTCTTTTTATTGGTTGTATACCCACAGTTCATTTCTCTCATAGGCCGACCAGTTCAGCAGTCTACAGCATTACACCAGAAATCTAATTCTTTCAGGCTTGATAAAAATTACACAGCAAAATATTAACCATGTCCACAGAGAAATCATTTAACAATATTAAATTATATGAAGCCATTCATGAGAGGGCACGTGTGCTTACGCATGTAAAAGCAAAAGAGTGGGGGTTCCCCCTCCTCTCCTTTCACAAATAAAGGATCTCTTCCCCTCCTTACTTGTGCAGGACACACAATTTTTTTCAGTGCTCACCTGAGAGTCCTTTCCACCTTTTCCATCCCCCCCCCAAAAAAACCAGGGCAAAAAAAAATCCCCCCCCTGGCTGCACCCCCCCCCAAAAAAAAAAAACCTCCTGAGAGAGATCTGAAGTAACTGCTGTTGTTTCAATGGCTTCTTGGACATCTTCCCTTGCATGTAAACTAGGATATGCTCAGAACCCGAAGTAAAAACTAAAACGAAAGGGGAGGAAGAGCAGGCGGGAGAGAGGAAAAAAAAAGAGAGAGAAAGAATGAGGAACTCAGCCCGATGAAGAAAAACATGCTGCCACACCAGCCCTTCTAAAAACCATGCCACCATGTCTCCCTCGCCCTGTGCCTCCAGACATACACAAACACACCCGGAAGTCTTGTCCAGGGCGCTTTTCTTTTCTTTTTTTTTAATAAATAACCACGAAAGGCACACCCTCTGATGCGATCTGACAAAATAACCACCCTTCCCCACCCTCAACCCCCAACCCCAACCCTTTTCGGAAAACAGAGCCGAAAGGTGGAGCTGACTTTTTTCCTGGAGACCTGGAAATAGGGTGGTGGTGTTGGAGGAGGAGGAGGAGGAGGAGAGATTGCGATCGAAGGGAAGGGAAGAGGATAAAAAGAAAAGAAAAGAAAAGAAAAAGGAGGAAGAAGCACCCCCGTTTGGTTCAAAAGTTTAAAGCTGGGAGGGGAGGGGGGGAGAAGATGATGTTTCGGAGCCCCGGGAAGCGACCGTCTGTCTCTTCCCCCATTGCAACAGTCATCGCCCTGCACTTCCTGTAGCCGTGAAAATAGTGGCTGCCTTTCCCACCCAGCCACCCCCCTGCCATTAAGGCAAGAGAGAGCGAGAGAGAGCAAGGAAGGAAGGAAGGAAGGATGGCAAGGAAGAGAAAGCGGCTCCCAGCCCTTCCAAACGGCATCCGGGAAGGGAAGAAAGAGCCAGCCAGCCAGCCAGCCAGCCTGGTCGCCTTACCTGGATATAGTTGTTTTCGCAGTAGTCGGCTACCCGGGTGAGGTTCTGGTAGCTCTCCAGCAAAGCCCGCTTGCCCGAAGGGATCTCCTCCTCTAGTAACATCTGCAGCTCTGCCATTTTCCACCCCTCCGCATCGCTTCCTCCGCCGTTCAAGAGACCGCGGGAGCAGCGCCGTGCTCACCAGCTCGCCAACCCGCCAGCCGGGTATTGTGGGATCCCGTTCCTCGCCCTCGCTTTCGCCCGAGAGAGAGAATGTGTGTGTGTGCGTGTGAGACAGAGAGAAGCTTCGCTTTCTCCACCCACCCTCCCTCGCCCTACCTCCTTCCCCTGCCTTGCTTCGGCTCTTTTCCCCCCCTTCTCAGCCGCCGTCCGGCTCCTCTGCAGGAAAAGACGGCCGCGCGGCACGCTGGGAGGTGTAGTCCTGGCGCCTTCCTTCGCCGCCTTCTTATTAATCATCTTTCCCAAAATTCTGAATTGAGGCATGGCCCAGTCTTCTACGAACTGGGTCACAAGTGCACGCATACGCGCGCACACACAAACACAAAAAAGCAAATAAAAATTTGCCTAAGAGGATCTCGGCGTGCATACCAGCATTTGCCATATTATTTTTCCCTTCTGGCTGGTTAAAAATAGCGGGGTTTCCGTCCAGCCCCACAAACCGTAGTTGCCAGCAGTAGACGAAACAAGAAAGGCGATGCTACACCACTGTCATGCGTGTCCCGCTTTTATAATTACAGCCAGGACACGCTCTGGAGGTATTTAGGGCTGTCAATTGTGAAGCACGGTTCAGACGCTGTGTTTTCAAACTCGTGTCATAAAAACACGTGAATGCAAGCAGCCGCAAAAGGTGTTCGCCGTCAATCTGTGCGGAGTTAGGAGGGCGTGAAACCTTTGACATAAATGGGCATAGCAATCTGACACCTAATTTTGCCTACAGTAATATACTTTTTTGTCTTAGGTAGAAGAAGGTTCGGGTGTTACTTGGTGCAAAGCTTCAGAACCGGTTCCCATGCGTTCTTCCCTACTCTAAGAAACGATGGGAAATCTGTTGAGCTAGGTATTCTTGAATGAGTTGAACAACTTAAGTGGAAATCATTGTATGCTGATGTCTACTTGCACTGTGAAGTAGAATATAATTGAAGAAAATAAAAAAACCCACATTCAAGTATTCCTTGTTAGACCTGACCTAAACCAGGTTTATGTCTTAATATTTCTAGGTGGAGATGGAAAATGTTTTATCTTTTATTAGAAACCCAAAGTCCAACCACTGGAGACTGATGCTAACAACAACACACACACACATCTTCCAAACTCATAGCATCATTAAAGGAGTTTAAAGCAAAACATTTCCTTTCTCCTTCAAAAGCTCGTAGATCAGGGCTGCAATTCCATAGCTGGCACAAATGTATTGTGAAACCTCACCATCTGCTTTGCTTACGGCTTCATGCTGATTGATTTTCATATGGAAAAAAACATCAAAGGGATTGAGATAGGACATTTCGTTTCAAGGCACTTCCAGAATCCTCAGCATTTTTTCCAGCAGAAGTCACCAGCAAGAATACCAATTAGTGCAACTGCAAAGATAGTGCTGTAGTAATGTTTTAGTAGAGATCACAATGTACCCTGCTAAATATGACAGTCCTAAAACCAAGAGTATAATTTCAGAAGATGGGTAGAACAATGCACATGGTACATTGAACTTGTGGAAAAGATATAGAGGTGGTTTATATCTTTCAGATGAGTGTTATAGCTGTATATTTTAACAGTGGGGTCTTGCAGGAACTTGTAATGAATGATAATGTGCTATGGAAATTCTCTTTGTCAATTCTTGCAGTGCAGGCCAAGGAACCAGTAGAAAACACAGCAACAATGCTAATTATGGAAGACCCATTCCTACCATAATGCTACATGGCTGGAGTGTCTGATACGCTTAAAGCAGGGGTGCCCAAACTTTTTGTAAGGAGGGCCAGATTTGGTGGCTGAGAATGTGTCAGGGGCCGGTTGCTTCACGAGGTTCCTGGCGATGCCGGTGGCGGTGGCCCCCGCGCGCGCCCAGCCTCACATAGTTGCCGGCGGTGTCAGTGGCAGCACCCTGTGCGATGGCTGGCTAGCCGGCCGGCCCAGCCCCACAAGCTTCCCGGCGGTGCTGGTGGTGGTGGCCCACCCCCTCGCCCGCCCACCCAGCCCTACAAGCTTCTGCTCACCAGCCGGCCGGCCTGCCCAGCCCCTAAAGCTTCCTGGCGGTGTCGGCAGAAGATTTTTTTAAAAAAAAACATGGGACGAAGGAGGGGGGGAGGGGTGGGCCAGCCAGCCACGGGCCACTCAGAATGGCCTGACAGGCTGGATTTGCCCCCCCCTCCCCGGGCCGGACTTTGGGCAGGCCTGGCTTAAAGGGATTTTTGGCAAACACCACATCCCTGTTTATTTCAAACCCACAAACACACTAAGGCAGAGCTCATCCACCCAAAGGACACGATACTAAAACATAAAAGGAGCAATATAGTATATGCCAGTGTTGGCGAACCTATGGCACAGGTGCCAAAGGTGGCATTTGGAGCCCTTTCTCTGGGCACCCGACATCACCCCTTCACATCCACCTGTATTGGGGTTAAATTGCTGTATTGGCACTTTGTGAAAAATTAGTGGGTTTTGAATTGCAGTGTGGGCACTGAGTCTCTAAAAGGTTCACCATCACTGGTATATGCAGTACAATGCAACGAGAAGTGTGCAAACCTCTACACTGGAGAAACAAAACATCCATTAAAGAGAAGGATGGCCCAACATAGGGGTAGCAGCTCAGGACCAGAATCAGCAGTACACTTCTACTTGAAGGACAAAGGGCACTCATTCAAAGATGAGGATGTTCACAGATGGAGAAGATAGGTGGTTTGAGAGAGGGGTCAGGGAAGCCATTCATGTGGGCATTGAAAACCCCTCTCTCAACGGAGGTGAGGGGCTCAGGCACAGTCTATTTGCAACTTATCAGGCTGTGATTTCAACAATACCCAGACAAACCAAAAATACTGTACCTCATGCCTTCACCACCCAAGCCATAGCTAATGACCTATACTTTATGGGTTTCAGCACCTTAGGCCATTGTTCACCTTAAGGCAATTGAGACTGTTGTCTACCTAACGAGCCTATTCAGGCCATTGTTCATCTTATGAGCCTATTTCAGACCAGGGTGACAGGTCAAAGTGAGCTATAAAATGGAGGACTGGCAACTAGCATTCTTCAGACTGATCAAACTGTTTGGATGAGCAGTGAAACATTTCAATCTGTCAAGAAAAAGAAGTCCAGTTGCCATGACTCCACGTCCAGATAAAGTCACTGCAGTGGTTATTGCCAAACTGTATTAGAGAAGGTAGGGTATATACATCCCATTCTTCCAGAGTGGCTCCTTAATCAGGCAAAATAACACCATCTAGGCAGAAGAGGGGGATATCAGTGGGGTTGGGGAACCCTGAGATTTACAGGAGGAGGAGATGAATCAGACTAATACGGACACAACATGCTGGTTGACATTTGGGGTGAAGGACTGGAAAGCAATTGGGAAAGTAAAGAGAACAGAATATCATTCTTTCTGGCAAGAGCCACAACTAAGAGGACTCTATGAGGTGATGTGATATGAAATCCAAATGGAAAAGCCCCCAGCAGCTACTACACCAGATCGTACTGGGGACAGGGAAGACAGCAGGACCATCAGGAGCCCTCTTGAGAAGCCCCTCTATTGGGCTTTGCCTTTCCCATTCTGTCATCCTATCAGGCTGAAAAGTCTAACATTAAGCACTGTTCCTTGTGTTTTCTTATGTTTTTTTCCCCCTCTCCATCCTCCTTTGTGCCACATCTGTAAATCTGAAAGCAGGGAGCGCTGTCCTCTTTCCTGATATGCAAACTGTTCCGAGAGCCCTTTCATCTCTTACCCTGTAATATGCAATTTCCTTGAGAGTAACGTTGGACAAGTCACAATTAAGATTGTATTTTCAAATGAAGAGAAGTCAGAATTATTTTGGCACCTGCATCAGCCCACGGGAATCCCAGGAAGAGAAGCTGGATTATACCTCTACCTTTCTTCTTTCAATGTAATGAAAACAGATGTGTCATTTTTTGCCTCAGAAATGCTAGGTGCGTTGCTGAGGCAGTTGAGCTTCTCTCGCCCTCATCCTGGCTTTAATGGACAGAGATTCAAGGTTGCACTCAGGAAGGGCTTCCATGTATTACAGGCGAGGGCTTGCCGTCCTGGGGAAGGACCCCACTTCCCCCCTGACTTTCTGCCAGCTGAGCTGCCTCAGAGGGCAAGGCAGCCCATTCTGGATGCCTGTTGCTAGGCAGCCATAGCATTTTTTTGCAGTGGCAGGAACAAGCACATGCCAGCCAGCCATTGCTAAGCAGCCAAAGCTGGTGGGGAGCCCAAAAATAAACACAAGATTGCCAGTCTGAGAGAAAGGACAAAACAGAAGGAACAAAAATAAGCCATGTGAGAGTAGGTCATTATATAACTTGCCCTTCTTCACCAATCAATGAATACTTCAATTGTTTGACATCTTTATACCAGTCCTTCAGTGTTGCTTCCTCCTCCTCCTCCTCCTCTCTACCCTTTCTCTTCTTAGAGCTCTCTTTTTTTCATTTTAAAAAAATACATCTACAAGTATCTGTCTAGACCCTTTTGTGTTATTCCACCCCCTTGCGAATCCCTCTGAACATATTGTGTAGAAGAATGTTCCATCTGTTTGGAGCTGACATGTTGAAAAGGCATGGGGTTGAGTAACAGCTTTTCCTAACCTGTGCTCTGCGCTCATGTTGGATACCCACACCTACATCCTCAGCTAGCATGGCTGGAAACCAGTCTTGACAGCCAGTGCAGTCCTTTGCAGTCCATGGTTGTGTTGGCCAAGGATGATGAGATGTGCAGTCCCACACAAGTGGAAAGCACTTGTTTCAGGCAGCATGAGAGAATGATGTGTATGGGTGGTGAATCAGATAGGAAGGAAAACACAAGTGCAGGAGGGGATGTTGATAAGGTTTCTCAAATGGAAATCAGAAGTTTGTTCTGAAATTGCAATTTCTGGCTGTTCCTTCTACTTGGAATGCATGGACTGAATTCAGCAAGTTGGCAGAAGGAAAAGCAACAAAGCCTAGGATGTGCTCACTAACACAGGATTTTTCTTGTCCCCGTGGTATTACAATGGGGCCTGTTCTGTGAGCCTTATTTATGAGTCAATGGGTCACTGGGATTGTGACAGGTGATGCTGCCTCCTCATTATTAGTTCCTTTTGATTAAACATTAATAGCTATCCCGAACAATTAATCAGTTTTCTGGCACATGATGAAATGGGTTCTATAGCAATCCTAACAATGTCATCTAAAAATACCGTAAGCATGTACTAAGGATCCGTAAACAGCTAGGTTTAGTCCAGCTAATAGAGATTGTTCCCAATGACTGCAGATCCTGCCTAGGTATAATTACACACTGCACAGTGATCACCTTTACACCAGACACAAACCACAGCATATTCTAGAGAAGATTATTAAGCAGACAGTCTATAATTATTTAACTAGCAATCATATAATTGCTAGACGTCAAGCTGGGTTTCTTAAAAACAAGTCATGCCAGACTAATTTGATCTCTTTCTTTGATACAGTTATAGGCCTGGCGGATGACAGGAATACTGTGGATGTTGCTTATCTTGATTTCAGTAAGTCCTTCAATAAGGTTCCCCATGATATACTTGGAAAGAAGTTAGTAGAATGTGGGATAGATAGTGCTATGATTAGGTGGATTTGTAGTTGGTTAACTGATCATACCCAAAGGGTGATTATAAATGGGCTTCTCCTCAGCATAGTGAGAGGTGATTGGTGGGGTGTCCCATGGTTCTGTTCTGGGTCCAGTGCTATTCAATATCTTTATTAATGACTTAAATGAAGGAATAGAGAGTAGACTGATTAAATTTGCACATGATGCCAAATTGAGAGGGGTTGCTAATTCCCTCGAAGATAGGGTAAAAATCCAAAATGACCTTGACAGATTAGAGTGCTAGGCCAAAGCTAATGGGATGAGTTTCATTAGAAAGAAATGTAGGGTCTTGCATCTAGGCAGAAAAAAATGAATTGCATATATACAGGATGAGAGACAATTGGCTGGAGAATAGTATATGGTCTCTTTCAACTCTATGATTCTATATTTCTTCATGGAACTCCCCAGTCAGAAATAAATTTCTGCCCCATATAAGGCAAACTAATTGAACATTATGCACCCAAAGAAGTAATGCAGGTGAAAAATACCTGTAACTATCTTATTAGGAGGCAAAGGTCATTATCAGTTACTAGCTAAATAGTTTTTTTTTAAAGTGGAGCTAATTGCTGTAAAGAAATGAATCTTTCATCATTTTATTTGCTGTATGCTTGATATATAATAAGGATGCATTTCTTTATCTCAGATATGAATTCAGCTGGATTTCAATACTAAATCTCATCTTGGCCAGTAATTTCCTCTCATAGCGCAATGTAAATGTTAGGGCTGTTCCTTAATTATCATGAAAGGATTCCTTTTACTTAAAAGAATGTATGAATCCTTAGGGAAAATGTAATACCTGCAATATAGCAGGATAGTTTGGTTCAGTGGATCCACATGTGGATCAATGTTTTTCTTTGATGAATAAACACTTGGTCTGGTCAAAGACATTCTGGTACAATGGTCCCAACATTCTAACAACAACCCCTCCCCACTGTTTAAACATTTATTTATTTGGAGATGGTTTGCTTCTCATCTCCTTTTGTAGATCAGCAGAAATCCAGCTGTTTCCCCCCCCTCCCAGGAGTTAAACAGCAACATGACTATTACTCCCCTCCACTTACACACTGGTGGATTAGGGTTAGTATGCCAAGGATAAATGGGATTAGATCAGACTTTGCTGATTGTGCAGTAGTGTCATTATCCTGTGAAAACTGTACATTCTGCATCATTCTACATTCTTGGATACAGTAGAAAGAATGCATGAAATACTTCGAGTGAAATTTGATGGGGGGCTTAATAGAACCCAGTTGAGATTCTCTTGTTCTTATCTATATAAACCAGGATGGGTTTTTTTCCACCCTTATGCTGTATCACAACTACTACTATGATCAATTGTGTTGAGATTCATTGGAAAGACTCCTACCACTTTAAGGTTTAGAGAGAGTGTCACTAGCCAATTTGAGTCCCAGGGCAAGTAGTGCCACCTGTCACCAAGACGGCCTTGAGGCCTGGCTGTAACCCTCTGGTGAAAAAGCAGGAGGCGGCGAATGTGGTAATCTCCAGAAAGGAAAACAGCATATGCACTTTCTAGAAAAGAACAGCCAATAGTGCCAAAAAGTACTGTCACTTGGTTTCCTAACACTCACCATCTATTTACGCTTAGACTGTGGTGCTCTCTAAATTTGGATGCCCTGAGACGAAGACCAGTTGCTTCACCCTAGCTATAGCCCTGTGTTTAGGTCAGACATTTCTTAAACGAAAATACTGTATCCATCCAGTGGAATACAAAGGATTTTTTTAAAATTGGAAATTAAAAATCAACAAGGTCAAATTGGTACTACATAGTTTATCATAGGATTGTGCTAGATGAAAAAGTAACAGATGACTACTTGCCAGTTTCACTCCCAGGCGAAACTACTTACATGTATTAAAGCTAAAGATCCCCCCTGACAATTAAGTCCAGTAGTTTCTGACTCTTAAGGGCCAGTGCCCAAATCTCTTTGTAAGCTGAAGAGCCAGCATTTGTCTGTAGGCTTATTTCCATGGTCATGTGGCCACATGACTAAATGCGCCAGCATACGGAAAACTGTTACCTTCCTACCAATTTGGTACCTATTCATCTACTCGCATTTTTACATGCTTCTGAACTGCTAGGTTACCAGTTAGTTAAAGCCCATTGCTTTGATAAAGATGGCTTGCTATTGAAAGCCCACTTTGCAGTGGTTTTTTTTTTTTACCTATAGATAAAAGATATCACCTAGCTTAGTTTCACCTATTGCAGACAATTACATTTTCATTTCACAGCACTTAGGTGGCAGGGTTGTGCTTGATTATAAACAACTGCACCACTAGCAACAACAGGAAACACAACAAGGATAGAAACACAGGATGTGACCCATACTTACTCTTGCCAACATTAAAACTTCATAATGTCACCTGCAGTGTGGTATTATTATAACCTGTCTTCTATCAGTCATACCCTTCTGTACTCAACAGAGTGCTAACAGACCAAACTCTCATTGAATCTGTGTTATCAGTAACCATTCTGGAAGTTTAAAGATAAGCAAAAGATTACTGACACAAGTATTATACACTAGTGTCTTTAATAGTAGAAAAAGCTTTGCTACCTGCAGAATTTCAGTGTTTGAACAATTTAGGCAAATAATAATGTTAGATGAGGAAAATCTATGTTAATAACTTGATAACTAATAGAATCATAGAATCACAGAGTTGGAAGAGATGTCAAGGGCCAGATTAAGCCATAGTTATCTAGTTCACATAGAATGACATTATTAAACACCAGTGAGCCATGTTAAATTCCTTTTACGTTTTACAGGGGGAAAGAGTTCATTTTCTAATTGCACTTACATCCCAAAGACACTTGGTGGCACTTTGAGCTCAAGATATATAAAATACAGTACAGTACAGTACAGTATTTCAGAAGAGCACTGCACAATGAATCTCTGAACAAGAAACTGCCTTGTATCATATCAGTGATTTGATAAGCTTTAATTGTCATCAGCTTTCATGAACTTGAGGCCACTGCTTCATATGCAAGGGACACAGTGCACAGAACATTATATACTAAATAAAAATGGTTAGTTATTGAAGTGTCATAAGTATTTCTTTGGCTTCCACAAACTAATACGACTACTGGACAACAAAAGTGTGTGCACATATTTAGGGTCACAAGATCTCTTAAGGAGTGGAAAGGGAAAACAAAGTGAAAGAAAGAAAGAAAGAAAGAAAGAAAGAAGGAAAGAAAGAAAGAAAGAAAGAAAGAAAGAAAGAAAGAAAGAAAGAAAGAAAGAAAGAAAAAGTAAGTCTGAGAGGGCAACTAACAATGAACTCATTTCAGGCTGGATTGAGGACATGAGGATAGAATGGTTTTGGGAGAGGAAACCATACCATACCTTGGAGCAACCCTATTTAGCTCATTCATGCCCTTGCATCATCTCCTGTCTTCCCCTCCATACATCTATTGGTAAGTGAGGTATCATTTCAACTGCCTTGCCACCAAAGTGAAATAAACCTGGATTAGAAAGAAAAGCATAATAGAGATCCCCCATCACCACCTCTTCTATTGCCTCTGCCCCCCACAGGGAACAGGGAAAGGTGAGTACTTTTTCCATTTATTGGCAAATTATTTATCACTCCCCTAGCCTGCCACCAAAGTAAAACTGCACTGCAGAAAGATTAGCTTGGGGTGTGTGTGGCTAGCTGTACTGGAGAAAGATTAACTGTATCTTGTCCTGTAACCCTCACAGTGGGTAGCAGGAAAAACCTGACTCCCTACCCCCTTATTTATTGGTAAGTGCCATATCACATCAATCACTTGCTACTCAAGTGACACAGTGCTACAGTGTTCTTTTTGATTCTCAGTCATCCAAGTGAGTTTATCTGGAAGTTAAGTCATGGCGACTGGACTTTTTTTCTTGAGAGATTGAAATGTTTCACTGCTCATCCAAACAGCTTCGTCAGTCTGAAAAAAGCAAGTTGCTAGTTCTCCATTTTATAGCTCACTTTGACCTCTCATCACCCTGGTCTGAAATAGGCTTATAATATGAACAATGGCCTGAATAGGCTTGTTAGGTAGACAACAGTCTGACTTGTCTTAAGGTGAACAATGACCCAAGGTTATTCAGTGAACAATGACCTAAAGTTACTTCACATCCTACCTTGTTCCATGATTACGTTTGTACCGTGACAGCGTTGTTTGTGGTCACATAGTTTT
>JAHTLZ010003542.1:68140016-68187270 GCA_023846285.1 Phrynocephalus versicolor
CACACACACACACACACACACACACACACACACACACACACACACACACACACACACACACACACACACACACACACACACACACGAGTCTTTATTTAGGAGTGCCTGTATGTTTCCAAAAGGGTGGGTGGATCAGGCTGGGGTGTGTGCCAGACTTCAATGGGGATCTGCCCAGGATGGCACCACCCCACTGCCATAGGCAGACAGGCAAGAGCTATGCATTCTCTGTTGCTTGGAGGTCATCGTGCAAACGGTGTTCCCTGGAGAGGTTTATGGCTGCCAACCCTTCCCCTGCTTTGCAAGGAGGTGACACCTGTCCACCACCCCCATTTCATTTCTTTGAAACTTTACTCAGGGTTCCTGTCCCGTGTTGGTTACAATAAAAAATGAGGGATGCACTGGGTACATAATGTTCTGAGAATATTTGTTCACTGCAAGAACATACTTTTAAAAAACAGCTTTGGACCCACTGATCCTTTTTGGTTTAGGTAAGCTTTTCCTCATGTTTTTTTTAAGAATTCTATCATATTTTCAGGCAGTTGCCTCCTAGAGCAGCTCATGTAAGAAGATTTCATTGAAAACAGTGCAAAACTTGAGCTTTGTAACTAGATGACATAATACACCGAAATACTGAAATGCTTAAACTCCCGAGTGAATAATAAAAGCAAAGCAAAAGCAAAGTGTCCTGGCTATATACCACCCCATAGTGCTTAAGCACTCTCTGGGGTGTTTACAGTTTAATTTTGCAAGCTACACATTGCCCCTCCCTCTCCAGCAATCTGAGTATGCATTTTACCTACTTTGGAAGGATGGAAGGCTGAGTGAACCTTGAGCCGGCTACCTGGGATTGAACCCCAGGTTGTGAGCACAGTTTTAGCTACAGTACAGGCATTTAACTACTGCACCACAAGGCCATCATCCTGCATGAGAATGAAAATAGAGGTGGATAAAGGGAAAAATCAATGGGAAACATTTTTTTCAGAATTGCAGTGTTGTAATTAGGAGGGGTGGTGACAGGTTACTGCCTCCATCACTTTTGTCAGTCTGAGGACATAATCTTAGAACTGCAACAGCTGGAAGGGACCTTATGGGTCATTAGGTCAGCCCCTGTCAAGGAGGCATATCACAAAATTTAACTCCCAGCCTCTGACACAGTATAGGTATCTAAACCACTGAGTTATGCTTGAAAAGGAGTCCTTAGCTATCATAGCTGGACAGCTTTGTAGAAGACTTAGCAGCCGTTACAGTGGAGTCGTGTGTGTGTGTGTGTGTGTGTGTGTGTGTGTGTGTGTGTGTGTGTGTATTTACTGCCCATCTTCTAAAGGAACTCCAGGCGGTTAACAATAACCATCAAGGAACAATTAAAGAAAGCAACCAGAGCAACAACAACAATATAATTAGAAAAGAAGTACTGTATATAAAATGAATTGACTATACTAGAACTTACCTACTCTGAAGTAACAGAGAGTTGTGTGGCCTGTTAAAACCTTCACCTGCTGAAGCAGACTGCAATCCATGAGAACTTTGTACAGTATTCAGTAAAATGTACTGATGCTCAAGACATCAAAAGACTTGATGAGTTTTGCTGCAAGAGAGTAACATGGTTGCCCTCTGAATACTCTCAGGTACTGAGGCCTATCGAGTTTATTCGGATTTGCTTCCAGATAAAGTGTGTAAAATGGCATATGTGATGTGACTAGCCATAAAGAGGCATTTGTCATGTAAAAGGCAAATGGTGCCACCTTACCTCAAAGGCAAATTGGTTATAGGTTGTTAACATTTGGGATAAACTTATTCTGTCAACAGAACCATCTTTGCCAGCTGGCTGGCTGGCCTGTAGAAAGTCCATACTAATTACATTATGTTTCATAAGGACTTAAAATAAAATAAAATAAGGGAGGCTAAGATAGAGCAGGGCAAGGGGAAAACCAAGTTATTACTCCAGTTCCAAGGTTGCCAGGGACAAGGTTAGGTCAGTGAGACATTCGTCCTAAGCGATTTTAAGCATTCTTAGTTAGAATGGGATTTGGATTTGTGGAAAGTTTCGCCTGATCTACTGTTTGCTCAGCTGGCCCTTGACCATGTGGCTAGTTAGAATTGTCCTTTAATAGATTTATTGCACTGAAAGGTTTTGTAGAGCCCACTTTATCTGCATGGTATGCGACACTTAGAGCTTCAAAAGGTGTCCTAATTCTATTTTTAAATTGTCCTATTTTTTAATTTCCAAATTCATACATACAGTTGTCAAGGTGATCTGTTTCCTTGTTTTTACTGCTTTTTGTTTGTTTTTACTTATTTTCATTCTGGAAATCTTGAATGCTACAATCTGGTAGCTTGTTATGCTTTGCTCTGTGTTATCCTGGGGATGGTGGGAGGGTGTATAGTGTCTGCATGCAAATCTGGTGTTGTACTGGCTGATGTATTAGTGAACATATTTACAGCAAAAGTTGGACTTGAAACTGAGAGCAGGGTTGGAAAATTCTAGATATGGTATAGTGGGTCACAGGAATCTTTTTGGTTGAAAAACATGTCTGATTTAACCGTTTGGTTGGGCTCATCCAGATGAACTTTGGCTATATATTTCGTACCTTGATTGTGTATGGATAAGACCAGTATTTTGTCACTGTCAAGATGACATTAGCCTCAGATGGGTACAAATTAAGAAGTAATAATAATAATCATCATCTTTATTTACGGTCTTAGACCAAAGTACTACATATGCAATCTAAAATCAGTTGGGGTACCACTGTATATGAAAAAAGGCCCCTTGGCGTAAGGGGGGAAAGCCCGTTTCAAGCCTCCTGTACTTACCCCAGGACTGATACTTCCCCAAACGGGCCTGCGAGGGTCTTCCTGGGCCTTCTGGAGGCCTGAAAATGGCTTCCTGTGAACAGGAAGTCACTTCCGGTTTACCAGAAGTCACTTCCGGTTTACCAGAAGTCACTTCCGGTTCGCAGAAAATCATTTGTGAGGCCTCTGAGGGCCTTTCTGATTTTCAGTGATCCAGAAGTCACTTCCGGTTTATCGGAAGTCACTTCTGGTTTGCAGGGAGGCCATTTTGGGGCCTCCAGAAGGCCTGGGAAGGCCCGTGCAGGCCCGTTTGGGGCAGCACCAGGCTGGGGGTAAGTACAAGGGCCCCCAGCTAGGCCCCCCAGGCCCGACTCAACCTGCACCCACATATCACATAGTTTCAATTATTGCGGATTGGGGCTGTCCCTAACCCCTGCGATAGGTGGGGGATGTCACTGTACATAACAATTAAAATATTAAAATATTAAATATGTATAACAGTTAAAATAACAAATATTAAACCACAAGCTACAAAGGCTCTGGGAATCTAGGGTTCAGATATGGACAGCATCTTACGGCAAGACATAGCTGCCGCAAAAAAATTGGCCACTGCCATTGTAATATCCGTAACCTGGTCGGCAAGCACAATAAATAATGAGTATAAAATTCCATCGATCTCCCCGGGAACTTTTGGAGAATTGGATACAAAATATCTTTACGTAGTTCCCTGTAAAATCCACACAAGAGAAGCACATGCTCCACAGTTTCCACGTCACCACTATTGCAGGGTCATGGACGATGACAATAAGCTACCCCTTGGAATCTACCGTCTAGCAATTTAGAAGGTAGCATGTTTACTCTTGCCAAGGTAATTGCTTTTCTAAGAGGGAAAATGATATTCAAGTAAGAAGGGAGTGAAAAAATATTGTTTCTGACAATACTTAAATGGATTAACGATCCCCGGTTCTCTGGAAGTTTGATGTCCCTTATCCTTTGTTAGATAGCTGATTTGGCGCTATTATAACCCAGAGAGCTAACATGGTTTAATGAGAAACCCAAAAGCAGGCACTCGTTCTCTAAGAGCCACTTCCATTTCGATTGGAATGAATCTAAAAGAATTAATGGAGCCAAGCACTTCAGATGAAAAAGATATTAATTGGGCTTTGGCATGGGCTCTTATAAAAATTAAGCCAGCTTCCATCTGAATGGCTAGGTTAGAAACACATGGTGGGACCGCAAATAAGGCTCTCAACAATTTAGTTTGGACTCTCTCAAGAGGGCTCAGATTGGAGTACCCAAATAATTGGGAACCATATGTCATTTGAGCAATGACTTTGGCCTTAAATACCTGAATTGCAGAAGGTATGTGTTGCCCACCCTTGGTATAAAACAAGTAAAGCAGTAGCAGTCTTCCTGGTATTTGTAACTATGTGTCTGATATGGCAGAGTCAAGATTCGGAGGAATGGAAAATAATTAAAGCCAGTCACCTGCTCTATAGGGTTTCCATTGATATGCCAATTGTGCTTAATTCTCTTCTGGTGGAAACCATTACCTTGGACTTGGAATAATTAACAATCAATTATTCTCTGGTGCAAAAGGAGGAGAGGGCTCTCAAAGGCGTTGTAGACCAACACTGGATAAGAACAACAAAACTGCATCATCCGCATATAAGAGAATTGAGATAGGATGGGAAGCTAACTTAGGCGGATGATAATTGGGCTTGGATAAACTATCTACAATTTCATTTATATAAAAATTAAAAAACATGGGGGCCAAGATACAACCTTGCTTCACTCCTCAAAGGCGGGGATTTAATTTGATAAAATTCCGGCTATTGCATATAACTCGCAGACAAGTATTTTTTGTACAGGTGCCGCATTAGTAATAGAAGGCGCCAGTCAATAGAAGTAGATTCAATTTGGCTCCAGTCTATCTCTGGGCACCAGATCAAAGGCAAATTTGAAATTAATAAAAGCAGCATATTGAGTTCCGTCCTTAGGTGAAGAATATTTGTCTGCTAGATGGTGAAGAATAAGAGCTTGGTCAACAGTCAATCTACCAAGTCGAAAACTTGCCTGCTCTTCCTCTAGAATATTTTCCTTTTTAAACAAGTCTGATAACTTACCAAGAAGATATCTTGCATACAGTTTACTAATTGTACTTAACAAATTTATTGGGTAGTAATTGCCTGTTGCCCTTTTTATATATGTGGATTATAATAGCTAAGCCCCAGTCCTCAGGTATAGTTGAAGTATAATTAACCCAAGAAAATAAAGAGACTAAACTGGGGCCCACCAGTCTAAATTTGCCTGTAATAAATCAGCTGAAATATAGTCAGCTCCAGGGGCTTTCCCAACTCTTTGTTGTTTAATTAAAGATGTAATTTCTCTGGGTGTAACAGGAGGCCAATCCCCTAAAATTACCAACTCCTCCTGAAGTTGAGGCTCATGCTCGAGCAACACCAAGTATCTATCTCTGAAATGTTCTTCCCAAGCTGTGGGAGATACACAAAAATCCTGAATGGAGTGAACATAAGACATGACCTCTCTGACTACCCTCCAAAAGGCAGTGGAATCCTTCATGTAGGATGCGGTAATTAAACGCTTCCAAGCCTCTGACTGAGCCTGCACTTTTCCCCATTGTGAATAACCAAAATCCAAGCTAACAGTAGTAAGTAAGCATAAGATGTAACCCTGCAAAACTGCAATTGTGGTCTTTCAGTAATCTACTATCAAGGGAGCAGCCTGAAGTGGTATCTGGAGAAATCAAATTGAAACATGCAAAAAGGGACTCATCATTATATCCAATCCTCACATTGCACTCTCCGGAAAAAATAATATAAACAGAGCGATACAGTAGCAATACAGTGGCTCAGTGGACTAAGGCTCCGAAAACTGTTGGCTGTAAAGTTGGCAGCTCAGTGGTTCGCACCCCAGGTACCACGCAGCAGAGTAAGCTCCAGCTGCTAACCCCAGGTCCTGCCAACCTAGCAATTCGAATGCATGTAAATCCAAGTAGATAAATAGGTACCAAGTGGGAAGGTAAAACTGTGTTTCCTTGCAGCCAATCCAGCCACGTGGCCACAGACTTGCACAACACAGAGATGAGCACCGCCCCCAGAGTTGGACATGACTAGCACACATGTGCGGGGGAAACCTTTACTTTTTTTTACAGTAGTAATTGGCTCTCTAAATGAGTCTCCATATCCGCCCACAAATCAGCAAATTAAGAAGTGACAAACCCTGGCTTTGTGGGGAGGTGTTTGTTTTTGTTTCGTAGTGGGGTGGAGTTTAGGCAGCAAGAACGCCTCATATTATAAGCTTTCATTTGTAGCACTAATTCATTCCCAAACAAAACTCCTTGAAAAATCTTACACATATGATCAGTTTTAATGGATTTCAGATATATTCTTAGGAATTGATGTGAAAGGTTAAGCCACCAAAAGTAATCCAGCAAAATCATTTAAAAAGTGTACCTCCAAACTTTATGAATTTTCTTTATTTATTCATTTGAATAATTACTTTTTTAATGGGAAGAGAATGGAATTTGGGTTTTAGGGATGACTATGGACAGAACCACTGGTAAGAACAATGCTCGTTTGGTACCAAATGACACCAACTGTTACCAAGTGAGGAGATAAAATCCTCTGTCTGGATGAGCCCCTTGAAGAGAATTGTGTTTGTCTTGCTTCTAGTGTGTGAAGTTGTTGCTTCGTGCTATGCAATCAGTATTCTGTGTTGAGTTTATACGGAATAATGTGTTTAAAAGTAACAATCACTTGTAGCATTTCTCACTTTGAACATTTCTTCTATAGGTTCATTCCAGCCATCAAATGAAATGATGCTCAAGTTCTATAGCTTTTATAAACAAGCAACCCAAGGACCTTGTAATAGTCCGAGACCTGGATTTTGGGATCCCATTGGTAGATATAAATGGTAAATATGACGCACAGGAAAAATATGTTTTAAATTATATTTAGACAAGACCTGCCTGGATGAGAGAAATAAAAGTATTAAAAGTTAGTTGTGAGGAAGAGCCATTCTTAGTGATACTTTGCATGCATAAGGTCCTGGAAAATTTGGTGAAGGCTGTGGAACCATGGAGAGCTAGCATCATGGCAGACAATACTGAGATAGATTCAGTAGTAGGCAATTGTACGTTTTTCTGGTTCCTACTTCCATTTGGACAATGCCAAAGTAGCACAATCATATAAATAGGTATCCTTTAATAATAAATACAGTATACACAGTGAAATGTGCCCTTAGTTGTTTTTTCATTATTTTTAATGAAGTCCTGAGCCTCTGCCAGAGATCCAGCCTGCCAAATAGATTAGTTTCGTAATGTAGTAGCTAGACATTAACTCGTATCTTAGTGATTTGGACTTAGGGTACACTATGTGGCTCATAAAATCAAATGTAGAAAGAGAATTTTCTAACAATCAGGGAGGATCCAAGTTTGAGAATGTTTGAACATAATAATTTTTTGTGAAAAGCCTTGAATGATAAAAGGGTGTTTCCCCAAATATTTAGTGTATAGGCAGTTGTTTAATATAAATTTGAAGGAGGAATTGTAAATGAGGAATGGGTAGGATTCCAATTTTGACTACAAATTAATTAGTTTTCTCACTGTCACAAAACTGTTTAACAAAGATGATGGCAATGAGGAGACAATGAGGCTCAATTGTTCTAATAGCCTCGTGCAAATCCAGTGTCAATACAGTTGTTAAGTGCAGTACGTGTGTACCATTTACTGGAAGCAACAGATTTGGATCACGGTTCTGCAAGCTGCTGATCCCGGTTAGGCAGTATTTCCCCTGCTAGTTCATGTGTGGTCTATCATCAAGTAAGTTTTGCAAGTTTTCAAAGTATTGTAGAAAGTTATAAAAAAAACCCTGCAACATTGTTTGACCAATAGTAAGACAAAAGTGAAGATTCTCAGTCATCCAGGTGAGTTTATCTGGAAGTTGAGTCATGGCAACTGGACTTTTTTTCTTTAGAGATACTTTTTGGGTTTCAGCACCTTAGGCCATTGTTCAACTTAAGGCAATTGAGACTGTTGTCTACCTAACGAGCCTGTTCAGGTCATTGTTCATCTTATGAGCTTATTTCAGACCAGGGTCAAAGTGAACTATAAAATGGAGGACTCACAACTAGTTTTCGTCAGACTGACAATGCTGTTTGGATGAACAGCAAAGCATTTCAATTTCTCAAGAAATAGAAGACTAGTTGCTATGACTCAACTTCCAAATAAGACAAGAGTGGTTATTTTATTTATGTATTATTTATTTTTACATATTATTTTTATTTATTATTATTAGCATAATATTGATATAAGCCATCATCTTTCAGGAACTTTAATAAGATGTGATATGGGCATCTCAGACAAAAACCAAGGGGTTGATATTTAGTGCAGCTGATTCCATCAGCAATGCAATCTCTTAAACCATGCATGTCCAAACTTTGGCCCTCCAGATGTTTTGGACCGCAACTCCCACAGTCCTTTGCCATTGGCAATCTTAGCTTAGAATTCTGGGTGTTGTGGCCCAAAACATCAGGAGGGCCAAAGTTTGGACATGCCTGTCTTAAACATTTTATTTTAGAGCTTTCTCTGCAGTATCATAGAATCCCATACTAGTTTAGTAAATTTACTTGCTCTGATCATTCACTAGGTTTGCTGTAATCATGACTAAGTCTCCTTAAAAGCATGGGTGTTTCTTGGATTGAGGAAATAGGATACCTACCTACTTCTCCACTTTGAGGCAAAGCCTCCTCACCTGCTTGGTCCACAAGCTGCCAGGGAATCCAGTCCTAAACAAAGAAAATTTAAAAGTCAAGAATGAATAATTTCATGAAATTAGGGGGTGCTTCATGGGGCAAACATGATCTTAGTGACCAGAATTTTCCTTTTAAACACCTTTAAAGTCTGTGCAAAACCACTTGTAGGAATACTTGGACATTTAGGATGCCAGAAAAAGCAAAAAAATTGATTGGTATTTAAGGGAAGGAAATACAAATTACAGGTATTTGGTACCGGCCAGGAGATGTATCACAGGCCCTAAACACAGGTAATAGCTTTCTGGGACACTTGTGTGGCTCTAATGCATGTGCCTAAAAATGTGGTTTGGCTTGCTGAACAGTAAACCACACTTTTCCAGTAGCAGAAATATTGTATTTTCACAGTGCTGAAAAAATGAGGAAAGAATTTTATTTCAGCACAGAACAAACTTAGAATTGTAGAAAAAGTCCGTTGGGTCCTTAGAGCCAGCTGCATAATTGCGGTACTGTTCTATACATTCACAAAGGGGGAGGGGGAAATTCCCTTTGTGTCCTGGTTTCACTGGTACTTGATAGAAACAGTTTCAGGGCAATATCCTGCAGAAAGAGAAAATGTGGGAAGGAAAAGAGCTGGAAATTGACACATTTATTCAGGATCAAAGATGCAAGTTGTTGGCAGGAATAGAAATCAGTCCCTTGGTACAATTCTGGATAATTTGTGCTGCTCTTCAGACAGCAAGTGGATATTTATGGATATTAAAGCTAGATGCGCTGTGGCAAGTTCCTGTCCTTGTCACATCAAAGATACATTGAGAACCGAGAGCTAATCTTATAGAAACCTTCCCAGCGTAATAGTATTTTGAAGATGTTTATTATGTTCATCACAGGGATGCATGGAGTGCGTTAGGGGATATGCCCAAAGAGGAGGCCATGATTGCCTATGTTGAAGAGATGAAAAAGGTAAGAGTTGCTTGATACGCAGAAGAAAACAAACATTTCACAGTCTATTTCATTCAAGGCTATTGAAACTTGAGCTTCTCGTCTAAGCTTCAGAAGGAATTTCTGTTTGTTATTTGGTGGACTTTGCCCTGGGCAGCCTAGCTGTCATATTGTTCAGCGTTTTAGAGAAACTGTCATGAAAAGGTACAATGTTAGCTAAATGCTAACTGAGCAACCTTGAGAGAGTTGCTAGAGTTGGAGTTAATTGATGGTACTGAGCAACCTTGAGAGAGTTGCTAGAGTTGGAGTTAATTGATAGCAACATAAGAGATAAAGGTTGAAATCCAGTAGTAAGCGGCAATTAGAGTGGGCCCATAGAATCAGTGCAAATGTGAAGTACCCATGTAAGTTGCAATGATTCAATGAGCCTGCTCCAGTTGCAATGGGATTTCATCTGTAGGGAGGGAATAAGGTCTACAGTATTTTTTTCCCAGTGGAATCTTGCTGGAAAGAAGCTTAGCTCCTCCACTTTGAATGCATTTTAAAAGAAATGCATTATCAGACTTCTAAATGACTTGAAAGTGGAACATGTAGAAGTTGAACTTTGGACAGCTATGGAAAATGTTCAGTTTATAGCCTATACAGTTCTGTGGGGTCATCATATCTTCCGATACGTTACACTGAACAGGCACCAAAAATGAAACTAACCATACTAAATCTCTATATTTGCTGCATACAACATACTTACTTGTAGGTAGTCAAGAACACTGTTCTGAAGTAATTAGGTTGCGTGTTGAAGCCTATAGTAGGTAAAGGCATCTACTGGTTTGAGTATGACCGCTTTCACACGACCACTAAAATCCGCTGGCAACTTAAATGCGGATCCCCCCCAACCAGAGATTATGTGGTTGTTGTCCTGGTTCCTGTGTTCCCACCCTCCTGCACTCCGATTCTATTGCTTCTGTCTGCTGTGGATTGAGGGGAGGGAGAAAAAAATGCAGGCTCACCTCCACCTGCCCAACACGCTTCCCCCAGTCACAGCAGCTAATTGTAGCAGGACAGGAAGCCCGTTAGGGATTCCTGTCTGTTAAAAGGAGGGAAAAACCAAAAACAAACAGAGGGTGGAGGAGCCGGCCAGGCATGCACTGCTTCAAAATCTGCATCGAAACAATTTTACCTCCTTGAGACCAGGTACTTGTAAAATGTGCTGGGTCGCGCTTAAGTGGGCGTGGTTGTACTTAATTTTTTAAAAAGTCCGCTGCTGATGGGAAAACAATTTTATGCTCCGCATCTGCAAGTACTTTGCAGTGGATTTTAGGGGTCATGTAAAAGCAGCCTGTGAAACTAACAGAGAAAGATTGAGGAGAAACATTCTGGATTAAGCAATCAGGCATGGGCAGGAGGTTAGGCAGTCAAGCATTTCCCCCCACCAGTGTAACGTGACTGGCTGTGTACTAGCTGCAAAATTATCAACATCTTGAAGGCCAACCTTTGCTCTCTTGAGAGGGTGTGAGTATCATTTTTTCCTATGTTTTGAAGGAGGCTCGTGCTCCAACATTTAGAAGATATGTTTTATAAGTTTGGCCACTTGAAGATGCAAGATAGTTTTTTTTTTGTTTTTGCTTCTAAAAACCTGTTTTTCCAGTTAACGAAATCCCAGTCGAGCGGCAGTTAGAGCACATAACCACCCTACAACATTAAGAAATGAAAAACCAGAAAAAGAATAAGTATTGATGTGCACATTAGCCACGTTCCCTGGGGAACGTTGCGTCTGGCCTGCCAGAAAATCAGGGAAATGGCCCTTGGCTCCATAGAGATCACCCACCGATACATAAAACAGAACCAGCTGTGCAATTACTATCTGTGTTGATCATTTAAGACAGGTAATAATTAATTTGCACTCCAATAATTGTTGTGTAGAAGAAGATTCTGTTGAAAACAATATAATAAAAGTGCTGGGTAGTTCCCAAATCATTATTGCTATGTTTTCATATCTTGACCTTTGGGTCAAACCCTGGGCAGATTCATATGGAAGAAATTCCTCAGTGGTGCTTGCATGCAGATCGCAACAGGTGCTCTCCGATCTTGACAGCACAATTCTGTACATGCCTCTTCAAGGTCACGAGACGTGCTGAGCACACAGCAGCTGATAGCACATACTGTATATACTCGAGTATAAGTCGACCCGAGTATAAGTCGAGGCCCCTAATTTAACCACAAAAAACTGGGGAAACTTATTGACTCGAGTATAAGTCTAGGGTGGGAAATGCACCAGGGCCTGGCAGCTCCTCCTTTGTGAGCTGGGGGACTGGTGTGTGATGTTTACATTTAGCCACTGATGCAAGTGCTTGAGTCAGTGGCTAAAAGTCATTTTAAACATCGTGTGCCGCTACCCTGTGATGCAGAGGGGGGTCATGAGAAGCGGCATGCAATGTTTAAAATGACTTTTAGCCACAGTTGACTTTCCTCAGTGGCTAAAAGTATTGACCCGAATATAAGCCAAGGGCCCCTTTTTTCAGCCCAAAATTAGGGCTGAAAAACTAGGCTTATACTTGAGTATACTGTATACAGTACTTGATCCACCAACTGCAGTTCTTTGGGGTTATATGGCCTTCAGAAATCAGACTGGCAAATGTAGTCAATGTTTACCTCTCACTGACCAATCACAAAACAGAACAAACTGATATGCAAGATACAGGAGGTAAGAAGAACTCATGCTAGGAGAGATATTTTCCATGACTTACACAGTTCTACTCAGATCAATAGGAGTGCCAGAAAATTGTGGCTTTAAATAGACCCATTGCAGTGGGAATCTGGGAATGCCATCCAGATTTAGGAATAAAAATTTCATAGTAACAATGTGACTCTCATTTTTAAAAAAGGGAATTGTATAAAAATATAACTCTTACTGTGTTTTGCTTATCCAGCAAGCTGATGGTAGCATTTGGATCCTTTATTTACAGTGTATAAAAGAGATAATTTCTTAATCTTTCATTATGAAATTTCATCATATGAAGTATTTGTGAAATTAAATGTTGCAATTCAGGCTTATCTAGAAAAGTGTACAAAACTCTCTCCTGGGAAATACTGGCATGTGTCATATATGTACCTGATACGATGTTCACAAACCTTATATTGCTACAGATTCTTGAAACCGTGCCAATGACAGACAAAGTTGAAGAACTACTACACGTATTAGGCCCATTTTATGAATTTGTGGAGGATAAAAAGAAGAAAGCTTCTGGCATAATACCAGGTTGGGATTTAAAGCTGCTAATTATCTGTTTTATTGCTTGCAGACATTTACACAAATGCATTGTTTTCCAATGCCCCAATTGTCATTTTCCATTGCCACAATAATTGACTTGACTCAACTAATTTGTTTATCCTTAATGTTAAAATGCACATGTCTATAACTAACCTTGTAAAAAGCAAGTGGTAATTGGGAAAACATCTTTATAAAAATCATAGTGTAATTTGGGTTCTGCTATTTGATAGCATAATAATGGCTATGTAAAATTGCTGTGTGGAAGGAAGGATCATAGCAAAACATGTTGGGCCCTGTTGTGCTTGTGAATACTTCTTTCCATATATTTGCTTGCTTGCTTTATTTATTTATTGTATCAGAGTATTGCACAATTTACAGTTATGGGTGTATATGCAATAGAGTTAAAATTAAAAGCCAATTAAAATGTTCACATAATTAGACAATTTTTGACCAGACGGTCTACTTCAGTAGTGTTATCTTTGAATACATACAATATGCTTTAGGTATTCCCCCGTTTTCTCTTTTGGATTACTACTTTTGAGTGTCTATTTTCGACACTGAAGAAGATCTTCCCTTGAGTCCACCAGAACTTGCTCTTCCAGATGTTTTAGGACAAATTGCAACCCTTCCAGCTATGCTGGTTGGATCTGGTTAAAGGGTGGAGTCCTGTACATAAGAACATAAGAACATAAGAAGAGCCATGCTGGATCAGGCCAAAGGCCCATCTAGTCCTGTATCTCACAGTGGCCCCACCCGATGCGTTTGGGAGCGCATGAGACTAGATATCTGTCTCCTGATACCACTCCCCTGCATCTGGCCCTTGAAGTACCCTGTTTTTAAATCTGGAGATTACACATCTCCATCGTGGTTTGTAACCTGTGATGGACTTTTCCTCTAGGAATATGTCCAATTCCCGTTTGAAGGCATCCAGGCCAGATGCCATCACCACATCCAGTAACAACGCATTGGGTGAAAAAATATTTTCTTTTGTCTGTTCTTACTCTTCCAGCCCTCAATTTGAGTGTATGTCCCCTAATTTTGGTATTTGTGAGAGGGAGAAGAGTGTCCCTCTATCCACTTTGCTCATGCCCTGCGTTATTTTGTACGTCTCAGTCATATCCCCCCTCAGGTGCCTTTTTTCCAGACTAAAGAGCCCCAAATGTTTTAGCCTTTCCTCATAAGGGAGGTGCCCCAGCCCAGTAATCATTTTAGTCGCTCTCTTCTGCACCTTTTCCAGTTCCACTATGTCTTTCTTGAGATGTGGTGACCAGAATTGTACACAATACTCCAGGTGCGGCCTTACTATTGTTTTGTATAATGCCATTATCATGTTGGCTGTTTTATTTTCAATCCCCTTTTTGATCATCCCTAGCATGGAATTGGCCTTCTTCACCGATGCCACACATTGGGTAGACACCTTCATGGAGCTGTCCACCAACACACGAAGATCTCTTTCCTGATCTGTCACGGATAACTCAGAGCCCATGAGTTGATAGATAAAGTTTTGATTTTTTTGCCCCAATATGCATTACTTTACATTTGGCTACATTAAAACTCATTTGCCATTTCGTAGCCCATTCCCCCAGTTTGGAGAGATCCTTCTGGAGCTCTTCACAATCTTCTCTGTAAAGTCTAGAAGGCCACCCATTTCCTTCTCGAAACCTTTTAGTTATAATTTTGTGTATTTATTAATAAACTTCTGCCCCTAATTTCTACTCAGCTATCAACATTGCATGAGTAGCGATGGCTAGTTGTTTCATTTCTGTCTTGAGCCACATTTTATGGAGAACAGCACCAAAAATGTCAAATAAAAATTAGCTAGAAAGGTTTAAATCCTGTTTGGAAGTAGACTTTTTTTTTTAAAAAAGAGATAATTATGAATGAAGCTGTGAAACAAAATATTATCAAAACATCTTTCTAAGTCTTTCTAAAACAACAGCTATAAATTCTCACATTACCAATGTGAGCTTTGTGTCTCTTGTGTGTAATTATAAAGTACATAGTAGTATTTGTGGAATTGAGATATGTACATGAATGCATGATAGAGAGCCAGTATTTGCTTTGGCATCTTAGAGCAAGCTCCTATTGTGAAATAAAAACAACTGGATTATTATCCAGGCAACATGAAACTAAAAGGATTAAAGTATTTTAAGTATTGGTGTAGGTTTTGGAAGCTAAATACACCTCTGTTGTAATATTAACTGGGAAGCAGAGAGGAGGATGGACTCGTTTCTTGGGACGCTGTTTGTGACACTGTTTTTAACAACTCCTTTTTTAAAAAAAGTGCATTACATTTCAAACTTCATGTCTGTGCATGCTTGTGGACAGACAACTAAAATGTAAGCCACTTCACCTCCTCCTTCAGCCCTTCTTTGGGTAGGGAATGAATCTGAATATTATGTTGCCGCCTTGGTTCCTTTTCCAAGGATAAAAGGCAGGGTAAAAATAGTCAAAACTAAATAAATAAAATTAAAAAAATAATATTTGGCTAGGAAACTGAACTAACCTTAAAAGACAGTTACATATTGTGCAAAACCGTGTTGTGTAAAGTTATGCTGTGCAAACCAGATTTGGCACTAGTAATATTTAATTTAATGAATAAATTAATAAAAGCATCCTATCTTTCCCCCTCTTCCGGTTCTGAGGTTCCAAAGGGTTTCCTTTTAATCTGAGGAAGGATTTGGAAGCTCCAGGATTTGGGGGGGGGGGTTAATTGTTGTTTAAAAATATATCACGGCTGGATCACCAGTGATGCATTTTTCCTCACCATCAACCTGAGGCTCCCCAGGCTTTCCCAGTGCAAAAAGGAGCCATGGAAACTGAAGGGAAATATGGAGCAGCTGCACCCGGAGAGCCTCAGCCAGAGAGAGTGCTGTGTCTGATCCAACATCAACAAAAGGAAAGTCGACCAAGACAAATCCCCGTTCTAAGGAGGGAGGGGTCACGAGGGAAGCTCAAGCATGTGAAGGGCAGGTGGAGAGGGTGCTGCCCCGATTGACCGAGCTAAAAGTGCGGGAAAAGGAGGAGGAGGGAAATTCAAACAAAATGCCAACGGGAGAGCAGACCGGGTTTAAAAGAGATCGCCCGCGGATTCTCCCTCCAGGCTGGCAATGGGTCTGAACGGAGAATCCAGACACGGGCTCATGGGAGAAAATGATGATGGAGGCCGAGAGCTATCGGAGGAGGCAACATTGGCTTGGCTGTTCATACTGGGGCGAAAGGGAAGCCTGAGAGTACAACAGGAAACGTAAGGAGATGCACCTGCAACTCCAAAGGGAAAAGGAAGCCTGAGCCCAGGTAGGGCTCAGGCTTCCTCTCCAGGCTTCTCTCTCCAGGTGGCCAAACACTTGGAGAGAGAGGCCGTGGCCCAGGCCAGGGGCGAAAGACTCCGGGCTCATGGGCTGACCCCTTAGAGAAGAGTCTTGAAACCCTCTACGATGGAAGAGCAGGTACCCCTACGTGGACAAGGATGTGAGAGGGGTTGCCCGAGATCGGCCCGTGGAAAGGTTCCGTGAAAGAAGGAGAACCTGTCCCTCAGGAAAAGGCACACCCTGGGGCAGAGACAGTGGCTTGGTCGGACTTTGTTTCTGGTTTGCATCAAGGGGACAATACCATGTTTGGGGCTTTGGCATTACAGAACCCTCAGTCTTAACCCTGTTGAACTGTTAGAAAATTCCAAGAAAAAAGACAATAAACCGTTCAGCTTCTTTCAAACACCTCTCTTTTATTGTGTTCAGAGAAGAAGGGCATCGGGGCAAGACTCAAACCCCCAAAGGAGGATAAGAAGCTTTCATTTTAAGCTTAATATTAATGGCACCACGCCTGGTTTGTGGAGCACACCAACATAATTTTGCTCAATATGTTTATTGTTGTTTTCCTATTAGAAGGGTTCAGGGTTGTTCATTGTAAGGATGCATACCTCTTTAAGAAGCTATTATGTTGCACTAGGTCTATTTTGTTTATGAAGTAGATTTCCTAGTATGGCAACACACCCTGCCTTGCTCTGGAAAAGATTCAACTAGATCATAGTTCATTCAGGCATGGATAAGTCACGTGTCTCTGCATGTCCCATTTCTTCCAATGATTCTTTATCTTTGTGGTTTAGAATAGCAGATTGCCTTGCAGCAAAAAAAGAAAATAATAACAAAACATGTATAACGAGTCTCAACATACTACTTGAATGTGAAGACCAGTGTGACAAATGTTCAAGTTATGTTAATGTAGATCATATCCCACTGGTCTGTGTTAATTTAACTGCCACTTGCTCAATAGTCCCGCATACATCATATTAAAATCTAACTTTATTAAACACATGTAATATATATTAAAATTGCATATTAAATGTAATTTTGCAAGTTCTACAGAACGGAATAGAAGTAGGAAGAACAGGATATACTGTATTGTAGATTGCACCCATAATTCTGTAAGACTACAATTAGAAAATGATTCATTCTTGAAGTCAAAAAGGGACAAAACCTTGCAGGTGCGCTGTTTCCTTCTGTGATTTTGCTTGTGTTCATTGTATATAAATATGTCTGTGCAAACTGGAGGGCTGCAGAACAACTGAATTTTCTTTGGATTCTTAAAGAATAATTGACTGCCTATTATGATTAATGGTTAACTATAGCAAAAATTGGAGGACGTATAACCTGGACACAGAGAAAGGTTCTAAGACTTTGACCTCATGGATCAGACTGATAGCTTTATTGAACTTATTTTTTTATCCTATATTTTGTTTAGTGGTTGTTTACAGGAAAGCATAGCCCAGTGAGACAGAACCATAGGCAGAAGCATAGCATTTTTGACTCTTTTAAAGTTTGCCTTGATCCTATCTTTCAATGAATATTTGTCTGGTTACAGTATGAATAATTCCATTCTAACTGCCTGAGTGTCAGGCATATTAAACTTTATTACTGCAGTACATGCCTTTGATCTTTTATGTGATATAATGAATAAATTTGGTGGTGGTGTATAACTGTCATCATAACAGTTTTGTATGTTTAGCATCTCAGTTGTCTAGAATTGCTTTACCGATCTTGCCTTGTGAGTTTAACAACATGATGACTACAGTATTAACTTCCTCTTTGAACCCTGTACCATTAATGAAGAAAAAAGGCATAGTAAGAAAACTGCTCACTTACAACAGGGGCAGGTGTTCTGATGAAAATGAATGTTTCGAGAGAATATAAAGTAAGAATTTTCTTTGAGTGAAACAGGAGGGAGACAATCTAGAATTAGCTTAAACAAGCACTAAATGATGACATAACTATTTTAAAAGTTCTGTTCCCATGGCAAATATATCTTATCTTGGAACTTCTCGTTAGGTCCTGGAAATGGTGTGATATCTGTGCCTGTCGTAAATGGGAAATCTGAAAGTAGTGACAGTGGAGCAGAATCAGAGGAAGAACCACACGAGGAAGAAATAGGAGAATTACAGCAAACTGGGAAAGGTACACATTCTTTTTTTTTTTGCATAGCTATTTTTGCCATCTTTTCCATCTTGCTCAAGCAATCTCCACTCCTCCCACCTTTTTATGATTTATGAAGAGGTGAGAAGGGATTAATGCATGTCAAAACGTAACAAATACATGAAAGAACAGTTCTGAGTCCTTGAAAAGGGTATTAGGAAATAAATTATCATTTTTTTAAAGAGAAAGAGTGAAGGAATGGGAAAGTAGATAATCTTAAGACTGTGACCGCACTGGCAAGCAGAATGGACAGATTCAGCTTTTTTGTGCCTTAATTTGCAGCCTGTTTTACGCTTTTATTTGGATTAGTTGCACGGTTGCACAGAGACCATGGATGGTTTGGGTGCTGATGTACATATACACAGTGCTCTCAATCTGATGTGGCTTGATAAATGTGACAGTCCACAGCCCTCCTCCCTTTGATCCCACTCTCTACTGATCTCCCTCTCTTCTTTGATAGATAATTGTAAAGCTGATGGGCTTTTTAAAGTGTTGCACAGCGTTAGGAGAAAGGGACAGTTTTCTAAGTTTCTCTCTTTCACTCTTTATTTTATTTATTTATTGTTATATTTATGTACCGTGCCAATTTCCCAGAGGGAACTCTGGGTGGTTCACATAAAAAAGCACAGGAAATCCACAATATAAAAACAGAAATTAAAAGGACAATAATAATAAGATAAAAAGGAGAAATACCCAACAACAATTAGAAGAGAGTAAAAAAAAGTAATTGGCAAGAGGTGCAAGACTAATGATAGGTACAAAAAAAAGCTGATATAAACCCTAGCGATTGCCAAAGGCATCCCTAAACAGCCAGGTTTTAACAGTTTTTTTTAAAGGATGCCAAAGAAGGAGCCTAGCGTATCTCGCTCAGTAGTTTATTCCAGAGAACCGGGCTGGCCACCGAGAAGGCCCGTTTATGCATTGCTACCCTACGGGCTTCCCTGGGGGTGGCCACCTGGAGTGAGAGAGCCATGGAGGATCGGGTGGGTTGGGCCAACTCTGATCCTAGGGAGATACACTCTTTTTAAATAATATAAGACAGACACACAAAGAAAATACAAAACTAACATATGAAGAATGTAATGCATACATACACAAATTTTCTCCCAAGATAATAATTTTAAATACTAGGTTTGCTTGATACATATGGATGAAATAAATATTGGACATACCTGTGAGCAAACGAAAAATAGAGTTGAAAACGAGCTCATTTTCCATGCAAATCGGTCTGGACCTCTGCCTCTTAAGGTTTAACAGAAGATGGGAGTGTGAACCAGGGTTCAGCTGCTGAGAAGGAGCCAGATAGCGTGATTGCCAACGGCTGTTGCGATGAGGTGCCGGATGCCAATGTGCACAGTGAACTACTGACTAAATCTGCTCTGAATGGTATGAATGTGGATGAAGAACCGAAGAGAAGACGCCTAGATCTACCCATTGTGTCTAATTCTGGGTCTCCTCATCAAGGTACTGTCCTGACTTTTATGACTACATGGTTGTTGGGGGACCAGCGGTGTTGGGGAGAGGGTATGCATTTTATGTGGAGGGCGGGATGATCCTACTTTCTGGGCACCTTAATTTTGCTTCCTGAGGTTCCTATGTGCACTGGGTCTTCAGCTGGAGAAACATTATAAACTCTCTGTGGAGTAATGCCCCCTGTAGCACAAGGCATAGCATGGATGGCAGGTTAATGCAAACTGAACACCTGCACAGCGCACATCCATGTGCAGAATATAACCTGCCTGTGGTGACGTACCAGCACAATAGGACTTCCTTCCCTTCTGCTCCCATCCTCAGTGCCTCCTTCTGCACTGCCCCTTCCCTTCTGCTCCCATCCTCAGTGCCTCCTTCTGCACTGCCCCAAAACACCGCTCCAGTAGGTTTTGTACCCTCCTGGTTTGAAGGGCAGCAGAAAGAAAAGATGAATCTCTTCTCTTAATTCTGTTGGAAATCCCCCATCTCCCATTCTGCTATAAGAAATGGGTCATTTGACCCTCAACCAGGTTATGGATGCAGGTGAGAAGGTGAGACAGTGCAATGGAATATTTACATCTGAAGAGGTCTGAGAATAATTTATTTTTATTTATTTATTTTTACAACTTATATGCCGCCCATTAGCCAAAGGTCTCTGGGCGGCTTACAATCAAAGAATTAAAACAGTTAAAACATCAAATATCAATAAATAATTAAAACAATAATAAAAACCTTACACTAAAATCATTACACTAAAATTGCCATCAGAGTATCCACAGTCTATGTTGTATCAATTCAAAAATGTCTGGAACAGGAAGGTTTTTACCTGGCGCTGAAATGTCATCAATGTTGGCGCCAGGCGGATCTCACTTGGGAGGGCATTCCATAGCTTGGGGGCAGCTGCCGAGAAGGTAATCTTTAGGACATGGTGTGAAATTGGAAATGGGGACTTCTGGATGACTGCTGATTGCATTACAGTGGACCCTCGTATAACAAATGGTTTGTATAACATAAAATCTGTACAACATAAAAAATTCCAGAAATAGGGGAAATTTGCTTAACAGAATTGCCTATGGAGCAAATCCGTACAACATAAAAATGGGATTACTCTGTTTTCAATGCATTCCTATGGGAAATTTGTATAAAGGAAAATTTGCTTCACATAATTTCATTTGGAACAAATTAATTCCTTTATATAAGGTACCACTGTATATTCATGGTATGCTTTTGTTACAATCTTACTCTTCAGCATGTTATCACACACACTTCCTTTGGTTACTTAACCACATAATAATGTTCAAAAATTCTCTACTCTGAACTCATTACTTATTACTCCACTGGTTTCAATGGAGGCAAATATCTTCCCTATTCTCTTTGGTGCATTGGACAGATCTGCACGTGTAATAAATTTAAAACTCATATAACGTGTCACGTTGTTTAAGCTGGTCCCTTAAACAGCAATATAAAATCTACTAATACTTATGGTAATTTAACATTTAGGAATCAAATATATGAATTCTTTTTTTTAGCTTACAAAGCAAGCAAAAGAGTGTGACCTCTTCCACATGTTTAAAAATTCATATATGTGTTCATCATTGCTATTTTCTTCTCTTAAACTGTTTCTGAAAAATATTCAGTACAGCTACTCTCAACACCGATACTTTTGCATTAGTATCATCATTTTGTAATGTCTTTCCTTACGTGACTGATTTGGCCTCGAGTTAAGCAAATGCATTTTATTTGGCAGTAAATCTGCTAAATGTAATGAGCTGTGGAGTAAAGTGTGTGTGTGTGTGGGGGGGGGATTCCGGGAAATTTGATGGCAACACCTTCTGTAATCACTCCTTCTGTCCATAGAAGGCAGGTTTTCACTCCTTTATTAACTTTTTAATTTAAAGTAATTATGATCACTTTCAAGCTAAAATGAATATACAGCAGTCACTATTGGCATTGTCAATGGCCAATAGTGAAGGATTAATCCATTTACTCTTCTGGAAACAGCTCAAGAAATAATCTTTAATAAACCTGCTAAATCAAAAATGATGTTTTTCAGAGCCTGATGTTCTGATTATCAAATGCTGCTCAGTATTTTTTATTTGACTCTCTGCTTTATGCTTGCCTGAATTGGTCTACTTATACCTACTCTTTGGCCATTTACCTATAGGTGCAGATCTGAATGAAGATGCAGCTGAGGATGTCGTTGGAATTCTGCTCTTGACAAGTGACTCCGATAGTGAAATATACTGTGATTCCATGGAGCAGTTTGGCCAAGAAGAGGTGATGTTTGATAAAGATCTGTAGAGAGCAGGGGAAAAGTAATCCATACTATGTGTAGCCTGCATACTTACATTGTAATCTACCCAGAGAGCGCGTTGAGCACAAATGGGTGGTATATAAGCAGCACACTTTGCTTGCTAACCACACTCTAAATCAGGAGTAGATCTTGGACGGGCATACTCTCGTCTGCCTTAGGTTCTTTTTAAGGAGAAAATCAGGGTGGAAATAAATAAAACCCCTCCCATTTTTTAACCAAGAAGAAGCTTCATCATACCCTGTAGTGTGTGTGGGATGAGAGAGAAATTGCTGTTATCCTTTCCTATAACTTTGGGCTATTTTAGGCCAAGGGGAGCCCTGTTTATGCTCATGGACAATTCAGGATCGCTAAGAGTATTGAAAACGAACCATAAATTTCCCTCAAATGTGTAGTACAATAACAGCAAAGACATGTAACGTAGAGGAGTTGCAATGGAACAGGTGATCTCACTGCCCATTAGGCTCTGTAGAAGACGTCTCTCGACTGGAAGGCGCTTTGTCCCAGAATTTAATCCCTGCTTCTCTTCCCTTGTAGGTGCAGGAAGTCAGTACGTCAACGAAGGAATTTTTAAAACACCCCTTTCCTTTCTCAGAAACAAATCATAGTAGCTTGCTAGAAATGTCTGGATGTCTGGATTTTGGAGACTGTGTGCCGGGAGGTGCCAAAGAGGCTGCGATTGAGGAAAAGGGGGAAGTCAAGTGCGGTGGTGAAGATGGCAAGGCCAGTGATGGAGGTCCTCATAAGGAAAAGAAGAGTGGCGAAAAGGTGGACTTCTACGGAATCAGAAGAGGGCGAGGTACTGTTGGCTTGCTTGTTTTGCTATATGTCGTGGCGATAAAACAGGCTGATTTTTTTTGTAAACCATTGGGCTCTCAAACTCTTTGTATTGTCTACTGTCATATACATGATGATCTCTTCAAAGAGTGTTTCCCCCCCCTTCTTAATTAAGGACATCGAATGCACCCTTTGGGTGATGGAGCCCAAGGTGGACAGATAGGGAGCGGAGGAGATGGAGAGCGATGGGGTTCCGACCGAGGACCAAGGAGCAGCCTCAATGAACACATTGCGATAGTGCTGATAAGATTACAAGAAGATATGCAAAATGTTATTCAGAGACTACATGCCCTTGAGACACTGACAGCTTCACAGGTAAAGAGCTTACACAGGCCATGGCTTATGAGTAGAGCACACAATGTGTGGCATGTAAAACTCTCAGGATTAGTCCCCAGTGTCTTCACATGGAATTTGGAAATGACCCTAGTAAGAGACTCTGGAGAACTGCCACCCATATACGGTCATTGTAACCAATGTGGACCAAGGGTCTGGCTTGGTACAAGCTCGATTTCATACTTTATTAAAGTTCACCTTTAAGAGGCTTATATGTCTGAAATAATTCCTAGAGGTGTGCAGATTTGTGTTTTTGGACTGCAACTCTGAGAATTACCCTGGCGCCATGGTACTTGGCACCAGCTGTCTTGCCCCGAGTGCCATCGTGCCTGGGAAATTCTGGGATCTATAGTCCAAAAAACACCAATCTGTGAGCCTCTGATAAAGTACTGGAGAAGGACCATGTATCGCATAGAAGAACACATTTCAAGTGGATGTAGATGACTTTTGAAACAACTTGTCCGTCTGCTTAATAACTCATTCAGGCTGTGCTACTAAATCACATAACCATAGTGGTGGTCTCTTCATTAAAATAACTTCAGTATTGGGGAAAATATCATGTGTGAGTGTTCCTTAAGTACCTTAGTATGAAGCAATTGTGCAAGGACATTCCCAGGAATATAATAAAATATTTGTTACATAGAAGTCTGAGGAAGTACAAGGAGAGCAAAAAATAAAAAATAAATAAGGGCTGGGGGAGCAACAAAAGAGTTGATACCTCTTGAGATAAATTCTTATATCCAGTATAAATTATTATATGCAGGTGCTATACTTCTACAGTGTCCAGATATCACAGTATGAACATAATATAAAGCTGTAGATATAAATTTGAAATCTCATATTTGCTATTTGGTTAAACTTGGTTTATTTTTGCAGGCAAGGACGGAAGATTCAAGTAGTCAGCCTGCTTCAGCTGCTAAGGTAGGTTTTTAAAATTCTAAATCAAATATAAAAGTTAAGTATTATGGGGTTTAAACTGTAGATTTCTTGGACTGAAGTTTTTAATAATATGGTATGAAAATCTCTATAAAGCAGCTTCTATATAAAGGAAATATGCCACCCTTAAATATTTCTGAACATTTAGAAGTTTGCAACGGAAAGGGATTTTCAAGGAGGTGGAGTGAGCTAATTATCGCCAACATTCTACGAAGACATGGCACTTGAAGAAGTAGAGTGAGCATCCAGTGAATATAATGCTATTATATGTTAGTTCAGTGTTGCAACTTTGTATAGGAATGAGTTTGCTAAGACCAAGATGTGACAGGGAAACATAGAGGAACATACTTTTCAAATTCTGGAAAGTTCACCTGGAGTCACAATAATATCTAAACTACAGTTCCTAAGGTATAAGTTTTAATAAGCCATTATCTGTACAAGCATCTATAATGAAAGGAATTCTCTGGTTTGTTTGTTTGATGTTGTTTAGAGACCATCATGGTGGCCCTTTGAGATTTCTCCTGGTACTTTAGCCTTTGCTGTTTTCTGGCCCTTTGTTGCTCAGTGGTTGGTGCATGTATATCTCCAAAGGAGGAGGAGGTAAGACTTTTTTGCATATACTGTAAATAAAAATGTTTACATTTGAGTGTTAGAGAAAAGAACTTGAAATGATTTGCACGTGCACCTTATCAACGTTTTGAAATTGTTCTATGAATTTAATCAAGAATACTGCTAGATTTTAAATTCAGGGTTGATAACCTAGTCATCTCTGTAGGTATAAGCAGGAACTATTCCAGACGACCTTGCTTCTTTGCAAGCAAGTTACGTGAAACCCCAAAATAAAGCAGAACCCTTTAATTAGTGGCAACCTACTACTACTGCTAGTACCATCACTCCTGCTACCTTCAAAAAACTAGGGACTACAATACTGGCTACTATCTTAGAGATCATTGTGACCATAACTGTCATTGATGTGATATAGTCACATGATTTTCTCAGCTTCATTGATTATCCTTGTAATTGTTCCCATCATAGAAAGGTGTGCAGTAGGAGCCAAGGACAGTGCCAAATAGATCAGTGTCAGATCACCCCTCTTTCTTTTTGTCAGTGGCATGCAGCCCTTAAGGAGCATATTGGCAAGACGGGGGAAGCTATAACGACAAAGCTGCCCATTGTGGCTGTTTCTGTAAGATCCAGAGATGGTTAGCATTGCTCCTTTTAAAAAATAGCATGATTTATTGGTTTTTAAATTGCATATGAAGAAAAGCGGCTTGATTCTGCTTCACTCATGCAAAAGTTTCACATGGAGATATATATAGGCTGTTGGCGCAGAGGGGTTTTAAAATAAAACCTGTAATTAATTGTTTGTTTTCTTGTGCCTGCATTTCAGGTGATATAATTGAGATACACTTGTAACAAATATTTATTTATTTATTTATTTATTTATTTATTTATTTACCGCCCGTCTTCCGAAGGAACTCCAGGCGGTGAACATCAGCAAGTCAACAATAAAAATAATTTAAAAATAGCAATAATGATATATATATGGTGGGACAAGATAAAATAAATAAATTAGATTAAGGGTCGCCAAAGGCCTCACGGAAGAGCCAGGTCTTCAAGCCTTTTTTGAAGGCTGGCAGGGACCATGCAAGGTGCAACTCACTCAGGAGATGGTTCCAAAGCAAAGGACCAGCCACAGAGAAGGCTTGGTTGCGGGTTACCACTTTCCTAGCCTCCTTGGGCGTGGCCACCCAAAGTGAGAGCGCCTGCGACATTCTGGTAGGTCAGGCCTCAGTTGATCTCTGGAAGATCCACTCTGCCAGGTATTCTGGTCCCAACCCATGGAGGGTTTTGTAAATCAAAACCAGGACCTTGAATCTTATTTAGGACGCAACGGGTAGCCAATGCAAGCGGGCCAGAACTGGGGTGATGTGGTCATATCGGCCAAATATCATCTGCATAGCCCCTGTTCACTGGAGGGTGGGGGAGAGCTTAAAGTTAGGATCCCAGTTCTGATTATGGGAAATGTGTGAGTCTTCTGTTTTATTTTTCCTTTGGTAAAAACATTCATTCAAAATGTTCAGAACGGGGCTTTGGAGATGAAACAGACTAAGGCCAGTGACCAGTGTCAGAATTCTGGCAGAGGCTCATTCAGTTATCTCATTTTGTTGAATTACAACTTTACCAAAAGTTGATGCCTGAAATCCAGTAGCAAGTCTGAATTAGAATAGGCACACTGAATCAATAGAACTTAATAGAATTAACTCACAAAATCCCTGCTGATTTAATGGGCCTACTGTGGTTGCAACTTGCTGTTGGGTTTTAGCCAGTGTTCCATCATGGACTGACAAACTGGAAAATAATTTCTGACACCAGCATAATCTACCATAAAACTTGGAAGACATAAATGTTATACTGTTTGATGTACAACTTAGTAGTAATTTATCAAGGGGAATTGGTAAGAATTTAGCAAGGGGAGGGCTCACACTTGTCATGTAAACATTGAAGGATGCCTAATTCTGTTCTGTTATTCCGGGATAAATGGAAATTGGTAATATATGGTTTTTCTCCCTTTCTTTCAGAAAACAGAACTGAGGAGTCAATTCTGAATTTTACTTAAAGACTGTTAATATGAGGCGACTCCCAAGGATGATTTTGGAAATCTACAAGATTTGGGATGGCCCAATCATCGTTGTTTTCCTTTTGCACTACCTGAGATAACACATTTGAACAGTCCCTTTCTCTTAGGTTACAAGTAGAATAAACAACTCTCCCACTGAGCAGTCATATGGACCTTTAACTCTTTTGGAATGTACATTCTAGATGGAAGACATGCACATTTGAAGGTTTGTATTGCAGCTCTTAGAGATTCATTCTAGCCTTCGGAAGAAAAATCTCCTTCAGTGTAGACATTTTCAGAAAAATCCTGACGACCCTGTAAATCGTTACTTTAATATGACTTATTTTATATTGTCGCTGATGTCTTTCCATTTGGCATACAAATGCAATACAGTGGAAACAGCAAATGTAACGTAATCAAGACTTGTGAGATATGTGACTAACATCATAGCTAAGAGGTTTAATATATACTTGCTGCTGCATAGCAGGGTAGTTTGTTAAAATACTAGTGGATGTTTGAGGCTACATCTCCACTGTACCTTTTAAAACTTGCTAGATGATGAGTTGGAATGTGGCAGGATAACCCAGTGCACAGGATACACTTCTGGGAAAGAATGAAACTTACATACCTAGCTATCCTAGTAATCAGACTATCAATGGAATTTAAATCCTTATTCCACTGATTTCAGTATGATTTAGGCATAATCTGGGTTACTTCAAGAGGTAGTCAGGTTCTTAAGTTTAGTGAAATCATTTTATTTAGGAAAATATCTTCAATTTTACCTGAATTATGTAACATACGTAGAATACTTTAAAAAGGCATGGGAAAAAGTAGCTCAACATTGCTCTTAATATGTGTGCAGAAACCATCTTTTTCCTTCTGCAGAAAAAGGGCTACTGCAGAGAAAAGATACTGAATACCTAAAAAAAAGATATGATCAATGTTCTCTCACTTGAGCTACCTTCGTCACTTAGGGCATATTGACAGGTAGTGCCTATAGTCCGGATTTGATTCTGTCTAAAGCTGTGAACTTGCAGCTGGGCTGTACTGAGAGCAGCCACTGGCTGACAAGATTGAGTACTCCTCTAAATCCAAAAGTTTCCTTCCCGGTGAGGAAATCCAAGAGATACTGGACAGGTTGTGCAAGAGCTTTTCCTCCTGACATTTAAAAAAATGTACAGGGATAAGCTGTTGATCTTGGGACTTCCTGGCTGAGCAGTGTGGTGGGGGGCACACGGGCTATCGAGGTGAGTGTGGCTGCAGACTTGATTGCTGATGTGACTGCACATCAGCGTTCCTAGCCTGGGTGAGGTTGCAGCTGGTACAGAGACCTTTAATCTACAGTTGGCTGGGATCAACTTGTTTTTGAACAGCTTTGGTATAAAATGGCAACCAGTACAGGACTTATCCTTAATCTGCCGCCTTTCCTCACCCACGGGCCCTTACATCAACCAGTCGCTGTATTTTTCCTGTAAATGATTTGAAGACAATTTTAGCACAGTCACTTTAATTTTTAAACTGCTTTTATTGAGGACATTTATCTTTGAATAGAACTGCCTGTTACTTCCAGGATCTCTCAACATTTGACTGGAAGAGGGAAAAAGAAATAACCAAGGCTGATGTTTCTTCATTTGATAACAAAATGCAGGCAGAAATGATCATTTCTTTGCTCCGGTAGAAATGAACCTTGAAAATAACATTTTAAAAAGTTATGTACACCTACATGAATTTACTAGAGCCAATTAGCCTACTCTGGAGTAAGTAAGTTTTAGAGGGCAACCTGTTTTTCACTGTAAAATCTTCAGACCGACACATCATTAAGAAGCTTGTGACCTTGAAAAACTTTCACCTGTTTTATGCTATAAATAATGTAATTACAGGAGCAGACTTTCTTCCTTGCTTAACAGAACATGATTAAAAAGTTTAGTTTTACAAGGTAATTGATTTTAATCTATTGTAAATACATTTATCAAATAAAAGATAAAAGGTGTATATTGTCTCAAGATACTTAAAAGCCATTGCATGAAAACTTGTAGTACCAGAGGCCACTTCAGTGCCTTCAGGAAGATGTTCAGTTTCACTGCTCAGTTAACTACTTAGACATAAAGAAATATAAATACAGTACTGGTAAGTAGAACGCGTATACCGTATTTTTCGGTGTATACGATGCTCCCCCCCCCAAATTGTGGCACTAAAAATTAAGGGGTGTCGTACACATGGATGTAAGCCTTTCCCAAGGAGCAGGGTGGGATGGAGGAGAACACAAACCAACCTTGCTGCTTCCTTTCCGTATCCTGAAGACTTCTCTCTGCTTTGTTTTTGCAAGGACTGGAGCATTCGTTTCAGTACAGAAAGACTTGGGAGTGGAGCAACCTATTGAAAAGTTCCTTTTCACACTTAAAAGAAGGGTCTGATCCTGCTGGGTTTTTTTCTTTCCAGGAATGCATGATTTCCCTCCTCTCTGCTTTGTTCTTGGAGGATCTTTTTAAATGGGTTGCTCCATTCCCAAGTCTTTCTGTGCTGAAATGAAGGCTCTGGTCCTTGCAAAAACAAAACAGAGGAGGCTTCATGATACGGAGAGGAAACAGTGTGGGGTAGGATAGGGTGGGGTGCAGGAGGGCTCAAAGAGGATTTATTACTTTTCTTAATCTGGGGATCTGAAAAGGGGGGGGCGTCTAATATGGCAGTGTTTTATAGATGGAAAATACGGTAAGTTGAGGTCCTATTGCCTTCTCATGGTATAGCTGTTTTTACATAGGACCTTCCAAGGAAGAAAAGTTGCTTAATGGTTCTCAGGCTGCCATCCTGTCTAAAGAAAGTATGGTTTAAACTGGCTTATGAATGGGTTGCTGGGGGATATTTGGAACCATGAGATGACTTTCAGTCTTGTTTTTTTACCAAAGTAAGAGACTACGAAACACTTGCACACTAATGGTCCCTGCACTATACTAGGAGGATGTAAATTCCACTTTTTAACCAGCCTGACCTGTTATCTAAGCCATTACTTGTGTCGATTTTGAACAGAAAGTCAAACTTGACTTTCAAGTTAGGTGACTTGCTTCACGGGCAGCTATTTGTGCTTCTCTTTTCATTGACCATCTCTCCTAGAACGGATGATATTCAGCATCCAGTGTTCAAATGAACAGGCCTTATATCAGTTACAGAATGTCAGCACTCCAGTTAATGACACCCTGCAATTTTGTTTCATTAGTAGGGTCAATAAATAACTCTTCAGTTCTTTTTGGTAGCAGAACATAATTATTTTTGTCAAAGTGTATGCAGTCAGTGTTGAGTGCTGAATCCTGCTTAGAGGCACAGAAGTGCTATAGGAAGGAGGCCATAATTGCTAACAACAGGCCACTGTTGTTTCACTTTCACTGTGACAAATGATGGACTTAACTCGAAATGACAAGTCTTGCCCACAGAAAAGACCTGACAATATAGCAGTGACAATGACAGCAACATTTCAGTTGTACAAGCAATTGAGTCCAACCAAGGCACAAGTGGCAACATCTGGTCTCATGCAGAACTTACTTGGGTTTTTTGGTTTCATTAGCCAAACCAGTTGCTGAATGCTATTTAACTTAAAAGTGTTTGACAGTACAAGAACCAAATGAGAAATCCAACAGCATTTTGCTAACTATATTATTAGCAGCATGAAACCCTATCTCATGATGGATAAAGTTAAGATCATAAGAACAGCCTTGCCGGAACAGGCCACAGCCCATCCAGTCCAGCATTCTGTCTCACACAGCGGCTCACCATTTGCTTCAGGGTATTCCCAAGCAGATGTCTTCACCTGCTTAAGATTCCCTGCAAATGGTATTGAGAAATATCCTGCCTATCTCTCCAACCCAGAGGTTGTCCTTAGGCATCCATAACGATAGCCATTGATATCCTTGTTCTCCATGAATTTGTCCAATCCTTTCTTAAAGCTGTCAAGGCTGACAGCTATCACCACTTCTTCTGGCAGGGAGTTCCACATACCAGCGATCCTCTGGGTGAAAAAGTGCTTTCTTTTATTTGTTTGAGATCTAGCACCCAGAAGTTTCATGGAGAGCCCCCTAGTTCTAGGGTTGTGTGATAGGGAAAACAGCTTTTCCTTCCTACTTTGTCTACATAGTGTATGATTTTATAAACTTCAGTTAGGTCACCTCTTAGTGTCCATCGTTCAAGAGTGAAGAGGCCCAGCAGTTGCAGCTTCAGATGGTTAGGAAGGTGTTCTAGTCCCTGGTTGCCCTCTGCACTTTTTCCATTTCCATAGATTTATAAAGAGGCAAAATGACACTTTCTGACATATTTTCTATGCCCTTCCTAATGATCTTGCAAGCAGAACTGTTGAATGGATGCACTGCCTATTTTGAAAGATAATGCAACTACTGTAAACTGCAATAGATTTTTCTATATGATATCCTTGTGATGATCAGGTTTTGAATGAAAAAAAAGTAAAAGGTGCTCATTTTTATTCAAACATGTTCTAGTAACAACAAAATAGCAAGGTCCTGAATGAAATGAGTGGTTTGTTATAATCATCTAAAACACCTATTTCAAGGAAAGCCTACAAGCTATATCTCTCACTTTTACTGGTTTTTATTTTAAATTTTAAAACATATAGTAATCATTTTAATTCAGTGTTTTCTGGAGCTTCATTTTGATGTTTCTTTCATTGACTGTAAATATATATATGGACCTTAGTATACACTTCATGATCTTATTTTACTCAGAGTGCTTTAAGTAGCTGGGTTATAGAAACAACCAATGCCTCATATTTAAAACTGGATAAGTTGCATCTAGAAACCAAGATAGAACAGTTAAATGCTACTGGTTTCCCAAAGTTTTAAAGGTAAGATAGCTAGATTTAATTAGACACTGACAATATAATTGGAGAAAATTATGAACACTGATTTAGCAGCAGAGCCTAAAATAACCTGAAGTCTGAATAATCTGACATACCTGAAATCCCCTGTCTTCCAGAATGTCTGGCACATGGAGGGATAGGAACATATTTTGGCTGCACAGAAACTGAAAAAATTTATTCTCAAGTGCAGCTTCAAAGTGGTCTCCAAACCAGTTCTAAATAGATTCCTCCCACAAAATGCAATCCCTCCGGTGACTGGAATTTCAAAACATAGCTGCATAATATACAGCACATTTCATTTCCCATATATTATGCTTCACAAATATAGTCCACACATACATCCAAACACTGGAAATCTTCCATAGCAGCAGGAAAATACATTTTGTTCAGTGTTAAAGTGTCATACTATTGTTACACAACATATGACAAGATTTACATAAGGTGCAGTAGTAGTTAGAATAAAAATATGATCAGATGCTGTTTAGAAATAAACAGTTCACTTCAGCTCATAAGAAGAAAAAACTGAGCTAAAACCAAACCAGATTTTAAAAACATAATGGTTAGAAAATCAGAAATAAACCAGTGTTAGGAAGTGCAAGCTACTGGAAAATTCCATTTTCTCTAATACTATAAACTGAAACCTGACACTGTTAGATGCTGAGCATTATTCCTGGCTTCAAAATAAGAAGTATCGGTTTCATCATTTGGCTGCGGTATGAAGGGCATGGTTTGATTGTGCAGATTATCCCAGTCTACACCATGAAAGAGGTGGTGACGCTTCAACTCTAAAAAGAAAATTCAAACATTAGTGTCCACAAAGAAATCAGCTTTCTTTTACATTTTCTACAAATTCAGTGTGAAAACCTCACATTCTCCCACTTCTTCACCTTCTGGTTCTGGATGTATTATTTTGAATTAAGACCCTGAACTAGTCAGAAAATCTACCATAGTCATATTTTTTAAAAGAAACGTGAGAATTAAGGCTCCACATAATCCGCTTTAGATTTGGATTAGGGCAGGAATTCCCAACACCGAGCAAGGCAGGTACGCTTGGACGGCAATTCCCAGCACCTTTCACCATCAGGTAGGGCAGTGGTTCTCAACCTGGGGGTCGGGACCCCTTTGGGGGTTGAATGACCATTCCACAGGGGTCGCCATAAGCCAGTGAAGAAAAAGGCACAACGGGCTTGGGTCTGGAGTAGGAGGGGGGAAGAGTGGGGTTCCAGCTTGATAGGTTGGAGGGGATGTCAGTCAGTGGCACCGGAGGCTGCAATTGGCTGAGGGTGCCTGTAGAGGGAAGATCCCTATGGCACCTGCGGCAGTGGCCTGTCAAATGGGGGGTTGTGGCTTCTTCCAAGCAGGGCAAAGGGTCACCACAACATGAGGAACTGTATTAAAGGGTCACGGCATTAGGAAGGTTGAGAACCACTGGGCTAGGGCATCTGGGAGTTTCAGCCCAAGAACACATCGGTTACCTAAGGTTAGGAACCATTACATTCAAGCATCTAAAGGGGATAGACTGGAAGGGTAGACTTCTCATTATGAGATTTTATCTCTTCTCCCCTGGAAAAGAAGACCACAGCATCTAAGGACCCAAGGGATATCTCTTTAGGGACTGTTGAATTCCAGTTATTTACCCATGCTGCAGGCCTCTGAATTCCTATGTGAAACTCGACATGGCAAGGTTGGCTATAATATCTACTAACCCTTGAGTCCGGCTCGCTTGGAACTATCAATGGTTAAAAGAATGTCTATTGCACTCTGAGCGTTGTCCGACAGCTTCTCTTCACCTTCAGGCCAAGGAATATCTAGAAAGGGGAAAGAGCAACACTTTAATATTTAAAGCTAAATAAACAGGCTTTGAACGCCATTTTGACAAAACAGATAGTTACCCCTTTTCAGAATATTCTGGAAGACTTGTTGTGGTGTTTCGTCATTGAATGGTGGAATTCCAGTTAAAAACTCGAATAAGCAAACTCCCAGTGCCCACCAGTCTACTGCATGACCTGAGGCAAGGACAGTACATTTATGTTAACAGAGGCTTCACAATAAGTATCACAGGTTAACAACTGTGTGTCAAGGAATGCAGAAACCCAGAAAAGGTATGTATTAACTAATCACTTCTTTATAAAATTAGTACACAAAGTAGAAATTGCCTAAACACTGTTTTTTTTTTTTAATTTGTCAAATATTAAACTTTCCCTAAATGTTCCGTGACTCAAAAAACTGTGGAGCTTTCCTTATAGGCCTCATTCAACTTCATGATTCTTTTATCTTTTTCTGCACTGAGCAGGAAGTTGGACTCAACTGCCTCTTAGGCCCCTGCCTCATGATTCTATGTCTTCCAAAGACCAATTGTCTGCGAAAAAGCAAAACAGCCTATGACAGTAACCCCCCGCCATTTCACGGTTCATGTACTGTGGTCCCACTATATCGCGGACCGCAGTACATGCTGGGGCTCCAGCTGATTGGCGCTGGGGTGGGGAAACAAACGGTTTTTCTACCCCACCCCAGCGCCAATCAGCTGGAGCCCGGGGGGAGGGGAAGGGGGGGAAAGGTTTTAAAAGCACAACCTTTTTCTCCCTTCCCCAAGCCCACCTCGGTGGGGGATCTGATCCCCACCGCCACTCACCTGGGCCGCTCCGAGAAGTCTTGAAGCGGCCTGAGCGAGCGGCAATGTGGGATCAGATCACCCCTGCCCCCCAAACCTGCATCCACATATCATGGATTTTCAGTCATCATGGGTCGGGTGGGTCCCTAACCCCCACAATAGGCGGGGGGGTTACTGTACCTTTCCTTTAGTAAAGTGTTACTGGCAAGAAAAACAAATTCAGTAACATGGTACAGCATTTGTTTCTTAATTACATAACTGCAGAAGTTTTCAACTTCTCTGCACCAGCTGCAGAACTAGATGCAAATGAGAAGCTTGAACTCAACTGCGGGTTCTCCATTTAAGTTGAATTCAGACAATGTCTACTTCTTCCCTTTAGATGCTTTGTAGTTAGGAAGTTCAGCATTGGTGGAATAAGTATAGCAAAGCACAAGCAGGCAAGGCTGCTGAAGCACCAGATCCCATTAATACGCAGCATGCACATTTCCGCTGCTGAACTGCTTAAGCTTCAGCCAGCGCATCATGTCAGGAGCTGTGAGACGCATGTATGTGAGAATCTGTTGGGCTTTGCAGATGGAATTACACGTCCAGACAATCTTCTCTACCCATGTAAGGAGGGCTCAACATCTCCAAACATGTGGAGCTAGGTAATACTGTGGTGAACTGAGCGATCACAGCATTGAGCCCTTAGTAATTTCTGTAACTGTAGGCGTTGCTGCCCAACAAGCAAGGCATGGTTCGTCTCATGTGCTACACATGATTAACTCAATCAAGGATGGTCAGGGCCAGCCACATGATCAACAAGGTAATATCTGAAAGAGACCATCAGTTTCATTTAGAGTTCTCCTAAACATAAATATTTGAAGTTCTTCTGAAAGCCTGCCCATGCAATTAAGTTTGCAAGTTTGTTTCTGATAAAACTACAGTGAAGCAAGTAGCATTTCATTCACTCAGTTTGATCAGATCATGCTCTGTATGAAGAGTTGACAGAAGCTATGTTTTCATATGGCTGACATGTAGGACTGGGGTGATCCAATTATCCCAGCTAAGCTTGCAAATTTTAGGTGCAAGGTAGAGGCATTATACCGCATGGGCAATAATTCCCCAACCCTTCGTTTGAGAGTTTGTTCTGTCGAGTGCTATAAGCAAACTCACCAGTGATCTGAACCCCTGTGTGCAAAAAATAAATTATGTAAGCATATTTGTATTTCTACATAGGAAAAGTATATCACACCTAGTTATTAAATGCAGCTAAAAATGAACAAGTACCACAAATTCATCAGCAAACGGTACTTTTCCAAGTACAGGTTTCCAAACATCTTTTCTTTAATGATTCTCAATCTATAAACACATACATAAAAACTTGTTCCATTATCTTACTGAAAAATAACTAAAGCTGATTTCTTTATCTATATATCTATTTTTGGTATATTCAATACACAAAAATACAAGAGTGACATTTTGAAACAACAGTGCCAGCTTCCTACACAATATGCACCCCACTTCCAGATCTCCCCTTTCCATGACCTATGAAACCCACCCATCATTGGTCCTCACTAGAGATGGGCACGAACCACTGGTTTGGTAAAATTCATTTCCCTATCAAATAGTTGATCTTTGGTTTGGTGCTCCATCTCCTCCAGCAAGCATCTATGTACTTGGAGGCAGGGTCCAGAGGAGGCAGGGTCCTGGAGGAAAAGTCCATCACAGGTTACAAACCATGATGGAGATGTGTAGTCTCCAGGCTTTAAACCAGGGTACTTCAAGGGCCAGATGCAGGGGAGTGGTATCAGGAGACAGATATCTAGTCTTGTGTGCTGCCAAACACATCTGGTGGGGCCGCTGTGAGATACAGGAAGCTGGACTAGATGGGCCTTTGGCCTGATCCAGCATGGCTCTTCTTATGTTCTTATGTTCTTATATGAGATAGGGTAGGATGCTGCTACTGGGGGAGAGGGGGCAACGGATAATGGATTAGCTCTTCAGCCAGGAAATAAACCACATTCAACCCTGAACCAGCAGCTCATGTCCATCTCTTACTAAATTTAAGGGCATTTTGAATGTCTCTGAAACAGCTGAAAAACAACAAAATGGCTAGAACCTGACTGTCCCCTTTACACACACCCAAAAACACAACCAGCACCTCATTAATAAGTGCCAATCAACCACTCAAATTACTGCAACTTCTCTTATACAAGCATGCATTGGGCTATATACAATTCTAGCTATTAAGGGAAACACATTTTTATAACTATACAAACATTAGCTGCTTAAGTTGAACCCAACAAATGCTCTGAACAGAACTCAGATCTCCTTGCAAGATTGAGAACCTTTGTAGTATTGTATTAATACTATTAATAGTATTGTATTGTATTAATCATGTAGTATTAATACATGAAATTATTCTGCAATAACTGAATTGCTTACCATGAGCTTTTAAGAGAAGCAGTTCAGGTGCCAGGTAGTCTGGAGTTCCTAAAATACGTTCTCCTTCTACTGGGGCCGTCCCTCTTCGGACACTCTTTGGAGTTCTGTATGGAGTATCAGCATTTTGCTGCGGAGTCTGGTGTCAAGAATAAATATCATTTGCAAGAATCACACGATCTGGTCGAGTTATTATTCAGCTGTAAGTTGGAAGAATGTGTTCCAGAGTTCCAGATCAATGGTTCTCAGTCTCCGGCCATGCAGATATTTTGAACTTCATCTTCCAGAAGCTCCAACCAGCATGGCCAATGCTGAGGGATTCTGGGAGATGAAGTTCAAAACATTGGCGAACCAAAGGTTGAGGAATGCTGGTCTAATTAACTACAAGAACAAAGTGCCCTTTGGATCCAACACCTGGCACACTCACACAGTGCAAGTTTCATTTATAACCTCTTTCTGATTAGAATTTCTCAAAAGGGAGGCTTTCTCTGCTTGTCTCTTATCCCAAAACCAACCAAAGCTACACTCCATGCATCTGATGAAGCAGATCGCAATCCACGGAAGCTTATGCCCAATATAAGCTTTATTGAAATCAGTCTGAACATACAGACTTGTAGCATTCCAAAAATTGTTTAGATTCACAGCATGTAGGGAAATAATGGTCATTTGTAGCTTCCTCATAATTGCTTTACCTTGTACATTGTAATGGTCATTGTTCGCCTAGTGCAGTGGTGGCGAACTTTTGGCACTCCAGATATTTTGGACCACAACTCCCAGAATACCGAGACTAGATTGCCAATGACAAAGGACTGTGGGAGTTGTGTCCAAAGCATCTGGAATGCCACAGGCTCGCCACCACTGGACTAGTGCTATTAGAAGAAAAATAGGTAGAAATAAAGATTAAGCATGTTTTACATGAATGGCAAACCTGATATTGGCTGTGACCATTCATGCTTTTGCCTGCTCTGATTGGGACCAGCCAACCTGGTGACCTCCATATTTTTAGATGACAACTCACATCATTCCAAAGATGAGCAAGTATCAATGGATGTTTCAGTAACACTTTTCAAACTCGTGTCCTGATTGCATGCCAGTGATCTTTTGCTATACTTGCTTGGGTCATGGTTGTTGTACTCGGAAACATCCTGACAGCAATATTGTGGACGAAAGGCTACCTTAGAGCTCACACAAGGACAGATGTCATTGTTTTTGTGTAGGAAATTCAATCCAATTCAATGCAGAAATGCACACGCACACACACGCACACACGCACAAAAATATATATCATACCAACCTGATATGGTCTGAAGGGTGTCCCCTTTTGTGCAGGTGTAACAGTCATCGGATAAGAGCCACTACAAGCAGAAATATCCATCCCTTCTACAGACATCATACTAATTCTTGACGGCTCAGACATATTGGACACGTTAATTTGACTGTTATAACTCCGAAAAGCAACCGCATTTTTCTTGAGTTGGGCCACCGCTCTCTGCATCTGCACCGACGAAGACGAGTGAGTATCAGTGGGTGTCTCAGTGACACTTTTCAAACTCATGTCCTGATTGCGCGTCAGGGGCCTGCTTTCCTGGTCTGTAGGTGCCTCCTCGCCTCTCTGCCACACATCCGGGCGACCAGTTGACGCTGACACAGCCTCCGTTTTCATCTCCTCAAAGGAGACATCTCTCACGCTCCCGTCTAAGTCAGAGAACTGCTTCTCTAAGCAGCTCTCTGCAACAGACACTTCTGGGAGGGAGAGATCTGAATCCACACTCATGCTTGCTAAAGGCTTCTCATCGTCAAGGCATAAGAAACTGGAGTTTGTCGGTTCCTTTTTCCCGTCCTTTTCACAATCTGTCTCCAGATACTCCATCAGATTCTTGGCTATTAAGGGAGCTGCTGGTTTGCTGCCCCTGTTTGGTTCAGGGCAAGCGCAGCCTTGGTTGTCACAGTTGTCTTGCACAGATCCATCCAGTCTTAGGCAACAGATTTCGGTTGTTAAGCCTGTGCTTTGTGTTTTTGGCACCTCGGTGATCTGACATCCCCGCTTGTATTCCGCATTGGTCTTCTTAACCAGCATACGGTCCTCCGAAGGACTGGTGTCAATCAAGGCAAAGCACCTTTTGACACCGGGCTCCTCGACCTCTTTCCTTTCTTCCATAAAGTTGTCCGATCCGGAAGGGAAGAGGTGGCCATTCGAGGAATTTGAGGCCACCTTAGCCAGAGCAGCTTTCTCAGTGGAGCGCTTCTCTTCCCATTCTTTATAGACTGAGAGACACTTTCGGACCAAATCTTTCACATCAGAAGTCCTTACAGAAGTTTCCGACAGGTTAAAGGGTTCGGCCCTTCCATCAAGTCTGCTCCCAGAATCATTGCTACTGATGGGCGAGATGGCTGACTCCAGTGCTTTCCTCTTAAGGCTTTTAGGGCCATTCGCAAGCAGGAGAGCTGCATTCTCAGGCTCTTCTGACGCATTCACTTTGCCAGGAGCAGAGCACAGCAGGCCTTCCGCTTCCTGAAAAATCAAGGACTTCCAAGTGTTTATGAAAATGTTGAAGAGATTCATTCATGGCACACATTCATTACACGATTCACATCCTATCTTTCGCTCCAAGCCCTGCCCACACATGAAATCACGAAAATCACCAAAAACCAATGCATTTTTCCCCTGTGTAGTCAGATACCATATCTTGAGTTAGGAACCCAATTAAGTGTATAGTCGGAGGCAGGGGTGGGGGTGGGGGGGAGATATTATGAATACAATGTACTGCAGATATCCAACATTTGAAACAAATGTATTAACTGTTTGGCTATGTAGCAACAAGCTTTCAAAGACCTAAGCATTTCAAAGACATTGTGAGCCTTATTTGGGGTGGGTGGTGGGGAAGCACACCCAGTGTTTGAGAAGTAACAATTTCGATAGCAATGCTTTGATGAGGCGGCCCGAAATACAGGGACAAAAGCAAAGATGGGCTCTCATACTTCCCTTTTTAAACTGGGCACTCTTAATTGGGCATCTGTGCTACTGGAAAAACGGCTGTTAGAAAAATCCTGCAACTGAATAAAACAAAAGCCCCAGCAAAACATATGTAGTTGTGTGTGCTTGTGCACACCCCTCAAACGAAAAGGCACAAAAGGCAAAGAGATTTGTTTTTTCCTCCACCCCAAAAGTTTCCCAAGGAAGCTTACTGTTTTTGCTCCTTGCCAAAAACAATGTGAGCGGACCGCTCAAGGAGGGCGCCCCATCATCAACGCACCATCACTGAAAAGGTGTCGTCTCCAGACTTTCCCACCACAAATCAGACTAGATTATATATATAAAAAACATCAAAACTGAAATGAAAAATACGATGAAGAGGCTACTTCCAACAAAATTCATACATAAATCTAGGGGTGGTCTTTAAGGCTTGTTGTTCGTATACTCGAATCCTAAGGATATGCCATCTTTATCTGAAAACGAGAGAACCGCTTAACCTTATGAACTAGACCGGTGTTGGCAAACCTATGGCACGGGTGCCAGAGGTGGCACTTGGAGCCGTTTCTGTGGGCACCCGGCATCACCCCTTCATAGCCACCTGTATTCAGGTTAAATTACTGCATTGGCACTTTGCAAAAAAATGGTGCCTCTTGAATTGCAGTGTGGGCTAACTGAAAGGTTTGCCATCACTGAACTAGACCATATTTGGCATCCGAGATCATCTTGCTGATCTGGGAGATTTTGTCTTAAAATAAAAACTGTTTCTCTTAGGAGATTGATTCTGTGCATGAGCATGTGTATAGAATGAAAGGGCATCTGAGACTTGCTTTTTGTCATCTGAATCCATACTTGTCGACACCCCTTGAGTCTACATGGAAGACTCACTTGATGTTTAAATAACTAGGAATCAGTAGAGGGACTGAGCAAAGCAAGAATATCACATCTCCAAGACTACTTTACCTGGAGATTAATTTCCAAGCCGGGGTGAGGGGCAAACTCTGGATGTGAAAGGCCATTTTTTCAGCTGCAGCTCTAGGGACCGCAGCATCTCTGAATTAAACTGCAGGGAACCGGAAGGTGGTGGTGGTTCCATCATGGGGGCATGGGGGCTCAGTGGGCTAGAGTGCTGTAACGGTCAACTGCAAAATTGGCAGCTTGGAAGTTTGAATCCTGGGTACCACGCAGTGGAGCGAGCTTCTGCTGTTAACTCCCAGCTCCTGCCAACCTAGCAGTTCAAAAGCATGTAAATTCAAGGAGATAAATAGGTACTGCCATAAAAAGCAGGAAGGTAAAACTGTGTTTCCTTGCAACCATGCCGGCCACATGGCCACAGACTTGCACAACACTGGCTGTTTGGCTTGAAAATGGAGATGAGCGCTGCCCCTAGAGTCGGACATGACTAGCACGCATGTGCGGGGGGAACCTTTACCTTTACATAACCGGAAGCTCACTTCCATTCAAAGAAAAATCATACTTCTGGCTTTTATTAAAAATTGTATTTTTTTTTGAGAAAAAGCCCTGTAGCTATTTTTTTTTTAAAGAAGTGGTTCACACACCCTGGAGCCATGACGACCAACCTTTGAGGAGAGCAGGGATTCTACTAAAGCTATTGATCGGAATGTTCCTCCTCCCGAGGCCATAAAAACGAAAGCAGCAGGCCCTGCGTATCCTGGGGGTGGTATGACTCCCACTCAATGGAAAGCTTTGGAAATGTTGCGCCTGCCCATGGCGTGCACTTGAATCATTTCCGAACAAGACAGAGGAGGCCGAGGAGAGACCCAGTCCTGACCTGCATGCTTTTCTCCCACTGGGGGCTGCTGCAGCACTCCGATTCCATGCTGGACAACTGTGTGCGGGAATGGCTGCTGGCACTGGACGTTCCGTACCGTTTTCTGGACTGAAGCAGAGTCGGCGTCAAGCTCCTCACCGGCATTCCAGGGGTGACGTCCGAAGAATCAAAGCCTCCAGCAAAAGAGAACGCTTTAAGAGTTCAGATTATCTATCTGTGCGTCCATTTAGCACGGACACTCATTTCAAAGCAAATCTGCTCAACTGCGCTGTGCAAAATACGGAAAACTAGTTTCAGTACTTGAAAAAGTGTGGGGGGGTTGTTTATTTGGTTTTTTAAATTTGTTTTTGTGTTATTTTTATATATACACAGTATATGGGAGTATGTTTGGTTTTTATGTTAGTTTTAAATGAGTGTAAGTGATGTTCGGCGTGTGAATATTGGACTATGTGTATGGATGGTTTGTTCTTAAATGTTAGATTTTATGTCTTGGATTTTTATACTGGGGTGTGTGATGAGCTGACTGGATGGCACTTTTAATCTCGTTGTATTTATACAATGACAATAAATTCCATTCCAATTCCATTCCAAAATTCTCCAGTCAACATGGCTTGATGCTGGAGAATAAGTCATGTTTCCATGGCCTGTGCAATTTTTAATGGTTAGTTTGGCCTTTCTTACCATGAAAGGCTCTTTACTCATCAATTCAAAGTTCTTATTATTTTATTCCTGGAGTAGGAATACAAGAATGAATTATGATGTGATTCTGTACATAGCAATATAGCAAGACCCGTTAAAAGATGTATGAGTCTGCTCTCGAGTACTGGAAATATTGCCAAACCAGTGAAAGGAGAAAGCAGCGTAAAAAATAATACTCTCTTTTCTCTCCTATCAACTGCAGTTTTATAGAGGCAACCACTGAGCTTTCTTGCACACGCCGGATATGCTCCACTAATCTGATCTCAAACCTGAGTTTATCTTGTTTAAAACCAACATTTTGCCACCATTTCATGCTGATGCCAACAAACAACCTAAACAAAATAAACCATCTGATCTAAACAAAATAAACCATCTCAGTACATAAAACATACAGTCTGGCCTTCACAAACCTTACCAGGGAAGCTCATAACACAGAAATATGTGATAATAATGAAAGATCCCACTGACAATTAAACAGCAGATTAAAGGCAAAATCTGTCTTATCTACATTCTCGTCTAAGCTCCGTTGGCACGGCATTCTCAAGAAGATCTATAAACACACTATTTCTAGATCCGGAGGCTTGCACAGGGGAAGGCAGTCCTTCCATTTCTCACATTTGTTGAAAGAATATTCCAGAACCTCGCCTCTTTTTCAACCGATCTCAATGGTTGCCCAACAGGATATTCTGGGAGTGAGCGTAAGCTGTGACTATTTCTTTCACTATCTCTTACTATTCCATTGCCCCTCCTAAAGAATTAAAGATTCACAATTTACTATCTCTTCTTCTAACATTTTTTTTCTTGAGAGTGAGCTAAATCCCTCCTCTCTGAACCATGTGCCCAGAGAAAACCCTGGCAACGTTGTTTTCTGTCGCTTCGGGGAGGCTAAATTATCAGATGTTTCTCTCAATAAACCCTGTCAACTGTGTTTACATTTAACCTTCCTCCTAGTATATTGCTCCAGAGAACAGAACAATAAGGTGGATTTACACACAGATCTAACAGAGCTTCCCATAGACTTAACAGGGTGAATCAAAATTCATAACAATACTTACATGCTCTCAGGAGCTTATTTGATGCAGGAGGGTAGTCTTTGTGACTTACAGACAGAGGGGAAACAAACCCCTGAGATGCGTTGGCACCGATAGGACTTGGACTAGGAGCATGCACTTTCCCTCCAGCTGGAGTGCACTGTGAAAAGTAAGAGTAGCCTTCTCAGTAGATATACCCAAATATATTAAAAGGCCCCCAAGAATTTAGTATGCCAGAACTGTGGATTCTTCAAGTGAAAGATTTTTAGAACATATTTTATAGGTATGTGGGTAGATAGGTACATGGATAGGAAGGAAGGAAGGAAGGAAGGAAGGAAGGGCAATACAATTATCTCTGTCTCTCACTCTCAAAAAAGGAGATTGTTTAAAAATACCCTGAACATCTTATTAACGAACAGACCCCATATGCATTGAAATATGGGAACGACAAAATACGAATCAAATTGGCCCAAGTGCTATGAGGTCCAGACTGAAGCAGAAAACCCCGATTCAGTTCCAAGGTGAAATGAAGTGAATTTACAAAGTGATTCTGATTCAGGACACAAATCAAACTGGATGAGTAAGAGACTGAATTGGGAGCCACTCCAAAGACCCGAACTGGCCTTTGAACAGAGTCGGGAGGACCCATGCGCAGTCCTGTATTGCTTGCCAAAGGTTTTAGGGCCATTGCCTGGCATTCCCAGATACAGCTGAGAAAGATTTGTGTATGTAACTCTGAAGTGCTGCTACCAGTCATGGTAGAGACAAAGAGGAAATACGATGGCCAATACAAAGGAGAGGCAGCAAACTGTATGAAGCCTCAGCCTATTTTGGCAAACCACAGGCCTCTCTGTAAAACACAGATCTTTCTACCTGGAGGAGCAGCCATCCCAAAAAGGCAGTGCAGCCCTCACCTTGCTTTACTGAATCATCCACCAGGAGTGGCTCTCATGATTGCTCTTGGTTTCTGTTTGAGGGACTGTTGCAACCCACACAAATCCTAGGGACAGAAAACTGGGTCCCAGGGCTTACTTACCTTTGCCTTATAAACTACTAATGTTCTAGGGGGAACAAACTGTTTTGAATACTTACAAAACCAAAGGAGCTGATGAGAGACAACACTTGTCCAGGGGTACGCGAATAGTCTTGCTTAGGTTTGGACATGGATGGTGTTGTGAGAATATCCATCATATTCAGTTCTGAGAAGAGTTTGAAAAATATTAAGCTTCACATGAATCATGTCACTGAAAAGTAATTTGAGCAAACGGAAAAAATATATATATAATGTATATTTTGATTTAATAACAGAAATTTCCAGCATGGCTTCCTGAAACTTATATTCAGTATATAACAAAAAGATATTCACTTAAAATAGGTTTGCAGACAATAAAACATTATAAGCAGACATAAATATAAACATATTTGGAAACCACAGCCTCATTCATAGATTAACATACATACTGTATACATATACATCTCTATGTTGTCTCACCTCTATTCAATGTAACTCTGGACAGCCCAAAGTCGGTCAATTTAATGTGGCCCTCATTTGATATCAGCATATTGTCTGGTTTCAAGTCCCTGTAGATACAAAGAAAAATAAATAAAATTAGTGATATATGCTACATGCTATAGCACTGAGGACTCAATTTACCAAGGTTTAGAATTACAAGTATCATACTATGTAATCTACCAAAAATATGTTCTATTTCCATTGTCTTACTAAATACCAGCCACCTATCACAAACAATTAGATCACAACTACAAATTTCTTTACTTCAAAGGAAGGAGGCCTCTTTGTCAAGTGTGAGTAATGTTGCTACAGTTGCTAATGACGAAAATTAATCACTACAAATGTCCTTATAATACCCTCCAACCACCACCACAAAAATAACCTTTGTTTGTAGACCATTAATTCTTGATCAACGTATTCCATCACCTCCCTGGAAATCTGAAATGGCATTCCCCTACATGTACAAAGTTACATAAGAACCTAAGAAGAGCCATTCTGGATCAGGCCAAAGGCCCATCTAGTCCAGCTTCCTGTATCTCACAATGGCCCCACCAGATGGGTCTGGGAGCGCACGAGACTGGATCTCTGTCTCCTGATACCACTCCCCTGCATCTGGCCCTTGAAGTACCCCAGTTTTAAGCCTGGAGATTACACATCTCCATCATGGTTTGTAACCTGTGACAGACTTTTCCTCCAGGAATCTGTCCAATCCCCTTTTGAAGGCATCCAGGCCAGATGCCATCACCACATCCTGTGGCAGGGAGTTCCACAGGCTAACACCACACTGGGTAAAAAAATATCTTTTTTCTGTTCTTACTCTCCCAGCCCTCAATTTGAGTGTATGTCCCCTAGGTATTTTGTGAGAGGGAGAAGAGCTTCCCTCTATCCACTTTACTCATACCCTGCATTATTAATGACAAAGAGTAGGTACCTCAAACTAAAATTGCATCCAGCTGTTACTCATAGATTTAGCCAAGTAGCCATGTAGCTAGATGGAGTGGTATATAATTTTAATAAATAAATAAATAAGGCATAAAAAGTATGGTATCCATACCCCTTTCCCGCTTTCCTTACACAAAAAGCTATGAGTCTGAAAAGGAGAGGTTTCTGTACACAAAGGGCTTTCCATATGTGGAAGAACCCAAAACTCTGGATTAAATGAAAAGCTTTGACATGCAGAGAAAGTCTGACTTTCCAGGCCTGCCATTTTCCTCATGGGCAAAGTGATGGGAGGAGGCTGGCACATACTGTATTCTTGCATGTGTAAGACTATTCTTTTACTAGAATTGTTAGACTAAAAATTTAGGGTTGTCTTCTACACAGAAGTAAGCCAATGAGAGAAACACACAGTAGAGAAATTGTTGTTTTGGGCTGGAAAATTGGGGGTGTCTTATAGATGTGAAAATATGGTACATCTCTTCATATTTTAGCAAAGCTGAGTGGGTCATGATTCTATAAGGCTTATGTTACGTAAACGTAACATATCATAACATTCATTTTGCTTTGAAGAGCTTTGGTCTTTTGTTTTGAAACCACTGTGGAGAAAACAAAATTTCATGTATATGTGTGTGTGTGGGGGGGGGGCTAAGGACCTCCTGCCCTCAAATCCAATTTAGCCCATTAGGCACCCCCACCGACTCCAAGGACTCCTTTCCGTTTATAAAGGAGAGCAACCCTAAACATGGCTCCAAACTAATATTATTTTTTATTTTTTATTTTAGAGTATTTTTTACCCCACCTTGCTCCATCGAAAAGGACCCAAGGCAGCTTACAGTAATGAGGGATAATATACCTCCTGGAACTTTCAACTGCTCAAGATTACAATCACAAGAATAATTTGCTCAGGGCAGTAGAGATGTAAAATTTCCAGAAACTATTCGGGAAAATTTGGCGGGGGGGGGGATGGATGATGACCCTGCTGCCCTCCCCACCACCAATTGTTCTGTTTCCCCCCAAAGCTTTTCTCAATGGCTTCAAAATTTCTGGAAGTCTTGCTTCTCTAAGGCCAAGAGGGACAGTATCTGAGGAACCATGATGAACTTCAGAACACATCAGGGAACCAACACTAAAAGTGGTGTGAGGGTGTGGTACGACAAATGCTGCTTCTATAATCTGAAATGATCCTGGGGGGGGGGGGGAGTAATCCGGGATGGAAAAGGATAAAGGTGTAAAAAGTTGCATAAATTAGTTTACCTGTGGATTATTCCATGCCTGTGAAGGTAATCAAGAGCCAGAGCTACCTCAGAAATGTACTTCACTGCCATTTCTTCATCAAAATAACCATATATGTGAAGAAGAGATTTAACGTCTCCACCAATTAGATACTCCATTACCTGCCAATGAAAAACATCATCGTAAAATGCACTTCTATTGGTATTTTGGCTTACAGCAGCCACCATATCACCAACTGTACATAGAGCTCTTCCTTCTACATGGCCTGCAACTATACACAATCATTACTAGCTCTATTAGCAATTGGAACCCAGACAAAAACTAAGAAATGAGGTCTTAGTTTTACTTTTCCCAGTTAGATAGATAGATAGATAGATAGATAGATAGATAGATAGATAGATAGATAGATAGATAGATAGATAGATAGATAGATAGA
>JAHTLZ010003542.1:68187280-68227331 GCA_023846285.1 Phrynocephalus versicolor
AGATAGATAGATAGATAGATAGATAGATAGATAGATAGATAGATAGAAAGATAGATAGAAAGAAAGCGGCTTTAACATACTGTTTACTCACCAAGTAGACATTATTGGCAGACTGAAGAGAGTAGTACAAGTGCACAATGAAAGGACTTTTGCTAAGGGCCAGAGCATCTCTCTCTGCCTGCACCTGATGGACCATATTCTTATTGATCAGATCAGCTTTTTTCACTACCTGTAAAGCAAAGCACATAGAGGTGAGGACATGGAACAGAAGTCGCTTCCTCCTTTTCTTTTCTTTTTAGTTATCAACATTAAGTCACGGGGGGGGATCACCTTTCTCTGCCAAACTTTTTAATACTGTGATCCATCAGAGAATATTACTATCCACATTTCCATCAGCTAACTAGGGTGAATTTTTTTTAAAAAAGTTGATTTTTTAAAAAAAAATTAATTGAAATCACAATTTAAATTAAAAATTAATTCTCATTTAAATCATGAAAAATATGATTTTTAAAATTTAAATCGTGATTTCAATCAATTTGACTTAAATCAAATCCACCCTGTCACCTAGTTCAGAATTTCAACCGCATTTTATCATAAGCAGGGTTCATCCTTTTCCAGTTGCCCTTTAAGTGACCAGTTGGATGAATGATTACAGAACTGGCAAAAGACAATTTGAAAGATAGTTAGCACCAGTTGTGCTCTAGCCCTTCCATGCTCAAATAACCCCACAGAATTCTAGCCCTAAAATATTAAATACAACCTCATTACTATAGTTTCCAATACTTGCCAGCCTAGTTCGCTAGCATGCATATTCCAGGGCACATCTATTTCCAAGAACACCTGCCTTAAGCATGCTCAACAAATTAACTAAGACTCCTTTTAACCTAGTTTCTGGACTAACAGTGGAGCATTCTAAAACAATTTTATCTTGCCAGATGTTTACTGAGCTCTTTGGAGCTGGTTCAAGTAGTAATGCAAATACTTTGCCATTTTAAGGCACTATCTTGAAACAGAAGCATGCACACTTCAACTGAAAAAAATGGATTTTATCATTTTTTGTAATGATCATGAACTTCAACTGAAAAAAATGTATTTTATCATTTTTTGTAATGATCATGAATTAAAGACATCATGTTCTCAAACATATTCTACACTTTTGCACTCATTAGCTGTGCTACCTCTGTTTCTCAAAGGCTGGTGTCACAGCACTGGATCTAAACCTACCAATATTTAGAGTAAAATAATATTAATCCATTAATCCATTACACACTGTCAAGCCAATCCTGATTCTTCTAGGTCAGGCATTTCCAAAGTCAGGCCTGGGGGCCAAATGTGGCCCATTTTCAAATTTTGAGTGGCTCACGGCCTCTTCTTCCCCACCGGCTCAGCCTGTCATGCATTCCTCGCCAGCTGGCCCCTCCCCATACTGGATGGGGACATCAGCTTGCAGTTTTAAGGTTTGCCTGTCTTCCCTGCCTCTGTCCATCCCCCCAGCCACCCGCCCAGCCTACCCAACCCTGCCTCTGTTGCTGCAGCATCCTCCCCGCCTCCTTGCATGTTACAGAGATTTGTCCAAAGTCCTGCTCGGGGGCCAAATGCAGCTGAATGGTCGGCCCCCACACATTTTCACCTCACCAAATCTAGCCCTCCCTGCAAAAAGTTTGGACACCCCTGTTCTAGGTTTTCTAAGTACAGTGGTACCTTGTATAAAGGAAAATTCGTTCCAAATGAAATTATGTTAAGCAAATTTTCCTTTATACAAGTTTCCCATAGGAATGCATTGAAAATGGATTAATCCCATTTTATGTTGTACGGATTTGGCCCATAGGCAATTATGTTAAGCAAATTTCCCCTATCTCCAGAATATTTTATGTTGTACAAATTTTATGTTATACAAGCAGTTTGTTATACAAGGGTCCACTGTACAGGATACTACGAAGTGGCTTTCTGTTTCCTTCTGTGAATCGACAGTTTGCCCAAGACTTCATAGGCTGGCTCTCCCAAGAGGCAAACCTCATGGAAACTCTGGCTCCACAGCTACCTAAAAATCACGGAACTAGCCACTTCCAAGGATCCTAAGGCAGTCAAAGCTTGGATATAATCTGTAAAGATATCACATAAAAAGGGCTCTTTCAGCGGCATGGACATCAAAATTAAGCTTGCCCCAGTCGCAGGGGCCAGCTTAATGTCTAACTAAAGATGCCAAATAGCTACACAAGGTGAAGGAAACAGGCCAATTTTCAATAGAAAGCAGCAGATGTGTGTGGACTAACAGTGGCACATTTCAAAACAATCTCACTCTCCCTTTAGACTTATCTGTCCTCATTCAAAGCCTTGACCAGGGTTTCTAATGCTGCAGGGAGACAAAACGGGGGAATACGTAGCAGTTCAAAAAACATTAAAGCACATCGTTCTGCTTCACATTTCTCCATTCAAGATGATGGCCTTCGGAGTTATTCAAGGCATTTGGCGCTCTGTAGGCAAATGGGGATTTATCTCTAACATATTTGAGCATATCACACAGTGACTCATATAGTACAACTACTGTACTGTATTTAATTTTAATCTTTTTATCTGTACTTAATATAATACAGAGTTGTGTTTTAAACACATTCAGTTATCATTAACCTTTAATAGTTTTCTGAACTGGGAGCTATCAATTTGTGTTGTGTATATAATCCATAGCCAATATTTGACTAGTACAGTATTTGTGTACTGTATCTTTCCATCTAAAAGACACCCCCCTTTTCCCAACCCAAAATTATAGTCTCCTAACCGGGTGGTTCTCTCCTCTGCTTCCTTCCATGTATGAGCTGATTTTAGTCTAACAATTTTAGACAAAAATATAGTCTTATACAGTACACTGAAAACTACTGTACTTCTCAGGGTTTAATAGAAGCTAATTGACAAGGTGCTGGGTGTGTGTGTGCCCCTTGAAGACAGGACTGATCACAAACCAGATTGTGCAAGGGACGTGCAGCCTAGCCGGTCACCAATTGAAGGGGCAAGTTATGCTTGCCTTCCACCCAGAGCAACCCAGGACATTGCGGTCATGTGAATCGGGTTACTCCTGTGAATGCATGCAAACCTACAAGCCCCAAAAGCTTTTTTGAAGGGAGGCATATATGACTCTCATGGGGGGGGGGACAAAAAACAGAGCAATGCCCCCCAAAAGGGCAATCAGAACAAGAAGCGCCAGCCTGCACAGAAACAGCGACTCAGATGTTTATCCGCAAGTTGAGTCATGGCAACTGGACCTCATTCTGCTGCTATGTCTTGAAGAAGTGCACATGTGCACGAAACGTCACATTAAAATATGAAAGTTAGTCTTTAAGGTGTCACGTTTATGTCTTTTGTTTTGTTTTGTTTTTCTTTGATTTTTGACTGAAATTCTTGAAAAGACTAACACGGCTACCCTCTCTGAAACTTCTTTTTCTCGAGAGACTGAAACGTTTCGCTGCTCATCCAGACCTGCCTGCCTGAGAATCTTCCCAGGCACTCGCATGTTTATTTAGGACGACGCCAGGGAGGGATCGGGTTCTCCCGGCAAGGAGACCCGTTGAGAGACGTCTTGTCCCGGTCAGTTCCCAAGGGTCTTCTGTTCCAAGCCGGGCGGCGTCTCCTCCGGTCCAAAAAGCCCTGCCCTGGGCTGGTTTGCAGATGCAAAAGGAAGCGCTCTGGAGGACGGGAGGGGGGGAGCCGACGCGAGCCGTGACCCCTCCCGTTCCTCCGCACAACCGAGCGCCCCACCACCCCCACCACGGCTCACCTTGACGGCGTAGAGCTTCCCTCCTTTGCGCCCCAGGTAGACCTTCCCGAAGGCGCCGCGGCTGATCGGCTTCACGATGGCGAAGTCCTGGATGGAGGGCGGCCGGGGCACGGCCAGGCGCCTCGCCCGCGCGCCCTCGGCTTCTCCACCCTCCGCCTCCGGGCGACCCAGCGCCGCGCCGGGGTCGACCGTCCCCATGGCCCGGATCGCTCCCGCTGCGCCCCCCCCCTCCCGACCCCGCCGCCCGCTTTCCCTGCTGCCCTTCCTGCCGCCGCCGCCGCCGCCTCGCCCCGCGACAATTCAAAGCGAAGCTCCGCCCACAAGGAACGGCCGACGTCCTACGTCAACAGCGCGCGGGTGGGGGGGGAATCACCGCCCGACGTAACCTGTCGCCATGCCAACCGGCAGAGCCCAGAGGGGCGTCGTCATTTTTCATGCAAGGCTAGTTTAGGCTGTACAAAATCAGACATATTTGGCCAAGTTTGGGCTTTCGGTACTTGCTTTTCAATAAAAAGGGTATTGCCCACGAAAGCTGGCACTTTTTTTTAAATTAGTGGTCTAAAAAGGTATCGCCTATATATAGAAGTTTTGCAGAGGGTAGCCCTGTTAGTTTTTGCAAGGATTCCAGGCAAAATCAAAGAAAAACAAAACAAAAGACACAAAACATGTGGCAGCTTAAAGACTTTCATATTTTAATGTAACATTTTGTGGACTATGCGTCCCTTTCTTCAGACATATAGCAGAATAACCTGTGCAATATAATACTGTATGTGATGGGATATACACTTCATACCAAATATTCAATGGCATTAGTGTCTGTATTTGCATGTCAGCTCGGGGTTAGGTGTTGTTTTATGGCTCTGCGGTAAGTTCCTCAAGAGATGGAAACCAGACATCACCCATACCAACAAAGGAGACCCTGGGCAAATCCTCCTCTCCATCATCTTTACAACTCCACTCCTCTTCCCCCTCCCCTATCCACTGTCTGTATAGGAACTTACAACCAGGCTGACATGCAAATACAGATACTAGAAGCATTGAATATTTGGGATGAAATGTGTACCCCATCACATATTATACTGCACATCTCATTTTGCTGCTATATGTCTGAAGAGGCAGCACTGTAATTATGTTCTGTTCTCTACAGTAGAGCAGTAACAAGCTATACTATAATGCAGAGCTACTTTCTGTGAAAAATGATGTAGCTCTCCAGATGTTGATGGATTACAACTGTCATTTCTTCCCCAACAAAAGATGTGTAATTCTAACCCATCTTCTTGTTTTAAGATTTTGCTGCTAGACTTGTGTTTACAGCAATTTAATACCTCTATGAAGGTGTGAGGGAAAATGTATAAAATCCTTGTATATGTCAAAATCACATTTGAAAATAGGGTGGCCTCCCTTCACTTCGGCTTCCTTTGTTTTTAAAGATGTAGCAGCACAAATCATCAGAGTCTTTCCCATGTGACTATGGTCCAGAACTAGCCCAACTCAACATTTCTATCTTAAGAGCACTTGAGAAATAAATTAGCAGAACTCTATCAGAAGTGTACCAGAAACAAATTAGCAGAACTCTATCAGAAGTGTACCAACAGAGTGGATGTCACAATATTGGAATGCTCTCCACAGGTATTGGAATAGGGGCAGAGCACACTTATGGAGTCCAGTCCATCAAAAGACATGTACTGTTGTTGTTAAGTCATGTCTGACTCTTCGTGACCCCATGGACCAGAGCATGCCAGGTCCTCCTGTCTTCCACTGCCTCCCCGAGTTTGGTCAATATGTTTAATGATGTGTCACAAAAGTAATTTCTGCAACAGGCCAACACGACAACCCCTTCCTGAAGTCAGGAGGTACGTCTTGCAGCACTTATAAATACAGTATATCTTGAATTATTGTACTGTACAAAAGTGAATTCCATGGAAATTATCTCTTGCAGACCTTCATAGGACTGCAATTGTTACAGATTCATTATTAGATACACTTTGATGGACTACAGCCAACTTCATTGGATGTATAGAACATTACGTTCCTTTCACAGGTGTATGTAATAGAGAAGGCACATTTTGCAGTAAAATTACTATGAAATGTAATTTGCCAATTTATTAATGCTTAATAAAAACGGGGAGAGGGAAAATATACCCTACCATTTAATCCCATGTTCACATTCCTCTACATCTGATCTAATTCCTCACAAGAATCCCTTTGGAGTGAAGAATTTTTACTCTGGAACTGAAGTCTGAAGATCAGCACTATTACATGTATGTTCAGAAGCCTAGTCCATTCTGCTTCCTAAGTGTGTCAAATCCTTAAAGAGTTAAAGAGCCCTGGCTTTGCTCCACAAACTAATGGGGCTACTCACTAATCCATCCATTCATAATTGATGATTATCTTTCTGGCCTTTAAGGATCTCGGGAGCACTATGTTAAAATTATTAAAAGCAGATAAAAAATCCTCATTACAAACACCATTTCTTACAACCAACCCTTCCCTAAGAGCCCAAAGGCTCTCGGGACAGGGAAGGAGCTGCCTCTCCGAAAACAGTCCATCTGTAGAACACCATAGGGGGAAAATATCCTAAATTAATATTAAAAATATCAATAGAAATAGGATTCGCCCTATGTAGCCCAACGCTCTACGAATCCTCCCAGGGCCGTCATTCCCTCCAAAGGCCCGCAGGCTAAGTCGCCCAATCACTGTGGAGGGGGGGAGGGAGGGCGAGCCACGCGGGATAACCCGGAAATATTATTTCCGGGTTATACCTCTGGTTTCCGGGGCAGGAGTCAGCTTCCCCCCTCCCTCCCCCCTTCCTTCTCACGGCTGGATTCGGCGGCGCCTGTGCCGGCGGAATGAGGCGGCCATTTTCTCCATAGAGCGGAGCGGGTGCCGGTCCCTCGTTTTTCCCAGCCCGCCCGGAGGAGCCGAGCAGCTGCGGAGGCCGCCGCCGCCTGCCTGCCTGCCTAAGGCGGCCCGGCGGGAGGAGAGGAGAGGAGGATGTTTTCCACCAGCGTCCAGCCTCAGGTGAGCGCGCGGGGCTCGCTTGGCGGGCGAAGGCGTCGTCGTTGGGCGTCGCGAGGCCTTGACGGGAGGCCCCGTCCCGGCGCCCGCCACGGCCGAGGGGTTGGGCTTGGGGGTGGGGGTGGGGGTTGGAAGGGCCTGGTAGATGGAGGGCGGGGGGGGGAGCCTGCAGAAATAAATAAAATAAATAAGCCTTCCAGAGACTACTTGAAGTGGTCTGGGGCGGTAGATAAGCAGACCACTTTCTTCTTCAGGCAGGCTTTCCCGGAATGAGGGACTACCTACTAAAAGTGGACCCTCGTATAACAAACAGTTTATATAACATAAAATGTGTACAACATAAAAAAAATCCGGAGATAGGGGAAATTTGCTTAACAGAATCGCCTGTGGAGCAAATCTGTACAACATAAAATGGGATTACTCCGTTTTCAATGCATTCCTATGGGAAATTTGTATAAAGGAAAATTTGCTTAACATAATTTCATTTGGAACGAACTAATTCTTTAATACAAGGTACCACTGTATGTGACTTTCATATGGATTGCCTTGCATAATCACATGGAATGATTTCATAAGGACACCAGTGATTTCCATGTTAGTTTCCACCCCTCCTAATGGTTTTTCTTTTTTGCGTGATCTTTGCAGCTTTAATGTTACATTTTAATGTTCTAAGATGTCTCTTCCAGATAGATATATTTAAGTTAAGATATATTCAAGAAGACAGAATTGGGAGAAGTTTCAGAGAGGGTAGCCATGTTAGAATTTCAGGCAAAAGTCAAAGAAAAACAAAACAAAACACAAAATATGTGGCACCTTAAAGACTAACTTTCATATTTTAATGTAACATTTTGTGGACTAAACGAAATGCTACATTAAAATATGAAAGTCAGTCTGTAAGGTGCCACATGTTTTGTGTCTTTTGTTTTGTTTTTATTTGATTTTTGCCAGAAATTCTTGAAGAGACTAACACAGCTACCTTCTATGAAACTTGTCCCAATTCCCTGTTCTTAACTTGAATATATCTTAAATATTCTGGGCTGTCTATTGTCCCTCATTACTGTAAGCCATCTTGGGTCCTTTTCCAAGGAGAAAGGCGGGGTAAAATATTCAAAATAAATACGGTAAATAAAATAAAATGCATCTCCCTTCTGAACATTTTCGGCACCAGGCCTTCGGAAGTGCACTGCCCCTGAACCTGGAAGCTCCACTGAGTTGTCCTCAATGGAACAGATTGCCGGTCTCTTCTTCGTCCTCTTATCTAATATTCCATTAAGGCTGCGGATTCTTAATCTATCCTGTGCAGGATAATCCCAACTGTTAACTGTCCAATAGCATTTACTGTCAACTGAGCCTGCTGCTCCTGAATTCCTTAGGCTATGGGATTCTGATATAAAACACTGGAAGGAAATTATCTTTTGTGTTTCCTGATTCTATAATGTTTCTGTTGTGTTCTTGTTTACTTGTCATTTTGTGAACTAAAACACCCACATGCTTAAGCCTTTTCCTGTTAGGATATGGCTGTCAGTATGAGCAACCTGTGTGTGGATGGGTGGTATTTTAGGTTCAGAGGACAGTTAGGAACACAGTTTTTGAGATCCCAGAGCTGGGTTAATATGTAATGGGATAAGAACAAGGAACATATGATGTTGCCTTACATGATTATTGATCCACCTACCCAGTACTCCTGTTGAACAGAACAGTGTGTTTGTTTCAGAGGGCTCCAAAATAAAGTAATTTGACTACGTGTGGAATTACTTTGACTTGGATCTTGGCTTAATTTGCAGCCAGTGGCAAGTTTTTAAAAATCAGTACCTGAGTTAAATGCTTGGAGTATAAAATATGGGCAACCCCCCCATGAGTCCCACCTTGGGTCCTTTTCCAAGAAGAAAGGTGGGGTAAAATATTCAAAATAAATAAAATAAATGACAAATCAGTAGTAGTAGGATTTCTATGACAGATCATATTTTTGGACTTATAACTGGGTTTGGCTATATTTATGACAGATCTGGTGAGAAAGACCCAGTTAGTTTGTGGGGAAGAGGACTTTTCATGCATTAGGAGGTGAAGTGTTTGTTGGGTATTACATCATGCAGAAAATAGGGAGGGGCAGGAAATAGGCCAATGATGTTTCCATTTACAATAATATCCACAATAACATCCACAGGTTGCTTGAGAAGTTTGTTAAAGGAGGTAGTTATTGAGAGGAAGGCAAAGAGGAGATTAGCCCCTGGGGAAGAAAGTGGAGAGAGCTCCACAAAGCCACTTTTTGATTGGTAACACTGAGGAGTTGTAACCCAAATGTTATTTCCATGATCTCTGGAAAGTGAAGTTGGTCCATTGTGATGTGTGTATGAAAGTAACTGAGATGCACAGGTAGAGAGAAAGGATGCTGAAGTGGCATTGCACCAAAGCTTGTCAGCATGAAGAGATTTAAGAGAGGATTTTTCCATCTTAAAAGCAGAAATCTTAGCTTCTTAGTAATGAAAGAAAAACAAATGTTTCAGAAAGGTGTGTTTATTACCTTGAAAAGTTATCCCTTTGTGCCATAAAAATCCAGGAGTATGTATATTTTGTAAACTTGAGTTACTGGGTGAAAAGTTATAGACTGAAAAGTCATTAAACTATAGAAAGACTAAGTATGTTTATAAACAACATGTTGGTTAAATCAACAGATACTTGGTTTTGAAAGCTAATTAGTGTAATAGCTTCATTCTCATAGATTGCATTTTTCAGATTCTTTCTCTAAAATGACTATATTCCTTCTTTACCCTGTGGAGTTGCATAAATTTTAAAAAGGCATTTAAGGATAATTAGGTAGACACTATGCATAGTAGTAATATTTGAATATTTGTCTATATTGAATAGGAATAGATTCCTTATAGATGTCTTAAAAACAGAAGCATCTTAATAAGTGATTTCACATAATCTTTATATCAGGTCACAGTTCCTTTGAGTCATCTCATCAATGCCTTCCATTCACTCAAAAGTCCAGTTCAGTCTTTCACAGCAGCATCTACGCAATATGTGCAAAAGGAAGCAGCTCCTGAACATGATTTGCAGAACAGTGAGGTAAGAGCTCTTGAATGGTATAATATATATTTGCGTGTGGGTGCTTTAGCATAATTTGCTTTCAAGAGATTATTCTCTAATAAAATAGAATCTACTCTATTTAGTGTTTGATGTCTGCAGAAATCCACCAATACTATGTGCAAGTTTTTAAAAGGACATGGTCATATTGCTAGACAAATATTTTTGCACAGTTGATTAAATGGTTTTTGTTAAGCATTTCAGGCAAAAATTAAAGAAAAACAAAACAAAATGAAAAATGAGCTCTTCGTTGCCTACAGATACTACTTTTTTGTATTTGAGTAAAAGAAATATGCCAATTTTGGGCTAAGGTCAACATAGTTTAAATAATTGATAGAAAATGTAATAATAGTTTAAATAATTGATGAAAAATGTAATAATCAGAAGAAATATTAAATCAGGATGAATGCCTGGGAGTTGAACTTATTCAAAAAAATAAGTTGAACTTTTTGAACATTTTTAGAAAAAAGACACCTCAGTTCTTAATTGTTAGATCTTATTTTTTTGAATAAGTTAATGTTCATAAATACTTAACCCCTTCATATATTCTTTTTACAGCCAGTACTTAATCTGCGTGACCTGGGACTCTCTGATTTGAAAGCTAGCCAACTAGAGGAACTGGTGGACAAGTTACTTCCTGGCTTTTGTGCAGAAAACAAAATGTCTTCACATTGGCAAACATCATATATATCTGCACAGTCCTTCTTTGAAAATAAATATGGTACGTTTTAGGATATTGTGTTAGTATAACGAATCACTTACTGAATTGAATCTTAGGCACTGTCAGGCTGTGCATCTTAATATTCTGGTTTTGAGAAACATCTGTTTTCTGTGTAGTCACTAAGCCAATTTCTCTGACAAATTCCATTTTTATGCTAATACTAGCCAAGAATGTACTCCAATCTTACCTTTGCCGTTCTTTGGTTTTGGTGTTTTGCTAGTATTGTTGTTTCTTGTTTTAATTACTTTATTTACATAATCCTTCCATTGAAAGTACTGTACCTGCAAAACAAATAAGTTTTTAAAATTGTCCCTTTCTAGGTTTCACAGATGTGTTTAGAGTCCTGCGTTCATCTTACCCATATAGACAAAATCCTAGTCCCCTCCAGAGCATACGTTCAGATCTTCATCGTTGGCCAGGTAGGAAGCAAAAAATTCTTTACTTCTGAAAATGGTTAACAATTCAAGTATGTTGTGGTTTAGATATAGAGTTTTCCACCAATGGAACTGTGTTCATGGAAGGCCTCTGCTTGAAGGATGAGGTGACACTTGCCAATTTCTTCTTCCCCCTTCAGTGTGCTGTGCCTGCTGAAATGTGATTTTCCAGGGTGTTGGGGGATCCCTTGCAATAATGCAGGAAGTGGCATCCTGGGATTAAGGGAAGGGAAGAATCAGCAGAAGTCCCCTCACCAACTTTGTTTAGCACTTGGACTTCAGTCCCTTCCATTTGCAGAAGCAAGATTCTGGATATAAACTGATAGCATTTCTTTTTGTGTTTTAATCTAGCATGAAACAGAATGCAAGTTAATCTTCATAGTATTTTATTCTTTAAAGTAATCATGGCAGTTACTCCAGAGAATAAGTGACATTTAATGGTTGCTAGAACTTGTTCCCAACTAGTGCAGCAGTAATTATGGCCACTGAGCCATCTAGTATCATTTCTTTATTGTTTAAGTACAGAACTGTGGGTTGAACTACAGTTAAAGTCAAGACTTGGCATGTGAAGCCTGCACATACCAGTGTGGCAACAGATGCATGGATTCAAAATTCAGATGTGTGATTTGAATAGCATTGCCTGCAGTCCAAAAGCAGCGTTTTTCTGAAACTCCTTCAGACCACAACAGCTTTTTAAAAACTCTGAAATGTCCAGTAAGGTAACCATTTGAGACTGTTGCCTTTGTTGTAGTGAAAGCAACAAAGGTTTTGTATTAACAGGATTTATTTCGCTTCAGCTTTTGTGAACCATAGCCTGTTTCAGATGTGTCTGAATAAAGTTTAATTTACTTATGTCAAATAAAACAAGATAGTTTTCAGGACGTCATAAGACTATGTTTTTATATAGACAGGATCTTTAGCTACTGAGCCTCTCTAGAAAACATAAATTTCAAAGATGTACAGTATTTAAAAACTCAGTTATGCTCAGTTACTGTCTAGATGGGCCTTTGGCCTGATCCAGCATGGCTCTTCTTATGTTTATCTTGTTACGGCACCTCTAAAATGTGCATTTCAGCCTTATGAGCTGTTTTCCTTGAAATAGGCCTCACTGAATACAATATGATTAGGCTCTGAGGAAAATCCTATATAGGGTTGTATCTTCATTGCTTAAAAAGTGTAACTGGTATCAGCAGACCTGTTTTAAGCATGTTCAAGAGATTTTGGTTTCTTTAATTTGGAAAAGCAATGCAGTATTCTAAATTGCTTTAGAAAGGAACTACAAAACATGTAGTATGGTTTTGTCAACATTGATCAATATCTTACAGGGAATTTACACCAGTATAAGTGTAATTGCGTAAATTTCAACAATTGATGCTATGGAAAGAATTGTCATTTGCATGACTGATTATATGCCAAGTCACAAGCAATTGATTAGTGGCATCACCATAGATTACATAGTTAACACCAACATAGATATGAAGTTCTTGTAATTTCTAAGTATAACACATCCTTGTGTGCTTTAAGTTTTCATTCAGTCTCGAGGCTTTAAGACTCTGAGATCAAAAGCAAGGCGGCTGCAGTCAACATCAGATCATGTAGCTGAGACTGAAACAGTAGTTCCCACATTTGTAAAGGTAAAGATATTTTATGTTATAATTATGATGCAATCGATTGTACCAGGGGTGTACAAACTTTTTACAAGGAGGGCCAGATTTGACGAGGTGAAAGTGTGTGTGGGCCGACCATTCAGCCTGAAGGGGGCAGAGAAAGGGTGTGGTCCGTGCACATCTGCAACAGCCGCAGATGCTCCGGTTTCAAGGTGTCCAAGGGCCCAGCAGCTGTTGCATGGCCTGGGAATCGGCCCATGCACACCCAAGATGCACCACTGCTCACATATGCTGTCCTCCCTCGCAAGGAGGTGTGGAAGATGCTACAGCAATAGAGCCAGGAGCGGTTAGGCAGGGCAGGTGGCTGAGGGGATGGATGGAGGCAAGGAGGGCAGGCAAACCATAAAACCGCAAGCTGACATCTCCAACCAACACAGGGAAGGGCTGGCCGGTGGGATGAGTGACAGGCTGAGGCAGCAGGGAGAAGAGTCTGAGGGCCACTCAAAAATTTAAATCGGGCCGTATTTGGCCCCTGGACCAGACTTTGGACATGCCTGGATTATACCATCTCCAATACCAGCTTTTTCAGTGTTTCTGACAAAAAGCTAAGAAAACTGTTATCTTCTAAAATACATACGGTATATATAGTTTTTTAAAAGACAGCTAAAATTATGTAAAGATAAATGTTGTATTTCTGCATCCGGATGAGTGTATAGGTGAGGTTAATTTAATTATGCAGTCGAACTGTTTGTGTAGGAGATGAATTAAAGAAAGAAATACAATGGCTATGCAAGGTAAAGCTCCACGAAGTAAATAATAATAGCAATCTTCCTTATCTAAAATGTTGACAAGTTCAGTTGAATGGAACTGTAATCCAGACATTTAAGGATCCAGCAGATAAGAATGCTGTATCAATGTCTTTATAGCTGACATTTCACTTCAGTTATTTGAATGATTTTTGCAGTGTTTGTAGAAAATATTTTTCTAAACTATGAGTTGCATTTTCAAACATATCTGATAGTGATCTTACCATTCTGAATCACCTACTCATGAAAGGAATTCAGTGGTTAATATAGGCTGAAAATAAAGAAAATTCATTAAATTACATCAAAATTTATCAAGGGGATAAATTGTAATTCAAGCATACATGTATTTAGATTGGAAAGAAACTAATTTAATATAACACCAGGAGCTAATGGAAAAATCAAACAAAAAATTGAAAAACCAAATTTATCTGACCATTACCAATGTTTTTGCACTGATACATTTTAATCTTATTTTTTAAAAATAAAGTGTTCCTAAAGCCATGGAACATTGCAGGACAGAACCCATTGGAAAATATAAGGGATTTGGTTGTTCCTTTTAAGAATTGGTTATTTAAAAAAATAATATAGCTGGTTTTTAAATCATGTTCTTAGGGGTTTCTACTAAGAGACAGACGACCTGTGGAGGAAAGTTTAGAAAAAGTGTTGAAAACAAAACACATACCTGAAGCTCATCAAGAAGCCTTTAAAACTGGGTTTGCTGAAGGGTTTTACAAAGCACAGGAGCACTCCCAACGTACAAATGGTCAGTTGATGTATTTTTAATTCACATTGTGTATAGAAAATAAATTTCCATTGTGCCTATTCCCTGTATTTCATTATGTTATTAGCCGAAATATGACAACATGTAACTATCTTCCTGTGTCACTGTTCTCATCCCCTGACACATCCAACAGTTGATCTAGTTGATTCTGCTTGTTTGCTTTCTGTATCTTCTGGGAGGTTTAATATGTATTCATATGTTCTTTTCTTCTTCAGATGCCTTAAGACGAACCCGTTTAATTCTCGCTTCTATACTGGTCCTTGGTATTTATGGTTTGTTTAAAAACCCATTTTTATCTGGTAAAGGCTCCTTTTCTGATACTGGTTTGTTAACTTTTTATTCTTTCAAATTTTCACTTTATACACTAGCTACAATTGTATTAGATATAATAATTTAAACTAAGATCACAAGATGAATAAACTCACAGATAGTTCATTCTGGTTTATAATATTCAGCTGGATATGGCTAATATGACTTCATTTCTCTAAAACAGTAGTACAGTATTTGGGAAGAATAAATGTTTACTAGATGCAATTTGTGTTAGACAAATATTGTATAGGCTATAGCCAATTGAGTCTTTTTAGCAGCTTGATTAGCATTCTCTTTGCTAATCTCTCAGCCCAAACGTATCACTTTATGCTGCTGTTTGTAAATATAATTCTGTGCCAATAAATCTTCAAAGCAGTTATTCACTGTTATAATTATGAATTTCAATAATATTATTCCTTTTCAAATTAAAATTAAAATTTAACGAAGCTAAACAGGGTTGAGCCTGGCTAGTACTTGGATGGGTGACCACCAGGAAATACCAGGCGCTGTAGGCGGCTGGAGTAGGAGCTGGCAAGCCACTCCAGTCTTCCTGCCAAGAAAACTCCATGGACATGGGATCATAAAAAGTCGGTCATGACTGTAATGGTGCAACAGCAACAATCACATGAATTATATACATCATCATCAATAACAACAAACCACACAACAGTGTTGTCTTCACCCTGGGGAGCAATATATCTTACTTGATTCCCCCCCCCACATTCTGCCCCATTACTTATGTCAGATATTATTTCCCTTCTTTAACTGTCCCCGTATTCCTTCCAAAAGTACATATGATCTTGGATTGGCATTATCTCTTTCACTTTCCCAGTATAGCATTTATAAATTGATCTCATATCTTATTAAATCTATTAATATTCAACACTCCTTTTAAAAACTTAATTTCCAAAGTCAATTTATTAGTAAATTTTGTAAACTATCCAGAGTGGCATTGGTGCCAGATGGTGTGTTATATAAATCTAATCATTCTTATAAAATCTTATAATTTCGGTATAACATTCATGCAATTGCAAAACCTAGTTTTGCTTCCTTTTTTTTTTTTTTTTTGCAATGAGCAGTCATGTTGCTGTTAGCATATTCATTATCTCAACATAACATTTATGATGTTGATGCATTCCTTTGATCAAATGTTTGAGTGCTTTCCCTATGGACGTTTGGTTCCACGGATGATATGATTCAGAAGGTACTGTCCAAAGTTGCAGATGGTAAATTCATGTGCTGGGGTGTTGAACTTTTTAGCATTTTGTGAGTGAAACAAATAATTATTTGCTTGGGACTCAGTGACTGAACTGCTGCATATTGTAATAAATTGCACTAGAGCACAGCCATTGTATCAGTGGGGATTTTTAAGTCATTATTTCTTCACATCTTCCACTGATGCAAATAAATCTATTCATATATATTATTTACAGCGACCCCCCGCCTATCGCAGGGGTTAGGGACCGCGATAATTGAAAATCCACGATATGCGGATGCAGGTCAGATTGGGCCTGGGGCGCCTAGCTGGGGGCTCTTGTACTTACCTCCAGCCAGGTGCTGCTTACCGGAAGTCACTTCCAGTTCGCAGGGAGGCCCTTTCAGGGCCTCCAGAAGGCCCAGGAAGGCCCTCACAGGCCCATTTGGGGCAGCACCAGTCCTGGGGTAAATAAGGGAGGCCTGAAACAGGACTTTGCCCTTTATCTCAGGGGGACTTCTTTCATATCCTGCGGTATTGCGGCACCGCAGTATATGAACCATGAATTGGGGGGGGGGGAACCACTGTTTACCCCACCTTTCTCCTTCAAAAGGCAGCGTATAAAGTGAAAGACAATATTTAAAGTTGAAAACAATGATTAAAGGGGCATTATACATCATTACAAGGAAATATTAAACCTAAGAACAAAAAGTAAACAATTTTTTAAAAAATGCCTCTCAGAAATGGAAAATACAAAAATGGAAAACACAAGTAATACTCGTAATTGTCAAAGTGTACTCCAGGCCACCCCTCAGATTTAGTTGGCAAGGAGGGGTAGAATTGGGTGCCATCTGTATATTGGTGACACCGAACCCCAAAACTAGTTGTGACTTGCAGTAGTGTAATACTGTAAGTTACAACTTCAGTTGGCCTATGTGAATCAGTGGAACCCATTGAAGAATTTTCTGACCTAATTACCACTGATTGACTGTGCTAAGCAACAGAATTCAATCAGTCGATAGTACAGGAATACTTGGTGCTGAGGTGTTGCTGAAACTAAGTAGTTCCTGGCCAGACTTCCTCTGAGAGCCCCGTGTTTGAGTGAGGTACAGGTGGAATCAGTATTTTTTGAGGAATGATTTAGTTAAGATTGACAAAGTCTATGAGAAAAACAGAGGCTTAACAACATTGTGTACTCACTTGCAGTGCGTTTTCGAGCAGCTTCCGGACTTGATGCAGCAGTGGACCCCGTGCAGATGAAAAACGTAACCTTTGAACACGTCAAAGGAGTAAGTTAGGGTGTTGGGATGTCCAGTCACTATTCAGTTGATTTCATCAGTGACTGAAAACGGCAGAGTTTGTCAAAATGAGAAATCCGATGTTTTAAAAAACCCAATTTCATTGAATGCAGGTTGAAGAAGCTAAGCAGGAGTTGCAAGAAGTTGTGGAATTCTTGAAAAACCCTCAGAAATTTACCATACTTGGAGGTAAACTTCCTAAAGGTAAGTGGCCGTCAATTAATCGACAGATGCTTCATTAGAGATATTCTGATAGGTTGGTTGGTTGGTTTGTTGTTGTTGTTGTTTTCCTTGATTTCAGTGAGGCATTGTTAAGGTTATGTGACACTTTGACATATCCTCCTCTTGTAGACTGAGAAAATTTCAAATTAAAAGCATGTCTAGATAAAATTACATCAGAATGCCGTTACCTATTTTCACAATGGTGCATGGAAGAGGCAGGTTTTGTTGGAATTTGTTCCCCAACGCAGCTTCAGAAGCCTCTACCATAGCGTGTCTCCCCCCCCCCCCCCCCCCTTCACCTTTTGAATCTCAGGCAATCCTCACAACTCCAGTGGTGCAGTAGGGCAGTTTTCAAACATTTAGAAGAAACACCGCAGAAATGGTGTGGAAGTGAAGGAACAACTCCTGTACCTCCTATCAGTTTGAGGAGCCTCTTGGCGCAATGGTTAAGCTGCTGCACTGCAGCCAAAATTGTGCTCACGACCCCAGGTTCAATCCCAGGTAGCTGGCTCAAGGTTGACTCAGCCTTCTATCCTTCCAATGTCAGTAAAATAAGTATCCAGCTTGCAGGGTGATGGGGTATGTGTAATATTTAGCCTGCATAACTACTTGTAAATCATAGAGTGCTTTACGTGGGGTGGTATATAAGCAGCACACTTTTCATTGAGGTCTCCCAGTCAGATAATTTGGCCAGGGCAGTGAGATTTCCCTTAAAATCATGGGGGAATTAATTAAAAATTAAAAATCCCATTCATATTTTAGTACAGTTAAGCATATATACTTTAATAAACAGCTGTCCTGTTTATAGCCATGCTGAAATTCAGAATTAGCAATAATTGGCACTTGTTTAGGTATTTAACAACAGAAGAACTGTATATTTGGGTATAATTTGTTTCCCATGCCTTTGTTTTCCCAGGTGTCCTGTTGGTGGGGCCTCCGGGAACAGGGAAAACCCTTCTTGCCAGAGCCGTAGCAGGAGAAGCTGATGTTCCTTTCTATTATGCTTCCGGGTCTGAATTCGATGAGATGTTTGTTGGTGTGGGAGCTAGTCGTATCAGAAATCTGTTTAGTAAGTTGATTATAGTTTGTCCTTGAATAATTTACTGGCTTTGCAAACCAGTATTCCAACTATCGATAGACCTGTAATATGCAATGGGAAAAATTACCACTGAAAAAAAGGTTCCCAGGGCTTATAATTTCTATTTAAATGTTCTAGTCTCTACCTCAGCCTCAAAATCCAACTATGAATAGACTGCAATGCAGCTTGGCACTTTTAAAGTTCTCTTAATTTTAGAAAAGTTGCTATATTGTTGAACAAAGTCAGAATCCAAAGCAGTCCATGTTACAGTTGTTATGAGATTCATGTTTTTCAGGTGAACACGTTTAAACCACAAATACAAATAACCCAAATTAATATCAGTGTACAAATTGACCTTTGGAAACTTTGGAAATATACCTCGAATCCAATCTAAAACTGATTAATGTTTCACCTTCAACAAACACACATAAGCCAAATCACATTATTTTCCTGGAACTTGAAATGTTTTTGTCTTTGAGTACCTAATATATTACAGTGCCTCTTTATGGTTTTGTGTGGTGCACTGAGACATTTTAGATTTACAAGGCAAGAAAAATGCAGATATACTAAAAATGTACTTATGAAGCAGATAAGGAGACTGGTTGAAAAAAGTTTGAATCCACATGCATATTTTTTTTTGGGGGGGGAATTAACAATTTCTATTCACACACACACACGGGCAAGGTTCTGAGGCTCTCTTAGGATATTTTTGTTGTGCAGAACCAACGGGATACAGGATGGGGAAGGTGGAATTTCTGAAAATCTCTGCTGGGATTTTATCAGCAGTGGCTATTTTCAGAAAGTCCTGTAACCCCCATATGGTGCTGATTTTTTCCATGAAAATGTTTGTTCAATAACTAGAAGTCATATGTGTTAAACCAATCAACCTTCATGTATGCCGTGGGAAGAAAATCTTCAATTCAAAATATTTTGGAAGAATCCCGTCACTGTGGAAGATACATGTAAGAGCTATTTATCACCACATAAATTTTTCCACTTTCTGTTAAAATAAAAATGAAACTAGTGAGCAAAATTACAGGAAATCAAAAATGTTATCTTTCAAGATTTGCATTTTTCAGGAGTATGAATTTTTTTTTTGGAGCCACTGTTTTATACTGTCTATCCACTTTGGGGATCATTTTTGCCCAGTCTGGAAAGAGAAGTATTTTATTTTATTTTATTGGAAATAATAACAATAATAGTGGTAGTTTTTCTCTGAAAAGCTTTTCTTATGGAAAAGTACAGTTTTCATAGAAATAAAAAGTTTGGAATCTTCCAGAGAAAACATGGGAAGAAATAAAATATGGTATTCCAGTATGAAGAACTAAGCTGACATATTTTATTCTTAGGGGAAGCCAAAGCAAACGCACCCTGTGTCATATTCATTGATGAGCTGGATTCTGTTGGAGGCAAAAGAGTAGAGTCTCCGATGCATCCCTATTCAAGGCAGACTATAAATCAGCTGCTTGCTGAAATGGATGGGTAAATACTCAATTTTGTTTCTAATTCCAAGCATTATTATTGATTGTGTTGTAACTCCATGGTGTAAAGATAATAAATGTCAGGTTTGTAGAAAGAAATATATGGCCTTTGAAGTAAAGAATGCAAAATCTGATATAGACCTTAAGAGTTGAAGCGTTGAGCAATTTACAGGATGATCCCCAAACTATTAATTATGGTGGAGCTGAATGTCCCAGCTTTCCAGATTTTTCAGTACTCCCAAGTTTCATGGTTGGGGCCTTGAGAAGAATGCAGGAGCTCAGGAGAGAAAAGTATGTTCCATGTCTTAGTAGGAGGTGGGCTCAGGGTTTCATTCCATACTGTCCCACTTATTTTTAGAATTTGACTTATAATTTGCCAGACTCACAGCTGTCACATACCTTATACTTCGAAAATGGTTTGGGCCAGCCGTGAATATCCATATGCAGTGGTTCTCAGTACATACTAAGACCAATAAGTTGGAGAAATGGGGAAGTAGCTGTCCCAATGGGAAACTCTGACCTGCCCTTTTGTGAGAAGAGTTACATTTATACGGATGAGTAGGGTTGGAAGCAGGTGTAGATAGCAAAGCATGGATGAATAGATGTATGTGATTATGCACTGGAGAGAAATGGATTATGAAAGAATAAAACACGGGAAAGAAAAGATAAGGTGGCCAAGAACAGGGCCCTACCGACTTTGGGCTTAACACTCTCAGACATCAGATCTACTTACCAAGCACATGGCATCCAGGTGTTGTACCTCGAGGGAATATAGCCCTCAGTTTGAAAAGGACTCCAGAACCTTGTTGTATGAAGCACCTCTTCACGAAATAGTATTGAAGTTGGATTTAGCTCCAGTTACAGCAGGAAAGCTAGGATAAAATGTTTTCTCTGATTTGTATTAACTGAAGCCTTTTTTTCCCTTTCAAAGCTTTAAAACTAATGAAGGGGTCATCATCATTGGCGCAACAAATTTCCCTGAAGCATTAGATAAGTATGTTAGTAATATAAGTAAATGTTATGGTACTGTTATGACACTTTGGGGGCGGGGAGTGCAATGGGGTGTTGACTATCCTTGATCCATCCCAATTTCATATAGGCTAAATAGTTGAAGAAACAGACTTCCAGCATTGAAAATCCTGCTGATCAAAGGAAGGGCAGTGAATGGGTAAACAGCTGCTGTCTAGAAATTGATCCTGGATGAGCACACTGATCTGGCTTCTGTTGCCAGTAACTTGCTGGATGAAGCTGAGGGGAGAGGGTTGGCTTTATAGTTCCATCTGCCATAGTTCTTTGAACAATCGCAAGGCAGGGAAGAGTAATCCCCTGCCTATCGCAGGGGTTAGGGATCCAACCCGGCCCGTGATCCATGATATACGGATGCTGGGTCGTGTCGGGACTGAGGGCATATCTGGGCCCTCCTACACTTAGCTGAAGCCTGGTGCTGCCCCAAACGGGCTTCCCAGGCCTGTCAAAGGGCCCAGAAGTGATTTCCCGCAATCTGGAAGTCACTTCCAGTTTTCCAGAAGTCACTTCCACTTCGCTGGAAAGCACTTCCAGGGACCCCGACAGTCCTGGGAAGGCCATTGGAGGCCCCAGAAGTGGTTTCCACTGATGTGGAAGTCACTTCCGGTTTGCCGGAAACCACTTCTGGGGCCTCCGACAGGCCCAGGAAGCCCGTTGGAGGCCCGTTCCAGGCAGCAACAGGCCTGCGGTTAGTGCAAGAGGCCTCAATCAGGCCCATGCAGCTTACTCCAGGGGGCCTTGCCTTTCATATACTGTGGTTCTGCAAAATACCAGGGCCTCAGTATATGAACTTTGAAATGGCGGGGGACCATTGTATGCTATTTCAGATTTTTTGGACTCCAGTTACCAGAATCCTCCAAGAATTCAGGGAATTGCAGTCCAGACACTAAAATCAGTACACTGTACGTTCCTCCGCACCTGCAGAAAAAGTGCACTGTTGGTTTCTCCAGCCTTTGTGTTTCCTGTAGCTATATGTGCATATATGAACATACAATTTTAAATGGAACTCTACATGATTTGATTTTGTGCATATATGACTTAGAAGGTCTAGGGTAGTAATAAGGGTTCATTTGATACTGGAATGACATCCTACCCATTTTAAAAAATAATCTTTAAAAGCTGTACTAAGAAGGACTAGCCCAGATATACAGCTTTAATTAAAGGTTGCAGTTATATAACTATGATTAGCCAAGTCCTGTAGGCTTGATTTGAATTTATCATTACTAATTGGAGTAGACCATGTTGTTGAATGGTCAGCCAACAAATATATAAATCTCATTGATTCAGTGGGTCTACTGTAATTAAGATTCCAACTGGATTCAAACCACTGATATCAGTCGAACTGTTTTACTTGTGCTAAATTTGGTACATTCACAGTAGTTTGTCTTTGAAATCTTGTTATTTAAATACACTTTTCTATCGGAATCCTGTGTTCTAAGACAAGTTATTCAATGTATGTTGAGGGTATCTGCTTGTGTAAACTAGACTTGAGTTATATAATCTGGAATAGGTCAACTCAGTATATATTATATGCTTGACCACTTCACAGCCTTAAATCTTAAGAAATAAACAAAAAACTTGAATATATTCTAGTTAAAACAATTTAATATTTGTTCTGTGATCCACAGAGTTGTTTTTCTTCACCATCCATTTGTTTGTTTGTTTGTTTTAGTGCTTTAATACGTCCCGGTCGCTTTGACATGCAAGTTACAGTCCCCAGGCCAGATGTTAGGGGTCGAACAGAAATTCTAAAATGGTACCTCGATAAAATAAAGTATGATGAATGTAAGTAAATCTATACAATTTTGCCATTTTGAAAGAGGTCGAGATACTTGCTGGGCAGTGGTTGTGGATCATCTCACCATGGGAGTATCTAGGTTTATCAATTAAATCTGATATTAGGAATTTTTGGCCCTTGAATAATAATAATATACTGCATTTTTGTGTTGTTGAGTCAGTTTCAGTTTATAGAGATAGTTGAATCCCAACTGCCACAATTCCTTAACAGTGGCCAGATAAGAGTTGTAGGGGCAAATATCTGATGCAAGATCAAAGGTCCTTCCTCTTAGAGAGGCTCCTATAGTTTTCTTGACGGTGGTGCCAGGTACAACTGATGACGCATGTACAAATTCTCTAGTTGTATCCACAGACATGTTTGCAGTGAGAAAAAGCATTAACCCCCTGAAACAATTGCAGTGGTTAAATGCCTGTACTGCAGGTGAAACTGTGCTCACAACCTGGGGTTCAATCCCAGGTAGCAGGCTCAAGGTTCACTCAGCCTTCCATCCTTCCGAGGTCGGTAAAATGAGTACCCAGCTTGCTGGGGGAGGGCAATGTGTAGCCTGCACACTGTAATTAAAATTGTAAACCGCCCAGAGACTACTTAAAGTGATATTGGGTGGTATATAAGCAGAACACTTTTTACTTGTCCATTTTCCAAGTATTAAGGTAGACGTGTAATCAAATCATTCATTTGGAATGAAATGTGCATAGAATCAGTCAATTTTTTCCATTTCATGCATGTTCTAATCCGCTACATTATCGTTCATCTTCTTGCTGAGTTAACATAAGGTTTAATCATTAACTCCTAATGTGTTCTCATTCATATAGCCATTGATCCAGAAATAATTGCAAGAGGCACTGTAGGATTTTCTGGAGCTGAGCTGGAAAACCTTGTGAACCAAGCTGCATTAAAAGCTGCAGTGGACGGAAAGGATATGGTTACTATGAAGGAACTAGAATTTTCAAAGGATAAAATTCTTATGGGTAGGCTTTTTTTTTTCCTGAGCAAAACAAAATTATTTTAGTTTTCATACAGAGGTCATTCAATCAAGTATATATTTTGGGAACATGTTTATTTAGGTTAGTAAAGCTGCAGATTCTGCATGGCTTTTAGAGCTGTCATTTTGGAATGTATCTGAGGAGCCTCGTGGCGCTGTGGTTAAATGTCTGTACTGCAGGTAAAACTGTGCTCACGACCTGGGGTACAATCCCAGGTAGCCGGCTCATGGTTGACTCCGCCTTCTATCCTTCCAAGGTCAGTAAAATGAGTACCCAGCTTGCTGTGGGGTGCAGTTTGTAGCCTGCATAATTAAATTGTAACCCCCCCCCCCCGAGAGTGCTTTAAGCACTATGGGGTGGTATATAAGCAGAACACTTTGCTTTTTGCTTTGCGTTGGGTTTGAACCTGATATAAGTTTGTTTTTTTTTAAATATACTTTACTCCCTACTCCCAGGTTGGAACGTCATTGTAGTAGATAGCAAATATAGTATAAATATGCTTCAGTAATAAATTTTGGTTTCTTGCCATTAAAGATGGGGACAGATGTGCATCAGCTATTCCCTGAATAAAAAATTATCACCCACATTGTTGAGTTTCTTACACTGAAAAGTGTGTGCTTCCCTTTTTGCTGGTACAGTATTTGGTTGTGCCATCTTCTGTCATATTTTTTATTAGTTTGGTCTATTAAATCCTCTATTATTTTGAATATCTGGCTTCTGGCTTTTTTAGGTTTTCGTGTAATATGGATTATATTTGGATTTGAGGAGCTGAAGGGAAGGATTTAAATGTCTTAATAAGTAAAATTGTAACTGCAAATTTAATGGCTATAATCCTGTTAGTTACCAGTCATGCAAAGAGCATAACTTTTAGGGCAAATAGCATCCAGTAAAGACATAAGTATAGACATTACCATTGCACACTGTTGATTTATTTGTTAACTTCAGGTAGCTTACCTCCAAAGTTATGCCAGTGTAAATTCTAAGCAGAATTTTTGCTAATAAAAAGGTAATATATATATATAAAGATTGTTAACAGCAGAAATAGTAAACTCTTAAGTGAGTCTGCAATGTGTTATTCTGAGTTATAGAAAGCCCAACTTATCTCTAGCCTTAGGTACAGATCTTTGAAAAGGTTTTAAAATCTGTATTATGGAAGCAGTAAAAATACCCTGTTATGTGTTAAATGCTGTCAAATTGGAAATTAGTGACTCTTATTAGGGCTTTGAAAGTAAGTGAGCTTTTGCCAGGGGTTGGTCTTGGTAATCCACATATTTCCTTCCATCTATGAAATGGTGATGATGATGATGATGATGATATATTTATCTTATACCAATTGTGAATTCATTCTCCCCTGAGGAGGTTGACTTCACAGTGTAATATTTAGTTGTAGAATTAGAATTTGCAAATTAGAATTTTAAATTTAATGTTTCCTTTTGCTTTTTTTTTCAGGCCCTGAACGTAGAAGTGTAGAAATCGATGAAAAAAATAAAACCATTACAGCTTATCATGAATCAGGGCATGCCATTATAGCATATTATACTAAAGATGCAATGCCCATCAACAAAGCAACAATTATGCCACGAGGACCAACACTTGGACATGTGAGTATTTTGAGTAAACTTTGGCTGCTAGAATGCTTTGTACTTGACAAAATTAAAATGGAACCATAATGTTGAAAATCCAGTGATGTAATTGCATTTAATGATCATAATACGCCTAGTTGAACACTTCTGGTATTAATAATAGAGTAGATGTTTTAGAGAAACTTTATTTATAATTATTTCAGCTCAGAAAAATACCTGTTTTATTCATCTTGCACTACTCCATTTTGAATTTCAGAACCACAATGAGCACATACCTGATCAGGAACATTTCATTGCACAGGCGGTATGACAGGGTAGATAGCATTATTCATGCTGTAAAAGATGCTTCTTGGCTTTTAAATAATGGTTGTGTACAATTTTCTTAGTATAAAAACAGTTGTGCTTCCTTGGGCTGCATATTATATTCACATTTATTGTTGTGAAAAATGTGCAGTCTATATATTTAAGGATTTGAGAAACATTTTTGAAACTCCTTTTCTAGAAGTTATTGTGAACCAGAGTGCTAGGTTATCTCAGCTCCTTAAGAAGCCAAGAGCTAATAAGCACCCGTAGGTAGCCATAGTGACATCAGGATATATTTAACTGCTTCGGAATGATAGTGTGTGTAGATGTGAAGTTCACTCTGTTGATCCCAGTTTTAAACAGACAGCACAGCTTTCAAGAATGGAAAATTGTTCAGACATTTTTAGTGTGTGTGTGCTTTACATCGAAACTGTGTGAGCGTCCATCCTTTCTGTCAACCCATGCAAGTGACAGACTGTAGACGAGAATGCCGTGTTCTGGTCACCGCATCTCAAAAAAGGCATAGTGGAACTGGAAAAGGTGCAGAAGAGGATGACTAAAATGATTACTTGGCCGGGGCACCTCCCTTATGAGGAAAGACTACAGCATTTTGGGCTCCTGAAAAAAGGAGTGTTGGGGGAGGGGATATGAATGAGACGTACAAAATTACGCAGGGCATGAGTAAAGTGGATAGAGGGATGCTCTTCTCCCTCTCACAAAATACCAGAACTAGGGGACATCCACTCAAATTGAGGGTTGGGAAAGCAAGCACAGACAAAAGAAAATACTTCTTTTCCCAGCGTGTTGTTAGTCTGTGGAACTCCCTGCCACAGGATGTGGTGGTGGCATCTGTTCTGGATCCCTTCAAAAGGGAATTGGACAGATTCCTGCAGGAAGAGTCAATCGCAGGTTACAAACCATGACAGAGATGTGTAATCTCCAGGATTAAAAACAGGGATCAGATGCAGGGGAGTGCTATCAGGAGACAGATATCTATCTCTGTGCTCCCAGAGGTATTTGGTGGGGCTGCTGTGAGATATAGGAAACTGGACTAGATGGGCCCTTGGCCTGATCCAGCATGGCTCTTCTTATGTTCTTATGAATGCTCTGCTGTCTATATGGGCTCCCCACAAGAGCCTGAACAGCAGACTGAATCTTTCATGTGTTGAACTTGAAGACAGAACAGTACAGCTAGCACTTATGGGTTTATTAACCACCCATCTTCCTGGAAAGGCAACTCTGGGTGGTTCACAATCAAACAAGAAATAAAATAACAAAGTAGTAGCAACATTTCAAAACTTTTAAAAAAAAAGATTAAAAAGAAACCGGCAAGAGGGCAGCAAAATAAACATTCCCAGGACAACAAGCAACAGCAGACAAAGCCAACACCATACACATTGGTCATGTTTTGAAGGATAAATTGGCCAGGAGTTGCTGTTTATCTGTGTGCTCATTAGGGGGCAGTTGCTTCTCACCTTAAATAATATATCACAGCCAGGGACAATTCCTGTCAGAACTCTTGAGGAGAATGTATATCTGGATAATGGAGATATTCCATGTATTGATTTGTTCAGCAGTAGACGTCAGCATGGAGAAAGCAAAAAAAAAAAAAAAAAGGGGGGGGGGGCTCAGAAAACCTTCATAGCAAATGGTATCCTGTACCCTTATCTCCATGTCAGTCAGATGAAAGTTGATAACAGAGATGAAATCTAATTTCTGTTTTCTCCTCATCCAATTTTGAATTAAAGGTGTCTTTGCTGCCTGAAAATGACAGATGGAGTGAAACCAGGTCTCAGCTGCTTGCACAGATGGATGTTAGTATGGGTGGCAGAGTAGCGGAAGAGCTCATCTTTGGAGGTGATCACATCACAACAGGTAGGAAGATACAAGAAGAAAATAACCTCCAGTCGGTTTATTAGCACATCTGCGTAATGGAACTTTGTGACCTCAATTACATTTGTGCCCTTGTTCATTAGGTGCTTCTAGTGATTTTGACAACGCTACTAAAATAGCAAAGCTCATGGTAACGAAGTTTGGAATGAGTGAGAAGGTAATATCTCTTTTAACCCCTGTTGTTTAATTTCAGATATTGTCCTTTTTGTCTTGTGGTTTTTTTTTTTTTAAATTCTCGAGCACCAGGACCTAATCTTTATATTGAAATGCTACTCTTTGCTGCTGGGTTCTTTAAATTATAGCCATGGTTTACATGGAAACATGCAAGTACGTGACCCAGCTTTACTGATTTTTAAAATGCCATGAGTGCTATAAATTATAAATGACTTCTTCCAGTGGAGATAGCAGTAATTCTGTACAAAAATGATCTTGACAGAATAACCATACAGTTCATTAGCCTGTGTGAGTAATACAGTGGATCTTAATTTTCTGATACTTTCAGGAAGCTCTGTAGTTTGTGCTGTGTTGACTTGTGCACTATTTTGCATTACATGTAAGGCAGCAGTGAAGCGGTGGCAACAACAGTTTTATTTTATATGCCCAGGGCTTCTAGAGGAAGAGTCCTTCTCATCATCTTTCCTTCCATGGGGCTATTTTTTTTTCAAGAATCAACAAGAAGTCACTGAGAGTTAATGCCATTGGTCTTCTGTAGGCGTAACTAAGCAGCAGGATTTTGTCCAGTGAATATTTATAGGCTGTTGGAAGCTTAGACTATGAAAAATCGCAATGTGTTCTGTGCTTTAAAAACATGCCATGAAAACAAACACATTTTCTTCTCTCTTTATTCTCTTCCTGTTACTGTAAGCTTGGTGTCATGACCTATACAGAAACTGGCAAGATCAGTCCAGAAACCCAGTCTGCAATTGAACAAGAAGTAAGAACACTTTTAAAGGTAAGAACAATTTTGAAGAATCAGTTCCTGCAGCAATTAGAATAAAAATTGAATAACTGTTCATATCTCTTGCCTTTTCTGTATTCATGTTAGGAATTATATGAAGTGAAGCTTCTTAATTAATTCATGGCAAAGTCCAGAAAAACTGGGCACTGTATGTACATCAGATCTCTTTTATCAGTTGCTTAATAACAGCTTTCTTCTCGTACCCTGCTACTAGTGATTCTTTTTCCTTAATGGTATGTTTTACTTATTTTTCTTTAACATTTTGGGTGGGCCTAGCTTGTCCGATAAGTCTGTATGTGTCTAGTATGAATAAAATTGTGATTACTGTACATTGCTTTTACCATATACTTCCCAATTTCATTGTGAATGCTAACTGTGTGTTTGTACGATAGGACTCGTATGAAAGGGCAAAGAATATTTTGAAGACGCGTGCAAAAGAACACAAAAATTTAGCTGAAGCGTTGCTGACCTACGAGACTTTGGATGCCAAAGAAATTCAGATGATTCTTGAGGGGAAGAAACTAGAAGTGAGATGATGATGCCCCTGTCGAGCATGCTGATTGCTTTCAAGAACGCAGCAGTTTCCTTATGAAGTGTAGCTTTCTTTTCTTCCTGATGTGTGTGGTAATAATCACATTTCTTAAGGATAAACAATTTTGTCTTGTGAGCTTTTGTTACATTTTATAAATTTTTGTCGTTCCTTAGAAAGAGATGCAGGGAACAAATGAAGTTCCCACAAAAGATAGGCATGGAATCTCAGGGTTGAATCTGGCCTGTTGGAAACCTCATACTGAAGCTAAATACTTTGTTCTTAAAATGCTGTTGCTGGCTTAGCTACTCCATATGGACTGTGGTTGATCTGCTCGCTGTTTTCTGTCATGGAGCAGAGGAATATTCCTGGCTATTAGCCATGACGGCCATATGCGACCTCAAGCATCAGTGACTGTATGCTGGGGAAGAAGAGTAGGGAAGTGCTGTTGCATTCATATCCTTATTCCAAGAAGCATCTCGTTGGCCACTGAAGTAGTTTTGATCCTGTAAGGCAATTATATTAATTTTGTAGCCCAATGCACTGTAAAGTTCTACAAAGGAATGACACTTCTGTTATTTGGAAAAGGCAACATAATTTATTTAATGGATCATACATACTTTAGGGTTGATCCTGCAGCAATGTAAAGCATTATCAACTTTTCTCCACTGGCCTTGATATATATGCCAGGGTGTTGAAATCATTGGAGCACAATAGCAGACATGTGCAATAACATACCCTCATTTGTAGGAGAGAAGGATGAAGAGATAAATGTGCCATGTCTGGGAAGAAGTACACTGTCTCCTCTGAGGCAGTGTGGATAAGACATTTCCAAAGTGGCATGGGATATAATGTCAGAGTTTTGAAGTGTCTTTAGTGTTGGATTTTTTAAAGAATACAATGAATACCCAAGAATCTTGTCAGATTTCGTAAGGAGTAAGTATTGGTCAGTCAGCGAGTACTTACTGGTACTTGTCTCTTCTGCTTTGTCTTTAAAATAATGCTTTTTGTCTTTAGTCTTTTTAATCTATATTATAAATACATGCTGTGGCCTAATCTGTTTGTTAATTACAGTAGGAGCAATCAATTAATATGCCTTGCTAGTGGATTTAGGCCATTAAATTAAGTTCTGTTGATTTAGTGACCTCAATCCAACCCAATGGAATGCTCATTGAGTGAAAATTCTTCACTATATGCAGTGGCAGGTTACAGAAACACCCAGCAGTATTGTCCTTCATGCAGTTGCATCATGCTTCCTTCTCACATTGTGCTATGCCTTTACCCAGGAGAAGAGGGGAAATGCAAAGGAGCTGTAGCATCTGCCAGTGGGGTGGACAGAGGGATGTCTGCAGGTGAGGATGAAGAAAGCAAAAGGATGTTGTACTCATTCGGCTCTGGAGAGACCAGACCAGGCAAATACACAGACAGACAGAAGTCAGGTGTGCTGTCATGAAGGAAAGAGGCAGTAGCTACACAAGAAAGGCAGGCACACTCTGCCATCCGCACATGACCTGGCCAGGCCAATAAAATAAGGTGGAGTCCCAACTACAGTTGCTTCCAGAATTTCATGATTCCACTCTCTAGCAGTAGGACATGCCATCAGTGGATATCATCTTGCTCACCACCTAGGCCAGTGGTGGCCAACCTTTGGCACTCCAGATGTTTTTGACCACAACTCCCACAGTCCTTTGTAATTGGCAATCTAGGCTCGGAATTATGGGAGCTGTCCAAAAAATCTTGCGTGCTGAAGGTTTGCCACCACGGACCTAGGCTGTTCTCTATGGCCCTTCTAGGAAGAAGGTGAACTTGTCAGAGAAGGCCAGGACTCCTTTTGCTGCATATTAACATAAACATCTCCTTCCTTCTCCCGGCTGCAAAGACCCTATTGGTATGACTGTCCTCTTGATCAGCAGCAGGAGTGTTGCAGCCCTGAAAGCCAAAAAACTCAAGGAGGTTCAGAATGCCTCCTTACATGTGGTGATGAAACATCCAACTGTACAAAATGCCTCGACTGGATATAGGTGAAGGAGTTTGCTCTATCTGAGATTAAACTTTTATCCTTTAAAGGAAATGTGTTTAGTAAAACATAATTAGAGTGAGGGGATGTAGTAAAAGAGAGTTGCTACTAATACACAGACTTTATATAACCTGAACCACGACATTTCCCTGTCTAAAAATTTTAAAGAGTCTTGTGCTGAACAGTGGGAAAAAGCTTACAATGATTTTCATTGAAAACTAGGGCTAACATGGCATTTTGCAGTGAATACAACTGATAATGCAATTACTTTTAAATTAGTAGAAAACTATTTTTATTTCACCGCCCATTATATCAGCACAACTTATTTTTTCTGTTCAGGAATTTTAAAGCAGTTTTTTTTACAAAACAAAACAACTCAGATGCCATGCTGAATGAAATGTACCCTTTTATAATAAAGCCCAGTAAAAAATGAGGCTGTGCACCATGCTTGGCACTTACCTTTTTAAATAAACATTTCTTGTAAATATGCAGAATGCTCTTCCCTTTTTCAAGTGTAAAATGCTTTCTTCTGATTTCCCTCTTATGTAAATTGAGGTGTATAAAACATATCTAAAGCCTGTAAATAAATTTGAGAGTTAAGCAAATGTGTATTGTTTTTAATTAACTTGGATTTCCAGGTGATTCATTTACAGATGAGAAGTAGCCATGTCCTTCCTGCTTCATGCATTCTTAGGCTACAATATAGGATTTATTTTTGACTTAAAATGGAATTACATACTGCAACATATGTTCACCAGGATCTAGTTTCTGTGGAATCCTAGACCTTCCAGCAGGTCTGTTTCTCTTTAACAAATGTTAATTGAATGGTCAAAATGATTGTGTCTGATGCTACTTGAGAAAGGAATTAAAATTAAAATTAAAATACTCTGAGGGTTTTTTTCTCTGTGTGTGCTATGGAACAGTAACAAAGTTCTCCATACCAGGGTGTTTATGGCAGAATGCCCCCCTGCAAGGTCTGTAAGCATTCAATGAGTGCATCTTTTCCTTTAAAGGAGGTGGTGGAAGCCAACATCTACATATAAAGAATGGAGCTGGATCAAGCAGCCATTACATGAATCATATCTCCACTTCCATAGGACTACCCCCTACAGAAAATCTCAGTTTTGCTTTCAGCCCGGTGTTTCATTTAAGCACAGTCTTCAGAAAGGTAGCCGTCTCAGCCTCTGTCTGGAAGAACAGAAACAACACAATGGTGTTGAGACACCTTTGCGACGAACACCTTTAAGACAACCTGTTTATTTCAGTGTGCGTTTTTCTGGTTTGTAGTCTATTACTGAGACACATGGAGTGTAACATTTGGATCACATGTTTGTATGCAGTGTACATTGCAGCAGAGAGAAATCATGGAGACCCAACATTGTGGGGTCTACGATTTCAACCTCCTCTAAGTATACCTAGATTCTACCCTGCTGCTTTGGGGGGGGGGTGGCCAATTCTACCTGCAAAGTGTACAAAAACTCCGCAACAGGATGTAGTGTGTGGTCTTGTGTTTTCCTCTAGTGGTCCAGCATGTAATAAGTGCTTGATCGCTGAGGAAGGGAGACAGTTGAGCAACGAGGTGATCAAGACATCAACAGATTCCCTATGCTAAGTTGGACTGATCTTGTAAGGAGTGTGGAATCATGATACAGAGCTTCATCTCAGACCCCCACCCCACCCCACCCTGCCCCACAGGTCTGTCTTGCTGCTATACAGAAAATCCTGGTGGACAAACCTAAGAGCCTCATGGAACCAAATGCCTGTAATGGCAGCCACTTCAGGATGCTCATTCAGGATTGCTGCTGTTCTCCCTGTTACCAACCTGGTATTTGGCAGCAGCACTTTCAGTTCAGGGAGCCCGATGCCAAGTTTATTGAAACAATTTAAATTTGGGGATAGCTTGGGGGCAAATACTCTCTTACCCTTTCCTCTTACATAATACTGTGGCTGCTGTCCCCCACTGCTCTGCACACTTCAGGTGGCTGCTCTCACTCTTCCCCACCACCACACCAACTACAGTGAACCCTTATGTAACAAACGGTTTGTATAACAAAATTTGTACAACATTAAAAAATTCTGGAGATAGGGGAAATTTGCTTAACAGAATCGCCTATGGGGCGGATCTGTGCAACATAAAAATGGGATCACTCTGTTTTCAGTGCATTCCTATGGGAATTTGTATAAAGGAAAGTTTGCTTAACATAATTTCATTTGGAACGAATTAATTCCTTTATACAAGGTACCACTGCACTCCTTTCCCCATTATTAGCACATTGTTTCAACCACAACATTCAAGGTTTGTTCTCAGTGAGAAGTAACTTAATTGAAGACACCTCTAGGTGGTGCTGTTTCCAATATCCAAATGGATTTTTGTAGGAACTTTGGGGGAGAAGGAAAAGGGTATTTTTTTTTTTTATTTTCTTTGTGGGCCCAATGGAAACCGCACTGCTTGTCCAAGGGTGCAATGAAAAGTCATCTATGGTTTCATTCTCTAACAAGCTGTTTGTCATAATAAGTGCAATGACTATGTGCAGCAAGTCTAATAATTGTTTCCATAACACATGTATAATGGTAGGCAGGGCTGGAGCAACCACTAGGACTAGGCGAACTTGGCGACTGCCTAGAGCACAGATCTGAGAGGGGCTCAAAACTGACCTCAGAGGGTCACCAAACTGACCTGAGGGTCACAGAACGGAACTCAGGGGAGCACAGAACTGATCTAAAAGAGGCATAGTTTCCTATAACTTGTCTGGTTTTCAAAAGTGGTTGGGGGGCCCTGATGGTAGGATACTGTATTAATATATACCACCACCCCAGTATTAAAACAAAACACCACTATAAACATTTCAGGTAATTGTGTATTTAGCATCACATTTAGCCTGGTCTGGACTCTGGAGGGTTGCTTCCAGTGATAGCCAGGTGGCAAGCACTAACAAAAGATCCTGACTGGGAGGGAGGATTTCTGTGAGTCCCCTTACTTTATAGCCATTGACTCAACCCCTCATTCTCTGGAATTCGCAATGGGATACTCCTAATTCTTGTATTGTTGTACATGCTACGACAAACACTTCAACTAGGCCAGGGGTGCCCGAACTTTTTGTATAGAGGGCCAGATTTGGTGGCTGAGAATGTGTCAGGGGCCGGTTGCTCCCCGACCCTGCCACCCCACGGCAAGCCCCACCCACTGACCCCTTGTTGCAACCCCACCCGCAGGAAGGAAGGTGGGGACCAGGGGAGGGAGGGAGGGAGGGAGGTGGAAACCAAGAGAGGAAGGAAGGAAGGTGGGGAACAAAGAAGGGAGGGAGGAAGGTTGGGACCAAAGGAAGCACAGGGAGCCTGTTTAAAAAAACATGGGGTGAAGGAGGGGACGGAGGGGCGGGCCAGCCAGCCACGGGCCACTCAGAATGGCCTGACAGCCCGGATTTGGTCCCTGGGCCGGACTTTGGGCAGGCCTGAACTAGGCTAATTCCTTTTTCCTTGGAGCTCGTTATTCAGATAGTGGCTTGAGGCCTTTCCTCTCCTGTCCCCTCCAGGTGATGATCTCTTTCAGAACCTGGCCCCATCCGGCTTCTAAGATTTATAACTCCTGACACGCACACTTAACACCATTACAACAAGCATGTGCTGTTTACATGTCAGTTAGGAATGGTAACTGGTATAACCAGCCAGCCTAGTCTGGAGTGTGGCTAGAAAATCTGAAAGATGACTAGGGAGCTCATTTGTAAAGACAGAGTTCACAATGGTGACTGACTTGGACTTTACTTCTTGGATTACAATTGATTCTTACGAATAGCACATGGGATCTGAGAAGTATTCTCTACCTCAGGTAGGTTTTATGGAAGTTTGTATGTATGGAATATCTTGAAGTATAATAAGTAGCTTTCTATATTATACTATGCATACGTGAACAACTGCTTATAATAAGGTAAATCCATTGTCAGTCCTACCTAAAGCAGGCAGACTGGAATGAGTGGGCCTTCTTAGTCACAATGAGCTTTAGTTTTATGGATTTGAATGGCTCTACACTAGATAGGAATAATATTGGATTAAACCCAATGTTTGGTGAATGCATGCATACTGTTTATAGATCAAGAATTCTCCTTGGATAGCTGGGATTCAGTCTTGTAGCTAATATCCCAACAGGATAATTCTCATCCAGGCAAACAATGTGAATTGGAATACCTCGTGAAGTGAGTTGATCAGGGCGAAGTTGTTTCTGTTAGATATTTGTGTTTGCATACAAACCTCAGGTGTTTAAATGAAGATGTTTCACATTTAGAATGAACAATCCAGTACCTTTTTTTTTACCTGACTGCTTTCAGGAATAGTAAAGAGGCTGCCTTCTTTACGCCCACACAAATATTCAGCAGTTTTTGTGTAACATGCCTAAGCTGTTTTTATTGAAGGGAGTTCAGTATCAGTCTTTCCGTGATAATATCTTTTCATTCTATTGCTAGGCGTAACAACAGTTTCATAACAATACTTTTGAAAGTATCACAGACAGGGCATGATTCAGTCAAGTGGGACATTTTTATCTTTCACTAGTTAAAGTGAAAACTAGAGCATTTGCTCAGTGTCCCAGCGAAATTAACATAACTGAACACCTCAGCTTTAGTTGCATTGTGTCTGCTGAGGAATAGCAACTTCAATTTCTTTATGTGAAAATAAACTATGCCAAAGTCCCAAATTCCATAAAATCATCTCTCTGTCAACTAATGGAAAGAGAATGCTAGTATAAATTTACCCTCAATATTCAAATACTGTATTACAAAAACATCTTATATACATGGGAAATAGGCTATGGAGCCTTAAGTCCACTACATTATTAATAATTAATATATTACCTTATATTTTTAAAGCAGAACATATTCCTCTTCTTGTGGAGTTATAGCTGATCTACTGCATTCCTAAACTGCTGTAAAATAGTTCTATACATTGACTATTATAATAATCGCTCTTGATCATGTACAACTACCTGGTTACAATGCCTCATTACAACAATATGTTCCTAAGAAACACAGTCAATTGTAAAGTCGGAAGTGTAAGTCAAAGAAAGCAAGCTTACATTTAATGGAATAAAGGATAAGCACCCATATAACAAGAAGAGGAAGTCTCTGTAAACAATGCATGTGTGTTAATACATCATAGAAGTATGTCCCCACTCTCTATAAAGGTCAAAAGGAATGCATCACACATTGGGTCGTAATTATGAGGACTTAATCTGAATGAAGGTTAATTATGACACTCTTGGAAATAAATCTGAGTGTTCTGGAGTATATAACATGAGATGTTATTGTTGGATTTTCTTTTAACCCCATTTGCTCAGGGACAACAGCTTGCAAAAATACCTTATTTCTTAATTAAAAATACAGTGACTCGTTTTGTTTGCCAGCTAGAGAACACAGACTGTTTATGGATGAAACAACACTGGTCAGGAATGAGAGAGGAATGAAAATCCAAAGGATGGATCTTTAAAAGCATTAAAAACAAAACCCTTAAAAAACAAAATATTGTAAATATAGTCCTATAGTGGTGAGATTGCCTTATTACTGTACTTTATAGTCTGGATATGGTTTTGTTTCATTTTTGCTTTCTAAATGATTGAAAAAACCTCTTTGTCTCACAGGGCAATGGCTTTACCTTGAAGTAAAGCTCTCTTCCACTGTGGAGGGCATATTCTCATACATGTGTTTCTCCTTGATAACGTTTGTTTTCTCCGTTGGTATTGTTTCGAAGAAGCGCCATATAAACAAGTAAATGTCATACTTCTGCTTGTAGGCAAATAAAACGAAACATGCTATTTATGGGTGAAACAACAGTGAGCAGAAACACTCTAAGCGGGAAGAAAGAAGAAACCAGGAAGAACTAGGAAGAAAAGTGACAAGAATTTCTATATTAACGAGTGGCAAATTTCCCAATATTTAATATTACCCTCTTTAGACTGTGTTTTATATACTATCCAGGAGTGTGTTATGGATTAATAGACTATATTTCTGTCATTATTTCAGGCTGTTCTCTACAGGTCTCATAAGAAAATAGTGTAGAGTCTTGCTTTCTTAGCCCCGCAGTATTAGTTATTAGACCATAAAGGAGACTAGCGTGGCCAAAATTAGTTCCTATTACAGTATATATAAGGTACAAGACCCATAAAGCTTGGCAACCAAGACCTGGGCTACAAGACCTCACTGAGCTTGTAAACTCACTGGGTGACCTTCAGCCAGTCATTCTTTCCACTAGCCTACCTCACAGGATTGTTGTCAGGAAAAACTTGAAGACAGCCATGTACCCACTGACCGAACGAATATGTGTAACAAACACATAAATAAAGCATTTGAAGTGACAAGGCGTCCAAGGGAATATTAAAAGCCAACAATAAGTGGGTGAGAAGAACAAATAAACAATCAGGGAAGGAAGTAAATTCTAGTGAATCCAGTACTCCTGAAGCCAGAAAATGAGTATAAATGAATTGAACTTTATTTATAAGAAATAATTTGAATGCAGTACTGCAGACCTGTAGGAAAGAGACTTTGGTTGCTAAAAACCAAAATACAGGTCCTTTTCATATTTTAGATGTTAAGTAACCAATTCAGGCAGAAACACCAGTTAAGAATATTAGAACACCTTGCACAACATCCTGTTCCTTAGCCTAGAAAATCTGACTAATTGTAGGCCGTTGACACAATGGGGATTTGGGGAATCAACTCCTCCATAATTCCAATGGATTCAAATGGGCTTACTTTAACTGTGGCATACTTTAGCATATGAATCCTTGGAGCTTATGGAGAGGTTTATTCACTAAATTTCCATAGATTCAAAGGGCCTCTTCCAGTGCAATTTACTATGTTAAACTATGGGGTTTTGACTAAAATTTTGATTAAAATTTTGTTCCAAAAAATAAATGTATTAAATATTGTTATTGTTTTACTGTATTTTAATAAAACAATTTTGATATTTGCAGTTTTTAGAGATCATTTCAAGTCAGCAATTTTCTTCACTAGGGGGTATAATACAGCACACTCTTTTGCTAAATAGTAGTACAGTAGGACCCCCGTATCCACTGATTCATTATCCAGTGATTCAGTTATCCACGGTTGGCAGGGGAGAAATTAAATAAATAATTCAGCAGCCACAAAGCAAGCTACTGTCACAAACAGCAGCTGTAAAGCAAGCTACTATCATAAAACAGCAGCCATAAAGCAAGCTACTGTCACAAAACAGAAGTTTTGGGGATTTTTGACGTTCTCTCTTATCCACGGTTTTCATTATCCATGGGAAGTCCTGGAACCAATCCTCAGCGGATACCGGGGTCCTACTTTACAAAGAACTATATACTGTACATTTAAAAGTAAATATGCAAAGTGACAAATTATCTATACACACTGGCAATTCTCTTTTCTACAGGATAATCATCTTATTTAGTGACCAGAGTGATTATAAAAATAAAATAAGTATGGCGTCTGAGACTGAAATAGCTATTGTGGGAATAGGATGCAACTTTCCTGGAGGTAAGTCTTGGTTAAGTTAAAACATGTATATCTAGTGCATCTGTGTGTGTTGAAATATTTCATTATTTTATCAGTATGATTTTTATCACTGTTAATTGTACAATACGTAGTAGAGCAACTGTATTCAGAAGGGTTTACATAATTCAAACACTTCATTTGTGACTGGAAGTAAATAATTTTTTAAAAAAATATATCAAAACCAGAAAGCTTGTAATATTGCAATTCTTCTTGGCATGCAATTATTACTTATTGTGTCTCTATTCAACAGGTGAAGGAATTGACAGTTTCTGGAAAGTGATAGAGAACGGCAGAAACTGTACCAGAGAAATACCTCCAGAAAAATTTAACATTAGAGAGTGGTATGATCCAGATGATAACAAACCAGGTAAAATACGTACAACTCATGCTGCTCTGCTTGATAAGTAAGTCTTATACTTTGCTAATTAAATCATTCAAACTGTCAAAATTCAGGTGCTGGTAGTGCAGTGTGTTTTCCTGCTTCACTGTTGAGCTAATTGTTCTGTAGATATGTTCAACACAAAATGACATAACTGGTATGCACAAAACAGTATTCCCCCCTGTATATAAGACTATATTTATGTCTAAAATTGTTCAACTAAAAATTGAGGGTTGTCTTTTACACAGAAGTAAGCTGAGGAGATTTTGGGTTGGGAAAGTGGGGGTCGTCTTATAAAAAGGGGCATCCTATAGAAGGAAAAATATGGGCAATTCTGGCTGGCTGTTAAGAAGTCAGATATACCCAGGTTACACACTGAATTTGCACAACCAGGCACAAATTAACAGCCGGAATATTTTTTTAAAAAAGAAAAAGATCCCTTGTGCTATTCTCTGCATACATTTGCCATTTCATAATAGAATTCTCGCCACCAAATGGTAAGAACTAAAAAGAGGAAAACTTCAAACAACGGGAATAGGATAGAGATAAGTGCTTGGAAATAAATGTAGTGCTTGGACAGAATCCTAGTAGTATTCAAGAAAGAACTGAGTAAATTACCAACAGAGGTTTTCTAAGCCTGTGTTGCTTGGTTGGTTGGTCATGCAACTACATTATGAACCTGGCAAACATCCCAATACAGTAGGACCCCAGTATCCAATATCCCAGGCGTTCCTGTGGATAATGAAAACCTTGGGTAAGACAGAACACACACAAAAAATCCAAACTGCTGTTTTGCGACAGTAGCTGGCTTTACAGCTGCTATTTTGCAACAGTAGCTTGCTTTACAGCTGCCGTTTGCGACAGTAGCTTGCTTTGGGGCTGCTGAATTAGTTATTTAATTTTTCCTCTGCCAACCGTGGATAGCTGAATCAGTGGTTAATGGATACGGGGGTTCTACTGTATATGATTATTCAGCCACACCTGGCTGTGACTACTTAAGAACACTAATATGATTTTGAATAAGGTGTTAAAATTATTGTATTAACCATTAAATTTGTTACCAGGTTTAAATGTTAATCACAATGAATTAATCCCCCCGTACTTAAGGTTTCATATCAAATAATTAATTTTCAGAGCTAATACTCCATACTCCGAGAAATATCTTGAATATAAGCATTTTCCAGGCATACACAACTGTAGCAATATTGTGGGAATAACTCCCGTGGGAAGCCCCAATCTGTGAGGCTTGAAAA
>JAHTLZ010003542.1:68227341-68243574 GCA_023846285.1 Phrynocephalus versicolor
TAATGGCGATGCCACAGAGGCACTGTGAGTGAGAAAGATTCTCTACACAATATAACACATTGAAGAAGAGACTGGTTTGTTTTCCATGGCTTCAGAAACTAGGACGCGGGGCAATGGTCTCTAAGTACAGGAAAACATTAGGAAGAACTTCATGATGGTTTGAGCTGTCCGGCAGTGGAATAAGCTGCCACACAGGGTGGTGGAGTCTCCTTCTTTGGAGGTTTCTAAGCAGAGGCTGGATGGCCATCTGTCGGAAATACTGTGATGCGGGTTCCTACATGGCAGGGGGTTGAACTAGATGGCCCTTGAGGTCTCTTCCAACTCGATGATTCTATTATTCTAAGATACCATGCTATTGGGGAAAAAACACTTGTAGCAATAATGTAATATTCTAATCTCCTCTATCCTACTTACATTCCCTGCATTCCACATACCCCCTTTTTGCTTCTGATTACATTGAGATGATTTTTTAAATGTTTACAATGTTTACACACACACCCCATCCCTTCATGTCCCTAGAACAGTGATGGTGAACCTTTTAGAGACTGAGTACCCGAACTGCAATTCAAAACCCACTAATTATTTGCAATGTGCCAATATAACAAATTAACCTGGCTATGAAGGGGTGATGTCAGGTGTCCACAGAAAGGACTCCAAGTGCCACCTTTGGCACCCATGCCCTAGAACATGTCATTTCCTGTGAAGCAATGGATACTAAAGCAAAGCAAAGTGTTCTGCTTATATACCGCCCCATACCACTACAAGTGGTCTCTGGGCGGTTTACAATTTTAATTACAGTGTGCAGGCTACACATTGCCCCCCCAGCAAGCTGGGTACTCATTTTACCGACCTCGGAAGGATGGAAGGCTGAGTGAACCTTGAGCCTGCTACCGGGGATTGAACCCAGGTCGTGAGCACAGTTTTACCTGCAGTACAGGCATTTAACCACTGCTTCTCTCTCTCTCTCTCTCTTTCTCTCTCTTAGATTCAATGCATTCGACAATAAGTTGTTTGGTATCAGCAATGAGGAAGCTGAGCAGATGGATCCTCGGAGAAAGCTGCTCCTTGAATGTACATACAGAGCTCTGGAAGATGCGGGACTTACAACTGAAAATATCAGCGGCACTAGAACTGGAGTTTTTGTGGGTGAGAAAATAAATCTGGTGAATAAAACCTACCTAGTTTGCTTTTTTATTCTTTCAGCTTATATACAATACATACAACCTCCCAGTGTGCCCGGGGAGGTGAGTGAGGATGGGTGATCACTGGTCCTTGTATGCTACCACCTGAGAGGGAGGTGCCTAACCCTGCCATTTAATGGGGGATCATTTTCAGTTCCTGATCTTTATTGACTACAGGAGCCACAAGATAAAAGTTAAATAAATAATCATAGACTACTGTAGTTCCCTACCCTCCAGCAGTCTTAGGCCTAAATTTGGCAGTTCGACGGTTCGAATCCCAGGTGCCATGCAGCGGAGAGAGCTCCTGCTGTTCACCTAGGAGTTCGAAAGCATGTAAATGCAAGTAGATAAACAGGTACTGCCGTAAAAAGTGGGAAGGTAAAAACAGTGTTTCCTTGCAACCACGCCGGCCACGTGGCCATGGACTTGCACAACACTGGCTCTTCAGCTTGAATACAGAGATGAGCACCGCCTCTAGAGTCAGACACAACCAGCATGCATGTGCAGGGGAAATCTTTACCTTTATCTGATGATTTTAAGAATGTTCAAAATAAATTTTATGTATTTACAGGCCTGATGAATCAAGACTATGAGGCCATAACGAGCAGGGCAGCCGGCAAAACAGATAATCATGATACCAAAGGGAGAGCAATGAGCACGGCAGCCAATCAGATTTCATATACTTTTAATTTGACTGGACCATCCCTTGTTATTGATACAGCTTCCTCATCGTTCCTTTCTGCTTTACATTTTGGCTACAGAGCCATCAAACAAGGTATTGGAATTTAGAAACACATGCATGACTCTTAATCAGTTATCATATTTTTATGCATACTGTGCTAGTTAAGATTTAATTCTTTTATTGTGTGTGTGTGTGTGTGTGTTACAGTCATGACTGACTCTTCATGACCCCATGTCCATGGAGTTTTCTTGGCAGGAATACTGGAGTGGTTTGCCAGTTTCTACCCCAGGCGCCAACAGCACCTGGTATTCCCTGGTGGTCTCCCATCCAAGTACTAACCAGGGCCGACCCTGCTTAGCTTCTGAAATCAGGCGAGATCAGATGTGCTTAGGGCATCTAGGCAGCTTATTGAGGATGTTTCAACTAAAATAACACTGCTATGAAAGGACCAGTGAGATAGCATGCCTAAAGATACTCATTACAGAGGGAATGCCACTTTATTCAGAAGTCTTGGAAGTCTGCTATTACTGAGGGCTAAGCTAGTAGTTAAGGGGATTGCACATTCCTAGAAATTAGCACATTCTCCTTTGACAATGGGATTTCCATTTAGAATCATACGTCCTCAGTCAGACTTCCAAATTAAGCCTGCATTTAGCATGCTGCTTCTATTTACCTTCCAATAATTGATCACAAAACAAAGTATGCTGGAATATTAGATTCAGAGGTGAGGATAAGCACATAGACTTCTTTTCCTATTTAAGGGGGACTTGCTATTGAATAGTACCTAATTTAACATTGTAGTTCATTGCCTTACTCCATTCAAATTAACAAGAGAAGTCTAGTTAGGACTATCTTACACCTATTTCCTGGTATCATTGGAGACACCCCATTCTGACCACTGCAAAGGTCTAGTAAGGCAATTCAGTCCTCGTTGGATGGATACTGTTCCCCAACCTTATACAGCTATTATATCTGTCAGAATGGCTGTTACCTCAAAATACCGCCTGGAACACTTGCTCTTCCTAGGCAGGGGTCATCTGAGGGTGCCAATGCCGAGGGAAGCCTGTAAAACGATTACCAGGAACCGGGGTTTTCTCGGTGGTGGGACTCCGTCTTTGGAATCAACTCCCCCAAGAGATCTGCCTGGCACCTACACTGCACGTCTTTAAAAACAACTCTTGAAGAACTGGCTTTTCAAAACGGCTGTCCCTGGCTATTGACTATCATTGATGCTGACCTGTTTTTGAAATCTTTACTTTGGATAGGGCATCTTGGATTGTAATATATATATTTTTAATTCTGATGTTGTTCTTGATTTTATTATGTTTTATTGTTTACCTTAAAATTCTGTAAACCACCCAAAGTGGCTTTTACGCCAGACGATGTGGTATATAAGTCAAATAAATAAATAAATAAATAAATAAATAAATAAATAAATAAATAAACTTCCTTTTCTAGCCAATGCTCCACCAGGAGAGCCCCCACATGCAATGGCCACGGGGAAGGGGAAACACACCAACTCTCTTCAACATGCGAATAAGAGATGGATGCTCAGCTTTTTGTTGTTTCAGCCTGTGTTTGTTTTTGTGTATGTTTGGTACAGGGGACTGTGAAGCTGCTGTTTGCGCAGGAGTGCACTGCATCATCGATCCGAGGAAGTTTGTCTCTCTCTGTAACCCAAAAATGCTCTCTCCTGATGGAAGACCTTTCTCTAGAAAGGGAGCTGTCTATGGAAGAGGAGAAGGCTGTGGTGTCCTTTTCTTAAAGCCCTTGATCAAGGTAGGATGGTCAGTTTGTGCACCACCACCCCCGGCCTAAGTCATGAGACCTCCCAGGGGCATCTGTATGGATTTAGTGTCTTTTGTATCCATTTGTAAATATTGTTCTTATTTTAAAAAACAGGCAAACAGAAAATATATAAGATAAAGCAGTGGTTCTCAACCTGTGGGTCTCCAGATACTCCTGGACTGCAACTCCCAGAAGTCTTCATCTCTAGCTGAGCTGGCCAGGATTTCTGGCAGTTGCAGTCCAGGAACATCTGGGGAGCCACAGGTTGAGAAGCACTGAGATAGAGGGACTTCTTCAAAAGACACTTCTTCAAACAGCTCATTTATAGCTTCTTAAAAGATTGTTTTTGGATCCCTAGCTTCCCATCCTTAAGAAATATCATCCAAGTGCAATGATAAAAAAGTGCTAGATCAGAACGTCTCATGATTAAACACCTTCCTAAAAGACCAATAGACCTAAAAGAATAGAAAGAAGATTTGCTCTTGAGAAAAGATCCAAAGGCAACTCTGAACTAACTTTATGGCCGCTATACATTCTAAAGGGAAAAAATACCTAAATTTTGACATAGGAATACTTATTTATGCTGAATAACATTGTATCCCTTGTAATCTTTCTTTCCAAAACAGGCAATGGAAGAATCCAACAAAATATGGGGTGTCATTAATGTGAGTGCCATCAACCAGAATGGAAGTTTGCTTACTCCTGTCACTCTAGTATCTAAAGCAGAACAGGAAAAATTGTTGCTCAGCATTTACCCAACGCATGTCAATCCATCAGCAGTCCAGTACATTGAAACATGTAGCATGGGAAGTCCCGCTGAAGATGCCGCTGAGGCCGAATGCTTAGGCAATATCATTGGTAAAAAGAGGCCTTCTGAGCTGCCTCCAGTTAAAATGGGTTCACTTACTGGGAACTTTGGATACACAGAGTCCGCGGCTGGGGCAGCTGCCGTAATCAAAGTTCTTCTCATGATGCATCACGGAAAGATTGCCCCATCCGTGTCGTTTTCAGAGAGCACCAGCAGCATCAACACAAAGAAACTGAACATCTCCATTCCAACAGCAGTGGAGGAATGGGATGAGTCTTGCGAATTTGGCAGAGTAGCTGGGATCAACTGTTTCGGACTTGCGGGTAACAATGCCCACATGGTTGTCAGGCAGGTGAAACAAGCCCCACTTTTGCCTTCAGCCCGGAGGCCTTTTGAATTATTTGCCGTTTCTGCAGCTTCGGGTCATTCCCTGGGAATGGCCATGGGCGACACAGCAAGGCACCTTAGCACAAGTAACTCGACCACACTGCCAAATCTAGCGTATACAGCTGCGTGTAGAAGAAGCCATGGAAACCATAGACACAGAAGGGCATTTGTGACTTCTACTCTGCAGCACCTACAGCAACAACTCACTTCTGTAGCAGAAGTGGAAACAACCCCGACGGAGAAGCCTCCCCAGCTAATTTTTGTCTTCTCTAATACTGGGCTGAATTTCAAAGGGATATGCAAAATCCTCCTGAGATCTGAGCCTGTCTTTAGAGACAAATGCCTTGAAGTCAAACAATTGTTTCAACAGCTCTCGCCCGCTGGAATCCTGGAGTTAACCGAGAGTGAACACAAGGATTTGTCCAAGCCCGATCTTGCCCAGCCGTTGTTCTTCACAATGCAGGTGGCCTTGGTGACACTTCTGAAACACTGGGGAATTAAACCAGTGGCTGCTCTTGGACATTCAGAGGGTGAGGTAGCAGCTGCCCATTGCGCCGGCTTGATTTCCCTAGAAGATGCGGTCCAAATTGTCTATCACAGGAGCAGACTGCAGACGAAGGTCACGGGAGGCAGAATGCTGGTAGTTAGTAACATCCCTATTCAAGAAGTGTCAGCAGCTGTTGAAGCATACTCAGGAAAGGTCTGTGTCGCGGCCCTTAACAGTCCTCTATCTTGTACATTGTCAGGAGATGTAGACTCCATTGAGGCCCTTCAGAAGCATCTAGCTGAAGTATTCAGCAAAAGAAATGTGTTTCTTAATGCTTTAAGTGTGCCAGTTGCATTCCATAGCCACAAGATGGATCCCGTACTGCCCGAGATGGCGTCAAGCTTAGCAGAACTCAAGAAGGGCAAACTGGAAATTGACCTGCTTTCAACAGCAACAGGAAAGGCTGTTTCCAATGGTGATTTTGTTACAGGCCAGTACTGGGCCAGACAGGCTCGCGGTCCTGTTTGTTTTGCAGATGCCATATTGGCATCAGCAAAAGGCAAGGATAACCTTGCGTTTGTAGAAATAGGACTTGACAGAGAGTTGCAGAGATATATCAAGGAAACATTAGGACCGCGAACCAGAGTTTTCCATTCCATGCACATGGGTAGAGAATATGTCGCTCTCCTTAATATGGTAAAAGACTTATTTGAATTGGGGTTACCTGTGGATTGGCAGAATTTTTATGAAGGGTACCAAAGTGTCCCGTCAGCTTACCCAAGGTATCACTTTGAGCATAAGCAAGTCATGCCAAGTCGGAACATGAATCAGCCAGCCAGCAACAGGAAAGCAAGCTCAAATCATCCTTTACTTTGCAGGACTAATGGGGAAAATTCAGAATTAATCTGTACCATCTCTGAGTCTCTGGCTCCTTATTTGTACGAGCACAAGAGCCGTGGCGTTGTTTCAGTTCCTTGTGCGTTTTTCACAGAACTCGCTTTGGCCGCTGTGATTACGAGTTCAAGACCGAAAGTGCCGGCAAGCTTCTGCCAGATGAATATAGCTTTCACTGGGCCTTGTGTTTTGAATGAAAGTCCCCATGATTTGAAAGTAAGGGTGGAATCATGCAAAAGACTGACAGAATTCCAGGTATTATCTGAACCAGCTAGTACAGTTTATGCATCAGGAAAAGTCACAAAGAATCCTGAAACATTGGTGGAAGAAAAGCTCATTTCCTTAAAAGATGTTTTTCAGAGGTGTAGGTCTGTTATTGGCAAAGGTGACATATATGAAGCATTGGCACGGTTTGGATTTCATTGTGGTGCTACGTTTAGGCAACTAAATGATGTATTTTGGTATGAAGATCTAAGAGAGGCAATAACAACAGTAAAAGTGAAGAGCGAAATAGCAGAAGTAATGCATGAGTATAATATCCATCCAGTTGTCCTGGATTGCTTTCTACAAATGGTAGGAATTCTGGCTACAGTTACATCAAAAAACAAAGGAGGCTTCCTTTCTGATATAAGCAGTCTCACTATTACTCGACCTTTGCAGGAAGAAATGATGATCTATGTAAAAACAAGCAACTCCACTGACAATACGATACAGTTTTGTGGGTGCTTCACGGACAAACACGGATCTGTTCTGGCCGAACTGAAAGGTGTTGAGATCACTTTTGCTAAGGAAGCTCCCAAGAAAGAAAATGATTTTCTGTTTGAAAACAAGTGGAAGGAAATAACATCGGATCAAACGATGCAAAATTTACCCAAAGCACCTAGAGTTGTAGTGTTTGCTGACAAATCTGGAATAGCACAACAGCTCAAGAATTACTTGCACAGTGAATCTAGGTTTGTCATGTACCAAGAATGGGACAAAATGTTGGTATCTAAGAAAGGAGACACAAATGCACAGAATAAAATTAACATGGAGCTGCAGGGATACCACGATGTTCTATTTATGTGGGGCATCCAGAAACTCAGCGAATCTTCACCAGAAAAAGTGGTGAAATATTCATTAAGATGTTGCGAGGCATTTCGCCAAGTGGTTCTTGCATTAAAGGAGAAGAAGTCCTCTGGTTCTGTTACAGTCATCTCTTACAGAACATCAGAAGGGAAAGTAGACCATATCAACCCAGGCTTGGCTTTGTATGGCATGAGTCGAACGTGCATGGTTGAAGTCCCCGAGATCACATTTCAGATGATAGATATCAGCTCCACAAGTGCAATAGATATCTCTGCTTTAGCAGATGTTTTAGTAAAGTATAAAGCACAAGATTATCCAGAAGTCTGGATCGACGAAGGAAGGATTTACAGTTCTGAAATTAGGCGCACACCGGTCACAGCCACTGTCTCCGGTTCACCTTCCTACCGCTTTCAGGATTCAGAACTGTATGCTTTGTATACAACAGATCCATACAATGTGAGTGAGCTCTCAGCGAAAGTTGCCAGTTCGCGGACTCAGCTCGGTAACCGCAGCATTGAGGTACAGATCGAAAAAATAAGCCTTCACTCCGAAGACTACTTTCCAGTTACTATGTCAAGCAGTGCGTTTGGAAAAACCTTATACTGGACTTCACAGACAAAAGGTAAACACAAGCTATTAGCACTGGACTTTGTGGGCACTGTGACCGCGACAGGTGTCGAAGTGAAAAAAATCAAAGTAGGAGACCAAATTGTTGCCTGTTACCCAGTGTCTGCAACTTCAAGAATTCATATTCCAGAAACAATCTGTTTCCTAACTCAGAAATTCCCGTGCTTCAAGAACGCACCGTGCATGTCGTTCTTCAGTGTGGCAAGAGTAATTCTGCATCAGACGCTGCCAGCGCCAAAACATGGAGACATCTTAGGCATTGTTTCTACTGAGCCCGAGTCAGTTTTGTGCAAAGTTCTTGCTTTTTCAGCCCAGGAATTAGGATGGAAAACAGTGACTACAAATCACGTGCCTGGTCTGTGGCAACGTGTTAATCAGTGTAATGCTCTCATTTTCTTACCTCCTCTAACTGGAATGTTTAAAGATGGCCTTTCCTGCCTTTTCCATCTTAAAGATGTTGTGCTTGTGTATGGTAATCAACAGCCAGATTGTTTAGGGTACGTGCCTGAGATGGACCACGAAAATATTCATATTCATACTGTCAATCTTATCCATATTTTCCAGAAGGCGTCTCTGATACGATCTCAGAAGGAAGTCTACTGCTGGCTTAAAACAATGAATATGAAGCAATTAAAGAACCTCCCGTATACCCTTTTCCAACAAGCGGGCGTGAAGCCAGAGGATGCTGCATCCTATTTCACTTCCAGAAGTGTCCCAGTTGCCGTGCTGAAAAATGAGCAGGACGAGAGTCAGATTTCAGATATCCTGATGAGTGAAACAGAGAGAAGACTGTTTAAGCACAATGCTGTTTATATAGTCACAGGAGGACTTACTGGCCTCGGCTTGGAAACGGTGAAATTCATAGCTCAGAATGGAGGAGGTCGAATCGTCATACTTTCACGGAGAAGCCCAAGTGCTGAGATCCAAAAGGACCTAAAAGATCTCCAGGATCGCTGTGAATGGAGCAGAGTCGTTAGCTTACAATGCAATGTTACTTCCAGTTCTGAGGTTGACAAGGCTATCAAGTCTGTTGGTAAAAGTTTCCCCAACTGTCCCATCAAAGGTGTGTTCCACAGTGCTAGGGTTTCACGTGATGGGGTTCTTGAAGTCCTCACCATGCCTCACTTTGAGGAAATTTTAAACCCAAAGGTTGCCGGGGTGATCAATCTTCACCATGCCTTACAAGGGCAGGATCTTGACCATTTTGTATGCCATTCGTGTTTCTCAACTTTTCTCGGAAACCCAACGCAGGCCAACGATGCAGCGGCCAATTCTTTCCTGGATCTTTTCTGCCATTACAGGAGAAACAGTGGCCTTGCAGGGCAGTCAATTAATTGGGGTGCCTTGAATCTTGGAACTCTGGGAGGTCAACATCCCAATCCCAACAATAATTTAGAAACCAGAGGTTTAAAGGAACTGCAAGTGAATGATGTTCACGAATACCTTAGAAAGTGCTTAATTCTCAACAATTCTCAGCAAGCAGTGGTAAAATTCAACTTCCAAAGTTTAGCATTCAATGTTTTATCTCAAACTTCGTCACTGAGGAGTCGTTTCTCTAAGCTGGTTTCTGAAGAACTGTGTAGTAATAACTCTGAGCGCACAGGTGCAGCCGTATCCCAGAAACTCGCTCTCAATGGACCTGTAAGTTATATCACCTCACTTTTGAAAAATGTGAGTAAACCAGCCCCTGGATATCTTTCACTGCATACACCACTTTCATTACTAGGCATAGATTCTACACTAGCCTTTGCTCTGAAGAATCAGATCTTTGAGGAAACAAGAGTGGAAGTGCCTCTTGCAAAATTAATTGATCCGCACTCAACTGTAGCAACATTAATCTTACATTTGAAGGAAAACTCTGATACAGCCATTTCCCGTGGAGCTGAAGGCACTGATGCTGGAAGCTGGTTGTAGGAACCCCTTCCCAGGTACCCCAATGAATTGTTGCACTGAATTTTCACACTATTCTGTCCATTTGTTCACGATGGATCTTAAAAAATACTTCAATCACCATGCTATCTATTGTTGATTCAGAATCAAAACTCTGTAGAAGACAGATCTGGGTAGGCCTAACACTGCAGACCTACGGGTGGGCTGGTGCATTAGAAGGCTTGTGGCAACAAAAATATAATTGCATGACATACTTTGCAAGTAGAGCAAGTCCATCTCATGTACATGACACTTTTCCAGTTCTTTACCAAATACTGTACATTTCAAAGCAGTGAAGCTTCTGATTCTGCAAATGATTTTATGTGCGCAAATAAGAAATGGGCAATAGGTCCAATCCTGTACATTAGGTCCTAAGGATCAAATGCACTCCTGGTGCCTCCAGCAATCTTTTTGGAAAAATGTCTTGGGTCAAAAAGTCCACTTCTGTCCTCTTAGGGGGGTGTACAGATAAATGTTCTGTTTTGAGGGCCTTCTAGCATTCTCCTCTCACTCCCCTCCCCTCTAACTTTTTTTAAAAAACTGGAGTCTAGAAGATGAAATAAGGCTTTATGTTTTTTTAAATTAAAAAACACTTTTGTAGGAACATTTTTACGCGGTAAAATCAGGGGAGCAGCCCTACAAGATTCATAGATGTGTTCAGACCTCAGACCTCTGAATATCACTCACACAGGAACAGGCTTTAACCTCTAGCATTGGTGGGTGATCTCCAGTGGTCCAGGGACTTTGGACTTTGGAGAGCCATCTATCTGCTTCGTCTGATCCTCATCCCCAAGTTCTGAACCTATAATTTTTTTAAAAAATAACAACAAAAAGCCTTTAAAAACATTGAGTGTTCACGAGTGAGCCTTTAAAGCATCACCAAATTGTCTCGACCCTCCCTAGAAACTTTTTGAATCTCTTACTCCTGACAAAGGTGGATGTCCTTGGGATGCTCCACTAGGAGTTGCTAGCATTGCCTCTGGTTCCGAGGAAGTGCATACTATCCATAGACCACGTGACCCGCTCCCCATGTATGGGATGCAGGCGTTTTCGCACCTCGGGTGATGGAACAAAGAGGTCTGGTAGCTGTCCAAGGTAAATTAATCTAGCCACAAGTGTGTGTTTCCTAAAGTGATGATAGGAGCTGGTCGCCCAAATAAATAAATGCAGGACTCCTTCCAACCCGAGGGTTCAGCTCTTGGATAGTGTATGTGAATAGATCCAGCTACAGAGGTACATACCCCAGAGGTAGTCTCTAAATGTTGTCATGTACCAGGAAGCAACTGTATAGTCACCCCAACTCTGCTCCTCTCAAGGACAGGCTCTTCCTTGACTAAGCTGCTGCTTTGTCCTTTGTGAGGACAACTTAGCATTGTGGGCTGGAAAAAAGGGGGGTTGGGTTTGTAGAACCTTGACACAGGATTTGAATCTTCAGAATGCTAGTTTGATGCTGTGTATAAATGGACAGTTGTTGTTCAGGGTGCTATAAAATGCTGCGGTTGAACTACAAAACACTGACATAGGTTTTCAGATAAATTGAAATGTAAGGGTTTGTAATATGGTTTCTCACTGATGGTTGAACTATACAGATATTGGCTGGAATCCATGAATGTTAAAGTGGATGTGTTTTCTTAATAAAAATTTCCTCTAAACTGCTCCGTTCCATTCCCAGTTTCCTGGGCTTTCTGAGGATCTCTGGGAACATCAGTACAGAGGGGTAGCAGGGTTCGGCCATGCAGAGGATACAAGCAAACAAAAGCTTCTCGGAAGAAGCATTCCATTTGAATTTTGTCTTTTAAAGTGGTGCAGTGCATATTCCCTGGCACACTATTTTTTTCTACTTCCATGGCCCCTCCAAAGAGCCAGGAATTGATTCATCAAGGAGGTTGTGAGTTTGTTTGTCTGGCTGTTTTTTGTTTTTGTTTTTTGCCATCTTGCCTTAGTAATGTTTTGTATCTTTAGCTTTTTAAATTTTGGTTCTACTGATTGTTGTTGGGTTTGTTTTTGTTCTTTATGTCATATTGTGGAACTGATTATTATTTTTCTCTGTATTTGTTCTATGCTATACTTTGTTAACCGCCCTGAGTTCCCACTGGGGAAAAACTGGTGATATATAAACATAAAAATAAATAAATAAATTTGCCAATATCCTGAGATGCCTGTCTTACTAAGCCACGTCATGATATTGGCAAATTGACCGCAAACTACCAGGGAGCAAATAGAGCCATTTGGGGCCTGTATGCCTAGATGCCCTAAGCACATCCAATCTCGTCTGATTTCGGAAGCTAAGCAGGGTCGGCCCTGGTTAATACTTGGATGGGAGACTACCAGGGAATACCAGGTGCTGTAGGCACCTGGAGTAGGAACTGGCAAGCCACTCCAGTATTCCTGCCGAGAAAACTCCATGGACATGGGGTCACAAAGGGTCGGTCACAACTGTAACAACACAACACACACACACACACACATGCCATTTGGATGTAAGGAACGCATACCACACCTCACCTCCTTCCAATCCGATTTACTGCAATCCAGCTCTCTTCTTTCAGGCCATGTAGACAAGCTGTTATGTTTTGGAATTTCATATACACAAAGGACAAGAGTACTTAACCATCTTGACAGTAAAGACCAAGTTTAATGTTTGAAAATCATAGGGAATTAATGTCTGTTTGGGTCAAAAACATATCATTTGTAAAAGAATGTCATTCATCAGTATTCTTCTAGTAAACGCTCTAGTAAACTACTCTCTCTTCCCATGTCATTATGGGACACTTAAGAGTGTGATCAGATGATGACATAAAATGCACTGGTTTGTGCTGGAAAGGGTCACTTCCAGGATGTAATCAAAAGGGGCAATTTAAAGCAGCCCTTCCATCTTTTCCCAGTCATATTAGACACAGTTGGAGGGGGAAAACAGCTTGATCAAAATACTCCAGACAGAGGACCAAGCAGGTTTGCAATGTGCAACAATGCTGTCTGGCAGCCAGAAAACAATGGATCAGACTGTCGTCAGCATTCCAAACGGCAGTTAAAATAACCTTGTACCTTTACTATTAGAATATAGCCTTTTATTTTGTCCAAATTGGAAGGACGGGGTTTGCTACGGAGTAACAGGTCCACCCGAGTTGCATGTGACCTTATGCCAGAAGCACAGCAAAGATTCCATGCAGAAGTCAACCGAGACTACTGCAGTAGAGTTTAAAAACTGTTAAGAAAATAACAATCACTGCAAGGACGCCCGTTCCCCCCTTTTGCATCAGATCTCCTTCCCCAAATTTATATTTGATGGCTATTATAATTCCAGGTACAAAAGCAGCAGGCTAAGAATAGCCAGGTGTTAAGAAACAATGGCTTCACATATTGTTACACCGTGTGGCCTCAAACAGACATTGAGCAACCGCTGTTCCTTTCTGCATGAACGTGGAGTGCACTAGAACACTGGTTCTCAACCTGTGGGTTCCCAGATGTTCTTGGACTGCAACTCCCAGAAACCCCTTCCAGCACAGTGAGTGGCGGAGGCTTCTGGGAGTTGCAGTCCAGGAACATCTTGGACCCAGAGGTTGAGAACCGCTGCACTAGACTATGTGTCAAAAAACCCAAAAGATTGAAGAAGTATACCACAACATATGAGCTTGTTAATATTTGCTCCCATGAAACAAAACAGTTGCATTATAATCAGACATTCTGTGGCAGAGGGGATACAAACATTGCTGAAAAATTAATGGTTCAAGGGCGTAGTATCTCAAGCACAACTGAACCCATCGATTTGGGTGAATGGACTATGTGATCAAAAGCCTTCAGAGTAACTCTTCCTCATCTTACAGTGCAGATTGTAATGCTTTACTTTTCCACGCTGGGAAGCAGGCAACTACATAATGCTCCCATCTAATAAAACGAAGCCCTTTGATGGTGGCTGAATTTTTGTGACCTTTAGTAATCTACTCCCTGTTTGACAAACCAGCACAAAAGCCAAAAAATGTTAAAAACACAGGAATAAATATGAGACCATGCAGAGTCCCAAACAGTATCACCAGGGACATGACCTTAAAAAAGGTTCTAAAGACATAACTGGATGACATGGATAAAACAAGGACTCCCACAAGGGTGGAAATGGATGCCTGCAAAACAGGGTAACCAAGGTGGTACACAGCATCCACTGCCTTGTCGTCCACACTGGGTTTGTCACTAGAAACAAAGGCGTAAGATATATGAGCAGAGTAATCTACCGAGAACCCTATGCAAATAACAAGGTTGATCATGGATATGGAGTCAAGGGTTACATCCCAATAGGCCATGAAACCAGTCACACCCACAATGACGGATGCAATGGCAAATGTTACCCACAAAGAGCAAAGAGGATTGGGAATGAGAAGCAAAGAAATAAATAACATGGTTCCAGTAGCAATCAGAATGTTCTGAATGGTGTTTTGAACGATCACAAGGTACTGATCAAAGTATATGAAGCTTGGGTGATAAACCATCAATGGTATCTTGCAGTCTTTAGCAAGCTTTCTCAGTTGATTTAAGAGATTTTGCTCATCCACTGCAGTAGAAACATTGACTGTCTGTATGAAGAACCGTGAGGCTGATATTTCTGTAGCGCTAAAATTCAAATCCAACTCAAAATCTGGGTTTGCTGTAAACAGGGCGGGTAGATTGCTGATGAAAGCAGTCTGTTCATTTATATTTATGGACATTTGTTGGGCCAAGGTTTCATAACTTCTCAGCCATGATAGTGATAAACTCTTGTCCACATAAGATGAGCTTTCTAGTGCATCCATGCAGGTCTCAAGGTCTGCACGGACAGACGGATCCCAATATGATATGCTTTCAGTAACCACAACCATCACTCTTGGACCGTATTTGGAAAAATATAACTCCTCCCAATCATAATACTGAATGACATAAGAATTATCTACAGCTAAGTGCCGAACATTTAAACCCTCTTCAACTCGAGTGCATCCATAAATGCTACTGCCCACATACAGGAGATACAGAATCACCACAAACACCTTGGTCCACTTGTGCATGAGGAACGGGCCATAATGATTTCTAAAGAACGCATTCATGGGATGGTCGGTCTCCGCTCCAGTGGACTCATCAAACGATCCTCCAATGCAGCACATATTGTACAGGTGGCTCTGAGACTCTTGAGGTTCATCTTTCACCTTCATGAAGGTGAGCCAATGTCGGTTGCCTTCTTCTCTTTGGCCATTGAGGGCCAAGACAGCCCCAAGGAATGTCAGGTTAAACAAGTAGCAGAAAACAAAGGCTGTCCCTGTGTAGATGCAAAACGACTGAATGGATGGGAAGGAGCTTCCAATCCCGGTGTAAAAGGCTAAAACATCCGTGACAGTCGTGATGGTGATTGACACAGCTGCTTCTGCATAGGTGTCCGCCATCCGATCTGGGACGCTGTCCTTGACTTTGGTATGTTGCCAACAAGACACCATGACGAACAAGTCATCAACCCCAACTCCTGAAGAAGGACAAAAGGCATGACATGTCATTTTCTACATGCCACGGGAAAATAGGAAATATATAGAAGAACATGCTTACTGATCAGCATTTAATTGTTTATTTGTTGGCTAAAATCTTGTACAGTGTGAGGTGTGCCTTGGCGATGACATCAACTCCAATTTATTTATTTATTATTTATTAATTTCATTTCTGTACCGCCCATCTTCCAGCAGGAACTCTGGGCGGTTTACAACAGGATTAAAATAGACAATACAATACAACGACAAAATCAGATAAACCCAAAGCAATAAGAGGGAACACCCTCAGTAAGAGGCGTCAAAAGGGCAGGGGGGGAGGGGGGAAGAAAAAAAAGAAAAAAGGCGACCGAAGGGAATGGGAAATCACAACTAATTACAGTGGACCCTCATATAACAAACAGTATGTATAACATAAAATCTGTACAACATAAAAAATTCCAGAGACGGGAAATTTGCTTAACAGAATGGCCCATTTTGGAGATGTAAAACTGCAAGTAACTAATTTGAAAAGTAATTTTCCAAACCCTGGAAGTTAAAGAGAGAGGGACTATGTCGAGTTTTGGTGGAGGCAAATGCATGCCATGCCATCTGAAAGAGTGTATACCTCTTCTCTGTCAGTGATGAATAAGGAAATGGGACAATGCCCAGCAATGAACAAGCAGAGTAAGGAAATAGGACAATGTTAAGTTTTGCTGCAGGCAAAGGAATGTAGGTTAGTTGATTATAAAGGTTATAAATGCCTGGTTCAGATGGCAGTGAGCAAGATCAAAACTGTGCATGTGGAAAAATGCATGTCAATTTGTAGAATTTAACTGTTAGTAAAGAAATAAAAAGGAAGTGTGTGTGTGTGTGTGTGTGTGTGTGTGTGTGTGTGTGTGTGTGTG
>JAHTLZ010003542.1:68250041-68269621 GCA_023846285.1 Phrynocephalus versicolor
ATGTCTCTCTACCTCCAAGATGCGTTGCTTGAGGATTTGTTTAGCCATCTCATAGCCTACTTGTATAAGGCACTCCATTGAGAGACCATAAGTTTTAAGTTTAAGGGATAGGGCTCTCTTCCATGTTGAGTGGTAATTGTCTACAAATAGTAAAGAGGTTAGGGTTCTTGGGAGAAAAATTAATTTCAGCCAAAAATTGAAGATGGCTAGCCAAGCCCTAACTTCCACTTTCATGAATCCCACTTCTAACCTAAGGGCTGCATTAGGCACACAACGGGGAACTTGTAGGATAGCTCTCAAAATTTTTGATTGAACTACTTCCAAGGGTATGAAAGAAGGATAAGGGCCCAATTGTGCTCCATAAAGAAGTTGGCTGAGCGGTTTAGTGTGAAATAGTTTCAAAGCTGCTGGAATATTTTGCCCCCCTCTGGTATAGAAAAATTTTATTATCGAAGAGGAAGCTCGCTGAGCTGATTGCACAACATGTGCTGCATGCTCCTTATGTGATCCATTGCATTGAAGGACCACTCCCAGATATTTAAAGGTCCTTGTCTGTTCAATGTTATGGTTATCTATCGATTTTATCACTGAGTTGGGACATTTTCAGGTAGCACAAGTAAAAGATTCCAAATCCTTACAAGGTACAGTCTTGGAAGAAAATAATTGTTATGCTCTGTTGAGTTCCAACAGTATTATTCTCTCCAGTTAAAAATATACAGGACTGAATCCTAAGAAGGATAATTTCTCGAGAAAATAGCAAATCTAGAACTCCTGCCACAGCTGAAGAGATAAATACAGTACATGGATGTTCCTGTTGATTTACAATGTGGTAAAAAGCATAAAGAACTTAGGCGCTCATTTACTTACCAAGTATAAGAAATGGTGAATTGGCTGCTGTGATATTAAATGGCACACCACAGAAGAGCAGTAATCCAAAACTGCTGATGACAGACAAGCCAGATGCCAGCACCCCAAAAAATGCAACCCACACTTTTGTTCGCACACAGTCTATCCTGCAAAAAAGGTTAAGAAGAACTTGGCTGGATTCAGGTGCATTTGCTGAATTTATTTACAGAACAAAATACAGCACACAGCTGCTGTACAAGATTGTTGTTCAGTTGTTAAGGCATGTCTAACTCTTTGTGACCCCCATGGGCCATACTCTTCACCATCACAAAATAGAAATGAGAAGTTTGGAACACAAGCTAAATGGTTCAGCTAGCTCTTGCGGAAGGAGAGTAAATATGGGGCCAGCCCTGGAGGGAGGTCCAAAGTCTGGGAGCAGTGAAAGAGAAGGCCTCTCCTGTCTACCCACCAAGTGCACCTCTGAAGATAGTGGGGGCCAAGAGAAAGGCCTGTCTTGATTATCTTAGCATTTTAAATTACAGATAACTTCAGAAAAATCCTTTGCCAGTGCAGGATTCACCCTCCAGAAATAATAATGAATGTGAAATACAGTGGACCCTTGTATAACAAATAGTTTGTATAACATAAAATCTGTACAACAGAAAAAATTCCGGAGATAGGGGAAATTTGCTTATCATAATCGCCTATGGGGCAAATCTCATTCTGTACAATATAAAATGGGATTTTCAATGCATTCCTATGGGAAATGTATATAAAGGAAATTTTGCTTAACATAATTTCATTTGGAACGAATTAATTCCTTTATACAAGGTACCACTGTAGATTTAAGATATTTTGATGCAGATAAATGCTCAATGCATGCTATGTATGACCTAGCTGCAGAATTTCTGTCTCCTACAAATTAAGAGGCTTTTTTACCTTGCACATGATACAATTGAAAAAGATATTGTTAAAAAATAGGCAACAGAGACCAGTGGCATCACATCCATTGCAAGGTTTTTCAGTTCCTTCTGTCTGGACAATGATGTAAAATAGACTACCTACCAAGTAGAGAGAAAAGGAAAAATTCAAATTATCAAATATTTTCTTGCCAAGCATTTATTTTAATGCTCTCAAGTATTTAAAAGATAGGACAGAAAATAAACATACGATTAGCAAACGTTCACATTGCTACTAGTGCATTTCAAAAGTATGTTGAGAGAAGACTCCAAAGGCAGAAACCTCCATCCATGGAGAAGCCTCTAACAATGTCTATAATCTGAAAACATTCATTTGCCCAGTTTCGCCAGCTATCTAATTTCAGGTGGTAAGTAAATAAAATCGAGCCTGATAAAACTAATAATTGCATCATTACTGATATCACCTACTAAAGCGGGTGGATGGACTGAGTTCAATGTTAGGAATGTCATGAATTGCTTTCATGACTCTTCCTCTCAAGGAATGCATGGTTTCTTTTAATGATTATACATTTGATAGCAACGAGCATCAAAACTAAGACCGCAAACAGTCAATAAATGATGGCCCACCGAGGTGTGGTAAATGAATATGCTCGTTTGTTTTTTAAAAAAAAATAAAACTGCAGTCCGGTTCTCATTTACCTGGATGGAGGACAAGTTCAAGGAGCCCAGCACGCCCGGGATGCGCTCGAGGAAGGCGCCCAGCCACCGCTGGCTGGCCTCCCTCCGGGCCGGGCGGTCCTCCTGCAGGTAATAGAGGAGGCGCAGGGCTTTGGCGGCCCGCACGGGGCGCGCCACCTCCGGCCCGGGGCCCAAGGCCACGCCGCCCAGGAAGGGCCCCAGGAAGAGGCGCCCCTGGAAGAGCGGGAAGGTGAGGTTGGGCAGCAGCGCTTCGAGGCGCGCTTCGTCGCCCTGCACGGCGCCCAGCAGTGGGTTGGCGCTCCAGCAGGCGCCGCGGCGGCGCGCGCAAAGGTCCTCGAAGGCCTCTCCGGCGGAGCGGATCCCCCGCACGGCCGCGTCCAGCGCCAGCAGCTCGGCGAAGGCGGCCTTGGTGAGGAGCGAGTCGCGGTCGCCGCTGGCCGCCACCAGGAGGGTGGCGTAGGTGCCCAGGGTGGTCAGCCTCTGGGGCGAGAACCGCTCGGCGTCGTCGGTGGGGAAGCGCGCCTGGACGAAGCGCCGCTCCTTCTTGGCGGGGCCATTGGTGGGCGTGAACTGTTCCTCCAGGTCGTTGGTCTCATGCATGGACAGGAAGACGAAGCCGGCGCCCAAGGCGGCCGAGAGCACCACGGGCAGCAGCAGGAAGGGCCACGGGTAGGCGCCCACCCAGCCGCCCAGCGCCCGGAAGGAGCGCGAGAGGGGCTGTTCAATGCAGTCGGTGTGGCAGCTCCGGGTCGCCATTGGCTCCCTCTACTCGCCTGGGCCAGCGCAGGATCCCAGCCGCTGCCCGGCCGAAGGTTAACTGTTGCGCCCGCGGTGGCCCCATCGGTTGCCGAGCGGTCGTTTGCTTCTTGGCGTGGGCGCGTTCCAAGGCTGGCTACCCTGTTGCGGATGCAGTCCGCGGAACTCAACGGCGACTTCCTGAAGGGGCGAGAGGGCACCTTCGCCTTTCGGGCTGAAATTCAGGGCGTTCCGAACCACGCCGAACCAAACCGCCCAGATGCCAAAATGAACGTAGGCTGGGCCTCCTGCCAAAGGGGAGCATTTCAAAAACGGCTTGCCCACCTCCAGTGGAATGTTTCCGTTAGTTCCACCCTTCAAACGGTCCTGGGCCAGCCTCCAGGATGGATGCAAATAGGATTCCCAATGCCAGCCGAGGACATCCCAACTTTTTGCCCCAAGTTCCTCTTGGGAGGGAAATATTCACAGAGGGTTGCCAGAAACTGAAGGACAAATCAAGAAGGACATGATTCAAGAGGAATGGCTGCCATCTTATATCTGGGGAACATCAGCAAGCGGAATTTGTTGGCATGTCTCTTTGCTTCAGAGTTAGGTGTTACTCACTGCCAAACAATTCCATCATTACCAGCTCTGCCCAGGTCCTGAAGAAGGGTCAGGCTTCTTCCCCTTGACTTGATGCTTCCAGAGATGAATCAGGGATGCCTCAGAATGCAAATCACCTGGGATCAGGAAGAGAAGTTTTCTTATGTGATTCGCTTTACAATTTAGTTGGCCACTGTCAGAGGCAAGATGGTGGACTGGCTAATTCATTACCCTGAACAGTGTCTTCCTTTAGGAATCTAAGGCCTGGTTTCATAGGAGATTGATCCCGGTTTGATGGAGCCACACCTGAGACCAGTACCAAATGATGTGACAGTAGTGTACTGGGTTTCCCCTTTGTTTATGACCAAATATTCTCTGTGCTGAAATACTTTCCCACTGCTGATCACAAACTGGATAACAAATTTAAATCTTTGTCAAGGGATAATCTTTGCCGCAGTGGGTAGAGCATCAGATTAGGATTTGGGAGACCTGAGTTCAAATCCCCACTGAGTCATAGAAAGTCATTTGGGGAAGACACTCCATGAATATATATGATATATCTTGAAAATCTATTTAGGCTTGTCATAACTTGACTGCATGTAACAACCACTATTTTGCTCCTTGGCCCAGGTTCCCCCTCCTCATGTACTCATGTAATTTAAATACATTTAAATTTAAAATAAAATAAAATAAAGGTGCACATTTATATTGAAAATACAACAAGCACAGGTCACAAACACTAGTAGTCACCATTGATGGGGACTAAAACCTAGGCAATGTAACCAATCTCTTTTTCCTCTGGTGTGGTGGTTCAGCAGACTAGAGTACTGAAGCTGTGGGCTGCTAAATTGGCAGCTTCGCGATTCAAATCCTGGGTGCCACGCAGTGGAGTGAGTTCCCATTATTGATCTCAGCTCCTGCCAACCTAGCAGTTTGAAAGCATGTAAATGGAAGTAGGTTAGAACCATGGTTATGGGGTGTGAATATTGAGAAAGAAAAGGTGATCAAAATGGAGTCTCTGGTTGTTTAAACAGGTGGTGGTTGAAGGCGTGTTGGACCCATTGGACCTTGAGTTAATAATGACTGTTGTTTTATAAGAACATAAGAAGAGCCATGCTGGATCAGGCCAAAGGCCCATCTAGTCCAGCTTCCTGTATCTCACAGCGGCCCCACCAGATGCGTTTGGGAGCGCATGAGACTAGATATCTGTCTCCTGATACCACTCCCCTGCATCTGGCCCTTGAAGTACCCTGGTTTCTCCATCATGGTTTGTAACCTGTGATGGACTTTTCCTCCAGGAATCTGTCCAATCCCCTTTTGAAGGCATCCAGGCTAGATGCCATCACCACATCCTGTGGCAGGGAGTTCCATAGACTTACAACACGTTGGGTGAAAAAATATTTTCTTTTGTCAGTTCTTACTCTCCCAGCCCTCAATTTGAGTGTATGTCCCCTAGTTCTGGTATTTTGGGAGAGGGAGAAGAGCGTCCCTCTATCCACTTTACTCATACCCTGCATTATTTTGTATGTCTCAATCATATCCCCCCTCAAGCGCCTTTTTTCCAGACTAAAGAGGCCCAAATGTTTTAGCCTTTCTTCATAAGGGAGGTGCCCCAGCCCAGTAATCATTTTAGTTGCTCTCTTCTGCACCTTTTCCAGTTCCACTATGTCTTTCTTGAGATGCGGTGACCAGAATTGTACACAATACTCCAGGTGGGGCCTTACTATTGTTTTGTATAATGGCATTATAATGTTGGCTGTTTTATGTTCAATCCCCTTTTTGATAATCCCTAGCATGGAATTGGCCTTCTTCACCGCTGCCACACATTGGGGAGACACCTTCATGGAGCTGTCCACCAACACACCAAGATCTCTTTCCTGATCCATCGCGGATAACTCAGAGCCCATGAGTTGATAGATGAAGTTTGGATTTTTTGCCCCAATATGCATTACTTTACATTTGGTTACATTAAAACACATTTGCCATTTTTCAGCCCATTCCCCCAGTTTGGAGAGATCCTTCTGGAGCTCTTCACAATCTTCTCTGGTTTTTACCACACGGAAAAGTTTTGTGTCATCTGCAAACTTGGCCACCTCACCGTTTATCCCTGTCTCCAGGTCATTTATGAACAGATTGAAAAGCACCGGTCCCAGGACATAGCCCTGGGGCACACCGCTTTTCACTTCTCTCCATTGTGAAAATTTCCCATTGACACCTACTCTTTGTTTCCGGGATCTCAACCAGTTCTCAATCCATAAGAGGACCTGTCCTCTTATCCCCTGACTGTGCAATTTTCTCAGCAGCCTTTGGTGAGGGACTGTGTCAAAAGCCTTTTGAAAATCCAGATAGACTATATCTACCGGTTCACCCAAATCCACGTGCCTGTTGACTTTTTCAAAAAATTCTAAAAGGTTTGTCAGACAAGATTTACCCTTACAGAAGCCATGCTGATTTTCTCTCAGCAAGGTTTGTTCTTTTATGTGTTTTAAGATTTTCTCTTGGATGAGGCTTTCCACCATCTTCCCTGGGACAGATGTAAGGCTAACTGGCCTGTAGTTTCCTGGGTCCCCCCTCCTTCCTTTTTTAAAAATTGGTGTGACATCTGCCATCCTCCAGTCCTCCGGCACTGCGGCCGTTTTAAGAGACAAGTTGCATATAACCGTTAAGAGATCTGCAATTTCATTTCTCAGTTCCCTAATGACCCTTGGGTGGATGCCATCTGGGCCCGGTGACTTGTTAATCCTCAATTTATCGATTAGTCCTAAAACCTCCTCTCTTTTAATCTGTATTTGATTTAATTCTTTAGTCAAGAGGGGCGGCTCAGGCAGCGGAATCCGCTCAAGGTCCTCTGTCGTGAAGACAGACGCAAAGAACTCATTCAGTTTCTCTGCAATGTCCAAGTCCTACCCGGCAATTAAGATTGAGCCAGGGGGCCCTTTTGAAAGAGCCATCCCTCAAGGAGGTGAGAGGGATGGCCTGTAGACATAGGGCTTTCTCGGCAGCTGCTCCCAAGCTATGGAATGCCCTCCCGATCGAGATCCGCCTGGCGCCAACACTGATTACATTCCGGCGCCAGGTAAAAATGTTCCTGTTCCAGAAGGTTTTTAATTGATATAATATAGATTGTGGGTCCGCTGATGACAATTTTAGAATAATGATTTTACTGTAAGGTTTTATTGATGATTTATTGATATTTTACTTTTAACTATTTTAAATTGTTTTATTTTTTGGATTGTAAGCCGCCCAGAGACCTTTGGGTAGTGGGCGGCATATAAGTTAAATAAATAAATAAATAAATAAATAAATAAATAAATAAATAAGTCTTCCTTAACCTCCCCATTTCCTCCCTCACCATCCAGAGGGCCAACTGGTTCTCTGGCAGGTTTTCTACTTCTAACATATTTAAAGAAGCTTTTATTATTACCCTTTATGTTGCTAGCTATGCGTTCCTCAAAATCTTTCTTTGCCTCCCTTATCATCATCTTACATTTCTTTTGCCAGAGTTTGTGTTCCTTTTTATTTTCCTCATTTGGGGAGGATTTCCATTTACAGAAAGACCTCTCCTTGTGCTTTAGAGCCTCTCTAACTCCACTCGTTAAACATGCCGGTGTCCTCTTGGACTTAAATGAGCTCTTCTTTCTTTGTGGTATACACTTTTGCTGGGCCTCTATTATTGTTGTTTTAAACAGGCTCCATGCACTCTGAAGAGATTGGATTCTTCTAACCTTCCCCTTCAATTTCTCTCTAACTAGTTTCCTCATCTGAGGGAAGTTTGCCCTTTGAAAATCAAGGGTTTTTATGTCTGATTTGGTTGACACTGTTCCTCCTCATAAGATATTATGTCAGGTAAGGTGGGCCTAGATGGGTGATGTGGAGAAGATAAGAACCCTCATAGGGACTAATACCAGAAAAGGGGAGATAAACGAGGATCAGTTTTTAACCCCCAGCCTTGATTGTGGCTGTTACATGTTCAACTGCCTTTTTAAAAAAAGATAAATTAGCAGATGCAGAATGCTATTATTGAAGCCTTTGGTTTTATCACTTTTCTAGTGAACCAAAAAACAAAACCATCCAAATTATCAACCAAGAGACAAGATTCTTTTAAATCTTGGGATTCATTAATTTTTTCAAAAACATTTTTCTTTGTGGGGGCGGAATCCATGTTTTAAATGGATGCTAATTTCTTTAAAAAAAAAGTGACATTTTCCAAATAAGTGCAGGTGGACCACCAGGTAAAATTTGCACTCAACTTTGCTTTAGTGGCATCAGCTGGCACCAAGCGGGGCTGAACACATCCTCCACCTGAACAAGCCCTATCATAAACTATCTTCTCCGTTGAATTGAAGTCTATTATTATAGTACTTGGTGGTGTTTTCTGAATTTTTTTAAAAAAATCAGAATTACTTCTTATAACCAGAAATCGCAGAAACAGAGAAACATTTAATATATCTTTTAATAAACACCTTTTGCATCAAGAAGCAATGTTGTGAAACTTGTTTATCATGTTGTATAAGCTAGATCGTCTTATCATGCAAATTTCCCCGGAGATAGGGGAAATTTGCTTAACATAATCGCCTATGGGGAGAATCTGTATAACATAAAAATGGGATTACTCCCTTTTCAATGCATTCCTATGGGAATTTGTATAAAGGAAAATTTGCTTAACATAATTTCATTTGGAACGAATTAATTCCTTTATACAAGGTACCACTGTAATGGTATCCAAGGGCATCAGAAGTGGAGAGTGGTCCTTCCCAAATTTGTATTATGAGATTCCCTGTTTCTCTTCCTTTTTTCTTAAGAAGGGTGTGCCATGGTCTTCTAGCAGGTCAATGTAAAGGAGGATTAGTTACATTCATTATTCAAGTAAGTTGGAGGATTTATACCAACATCAAACATTTCTAAGTAATTTGATCAGACCTGTCAAAGGAAATGGCAGCCGTGGGGAGCTGCTATGTCTGAAGAAGTGGACGTGTCCACGAAACGTTACATTAAAATATGTAAAATAAGTTAGTCTTTAAGGTGCCACTTTTTTGTCTTTTGTGTTGTGTTGTTTTATTTTTTGTTTATTTTTTTGGCTGAAATTATTGAAAAGACACAGTTACCCTCCCTGAAACAAGAAGGTTGGTCATTTTCAGCCTGCCACTAGATAGCACCAAAGGTCTGCTTATCGGTAGAAAAGAAGCTTTCCGGTCCCTTGCAGGAACCCTGTAACTTCTGCCGGGATTTGAAGGGCATAACACTGATTTTTTTCCACCTTCTACAAGAGTGACACAATGCCCAATGCTCTCTGTCTTTTTTAATCCATAAAGTTCCTAATCTATGGAGGTCACCTCAGATCTGCCACTAACTTGGTAGTACTGTATAGAGATGGGAAATGCTTCATGTCTTACACCAAAAGAAAGGTGTTCTAGATTTCTCCACTTTTTAAAGGAGTAGTGTAAAAAGAAAGACTATATTCTGGATTTGAGCACCTTGGCTACTAGTGTAGAGTCTGACTTTGTTCATCTTTTGAAGCTATGTATTCTCAGGGTTTTGTTTTGTTTTTGTTTTGTTCATCCATTTATTTCTTTAGCACTGTCAGTGTCAAGAGGACAATTCTGCTTCCAGTAGTATAAAATCTAAAATTATCCACGGGAAATATAACAGGAAAAAGGAAGGGAGAGAGAGAGAGACAGGAATAGACAAAGGAATAATATATTTTATGCAGATTCAATAACTTGGGTTTAGTTCCTATTCTGGTATTGTATAAGTTTTTTTTAACAAAAGACAAATTTTAAGGAGGAATTAAATAACTGGTGGACATTTTTAGTGTCTCAGTACTGATGTAGCATTAAAATCAAACAGGTAAAGCCCTTTTTCCTAGAGAAGTGGGTAGGTCAAACACCTGTGCAATTTGACATTGTGTATTAATATCCTATCTATCTATCTATCTATCTATCTATCTATCTATCTATCTATCTATCTATCTATCTATCTATCTATCTATCTATCTATCTATCTATCATTTTTGTATCTCACATTTCTCCTGAAAAATAACCAAGGTGACTTAGAGATAATAAAAAAGAAACAATATTAAAAGCAAAACTGTACATTATTACAATACAGTATTTAAAAAGAATCAAACACAACATTAAAACTCATAGAAAAAAAGCAGTATTAAAAACACATTAAAACAGCAGAAATACAACAGTCCCTTTAAAAATTCCCCTTAGCCAGCCAGTCAACAAAAGAAAGCCTGCATGAAGAGAAAAGGCCTTGGCCTGCCTATGGAAGGAAAGCAAAGGTGTGGTAAGCCTGGTCTCTTTATGAGATGGATGTCAAAAGTCAGAGAACAGCAACAGAGGAGCCCCCTGCTGTGTCCCTATCAGAAGCTAACCCCAAGTGCTCTGAAAACACTGTTGTCTAAAGAAATCTGGGAAAATCCTTTTGTGATCTTGTGTGGGTGAGATCTATGACAGCTTGAAGCAGGACTAGCCACACCAAACATCACATTGGTCTTCAATGTTGACAAAATCTTGCAGAAACTTTACCCTATCAGTAAGCAATTGCTGCCAATTTTATGTCCATATTCATTGTGCTGAGAATGACATGTTACCATGGACTTGCAGCACATTTATGAACTCACACATGTTTAGAGACACAGCCCTAAGGAATTTTTCAACAATGGCAATAGTGTGTCTTGATACTGATTGGGCTGAGTATATCACACTCACACAGGGCTATTCACATGGGGAATTTGTTGGGCACAAAAGAATAAAAGGATAGCAAAGGCTCAACAATAATTTATAAAACTGGTATTTCATATACTGTACAGTATTTTTAAATGTTTCCCAAGGAGTTAAAATGTTTGGCAAGGGAGGAGTTAACTGCTTTCTTTCACAGTCATGGAATGCTAAGACAGAGTCAAAAAGCATCAATTACTATATAGAATGTTGCCCTTTCCTAACAGAGCAATCAATTTCATTTTTTTCTGGCTTGAAAATGCTAATTGCTAAAGGTGCAGGAGAGCCAAGAATGGGTTAATTTATGTGAAATTAAAAGAAAAAGAAAAAAAAAAGAAAAGGAGACAGGGATACTTCCCCCCTTGTATGCAAATTTTATCTTATGAATGTATTTGATCTGTCTTTAAATGGCCATAGGTTCAGGTAGCTTGGTTCTGCATGGAGCAAAAACAGGGTTACTTTTAAAAAATCATAGCTCGAAAACCTTTTTCCCAAATGTGTCCAAATGTGGCAAAGAGCAGGAGCAGAGAGTCTACCCCAATGGTACCACATTTAGTGCTGATTTGAGGCCCATTTTTGTGTTATAATGTTTTTCCTTTGGACTGCTACCCTTTTTAGAGTTACCTGGTAGAATGTGTTTTTTTCTCAGCTGCTTAGTTATAATGTATCACCACCAACTGAGTGCAAGTTAAGCAGATTTGTTTATTTATTTATCTATTATTTATTTACTTATTCAATTCATAATCTGCACATCTATCCCAGGGACCATTTTGGGCAGTGAACAACACATTTAAAAAAAATCAACCAACAAAAATACATACAGTATTATAATACACAAAATATAAAAATAAAGCCAAAATCAAACTAAGGACAATCATTGACAAAAATCGACCAGATAAGAAATAAAAAGAAGAAACAAGAGGAAAAGAAACCAGAGGTGGATAAGATGGATCATAGTTAAGTGTCGTTGTCAACTAGATATTTGGGGAAGGTCAATCTATAAAACCAGGTCTTAAGCTGGCATTTAAATATTTGCAGTGTAGGAGCCAGGTGGATTTCCATGGGTAGACAATTCCAAAGTTGAGGGGCAACTACTGAGAAGGCCTGACTCCTCACCATCCCCTTTCAAGCCTCTCTTGGAGTTGGTACCCTGAAATATCCTGCTTGGGATGAACGAGTGACCTGTTTTATAGCTCCCTCACCCAGTACTGGTGGTGCATTAGCAGGCCATTAATCTACAGCATGTATTAATTCTTGATTAAGGCCATATCTCCCTGTACAAGCCTCCCCCCTCTGTGTATATTAAGACCCTCAGGACACTACCTCCTCTCAGTTCCCCCATTCTCATGGGCATGTTTGGTTGAGGAGATGAGACAGGGCTTTTTCTGTGGCTGATCCTACATTACTGAACATCCCTTTGCCTTCTGCCAGCAGGTGAAAAGTACCTCTTAAGGGAGGTTTTTGGGGAGCAGGAGGTTTTTTTAATTTTTAATTTTATCGTTTAACAGTAATGCTTTAGATATACATACATAGTTTCAAATCCTGCTCAATTGTTAATCAATTGTTGATTTTATATTTTTTTGGCATGTCACATTAAATCTCCATGAGGTGGAAAAGGTGATATAAAAATGAATGAATGGGTGGATTTTCTTTTGCCATGTAGGATTCATTGATGGATGCTGTCATCTTTCCTACACTATCACTGCTCCTAAGTCCAGAGGGGTGACAATAGTTTGGACAGGTGTGTGTGACTATGTGCGAGCTACATAGCATTCCATGTTCCAAGTAAACTGGAGCTTAATCCTATATCTTACTCAAAACTTTAGTTAGTTATCATAAACCTCATTGGGAAATGGCTGCTGGTTAAGAAATTATCCCGCAGCACTTGCTGTTGCAATCCAGAATCATGTGACACAACAGGAAATGAGACTTGAAATACAAGAGTGAATGCTGGCACTAATTTCTTAAACTGTGGCATTTGTCCAGTGAGATCTGTGCCATTTACATTAGGATGGCATAAAAACATGATAGGAGCTTGGTCCCTGTCTACTTACATATAAGTGATTAAAGTTTAAAGAGGAATGTTTGTGTTTTTGGTAGGGTGAGAAGAAATGTAAGAGGTATCAGTGGGTGTGTATTACAAGAAATGAAAAACCTGGAGCTCTTCCTTCTTTTGCAGTATCTGTTATCTCAGAGGCAGGATTTGTTTTGTCAGATGTAAATCATACTGCATCCGAGTAGTGCATACTCAAGGTAAGTGAACATAGGACCGAAGTTTCTTTGCTATAATGGATGTATAAACTAGAGTGAAAAGATCAGCTTTTTGATACTTTTTAAATCTGACTACCTATCTGTAATTGATGATTGAATGACTGCACTCTGTTTTGCTTTGAATGATTTATCTTGATGTAGGTTTTATTTAATATGCATATAATAATGGGCAGCTAGTTGGAAACAGCAGAATTCTGTGACCACAAGCACTTTTAAGGATTGTCACAGTTATTACCTGTCAAGGTAATTTTGCTAGAAATGGTGATTGTGCCTAACAGCTGCTTTTGTCTGTGGTTTCTTCCATTCTTTTTATTTTTAAATATGTTTGGAGATAAATGTGTATAGAATGAAGTTGAGTATAATTGGCTCACCTTTCAGTTTAGGCGTGTGTCTCTTTAATAGACACAGAACAGGAATCTTGTAAATTGAGTTCTAACACATAGAAAAGCCAACTGATAGAGATCGTGACTTAAGGGCAGTCTTGTTTTGTAAGTCAAATAGTGACTTCCAGCATTTATCAGAGCGGGATTGTTGTGACATCATGAATATCATATTTTAAAATGAGGTTTCTATCTACGTGAAAGTGCAAGGCTCAAGTGGAGTGGATGTCAGAAAGCTTATATGGAATGCTCTGCAATGTGAATTAGTTTCGCATCAAGAACTTTAGCTGTTTTATCCCATCTGTGTGAAGAAAAAAGTAAGAGAAGAGGAAGGTGTGCACTCAGGCAGCATTTCTTAAAGCTACAGATGATGGATTGGGATATACTCATTCAAATCAATATAATGTAGTCACAGTGACTGATTTCATGGCCATACTTATCAGTGGATCTGGGAGAAGCCTGACACAGTCTGGTTCCAGTTCAGACTGTGGGCTGGTTGATTGAGGTGTGGAGATCTGCATTTTGGGACTTCAGCTCCCCAAGCCAAGCAAAGGAAGGTGATTGGCTTGTGTACAGTCCCCTAGTGCTTAAAGCACTCTCTGGGTGGTTTGCAATTTAATTATGCTGGCTGCGCATCCCCCCCCCCACACACACACGTGAACTGGGTACTCATTTTACCAATCTCAGAAGGATAGAAGGCTGAGTCAACCACAAACCGGCAACCTGGGATTGAACCCTGGGTCATGACCATAGTTTTAGCTACAGCACAGTAGTTTAACCACTGCACCACGAGGCCCAAATCTAAATATTGGATGTTGTAGCATACTGGATGTTGTAACTACTCGGCACACCTCTCATTCTAATCAAGGCCAACTAAACCGACACCCTCAAGGGGAGCACAGGAAAATAGATAAGTCTGTTATGCCCCTCGAGCCAATCACTAACTTGGTATGGCTGTGTTTATATTCTGATTTTGTGGACAAAAAGGAACTCATTGCAGGTGAATATTCTGGCACTGCATCTGTTATTTTCTAGACATCTGCTTCCAGCAAAATTAGAACCTTGTTGCCCTCAGAGGCAAAGAGTTGCATAATGGAACTGGTGGTGAATAGGCAGGGGCAATTTTATAATGGGCCTAGAATTAATGAGAGTTAACATTATAATTGCTCTGATGGTTATCTTATGGATATCTTAGAAAAGTGTTCAGTTTTTTAAAATGTAATTTTTTTTTAAAAAAAACTGTAGATATTGGGTGAGTCATGTAATTTTTTCACAATGATTTCTAGCTCTTGACCAAAATATATCTCTATGTCTGTGAAGATTCTCAGTCATCCAGGTGAGTTTATCTGGACGTTGAGGCATGGCTTCTGGACTTCTTTTTTCTTGAGAGATAGAAACGTTTTGCTGCTCATCCAAACAGCTTCATCAATCTGTTTGGATGAGCAGCGAAACGTTTGTATCTCTCAAGAAAAAGAAGTCCAGTAGCCATGACTCAACGTTCAGACAGAATATATCTCATACACTTAAAAATGCAATGTACATGTCAATTTGAATAACAGCAAGTGTAATTGTGTGTTTATGTGTGTGGAGGTGCTGATGGAGGTTGGAAGACCTTCAGGCATAATTCATGAACTTTATTCCATACTGTGGACTGGACGGACAGTGGTATCAGGGTGCAATCAAATGGGCGTTTGTCTGGGGAGGGCTGGTTGTCCCGTCAAAGTGGAGCTGGCAACTTTACATTTCTCTTCCACTTTCAAATTCCTGATATTGTTGAGTGGTTTAATAAAACAGCACAATCACTTGACAATACTGCGGAACTGAAGAATTACTCTGCTCCTCCAAAAAGGCAGAAGGAAACAAACAGTTTTTGTTTATTTGTTTTATAAAATGTCTGTTAAGTGCTGTATCATTTATATTTTCTTAAATTGAAAGATTCCTCCCAGAAATAGGAAGAGAAAGAAGGGAGATTTTTGTTTGTGCTGTTTTCTTAAGGAAGGCAGGCCAAATAAGGTTGCTTGAGGTGCATATGCCATTTGGGTGCAGATAGCACACTGGACCTCGACCTCAAGTGACCTAATGCAGCCCAGTCCAATAGAGCTGTCTAGATAAGCCCTTCAGCTAGCAATTAAGCTGCTAAAATCAAATGTGCATGTTTGGGTTAGTATATGTATTTGTTTCTATCTGCCCTAACCTAGCACACCTCAATTCTAGACATGTTCCTGCTGTATCATACGTTCCTAAGTGAGCATAGGATTACTTATGTTGATCAAATACTTAATGGAAGAATTAATAATTTATAATCTAACAACTACCTAAATACACTTACTTATTTGGGCAAGGATGCTCCCAGAAGAAGGGAATAAACAACTACTTCTCAAAATCCTCTATCTATAAAACCCTGAAACGGGTCATTATTCATAAGTCAGAATTGACTTGACTTAACACTTTGATGATGGTGGTGGTGGTGGTGGTGGTGGTGGTGGTGGTGACTTCATTGATAAAAATCTACTATTTTGCAGTTATGAAACACATGGGAAGAAATGGAGTCTGAAGATGAAATTGCCATTGTAGGAATAGGCTGCAACTTTCCTGGAGGTAATTTTTTTCCTAATGGCTATATTAAAGTATACAACCAAGGTATAGACCGAAGACCCTAGCCAAGAAATAAGGAATAACATAATGGGACTTAGACTTGCAATATTGATTTGGCAGTGGCGATAGAGTAAAATAACGTTTTGAACTTGAAGCATTTGAAACATTGCCTTATTGACCTCAAGTAACCACAATATTACTAATATTCACATTGGCTGAAATCCTGTTGTTTAGAGCACTACATTGCACTAGAGGAGGCCCATTGAATCAGGGGTGAATCATCTCCTCCATAAATTCCATTGAACTCTGGCTATGCCTTACTGCACTATGGAACAGGATTTCCACTAATATGTAAGGAAATAGTTAAAAGAATCACATCATTATTAGGTCAAATGAGTTATGCCTTAGACTAGAGTTAGTCCCAACATACATGGAATAATAGATAGATCACAATTAGTGCTGTACACTAATTTAACTTAAAGAGAATTGTTTTCTCCATGAACACCTGGCTGCTATAGATTCATATTTTTATCTGTTTAAAAAATCCTTGCATAAGCCTTTCTGATTCAATCTGACTGTAATGCCAGTAGAAAACTGCAAATCAAAATGTTAACAAGTACATTTCTTTTGCCTGATATGCCACACAGACAGAGGCCCAGGGTCATGTTGTGCAGGTTACACTGTGCACCTCTGGTGGTGCCATCAGCCATGCTATGCCATTGTCATTTTGGAGGCATTAAATCCTTCTTGTTTTCCCTCTGCCAGGCTTCAAGGATTTCTAGGGGTCTTCTGCGTACATGCTAGGAAGACTTCAGGAACTGTGGGATGGGAAATGATTCTCAGTGAGAAAATTGCCACTATTGGTCAGATTGGGAGAAGTTGTGATGATGTTCCAGCTGGAAATCATTCCTTGTCCTGTTCTTTGCCTTCCAAAGGCTCTTAAGGCAAAAGGTATCTCTCGAGATCCCTTGATCCTGAATTGGGGGCTCTTAATACTCACCAAACAGCTGCAGCATGGCCGTGGCTGCTGATACCACTGAGGTTGTGTGGTACAACATGCACCATCTAGATTCTGGCCACTATAATCCCTCGCTCCAGTCACCGTGAAAGGGGCAATGAATGGAGAGCCACTCCACATTGTATACCACAAAGAGATCTACTTTTTGAGATATATTTATTTTTCTTGTATCCCTGTAGCCAATGAAAGTGGCACAAAATAGCTGAATTTTTTTTGGGGGGGGAAAGACCTTTGGGGTGCCCTTGCCTCGCTCACTAATTTAGAACAGTGCTGTTGCCAACCTTGCCATGATATACGTGCTTTTGACTCTTTCCTGATAACATAAGAGGAAGCAGGATTCCCAGAGGGAACCCCAGAGAAACACAACGACTCAACACAGCCAAGGTATAAGTAAAACTTGAACTGAATGTATTAAAGAAAATAGGCACTTGTTGGCAAACAATAGAAATACACAGCATAGCATAACATACAGAGAAAAAAACACAGAACATAGATAGAGGCATAACCTGACCTACAACAGGTCTAGCAGAGTAACAGAGTAAACAAAGTGAGCAGAGTGACCTGACATAGTATCAGAAACTGACCTACATCCAGCAAAGTCTTGCTCTCAGCTACTTCTTGATATACTAACTTTCAACCAATCACGTTGCACCACATCATTAGCTAATTACTTTAGTCTCAGCTGAATTACATTTTAAGCTTTACACTGGAACTCTTCACAGACACAGACAGTTACAAAACTTACATACAATATTAAATTTTGACACTCAAATACAAATTTTATTGGAAACATATATTTTATGTTTATTTCCTAGATTTCCTGGCTTGGAAATTCAAAACCTGGTAGCTCATGCTGCTCACCTATAATATGATGCTCTCTCCCAATGTCAGATTAGCATTGCACCTTGCAAGATATTTCTTGAATATTGGTCTGAATCCAGGTCAGAGAAGGATTTAGATTCCCTTCCCACATACAGGGCTTGCTGCCCTGGTGATAGGATGGAGAGCAGTCTTTACTCACCTCTCATTTTGGTACTTGATAACAGCCAGACACCAGATATAATGACATAAGAGTATGCTATATGCCTGGAAAAGTAATCAAAGAAACAGGCCTTGCTTACTTACCCTAATCCACTGGTATCAAAACCAAAGCAGCCAGCCAGGAAATAAGGAACTGGAAGGGAAGGAACAGACAGGCTCAGAGGCAAAGTCTGCACTAGAGATGGGCACGACTTAGCGCAATTTTCGTTTTCGTTTTCATTTTTTCATTTTCGTTACGTAACGAAACGAAAACGAAAAACGGTTCAAAAATGGACTGAAAACGGAAACGAAACAACTAATTTTGAGCCAGTTTTCGTTTTTCGTTACTGGAAAAGCACTCAATGGAGCTAAATGGGGAGAAACGAAAAAATTTTCGTTTTCGTTTTCGTTACGTAACGAAACGAAAACGAAAAATTTTGAAAAGTAGCTCACTAAAACGGAAACGAAATGAAACGGACCCTAGCCGAAAACGAAAACGAAAACGAATTTTTTTCCTGAGTCGTGCCCATCTCTAGTCTGCACCCTCAGATTCCCCTAATAAAAACCACTGGGTTGTGACCTGAACCAGGTAGTCTCAGAATAAACTAAATTGCTTTCTGAATGGCAACAGTAGTTTTCACTAATAGTAATACGGAGTAACTTTCTGAGTTACTTTTTTGCTTCTGAAAATAGTAGTAAAAAGCAACTTTTTTCAGAGTTTTTATTTAGATTTGCTTTTCCGAAGTCAGTTCAGATTGGGAAAGTTCACCTTATCACTAATTCTGTTTGGACCTCTACTCATATTTATTGACCAGTGGAAGTGCCAATGCATGAAACAGAGAACAGTAACTGTAGGTTTGGATTTTAAATAACTCTATGCCATGCAATGTAATGTTAGATATGTAAAGGGAAATGCAAGCAAAAAACAAAATATAATATCCTGTAAAAAGGTACTGATCATCGCCAAAAGATGTAACGTGTATGTATTTGTTACAGGCGAAGGACTAGAAAACTTCTGGAAAGTGCTGGTAGAAGGCAAAAACTGTACTGTTGACATACCTCCAGAAAGATTTAATACCCAGCAATGGTATGATCCGGATAGCAATAAACCAGGAAAGACATTCACAAGACGTGCTGCTCTTCTGAATGAGTAAGAGTGTAACCGTATTCTAATAACACTGTTAGAAGCCTGTCTAGATGATATTTAAAATGATGATGCAGTCAGGAGGAAGAACAGCTTAAAGATATGGGGAACACTTGTTAACAGATCTGGTACTCATTAAAATGAGTTATGCTTTGAACTGTTTTTTAATCTTGTAAACCACTCAGAGTTCCATATTGGAAGATGGGCGGTATAAAAATTAAATAAATAAATAAATAAATAAATAAATAAATAAATAAATAATGCCTGAAACTTGTTACATTAATGGTTCCATCTTAGTACCCATTCATAGAAACGAGCTGTGGTTTGCTTGCTTGGTGGGGAAATGTCCCAATTTGTACAAGCCAGGAATGCAGGTAGATGGTACATGCACAGGGCCCATTATATCTCTAGGGAACCAGTTCCTAACCTTGGGCTCCCAGATGTTTTTAGATGACAGCTTCCAGAAACCATGGTCAGTGCAGCTAATGGTGAAGGCTTTGGGGAGTTTTTAGTCCAAGAATGTCTGGGGACTCAAGCTTGGAAAGCACTGCTTTTGAGCAAACTTCACACAATACAGTATATTATATTATATTATATTATATTATATTATATTATATTATATTA
>JAHTLZ010003542.1:68277081-68288549 GCA_023846285.1 Phrynocephalus versicolor
TATCTATCTATCTATCTATCTATCTATCTATCTATCTATCTATCTATACTTTGGATTTGGCCACATATATAAAATGAAGTAAGCCACAGAAGAGTTTCTTAGATTCACGTCAGCCAGATTTTTGGGGTGTGTGTGTAGGAGAAGAAATGAATTAATGAATGAATAAGCACCAAGAGATGTCCACTTAACTTTCCCAGCCAAGTTCTACACATTATTTACATTAGATTCATTATAACTAAAATCAATATGAAAACACATTTAAAACAACAGAGCATAATAGTCAATTTAAAACCCATTTCAGACCTCCAATCATTAAGGAAAAGCCTGCCTGAAAAGAAAGGGCCTGCCAGCAGAAGGACAGCAAAGATGGGGCCAGCCAGGCTTACTGAGGGAGGGAGTTAAAGAGCAACAACAGAGAAGGCTCTCTCCCGTGTGTCCACCAAGTGCACCTGTGAGGTTGATAGGACAGAGAGAAAGGCCACCTTTGATTATCTTAATGCCTGGGCAGGCTCATAGAGGGATATGTGGTCTTTTAAATAGCTTGGACCCAAGGTTTTTAGTGCTTTGTAGATTAAAACTAGCACTTTAAGTTTTGTCTGGTAGCGAGTGAAGTTGCTGTAACAGAGGAGTTATATGTTCCCTTTAACCAGCCCCTGTTTTATCTTGTATGCATTACATGATAAAATGAATACAAGTACATATGTGTGTGTGTGTGTGTGTGTGTGTGTGTGTGTGTGTGTAATGTATGCACACATGTGTGCTTGGTTCTTGAGACAGAATATATGCTACTATTAATTAACTGACAAGTTTTATACTTAGAATTCAAGAACCGTAGAATGTCAAATTTGGGTACTCTATAATATTCCAGTTGAGTAGCATTGGATGAAGAACAGGACACAAACCAGGAATTCTCCAGCAGTATCCTGTAAAACTACTATGAGTTTTAGAATAAAATCTTAGAAAAGGAATTACAGTGTTGAAATAACATAAAACAAAAAACAGCGTATAAAGTCATACTTGTTTAGAAGAGGGACTTTTTGCTAGTGTTTTTGAGAAAATTACAATTTAAAAAAACAACACCAAAAGTTTGATGGCTTTTTACTGCTAATATTTTATCAGCATTTCAATAAATCATGTACCTCAGTAAATCACATATGACATTCCATTCTTTAACAGGCACAGGAAGATTACAACAAAATATGGGGTGTCATCAAATTCAGTGCAGTTAATCAGGATGGAAGATCCGCCACTCCAATCACCAGACCATCTCAACAGCAACAGGAGAACCTATTGCTTGGCATTTATCCAGCCCATGTTGATCCATCCAGTGTTCAGTATATTGAAGCACATGGTACAGGAACCCCTGTAGGAGATCCCATCGAAGCAGAGAGCATAGGCCGCGTCATTGGTCAAAAGAGATCTCCTAACTTGCTGCCTCTCAGAATCGGCTCTGTTAAAGGGAACATAGGCCACGTAGAGTCAGCTGCTGGAGCCGCAGGGTTGATAAAAGTTCTTCTCATGATGCACCATGGAAAGATTGTTCCAACTTTGCATGTTGCAGAGAACTCAAGTAGCATAAACACAAAGAATCTTAATCTCTCCATTCCAACAACAGTGGAGGAATGGGATGAGTCTAGTGAATTTGGCAGAGTGGCTGGGATCAACTGTTTTGGCTTTGGAGGGACCAATGCCCATGTGGTCGTCAGACAAGTTAAGCAACCACAGGTCCTTTCTCCAGTCCAAAGGCCCGTGGAATTGTTTGTAATCTCTGCAGCATCGGGTAAATCTCTCAGGCTTGCAATGAAAGACACAGCCAGATATTTAAAAATAAGTGACTCAGAAGCACTTGCACATCTGGCCTATACATCTGCATGTCGAAGAAGTCACATGAATTACAAATACAGAAGAGCTTTTGTAGCCTCTTCGCCCCAACAGTTAGAAGAACAGCTTAGTTCTGAAGTGGAAATGGAAGTGATCCCAACAAAGAAAACTCCACGGTTAATCTTTGTGTTCTCAGGAAATGGCTTGAATTTGAAAAATGTATTCAAGACTTTGCTGAGATTTGAGCCCGTGTTCAGAAACAAATGCAAAGAAATAGAAGGATTATTTCAGAAATATTCCTCCATCGACATTCTCGAATTAACTGAAAGCAAACTTCATGATTTATCGCAGCCTGAGATTGCCCAGCCCTTGCTTTTTATACTCCAGGTGGCCTTGGTTACACTTCTGCGATATTGGGGAATCAACCCAGTTGCCACCATTGGCCATTCTGTTGGTGAAATTGCTGCGGCCCATTGTGCTGGCTTAATTTCCCTAGAAGATGCAGTCAAAATTATCTACCACAGGAGCAGGCTGCAGGCAAAGGTCACTGGGGGCAGAATGCTGGTAGTTAGTAATATCCCCATTCGAGAAGTGTCAGATGCACTTCAGGCTTATTCAGGGAAAATCTGTATTGCAGCATTTAACAGTCCTCAGTCCTGTACCTTGTCAGGAGATGTTGATTCCATCAGTGCCTTTCAGAAGCATCTGGCTGACACCTTCAGCAGCAGAAACATATTTCTTCACATTTTAGATGTGCCAGTTGCATATCACAGCCACATTATGGATCCAATACTGGAAGAGTTAGCAGAAAGTTTATTGGGGTTAGAAAAGCCAAAACCTGAATTGGAAGTGTTTTCAACAGTAACTGGGAAGACTGCTGCAGAAAATGATTTTGTCGAAGGTGGCTACTGGGCCAGGCAGGTTCGAAACCCTATTTTTTTCTCGGATGCCATAATGAGTTCAGTGGAAGGCAAGGAAAATACTGTATTTATAGAAATTGGTCCCCAAAGAGCACTGCAGAGATATATAAGTGAAACTCTAGGAACACAGACAAAAGTGTTTCCTTCCTTGCTAGCTGATAAACCACACACAACCCTTCTTACGCTTGTAAAGAACCTTTTTGAATTGGGGTTTAATCTAGATTGGCAACACCTCTATGAGGGATATCAAGGAGCGCCATCAAGCTACCCCAGATATCACTTTGATTCTAAAAAGCACAGGTCCTATGTGGACTTGCTACAATGGCAAACAGAAACAACTGCAAATTTAAACCATGTGCTTGTTGACAATATCAGCAATGGCAATGCAGAATTCATATGCCACGTATCTCAGGCAGCAACTCCCTATCTCTATGAGCACAAACACAACAACATAGCTCTAGTTCCTGGTGCCTTTTTTGTTCACCTTGTTTTGACAGCTGTGATGACTACTTCAAGATCAAAAGTGCCCTTAAGTTTGTTTCAGATGAGCATGAAGTTTACATCACCATGTGTGTTGAGTGACAATACTCATGAATTGAAGGTGAAAGTGGAATCACATAAAGAAGAAAGAGATTTCAAAATACTGTCTTCCTCTGGGGCGGTTTATGCCTCAGGACAAATCAGAAGGAACCCAGAAGTTTCTCTTGAAGAAAAGAGCATTTCCTATATTGACATTTTCCAGCGCTGCAGATCTTTTGTTAGCAAACTTGAAATATATGAAATATTGTCTTCTATTGGATTTGAATACGGGCCTACCTTTAAGCAGCTAGGTGATGTGTTTTATTGTGAAGAGCTGAAGGAAGCCATAAGTGCTGTAAAGGTAACAAAACAGATCACAGAAGAAATGCACGAATATCTTATCCATCCAGTTCTCCTAGATTGTTTTCTGCAAATGATAGCTGTTCTGGTCACAAAAACCTTCAGAAATCGTGTTGGTTTTCCTTCTGGAATAAGCAGCCTTGTAGTTGCTCAACCTTTAGAAGAGGAGATGATGATTTATATGAAAACAAACAAGTCTGCTGACAGTTACTTAGAATGCTGTGGATGCTTTACCGATAAACATGGCTCAGTTCTGGTAGAGATAAAACGTATTAGGATAACATTCGTGAAGGGAACTTCCACGAGGGAGAATGATCTACTATTTGAAAATATCTGGAAAGAGACAATCCTTTCCCAGGCTCTCCAGAACTCAAGAGAACCCTCTAAATTTGCAGTGTTTGCTGATAAAATTGGAATATCTCATCAGCTCAAAAAATACCTACATCAAGATTCCAGTTTTTTAATGTATGAAGACTGGGAGAAATTACTGGAACTCGAAAACCCAGAATTGGCTTCACAGAACAAAATAAAGCTAGTGGTACGAGACTGCAATGACGTTTTGTTCATGTGGGGAATTCAAAGGCTGAATGAAGAAAACGCAGACACCATTATTACAAGATTATCCAAGTGCTGTGAAGCTTTGCGTCAACTTATTATTGCACTGAGAGAGAAGGCTAGCCATTGCTCCATCAAGTTAATCACTTACAGGACAACAGATAAGACTGTAGACCATATTAATCCTGGTTTTGCTTTGTGTGGCATGGTACGATCCTGCATGGCTGAAGCTACTGAAATTGCATTTCAAATTATTGATATCAGCTCAACAAGAATGATGGATATTTCTGCTTTAGCAGATGTTTTAGTAGATCCCGAAGCAAAAAACTATCCTGAGATATGGATCAATCAGGGAAGAATATACACTTCAGAAATTAGGCATAGCCAGATCAATGATATGTCACACCTTAATCCTTTGCAGTCTCTTGAAAACTCTGGACAGTTTACTCTTTATACTTCTGAGCCGTATCAAGCCAGGGATGTATTTGCTGAACTGACGGATAACACCAACACTCCACTTAATAATCACAGTGTTGAAGTTCAAATTGAAAAAATAGGGATCCATTCTGAAGATTATTATCCTGTTAGTGTTACAAGCCGTACCTTTGGAAAGACGTTATATTGGAATTCACAAATGAGTGATAAACACAAACTTGTAGCACTGGATTGGGGAGGCAGAGTAACAGCAATTGGCAGAGATGTGGAAAAAATCAAAGTGGGGGATCAGATTGCTTCCTGTTATCCAGTGGTTGCATCTTCAAAGATTAGGATCCCAGAAACAGTCTGTTTCAACACCCACAAATGGCCATGCTTTAAAAATGTACCTTGTGTGTCCCTCTTCAGGATTGCATGGGAAATCTTGCATCAGGTTTTACCGAAGGTGAAAAAGAATGGATGTTTAGGGATCATTTCTACTGAACCAGAATCAGTGCTGTGCAAAGTACTGGTGATCTCGGCGCAGGAAGCAGGCTGGAAAACCTTAAGTACAACAGTTGATGGAAGACTAGAGCAATGTGCAGCGCAATGCAATGCTCTTGTTTTCCTGCCTACCATAGAAAGATTACCCCAAAATATTTTAACCTGCCTTTCTCATCTCCAGGATGTCATAGTAATATGCAACAACCAACATTCTGAATGTCTGAGACATCTCCTTACATTTGATCATGAAAAATTTCAAGTTCATATCCTCAGTCTTGCAATGATGTTTCAGAAAGCATATTTGAAACATTCTCATAAATCTTTCTCCCGCTGGATGAAATCAACGAGGCTGAAAAAAATTAAGAAGTTACCTTGTTCAGTTTTTCAACCAATAGAAAAAGGTGAGAGGACAGACCACACAACCTCATCCACTTTTGCCTGCAAGTCTCTCCCATTGGTTGTGACGAAAGCTGATGTGCACAACAGCTCCACTTCTGACATACCAATGTATGCAGTCACGGAAAAACTGTTCAAGGAGAATGCTGTTTACATAGTCACAGGGGGACTCAGTGGTCTTGGCTTTGAAACGGTAAGATTTATTGCTCAGAATGGAGGAGGATGCATTGTGATTCTCTCCAGGAGAAAGCCCAGTGCTGGGGTGCAAAAAGAAATAAATAATCTGCAGAGTGGGAATGAAAGGAGCAAAATAGTCAGTCTTCAGTGCAACATTGTACATCGGCCTGAGGTTGACAAAGCTGTCAAGTCAATTAGCCAGATATTTCCAAAATGTTCAATCAAAGGTGTATTCCACAGTGCTGTGGTTTTTCACGATGGATCAATTGAAACTTTAACCCTTGCTACATTTGAAGAAGTTTTAAGTCCAAAGATTGCTGGAGCCATCAACCTTCACCATGCAACTCAGGGGCAGGACCTCGACTATTTTGTATGCTATTCATCAATTACTTCCTTTCTTGGAAATTCCATGCAAGCAAACTATGCTGCTGCCAATTCCTTCCTGGATCTTTTCTGCCATTACCGGAGACACTGTGGATTGTCAGGACAATCCATTAACTGGGGTGCCTTGAATCTTGGAGTACTACACAATCAAAACCAACTTCAAAATCTTTTAAAAGCCAAAGGCATTGAGATTCTGCAGGTCAATGATTTTTATGAATATCTTAAAATTTGCTTGGTCCAGAATAATCCCCAGCAAGCTGTTGTGAAGTTCAATTTTACAACTTTAGTCAGTCAAAATATATACGTATCTCGCATGCGTAAACTTATGACAGAAGCATTTGGCAATAATCCTAAAATGTCAGAACCAAGGGTGTCTCAGGAACTGGTTCCAGTAAAACCTGAAGAATATATCAAATTATTGGTAAGTCAGCTCAGTGGTACAGATCCAACTGATATTGCCATGGACACACCACTTTCATCCGTTGGCATGGATTCTATGTCAGCGCTGACTCTGAAGAATCGCATCTTGAATGAAAGAAGGGTAGACATACCAGTTGTGAGGCTCCTCAGTCCTCACACTACACTGCTTAGTTTAGCATTGCTTTTAGAAGATGCATCTAAGTCAGCTGAAAAACTTGAGGAAGAACAGAGTGAGGTACAGAATGTGGAAGGAGAAAGCTGGAGTGTTTATTTGTAGCTTCCGTGTTGATAATATTGCTATGCTTTTAGAATTTTTGGAGTTGTATACTTTTATAGGAAGTAACAACTCTCAGCAACAATCATAATGTGGGGGAATATTTCAATTCTTAACACTTGTACTGGTCTTGATTAAGCTTGTGCTTAAGAGTAAAAATATCAGCACGCTTAAGTGGCACACTACAGTTTTTCTGCCAAGAAAACTCCATGGACATGAGGTCATGAAGAATCGGTCACAACGGTAATGACCCAACACACACACACAGACATTTTATGATTTACAGGCTGACCCTGTGGCTCCAATTTTATACACATTTCCTTCAGAATAAGTCCCATATAAATCACAGGAACTTACTTCTGATTAGAATGCATTAGACATATATATTTAAATTTTAAAAAACTGAATCATAAATGAGCAGTTATTGCATTGCTTTTTTCATTGTAATCAACAGTAATAAGTATTTGCTTGCCAGATCAAATAAAAAATTGATTGCAAGAATAGACCAAGCTGCCTGAGGATTTTCTCTCTTGAGAACAATACTTACATTTGCTATTGAACAATAATTGATTAAGTCTGGGGATTCTCAAGAATTAACCTAAATTATCATTTACTGTATTGTCACTGACATTTATTTCAGAAAGTGCAATACTGTATTTATCAGATTTTAAGTTCTTCCTTTCTGTAACAAATAGTTTTTGATTATGATTTCCACATTTGTCCTTCTCTTTTGGAGCTGTGTATAGTAACACTGGGAAGTCTTTTTTTAATTAAAAAATCTTCATGTCAATGTACACTTCCTTCTTTGACGCCCATTTATGAGTGTGAGATAAGTATACAGTAATGACAAGTACTCTGTATTAAGACGAAAGTTAACTTCTTGGATTTGGAACTCACACAAGGGTATGGCAAGCACCCTGGCTCACCTGTATTCATTATAATATGCTTTCAATATGCTGTACTATATTTGGAAACATTAATTGCAACATTTGTAATGAAGTAAATGTAAGCCTCCTCCAAGTGACGTATTATTGTCTAACAAAATACACTTTAGCTTTAATTGATTCTATGTATTAAATAGGAATATTTACTTACTCAGGCCTTTTCCATACTATTAATTAGTTATTAATGTAACAAATACTCAAATGCCTTCAAACTGCATGTATTTTTATGAAATACATTGTATAATTCACATCAATTATAAATAAACTGTCTAGATCCTAATCTCAATACAATTTTAAGAATGTTTATATAGGGCTATTGCCTTTGGAAAAATGGGCCTAACCACAATTAATTTTTGAGATAAGAACCAATGATGAACATAGGAGTTAAAATACTTGGTTTTTTTCCAAATGCACATGCATGCACTGCACACACATACACAATGTACAGTGGTACCTTGTATAAAGGAATTAATTCGTTCCAAATGAAATTATGTTAAGCAAATTTTCCTTTATACAAATTCCCATAGGAATGCATTGAAAGCAGAGTGATCCCATTTTTATGTTGTACGGATTTTCCCCACAGGCAATTATGTTAAGCAAATTTCCCCTATCTCCGGAATTTTTTATGTTGTACAAATTTTCTGTTATACAAGCTGTCTGTTATACAAGGTACCGCTGTATGTTGTTCATAATACTTAGTCAAAGGCCAAAAACCTGTTTGGGAAGTGTAAAGTTACACTGTAAGCATTTGCTGAGGGTTACATCAATGTGACATGAAATTTGTGAGATTTAATTGTGTGATCCTGTTATTCCCATTATGACTGTCACATAGTGTGATAGCAAAAGTGTTTTGGGGGTAGCACTTTCTTTTTGGTACTATTGTGCAGTAGCTACCATGGGCATAATGTTGAATTATGTTGACACAACAGGATTTCAGTTTACATACGAGAGCCATTTTATATCTGCTTATGTCTTTGGCATACAAAACTGAAATACTGTACTGAAACAGTCACCACCATTGCTGAGACACAAATTGGTTTTGAAGCTCACCTTTATTTAAAATGTGGTTTGCTTGATGATGTGGCAGACCCTTGCAGAGGCGGAGAGGAAAGAATGGGTGTACAGAAATACTGACATGGCTTCCTACACAATGTTGTCATAAGAATAAAGAGTTAGAGCTCTCTGGTGATAGCAGTGGGTTCGTGAATACACAACTGAATGCCAGGTTCCTCACTGACTTCTAGACTGCAAGCATACTAGTTTATCTTGCAATAGTACAGGCATGTCCAAACTTTGGCCCTCCAGATGTTTTGGACCACAACCCCCACAGTCCTTTGTCATTGGCAATCTAAGCTTAGAATTCTGGGAGTTGTGGTCCGAAACATCAGGAGGGGCGAAGTTTGGACATACATGGTGTAGTAAATTACTGTTGCAGTGTAAGACATTGCTTCTCATTCAGTAGTACACCCAGTGATGTTGCATGGGTTTCCAGCATCTGGGGCAAGACAAGTATTGTGGGGTGTGGGCCACGCATGCAGGGCCGGCGCTAGGGTTTTTCGCGCCCTAGGCAAGAGGCGGGGGGCGGGCGGGACAGGGGGTGCTGGGGGCGCCGGCGCCGGCAAGGGGGGGTGGGGTGCGGCACCGGCAGGGGGCGGCGGGCGGGCGGTAGCGGGGGTTCGGGCGGCGGCAGTGGCAGGGGGGTCGGGCCATGGCAGGGGGGTCGGGTGGCAGTGGCAGTGGGCGGGCAGCGGCAGCAGGGGTGGGCGGGTGGTGGGGGCGGTGGGTTGCAGCGCCCCCTGTCCATTTTGGTGCCCCCTGTCCATTTTGGCGCCCTAGGCAACTGCCTAGTTCGCCTTAATGGATGCGCCGGCCCTGCATGCATGGGTGTGGTGTGCTGTGGCGTGGTGTGGTGTGGTGGGAGAAGGCCCAAGGTGGCATCATGTAGTGGCTGTGGAACTGCTCAAGGTCCACCACTGTGGCAATGGTGTAGGCAGGCCTAGTGCCCTCCGGTACCTCAGATTCGGACTGCCAGGAGGGGGAAGAGGAGGGCAAGGAGTGGGCAGGGCAGCCCATATACCCCTAAGAATTTTGTGCCTGGGGCAACTGCCCTTCTCCTCCTCCAACACTACACCTCTAAATACATCTAGTGGAACACAGAAGAAATTTAGATAGGACAGAATTTTCATAATGAATACTAAGAATTCACTTTCCCATAAATCACACAGCTTTCTGCAAGTCATGTGCTATCTCTTACTAGCTAGCACTACTTGACAGGAATTATCCATTTGGTGTTAGTCAGAAGTTGACTTTAGACCATATTGGTTAAAGCTTGATCATGAGGCACTGGAGAAAACGGGAGGGATGTCTGAATGTAGGCCATATTTTGTATTTCCTTGTCTTTGAGGAGGCGTGACAAGGTGTTACATGTGTGTGTGGAAGGCAAATTCATACTCTTCAAGCAGCAATTTCCTGGTCAAAGCCACAGTTAAACTGCTGCTTTAGGTATCCCTCTGCTGTGGACACTCAGTGTATTCACTGAGGGAGGAATAATTTGAACTAACAATATCCCATGGAGAAGATTTGAGGCTGCTCTTTAAAATGGCACACTTTTGTCCTTATAGGGAAATTCTTATTTAAATGCTGTATTTTGTATGACCTAAGTGTTAACAGATCGTATCATTTCAGTTAACTGAGCAGTTCATTGATGGTGCCAAAAAAGTCAATAACTGGTTATTTCCTGTGTGCACCTCAGCATTTAACATTGTCAGGTGGCAGCAGAAAACTTGTGGGTCCTGCTTCTCCCAAATACTTCCTGCCTTTTATTGTGAAATGAAGAATTATCTGACCAGTTTTGACTGATTATCAGACCTCACCGTTCATATCCTTTTAAAACAGCTTTCTCAATGTTGTACTATGCTCTTTTTCTGTGGAGAATGATATCCCAGTCCTATTTTCATATGGTGGGAAAAGACTGAAGGATTTTTACCTCAGAATATTCCACCTTTGTACTGCAGGAGGAACTTTGAAATCAGGGAAGACCCTATGATGCTATAATGAAGCAGCTCTCTCAGGGAGTGGGTTTTACATGGCAGCAAAGGATTGCGAATGACTACTGATTTAATATTTTCTTATATTTTTGTCAGGAATGAGCAAAGGGTTTGTGGGATTCTCTGCCTCATTTATCATGCACGAGAGTAGCTGTTGCTGTGCCTCAGAAAATGACTCCCATAGCCCAGCTCTACTTGGGGAAAATTCCAGGAAAACATATTGCCAGACTGAGTTGCATCTCAGGAGGCTTATACCCATGGAAACAACTGAGGTGATCAGTGACAGAGTTTATTGTCCAAAGGAGCATCGTTTCGTAAGAGTGACGGAAATACTGATCAGGAGGGCATCTGGTAAGCCAGGACCCTCTGAGGTGATTGTTTTGAAAAGCAGACAGAGTCAACATCCTTCTAGAGAGAGAGAGATTACTCAATAGTCGTTTTCTTCTCTTATGGTGAACCAATTTCTTCACATTAAATTATCCAGGCCATATCATACCCACTATTGAACAGATCTCAAAGGGAGTTGTAAAGTTTACCAGATAAAGTATCTACAAACCAGTCAAACAGATGTGCGAGATCACAGAACAGAAGAATATTTGGCCAAATTCAGTTTCTTGAATTCAAAATTAATTTTACTAGTGGTACAATCAGGAACAGTACACAGAATGCAAATTACCATATAAATGGTGTGTGTGTGTGTGTGTGTGTGTGTGTGTGTGTGTGTGTGTGTGTG
>JAHTLZ010003542.1:68298516-68309066 GCA_023846285.1 Phrynocephalus versicolor
TGTGTGTGTGTGTGTGTGTGTGTGTGTGTGTGTGTGTGTGTGTGTGTGTTGTAGATGGGGGGAAAGAGCAAGGGAGCCGGCGAGTGTGGTGTGTGTGAGCGGAAAGCGGAACAAAAGAGGATGAGGCGCATACGCATACTCACCCACCTGTCCCGCGCCAATACTCACCTCTCCACCACGCTTTTACTTTTCTAAGCAGCCACGTCTTTTTTTTAAAAAACAGCTCCCTCCCCTCGTCTTGTTTATTCATTCATTAGGACTTACAGTAACTGGAAGGTAGAAAACCCTTCCTTTCAACTACGCCACCTACTCGCTCGTCCCGGGGAACTGCGTGAACGGAATGCCCCGATGCCGCTTGTTGATGAGAGAAGGCGAGTTGATTTGCATTTCATTCCCTTTGTGGTCACAGCACAGTAAAGAGAACAGCTGCTGTCTGACCCTTTCCTAGCCTGAAGCATCTCTTCTTGAGTAGCAGAAAAAGAGAGTCTCGCGCCTGTCTCTTTTAATCCTTGTGGCTGGTCTTTGCTATACAGTAGGACCCCACTATCCACTGGGGATTGGTTCCAAGCCTTCCCGTGGATAATGAAAACCTTGGATAAGAGAGAATGCCAAAATGTCCCCAAAACTGCTGTTTTGTGATAGTAACTTGCTTTACAGCTGCTGTTTTGCAACAATAGCTTGCTTTACAGCTTCCACTGATTCATTATCCACTGATTCAGTTATCCATGGTTGGCAGAGAAAAAATAAATAAATAATTCAGCAGCTGTAAAGCGAGCTACTGTCACAAACAGCAGCCATAAAGCAAGCTTCTGTCACAAAACAGCATCCATAAAGCAAGCTACTGTCACAAAACAGTAGTTTTTGAGATTTTTGTTCGCTCATATCCACGTTTTTCATTATCCACGGGAAGGTCTGGAACCAATCCCCAGCGGATAGGGGGGTCCTACTGTACTGTATACAAATACAGCAAACGCACCACTGATACCAACAAGACACGGCAGTGGGTACCTAAATGCAGAGAAAGAGTGCAACAAAAACGTGGAGCATGTTGGCAAATACAAATGTCTTGAATTTGGGATTAATAAATGTTGGCATCATAGCCATGTAATGAACATCAGACCAGATATTGCCTGGAGCAGTTTCTTTAAGATGACAACGCTGTTTGGATGAGCAGTGAAATGTTTCAATCTCTCAAGAAAGGGAGTCCAGTTGCCATGACTCAACTTCCAGATTCTTTCAAGATGAAGAACTGAACAAACACTGAACAAAACCTTACAACTGGCTCTCAGAACATGTGCTGTATCTGTTAACGCATGGACTTCGGTGCAAGAATAAACAGGAACATCTGAAATAAGGGGTTTGGAATGTGGTTTTATCCCAGCAGGTCTTGGACTGAGAAGATGACAAATGAAGAAAAAGCAAAGGAAATGATTTTTTTTACCAAGAAATAATGGAACAAACAAAAAAGATAAATGAATGAAGATCAGGAAATTATGAAACGGACAGTGCAAACAGCCAGAATGGTTCTGTTATGTAATGAGAAATGAAAAGTATGGACATTTAATAACTGATTATTGGGAATAAAAATGGAAGTAGGGAAAAACCTGGGTGGCTTAAAAAAATTAAGGACTGGTTTGAATGCAGCACACCATTATTTAGACCACCGAGAATCAGAATCAACTACAGTATAATGAAAAAATTAGCTCTCAGGGATCCTTGTACATGGTAGATTTCCTGTATATTGGAGGAAGTGATCATTCTGATAATAGATTCCCAAACTAGTTGTTTATAAATCATCTTCAAGGGAAATTGGGATGATGGCATTTCTGGCAGATATTATGATAGCACTATCCCAAGCGAGCTTCCATAAATGACCATTTTTCAAATGGTCTTTGAAATTGTTTAGATTCTGATTACTTTTTTTTTGAAATCAATCTTGTTGGATGTTGCCTAGGACATTGCCTTTACTTTGCATTACATTTTCATGGCCCCTAGTCTGGAAAGAGGTTAATAAATACTTCAAAAAAAATAATAATCATCGGGACTTTGATTTCTTCCTGGAATCAAACTAGAAGCCACATGAAGCGATTATAAAAAGCAGGTGCTGAATAATTGGCCCTCATCAATTGTCTGTGGGAGCATTTTGGACCAATTAAAGTTTCTGAATACTTTGTGATCTGATTAAAATAAAATAAAATAAAAAGCAAGGCCCAAGAAAATGTATGATACAACATAGTGAAACATTTCCTTCTGTTGGATATGGCATTATGTAGTCTAGACCAAACAATTACCCATAATTATTCCAAAAGGGGGTGGGAAAGTCTGCCATTTATTTTTGAATGCTGTTACCGGATTATCATATATCCCATATTTGATGTGAGCAATGATCCTTTAAATTGAAGTTATCTGGAAAATCTTAAACCTTTATTTATGCTGCCGGAATGATTATGTCTTTTTGGATATTAGCTAATGTATTTTTGGCATAAGCATAATAAATTGAATAAAATTATATTGTTTTTCCATTATAGAATCTGGGATATTCTTTGCTATAGTAAAATTTTGTTCAGCTTTGCTCTCTGAAGTGAAGCACACAAGTGGTTCTTATTAAAAGTGAAATGGAAATTTTTTTTTAAATCTGTCTGAAGGAGTTGAGGAGACACCTGGTGGTAGCATATTCATATTGCATCCTGCTGTGGAATGCAAAGCTTGTGCTTGTACTGTTGAATTGAGGGCTTGAATACACCTACCAAGATGACACGTTATACCGATTTCCCCCAAGAAACAATAGAAGAAAATGATTCAACAGCTGAGGATTCCTTTCTCAGTAGGAGGGCTAACAAAAAACTGAACAAAAGGAATGAATGTGAAAGCATAGAATAAGGTGATATCTTTTGAAAGCCATGGTAGGGCCATTAGGGTTCCTTTTTATCATAAAGAAAATTAGGAATTGATAGATTTCTATTCTATCCTTATTGTTTTACAGATTGATAGATTTCTATTCTATCCTTATTGTTTTACAGATTTGCTTTGTTTTGTTTAAATCAGCTATTACAGTAGGACCCCTGTATCCACTGATTCATTAACCACAGATTCAGTTATCCACGGTTGGCAGAGGGGAAAAATAATAAATAAATAATAACAGTAGTTTGGGGGACATTTCGACGTTCTCTCTTATTCATGGTATTCATTATCCATGGGAAGGCTTGGAACCAGTCCCGAGCGGATACTGGGGTCCTACTGTCAGGGCCGGCGCATCCATTAAGGTGAACTAGGCAGTTGCCTAGGGCGCCAAAATGGAGAGGGGACGCTGGCCAGCCTGCTGCCCCTGTCGCCCCCCCCGCCGCTGGCCACCGCCATCCGTCCCTCCGCCGCCCGCCGCCCCCGCCCCGTGCCCATCGCTGTCCCCCACCCCCTGCCCCTCACCTAGGGCGCAAAAAAAACCTAGCGCCGGCCCTGCCTACTGTATATATGTATAGGTAGGACATGTGTGCTGTGATACTGGAACACACACGCACCATTTATGAATTTTGTGTCTGCTGTAAGAATTACCAGTTTGATGCTAGTGTAGCTCTAGCAAATGTGATTGTTTTTGAAGCAGGTATAAGGCGATGAGCCTAAGCATTCAACCCAAGAAGGGTGCCCCATTGTAACCCTTTCCTCCTAGGTAAGCTCAGTTAGGAGTTCATTGCATACGTTTTGGACCTGTAAGCTCTGTCTGGTATTTGAATGTGAGAAGAACAGAAGGACAGAAGGAGGTAGGGAAGGCTTTCCCCACCTGTGCGCCTTGAAAAATGAAAATGGTTTCTTCAGACATTTCCAACATTCCTGACATGAACCCCAAACTGGTAAGGTATACTGCATTTAATAGTGTTTCAGAAGGGAATCCATAAAGTGCTGTTGGAAACCTCCCAAAAGACTTAAGGTTGAAAATGTGTTGGCTGCTTCAGTAAGAAATTAGCCTGTCAGGTGATTGTTGAGTTATCAGGTTGGCGAACGATACCATTGAAAGGGAAGCTAGAAATGATGCATTGCTACTTAGCTGTAGCTTAAATGAGTAGATGCTTAATACGCTATTTTATAATATTCTCTTTCATTTTAATTATGAACCAGCAGAAGCCCTGAAATGTTAAAAAAATATTGCATGGACAATGTATTCAGTGAGCAGAAAAATGAAACAAGTTAATATGCTGATTCTATTAGGAAACTATGCTTTTATTTAAAATAATATTCGCTGCTTTAAAGAACAGGGGTTTTCTGTGTTCTGAGATCTCAGCTAGCACACTTTGCTTGCTTCAAGCTGCATTATACATATTCTCTTTGATAACCTCTCCTAAATGTTTAATTAATGATCCAGATCCTAAAATATTTTCATGCCCCAAGGAGAGGATGTATTTTCTTCTTGGAATTCTGATTAGAGTAAACGGAAAATGCTTGTGTTTAAGAATGCATCTGGCGAAATCTGCCAAATCAAAGGTCAGACTAAGAATTCAACTCAAAGAACAACCAGAAACAATGTAGAAGGAATGAGTGAAAATAAACACAGTGCCTTTGCGTTAAGGTCCAGACAGGCATGTCCAAAACTTCCTGATGTTTTGGACCACAACTCCCAGAATTTTCAGCTTAGATTGCCAGTGACAAAGGACTGTGGGAGTTGTGGTCAAAAACATCTGGAGGGCCGAAGTTTGGACATGCCTGGAGGAAAATGATTAATCACTCTTAAAAAGCGTCCAGGGAGAAGGACAACATATATAGAGGGCAGAAGAGAAAAGATGAACATTAGTTCCTATCACTAGTTTAATCTGTGGTTAACCCTGTTTCATAGTTTCCCTAGACATTCCTCAGCTACTGAGTGACTTACAAACTGTATGAGAAGCTGCCAATGCAGTGAAAACTTGCATTCCTACTGTTTTAAAAGTGAATAGCAAACACATGGGCCAATCCAAAAAAATTACCCTGGAGATGGAGAAGGTGGAGGTTGACACTCATTGTCCTCTATTATGTTCCTCATCAACTCTTGCATGCTGTTTGCACTGGTGAAAGTATTCACACTTGGGCAAATAGGAGATTATCTCCACAAAGGAAAAAGGTGCACCCATCCCAATTCCATCTACAGTGAAGACCAAAGATTTAACATTCTCCTTTAGATCTAACCATGTTGCTGCTGACCCAGAAAATATCTCTGTTTTTAGGGTATGAATCAGAATATCAAAATTCTTAATTGATGGGGTATGGCAGACAAGGGTATACAAGCCTTTCCCCTGCCTTTTAATAAACAAATACATTTCCTATTTTAGCACAACCACCATCTGTTTAATCTCCTTTTCTTTCCAAGAAAAAAAGGGGCAGCATTTCTCCCCTGCCTCTGGTTTTATCTGGCCAATACTGTGAAATATTTTAGACTGAAATAGAGTGACTGGTCCAAACTCACAGTGGCTGAAATTTAGTAGTAAGTTGGAACTAGGCTTATTGAATCTCTTAAATATCTCACACACCTTAAAATCCCAAGCAGAATTGCTATAGGCCCTTTCCAATTTAGCAGCATGTGGCATGTACACATAGACACAATACCACATTGGTTATTAGTAATTATAAGTTGCGTCCCAAGGAATACATAAATGCTAACATTAATTGAACTAATCACATCAAAACATTCTGCACACTCAAATAAACAAGATGACAAGATGGTTTCAGTAGAACTACCAGTCACCCTGTAATTCAAACAGAAATATGTTTTGATGCTGTCACCACACATTTGAATGTGGCTGATCCTCAGTGAAAATCACTATAAAATGGACAACAGACAAACCGGACTCTTGGGAATGTAGATTTATTTTCAGCGGATCCTTTCAGAATACCTTGTGCACAAGGGGTGCCTGAACACAGGGACAACTTCCTGTATGGAATGTCCAGTCTTAAATACTCTTCAGCATACAGAAACAGATAAAGAACAAACTCAGGATTGGTTACAATTTGCCACAGTGGAAAGCATGTGACTTCATTTTCCCTAAGGCAACCAAACTTAAAGATCAGTGATACTTTCCCATCTGCATTAGCGAGATTAAAGGTCACTAATTTCTTAATTTCCTGTTATTCTCTCTACCTTGATAGCACATTCCAATAGCTGAAAAGCACATAAAGTCTATTTCTACAGAGAGATGTCGCGAGGTGTCAGACATGTGGTTTTGAGGTGAGCGCATCCTGTCATTCAGGGGCTTTCCACATGTAAGCTGTTTCAAAGTTCAAAAGGGAGGGGCTGCTTTACAGAGAAAATGATTCTAGGATATGGTGCAGAGTTTTAACTACAAAGCCTATCTTAAAGGCAGAAGTCAAGCAGAATAAAAGAATTAAAGATAAACTTAATCTACTTGCTTAGAATACTCTGCTCAGGCTTGCTGCCATATAAAGTCCATGTCCTCTTAATGTTAGAAGTTGACACACAGGTTGCATAGTTACAGCGCCCTCTCTTTGCTCTTGTGTTGATTATGAAACATAAACAGGGAAGTAGCTACTTGGCTTGTATGTGAAGCGGATTTGTAACCCTCTATGATTATATAATTTCCAGGTGAGTTCAAGAAGAAGCCTGCTGGCGTGTTGAGGAAAGAACACCACATATCGTCTGAATCAATTATGCCAAGAGACAGACTGATCAACAATGACGGGTGAGCATTCAATAAAATGTTGAGTTTTCTGGATGAGTGAGAGTGGTCAGTGGCTGGCAAACAAATGTGTCTCTCCGTCACTACTTTAAAATAGTGGTTTCCAAACTTGGATAACCCACATGTTCAGTTCATTCATTGGCATCCTTCAGTCTCGAAAGACTATGGTATCATGCCTGGAGTAGAGATCCTAAGAGCAACACCTAGTGTGACTAAATAGACCAATTCGGGAATGGCAGTCTCTACCGCACTGGGGACAGATGTGTTCTGTTTCTTGCCTGGTCCTCGAGTTTCGTTCTTTCCGTGCCTGCCTCTTTTCCTCTGCCTGTTGGACAAATGCCTCTTGAAATTTATGTAGACCATGCTGTATCTCTTGCCTCCAGACAGTGCGATCGGAGATCAGGGTTTCCCATCTGTTGAGGTCCATTCCCAAGGCCTTCAGGTCCCTCTTACAGATATCCTTATACCGCAGCTCTGGTCTCCCTCTGGGGCACTTTCCCTGCACTAGTTCTCCGTATAGAAGATCTTTTGGGATCCGGCCGTCATCCATTCTCACAACGTGTCCAAGCCAGTGTAGGTGTCGCTGTTTCAATAAAGTGTACATGCATGTAGCATGTAACCCAGATGTTATGTTATGTTTTAAAAAATTCATTAGTGACTGTGGCTTGCTAACAAAACCGCCATCACGTAAAATTAAATGATAAATTTCAGGTAAACCTTCATGGACTGCAGTTTCCGGAAGGCTTCCCCACCAGCTGTGCTGGCTAGGGTTTCTGGGAGTTGCAGTCCAAGAACATCTGGGATAAAACAATCACATCTGGTTTGTTTAAGGGTGATGTAATTAATTCTGTTGTGTTATTTGAGCTTTTTCATTCTGTGATATAGATTTAAAACTTTCATACACAATACACGAAACCATAAACATGCAATTTGATCTTCATGCGCACTCCCACACTGCATAGTATTTTAGTAATTACATGAGAGCAGTTTGAGCAGCACAGGAAAAACAGTTGGCATCAACAGTGTCTCTGTAGGTGTAATGCTGAACTCAGCTGACCCATAATCTGTTTTCCAATATAGTATATGTGGATGTGTTTACGCTGGTAACTGCTTAAACACACCCTTTGTCAATTATTTCCTGTTCTCTCTCTCTCTCTGCACCACATGACAAGAGAGCTTCAAAACCCATATTGTTAGGTGACATCATATTTTTTATATTTTATGTGTTGGACATCAGTATAGGGTTTTGAAGGTTATAGCAGCTGTTTTAATGGATATGCTAAGTGTTACAAAACAAAGACATTGTGTTTGTAATAATGTAATGTGCTTTTTATGTAACTATAGCCTGGTAGGAACTCTGTCTCTTTCTCTCAATGAAATAATATGGAACACATTTTTATAGCCATCTTGTTATACACAATTATTTTGAGACAGTTGTGCGGATATGATGAGATGGATTCTCAAGACTGATTGGCAAGGCTGCCCCAAGATGGCAGTAGAATATAAAGACATTTGGGGTGATCCATGCAAATAAAGCCATTTAAAGGCATGGGGATTTTGATGGAAAAAAAGACTGAATATGTGCTGATCTTGAAACCAAAGATCAGCATTCTTTTTAATTTACCATGCACAGTGTGCCAGTCATTAAAGGGTGTTGCCCATTTGCCAGGGTGTCTATTACAGGCTCAGTTATGCGCTCATTACACAACTGATTACATGACAGGATTACAAAGAGATGCACATTAAAACAACCTGTAAGGTTAAGATGAGTGCTACCTCTAGGGTGGTATGCCTTACAACCCACATTTAAGAAGATATCCGTAACTATCCTTTGTTAACTCTTACCCTTATGAGATAATTTTATGACTTGTTTTAACAAAGGCCGCTCTGAAAACTTGGCCAAGATGACCATGGCTTAATTCATTCACTCTTTATTATACAGTCACAGACCCAAATGGTTTAATTCTGGAACATTATGCACAAGCTAAAATGTAAACAAGAAACTCATGATAATAACAATAATAAATTTTTATTTATGGTCAACAACCAAAAGAAACTCATGGGTACAAGATGGTTGTGTAAATCAGGACTGCATGGCAGGGTGTTGGACTGGATGACCATTGAGGTCTCTTCCAGCCCTATGATTCTGTGATTCTATGACTGTAAAAATGGCCCTGCTGAACATTTTTTTGAGTTTTTTTTACTTCATTGCTGTGGATTCTGGCAGTGGGGGTAGGCCCATAAGGACTCAGCAGTGTGAGTTGGACAAATAGGTCCAAGTCATGAGTCAAGTACTGAGTGCCTTCCCACACAAAAAACCCAAGTTGAGACTGAGTCAGGTCACAGGTGTAACTTGAACTGAATGTGAGAATGACTTTTGAGTCTCCATCCCTGGAGAACAGAACATAAAACAACATCCTCCATGAGCAGGCAAAGATCTATCTCTTTAGACAGACTTTTCCTTAATGACTGCCAACCTAAGAGGGGCTTCTGTGCTTTGTTGCTTTTAAATGTCTTTTTAGTATTGATTTTATTTACCATTTTTATGAGGTACTTATTTAATGCTTCTTTTGGGTCCTTTCAAGGAGAAAGGCAGGGTAAAAATATTTCAAAAAATAAAATAAAATACCTGTATTTTTCTGCCTGTAAGGCACCCCATGTATAAAAGATGATCTAACTTTTTCTACCCAAAATTACAGTTTTGCAACTGCACAATTCTCTCCTTGGCTTACTTCCGTGTATAAGATGACTCTTAATTTTAGTCCTATATATATAGTCATACATAGGAAAATACTGTACTAGAGATGGGTGTTTCGTTTAGGAAGGGATCCGGTCTGAACTGAAACATGTTCAGAACTGGGTCCTACCCTCCAGAATGATATCAACCACTGACTTACTTTCCATTGGACTGCATGGGGCTGCATCATCCCGCCTCCCTGTCTGATTGGCCAGCACGGGGGAGAAGGAAAAATGATGCACCAAAGGCTTCTTCCTGGTTGGAGTTTCGCCCCACGTGACCCAAAACAAGTCAGCAGCAGATTTTCTTCCAGCGGGTGGGACACAGTTCTGAATGGCAGCTGTGCTGCCATGTTTCATTTAGGAACCGGACCCCTTCCGAAACAAAACGCTTATCTCTATACTGCACATTGACAAATTTATCTCAAGCAGTTCCTGAGAACTCCATCTTGCCAGCAGGGAGCATTGAAGAACAGTGGGCATCACCTCAGACCTAAAATCTAGGGGATAATTTGCTTTTTTGCGGTGTGTGTGTGTGTGTGTACACATTTTATACTCCCTTCCCTTCATGAAATTGCCAGAAAGAACCCAACATTTTGCCTTGTTTGTCAATTTTAGTGATCCAATAAAATGTAGTATAGTCCAGGACTTTCTTTTTACAGATGGATCACTTGCTTACTCCCCCCTCTCCCCATTTGCTGTAGTAAAAGGACTGCTATCAAAAAAGTGATGGTAACAGTAAGAACAGACATTTCTAAAATAAGTGGCCTAATAAGTGGCCAGGAAAACATAACAATAATAACAGTTACTCTTTTTCCCTCCCAATAAATAAAAAGGAAAGGGGGGAGGAAGAGAACAGTTTCACATGAGATTTTTATGCTATTGCTCTGCCTCATTTACTGAATTTTATTAGAGCTTCTTCTGTTGCTGTCCTTCACTTGTAAACTTCTCTTGTTTTTTTCCATTGCATCTTCCATCTTTTTCTTTACCTTAGGAAATCTGTTAAAGGAAGAATGATGGAAAAGCTGCAGAATGCCTTCTAATTCTTGGCATGGGGAGTTCTCTATCTGGAAAATGTTCCCAGATAGACATTTAATAGTTCTCGCAATTAAAAAGCAAAATGTGCTGCTTATATATACCATGCCATAGTGCTAAAGC
>JAHTLZ010003542.1:68309076-68320440 GCA_023846285.1 Phrynocephalus versicolor
AAAAAAATCCTGAGATGTTAACAAACCACATGATCCCCTCAATTACCCACATTCCTAGTGTAAAAGGTGGGACTCAGCAGCACATGGATTGTACCAAAGAGATATGGGATATAAGCAAAAACCTTATTAAGTGCAAAGTTCATTCCACCACTCTCCACAGATGAGGGTTTTTGAATGCCAAAACTCCCTAGAACAGGTGCACAAAAATATATCAACAGTGAAGAAAGAAAAATTCAGCCATGTCTTATATTTTTTTTTCCTGAGGAATATTAAAGAACTAAATATAAAATAGTTCTCTTTCAAGACTGTCAGACATGCATTTCTGCATCTGGAGCATATTGTCTGCCAGTCGTTTGCATTAAGTGGGGAGACTTAAAGGGATACGAGAAAACGAGGCAAGAATATTCACACACATACACAGTCTCTCTGAAAAAAGTAATAACAGAGGCACCAAAGAAATGATAAATCATCCTGGCTTAGCCTCTGAAGAGCATATTCTACACAGAACTCACCCCTGTCCCCACAAAAGTAGCCATTCTGGTGGCTGAGGTGAACAGCCATGTTTCCCCAATCTGGACTAAGGAAAAGAAGGTGATGTTATTCCACACAAGGAAAGAAGCCAGTTTATGTTTCCAGAAAATGGAGAGTGAATAAGTCTGGGAGGGGTTGCTATGTATTTTCCTAACACCAGTAGATAATAATAATTATGCACCATCCAGTCTGTTCTGATGTATGGCGACCCTTTCCAGGGTTTCCTAGGTAGAAAGTATTCAGAAGTGGTCTGCCATCCTCATTTTCTGGGGGTGTACTTGAGCAGCTTGCCCAGAGCTACACAGGGTGGCTCTTCTCCCTAAACCTAAAGGCATAGTGGGGCATTGAACTCCCAACCTTTGGCTCTGCTGCCAGGTACCAAACTCACAGCGTTATCCCTACACCTACAGCAGTAGATTCACCTCTAGATTTCTATGCTCTCTAAATGTCACTATCCTGAAGCCAAAGGTGAGTTGCTCTACCCCGGTTATTGCTTTGTCTTTCTGTTAATTCTCCTGTTATGGTTGCAAGGACTTCATAATGCCCCTTTGGGCCTCTGCCCTGGCCTATAGACACTACATGGAAGAAGACACAAGGACCTGTTTCCCAAGGAAAAAAATATTTTGTTGTTTTATTTCTTAGTTACATTTCCTTCTAATGATCTTGACGGTACATACCATATTTTCTCCCTCTCCATTTTATCTACACATTTTATCTTCACAGTAGACCTCTTTAAATTTTCTAGTTTCCCCTCTTTTAAAAATCAGATTTACAGCTTTTTAACTTGGGGCAATATAGGGGAAAACATCTATGATGGCTTTGTAGTGGAGGATCATCATTTTAATAGAGGACCACGGTTTGTAGATGTTAACATCTTGGACTGCAAGGTTTAGAATTCCATAGTTAGTTTGCTTTCTCTATCAACTGAAATGTTTGAACGCCTGGGATTTTTTTTCCTGTCCACAGTATGAAGAGATTTGCAACTTCTTATAAATTCTTCAAAATGGAATTGAAACAAAATTCTCTTTAGCTGGTTTAAACCAAATTCAGCAACATGCCGTCCAGGAAGAACGTGTAGTGCCCTCATGCCATAAGAATCCCCTCAAAGATGAGGGGGGGGAGAAGTAATTACAACTCTTGTTCGATATTAACATGGCTGAATACGGAGGAATTCAAACCCAGATTTTGAAAATAATTCAGTGCTTGAAGTCCTGAATTGATAAATTTGACATTGACAATTCTCTCCTGTGTTTTCCATCGTGAATATGAAGAAATGTGTTCACTTTTCCCCCTCAGTAAAATCTGAGGGAGAATGAACTGAAACAAAATTATTACCCATATTTGTGTTGGAGATACAAGTCTTTAAACACAAGTAGCCGTTGAGGACTGCATCACTTAGGGCACTTTTACATGACCCCTAAAATCCGAGGCAAAGGGCTCCCAGATGTGGAGCTTAACATTGTTTTCTCACCAGCTCCGGACTATAAAAAAAATTAAGTACGACCACGCCTACCTAAGCGCATCCCAGCACATTTTCCAAGTACCTGGTCTCCGAAGGTGAAAAATTTCTGATGCAGATTGCAAAGCAGTGAGTGCTGGGCTGTCCTGCCTTCTGTTTGTTTGTTTTTTGGCCCCCGCCCCTTTAATAGACTGGAATGCTTCCCACAGCAGCTTGAAGGCAGCTTGAAGGTGAGCCTACATTTTTTTCTCCCTTTTTTCCTCCCTCCCCTCACGCAGACAGGAGCAAGGGAGTGTGGAGAGGTGGGAACACAGCAAGAGGAGCAAACCCCCAAGATCTCTGGTCCAAATTTAAGTTGCCAGCAGATCTTAGGGGTCGTGTACAAGTGCCCTTAGGGACATGAGGCTCCCAATTTCTAGATGGCTCCCTTAAGGAATAGCCTGGCACTGCAGCCGGAAAAGAATTACAGGTGAGAGAGTAAGCAGGTACCCTAAGTCTCCATGACAACTACCAGTGAATCCAGGTGGGCTGCCAGAAATGGACAAGCCTTCTTTTCCTATGTCCAGCATAGAAACTGTGAGTATATTTCAATTATACAGGGAAATTGCTCACAATTTGGACTGCTTCAGACCAATGTGAAATATTTTTTAGCCATCACACCAGTGAGACTCCAGCCTGTTTTTGGTCCATATGTAAGTGGGACCTTTTGGTCTAGCTCTAGGCTTCTACATTTGGGGGCTGGGCAGAAGGGATTCCCCTGCAGATGGAAGTGCTGCTTTAAGGGAAATGTGTCCTGTTAAAGTGGCCCTTTTGATGCAATCAGGCATGTCTTTGCAGCTGGTTGACCACACCCAAAGAGTATGATTGCAAATGGAATGGATCTCTCTATGCCTTTCCTGCTAGCTCACAGCATTTTTGCAAGCTAGAATTTACACGGCAGGCTTCTTATATCCTCTCTCCTTTGGGTGATCATATTTGATAATTCATATCAGCAGAGTAAAGTGATTTAGGCTGCACACATCCTGGGGTTGGGAAATCAGTCCCTCACTGTGGCTCCAGGAAGAAAACCCAGCCTGTCTAACTTGGTGCAAGCTGCACAGTCACAGGACACCCTTTGAAGAACACAATAGTTAACCCAGGCATGTCCAAACTTCGGCCCTCCTGATGTTTTGGACCACCACTCCCAGAATTCCAAGCCTGTATTTCCAATGGCAAAGGACTGTGGGAGTTGTGGTCCAAAACATCTGGAGGGCCAAAGTTTGGACATGCCTGAGTTAACCCTTTCTCCACTTCTGTGTCTGGAAAACCCTGGAAAGGGTTTCTGTATGTCAGACTTGACTTGACGGCACATGATGATGGTGGTGCTGAGGCCAAAGGGAGGTAGAGCTGAGCTTATGAGGAATAAACTGAGATAACCACCTCTTTGGACACTCATAATTGTCATAAAATTGATAAGTTGTGTCTATTGCTTCGGGAAGCCCATTTACGGATAGGGAGAATGACTTTAAAAACAGGATGATAGATGTCGTTAATCCTGACTCTTGTGCAACGAGGTACACTGATTGTCCTCACGGAGGAGCTACAAGAAGGAGAAAGAAGGAAAGCCTGAGGATAACATATCAAGAAGTGGTTACTTAAAAAGGGACAAGATCCCTTTAAAGGACTGGCAGCATCTCATGTTCTGCATGAAGCTTCTCTAAATTTCTCCTGGGCACCTGCCAAGCAACCAATGATTAGGGACATCTTGCTTCCTCATTCTTTTGGCTCAAAGGCTGGTCTCATCCTCACCAAAACTGTTCCCAATCTCGTCTTCACCCTCAATGAGCCAACTTTCACATCTGGTTTCTTCTTTTACCTTGTATCTCAACTGGCTTACAGTGACATTGCCACAGTCCCTGTACTGCACCCAGCTGATGTGCTGGACTACAATTTCCATTACTTCCAGATCACTTTTCTGAAGGAACCAGGCGCTGGAAATCTTCCAGCATGTCCAAGTCATTGTTCAGTGGTGTGTGTGTTTGTATATGTGTGTGTACATATCAACACATCCACATAGATTCAATGAGGACAAAGGATAACAAAAATAGGAAAACTTGCCATCTTTTGTAGATTTTGGATGACAAAACAGTGGGAATGCTATCTAAGGGATGAAGCTGAAAAAAAGGTTGTTTTTTTTCATTTTGGGATTAAAATATTGAGAAAAGGCCAAATTTAGAAGTTATGGTTTTCTTCTTTTTTCTCCTTTTCATTAGAACTGTAGCAAACTGCTCTAAGATCAATATATTGACTAATGAAGTACTTCACCAGCATAAAGATAAGCAAATAAGTGGTTATGCATAATGTTCAATTAATGGCAGGGTACAACATATATTTGGTTGGACGGTGTCATCGATGCAACCAACATGGATTTGACCAAACTTCGAGAGGCAGTGGAAGACAGGAGGGCCTGGCGTGCTCTGGTCCATGGGGCCATGAAGAGTGGGACACAACTTAATGACTGAACAACAACAACAACAACAACAAAATATATACCCATAAAGTAAAATCAAAACATTCTGCAAGGGACACGGGGTGACTGAAGTACAACAGATGCACATATTTGTACCCTGCTACATTTATTCTAAATCAAAAGTGGAGGCCCTAATTTGGTTTCTGAGCAGATTTTGGAGGCATCATTCTAAGTAGTGGGGGAAGTCCAAGGGACTGAAAATAATATCAGCATATTTTAGCATAAACTATATAGTGCAAACAACTATGGTTTAGGAAAAGCTTTTCCACTTTTTTACGAATGAGGTGGTGGCAGTGGAACTCATAGAATTCAACAAATGAGGGTATCATGGGGAAATGGAGTCTGATATCTGGGAGAATCTAAAGGGCCAAACTGGGCCACCAAGAGGGCTGTATCTGGCCACCAGGTCTAGAGACTCCTCACATTTGTCCTATTCTGTGCTTTCCACAAAATGATTAACATGGAACAAGAAGAGATTTCTAATAAAACCAAGGGAGCCCATCTCTTTCACATGCTTGGGTTTTTTGTAAGCCAGTTTCAACAGTTATGACAATAGCTATTCAGTATGCTGCTCCACTCAGGCGGGTTAAGACAGAGGAAATCCTATGTGATCTAAAACGTACATGGATTTGCTTTCATCAGAATCCATGTCACATTTTTAAACAATTTTGTACTCTTCCCATCTTTTGTTTCTAACTCTTTATTTGGTGGAATTTTTCTTTGTCTCTCGGTATGCTTTAGGATTTTTTTCTTGTTTTTTAATGGAAAAAAAGTTACGGTACAGTAAATATATGTGTTTTGGAAAAAATAAATTCCTCGAATCCCTTCAGTGATGCTCTGCTCGCTGAGGTGGTCTCTCCCCTAACTGTTCTTACATCAATAGTTTAGAAATTAGATGAGTCTGTTTCCTTAGCAAAAGCTTCCAGTATTGGGCGCCCAGGTGAATATTGTTTGGCTGGTGCAAAGGAAGGATACACTTGCCTTCCTCAATGATAAGTTACCAGAATGAGCAAAGACGGCATGTCCAAGACAAGACAAGACAAAAAATAGTGTGAGGGTGAAACAAGGCAGGAGAACCTATGGCGACAAGTTTTATCACAACTCCCAGAATCCATTGCAGTTGGCTAATCTGGCCAGGCGTTTGAGGAGTAAAAAGTTCCTCACCTCATGCTGAACCTGGTGCATTAAGTTTTGAGTCCAACCATGATACCATGGAGTCCTTTAGAAGGGTGTAGATTTTAGGTGGTATTTACTCGGGCCATACTTTCTCCTCCCCCCCAAAAAAAACATTTGCCAACATGGGGGGTCAGGGAGTCACAGATGGTATGGGCTCTGTTGCAAGCGCTGCAGATTTTCAGCTCTTTTCTAGCTTGCCTCTAATAATGACAGCAAAAAATAAAATAAAATCCAGCCCTAAATGGAGAACAGAAACTTTTTCAAGTCTCAAAGTCGTTCAATAAAAGAAGTCATTATTGACATACACTCGTTTTACCCAATAATGACAGTGTGTTTCATTCAAGTCATTTAAAAGGCATCTTTATTTCTACAGCGGAAAGGGTGGAAATCTTCTAAGATTCTATAATGTAAACATGTGCTGACATTAATTATTGTAATATTTATCTGCAAAACAGATGGTAATCCTTTCCAAAAATGTGCAAGCGGGGATCAGAATGAATTTATGGAGGCATTACGGTTTCTATCGTGTTCTCATCTAGGTGTAGCCTTGGACTCTTTTTCAGTGGAGTTCCACCAGACAGATGGAAAACATTATTAACTACTGTTTTCCTTTCTTGTCAGAAATGTTTTGTCTAATCATCACATAATTACACATCCATATTGTAGTAAATCACGCTATATAAACATTTCAAACAGAGTGGAACTATTAAGGTGAAATGCAAAGTATTCCAGACTTTAAAACAAAACAAATATGAAGTGAACCGTGCTGAGTAAGAAAATGCTAAAATCAAGGTCAGACAAAAATACAACCTTACAGTTTTGGCGTTTGGCTTGCACAGAGCTGCATTCTGCTAACCCACAAGACAGTAATATCCTGGGTGCTTTGAAATGCTTCCCAGTTCCCACCCCACCCTCTCTCATTTGATCTGCTCGGTAAAGAAACTGTGGTTTCCAGTCAAGCTCTCCGCTCATGAAAGGATATGAAGTTTTTAAATGCATGGGTGCCCTTTCCCAAACCGAGCTTAACAATGATTTTCAAGATCAAGGGGTTGTTGAGACATTTGTCCCAGTATTTGGTGGATTGCAAGGGTTGATTGATTTGGTCTTTTCCCCTTCATATCCACATGATGTATCACTAGAGCAGAGCAATCTGCACCGTTTTGGACCCCTCTCAGGGACTTCTATTTTTCTGGTGTGCGCTAGTACACTCTAGTTTGGTCCATTCCCTTTCTATGTCATTGCTGGGAGCAGACCAAAATCAAACCTTGCAGCTGTGAACGCTACCAAGGCTCCTTCCATTGTCAATTTCTGGTGACTTAATAAGTCCACTTCAGGATATAAACAAATTAAACACTTCTCCTGCTCTTCTGTGAAGAAGCAGGGGAAGTGAAATGATTATTTTTTGACTCTGGTAGACTTTTGTTGTTGTGCTTAATCACTCAGATTAATTTTTTTTTCACCTTTGTGTGACATTCTGGTCAAACTGCAGCTGCAGGCAGTTCATCAATATGCACTACAAACAAGGCGGAGCCTTTTGCGTTGTTTGTACTGTAGTGCATATTGATCTAGTGATTCAGTGCATCAATGATGGTCAAACAGGGAAAAATAATAATTTCACTCCCCCCTCTCTCCATAGAGGAGCAGGGGAAGTGTACAATTCCCAGCAGGAGTTGGAAGATTGCTTCTCTCTCTAGCCTCAAGCAACCTAATTTGGAACACACTAGCCTGATCTAAAGGGCCAGTGTAGATGTCCCTTACCAGAACTTATAAGTATAATTTTTGGAATATAAATCGCAGCATCCCAGCCAACGTGGCCTATGTCCATGACAGGTGGGCAATTTCCTTTTTTAAAATCCCAAAAAGTAAAATTTCCAAAATATGGCCACGAGACAGCAGCTGAATGCTTTTTCCTGCCCCCTGTGTATGATTGTTTACTTTTCTACCGATACGTATGTGCATTTTTGTGAATATCTGCCTTTCCCTGGCTCTGCATCTCATCCCTCATTCTTCCCATCACTAGCAACTGTACCTTCCACACCACCATCGACAATAGACGCAAGTCTTTGTTGCTTCCGGATAGTGTAGGCCTGCAACCTCCATCAGCCAGAGGCAGCATTGACAATGGTAAGTGATGACAGGACTTGGACCAGCATTACCTGGAGAGACACTCATTTCTCTCCATTTTTAAAGCTCCCCCCCCCCCAAGTTGCCAGGAGCCACCGGGCCTTGAACTGGGAGCTTTTTCATATATGGAAAACTGCCACACAGATTGAGCTACTGAACTCCCTGTGAACGTGCCGAGATAGCATGCAGTGGACAAATTACTAAAGAGGCATCCTGCCACGCTAATATAGTTGAAAAGTACACAGTTTTGCATGATTCTCCTTTAACACCATGGTCCTCACTGAACAATGGTTGAGTGAGGACCATGTTCTGTATCTGCCATTAAACCTCAGAGATTCTTTACAGGAGCCCTGGGACAGAGAGTTTGCCCGGAACTGCCTTTTAAAGGTGACAACTGGTGAAAGCAGAAGGGTTTAAATTTCTTAGGAAAATGTCTTTTCATGTTGCTTACCGCCCCCACGCTCTGAAACTCCCCTTCGGAGCCCCTGCAAAGCATGACGTCTCTTCAGAGATCCAGGAAGGAAGGGAAGAGGAATCATTTTGTTGGAATTGTTTTGACAGGCCTTCAGATGTTGTTAAATTGTTACTACATCAGTCATGTAATGAAGTACATAAGCTGGAACGATTTGGTGGGTTTATGATTACTTTTAATTCTAAATGTGTTTTTTTTATCCTTTATGTGGTAATGTATTCTACTGCTACATTGTTATATTATATTATAAGTGTAATGGTGGTTTGAATTATGCCATATGCTATTTTGGATACTTTTTTTGGACAGGAGAATGGCACATAAAATAAGACAATCATAAAATCATAAATAGCTACCAAGTGCAGCCTTAGCATAGGTCATTTAGTACTCTTAGACTTAGACTATCCTAAAGGCTGTCTTTGCCTATCAAAGCTGTCTGCTAGATAGCTCAGTGGCTTAGTTCTCTGTCTGTGGAGGCAGCGGCTGAGAGTCCAGTGCCCTGCTGTGTCTCCTTGAGAGGAGCTGAACTTGATGATCCCTTACAGCTCTGTAGCTCAAGTTTATTTATTAATTTATTTTGGACAGGAATTAGTTTAAGATGGTTTTTGGCTCCAGCTAAGCTTCACTTGTTTGTTTATTTATTTATTTATTTATTTATTTATTTTATTTATTTATTTATTTTTATACCGCCCGTCTTCCAATGGAACACTTGATAAACAAGATATTCCCAGACTCTGGCATGTTCCAATATTTTGTGGTCTTGATTGCTCATGTACCACTCTGTTGACTGGATGGGATATTTTCTTTAACATGTTAACTTTAAAGCTGGCTAGCTCAGTGGTTAGGTATCTAGGTAAAGGCAAAAGTTCCCCCCGCGCATACGTGCTAGTCTTGTCCAACTCTAGGAGTGGTGCTTATCTCCGTATTCAAGCCAAAGAACCAATGTTGTGCAAGTCCATGGCCACATGGCTGGCATGGCTGCAAGGAAGTACTGTTTTACCTTCCCGTTTTTTTACAGCGGTACCTTTTTATCTACTTGCATTTACATGCTTCCGAACTGCTAGGTTGGCAGGAGCTTGAGTTATCAGTGGGAGCTCGCTCCGCTGCGTGGCACCCGGGATTCGAACCGCCGAGCTGTCGACTTTGCAGCTGACAGTTTTCGGAGCCTTAGTCAACTGAGCCTATCTAGGCTGGGAGTCCAGCGTCTGGACTTGATGATCCACGGGGTCCCTTTCATCTCTGCAGTTTCAAGAATGTTCTTGTTTGTTATTGTTATTAGCTTTGCAAGGTTTTCAAATTTTAAATTGGCCAATAGCTACAATGTCATCATTGTTATCATTAGCAGCAGCAGCAGCAGCAGCCACCACCACGCAAGTCCAGTTGCCATGACCTCACCTGGATGACTGAGAGTCTTCACAAACAGCAACAACACAAATAAAGCCCAAAGTGAATATTGCACAAATTTGTGCTGCCTGATTTTCCTGCATCAATAAGGCGCCCAAGCAAAAAAAAGTTGCCTTTAGAAAGGTCCTATGCATTCTCTTCAATTCTCAAGAAAGAAATCACCTTCTCACAGTGTTCTCCTCTGTAAGTTGGTCCACGGCACAAGGATAGGTAGCTTCGATGACAATGTCTTAGGATTCATGATTAAAATGCGAAGATACAACACAACACAAATAAAATGGACATTAATTACATATTCTTGCTCTCAAGGGAAGAGAAGCTGCTTTCTTCTTCGGCTCACTTTCTCCTTGAAGGAAAATTTTGCATTCACAACCCCTTTCTAAGGATCTCTGCACCCTCTAGACAAGAGCTACTAGCCCATATGCCGTAACTATAACAGCAGTGGCTTTTCAAACTTCCTGTAATTTGCTGATTAGCTGGCTTGGTTTTGTGACTGGTCCTTTGGCTGTAGCAGCAGTTTTTCTCTTGTAAATCGATCTCCCAGACACAAAAGACTGCCTTAGACACATCTCTTAACTAACATGACTTGAGACCAAGAGACCGATTGTTTGTAATGTATAATTTGACCCCCTCTCTCTCCCTGGCTTGTAGCATTCCAGCCTTGTCTGTCTGATTCCAGATGTATCTCCTGTGAGAAACATCTTTCCTTTTCCATAAAGCAGCTTTTGTCACATATTCCAGGCACGGGCTTCCACATACATTCAACATGGGTGATTATTTTAAAATAAATAAATTCTCCAGACAGTGAATGGGTCTAGTTCTCTGTTCAGCAGTGTCCTCCATCTTAAGGTCAAATTCATGTTAATGGCCAGTAGGGAGAAATAGTCTTTCCCTTCCTCAGCTTGATGAAGGCTGTCTGGACTTTCAATGGGTCTGGGGTGGAAGTGAAAGAGAAGGCGTTATTGACAAAAAAGAAAAAAGAGAGAGAGAGAGAAAAGAAAGAAAGAAATTAAAACCATAAAAAGGCAGTCTACAGCTAGACCAATTCAATGTGCAGGAAACAATTTATGAACCTATAATGTTCCCATCTTTAGCAAAAAGTGAACTCCGGCTGTCCAGACCAATCTCTTATTTCACCCACACAAACAGACCTCTTGCTGTGCTTGAAGGGTGATGCACTAAACAGAAGGCTCACAGATTTCGTGAAAAGAAAAGAAAAAGTTGGGGAAATTGTTTAAGCAGAGAGTGCCTTGTTTACAAAGGGCAAGTCCCAGAGTTTGAGTTAAATGTGGAATTCATAACATAGAAGAGAAGCTCAGTAGTAGAGATGGGCACGACTTAGCGGTATTCCCGTTTCCGTTTCCGTTAGTCGGTTCCGTTACTCTACGGAAACGGTAACGGGAATTACTGCCCCAGACTTCGAGCTCGAACCGACGAACGAACAATTTTGGTCTGATTTGTCGTGCTCGTTACTTGTGTGACGTCACGCGATCGCGCAATGCCAAGCGGCACAGAAAAAAAGTTTTTAAAAGTAAAAAAACCCCGATTCCCGGCCCTAAAAGCAGGCGAAAACTGTCTGAGGGCACCTACCAGGCCAGAAGGGTGGTTTTTTTGGGGGGTGGGGGTTTCCTCGCCCCCCTCTCCTTGGCTACTGCTACTGCTGCGCTGCTGGTACCAGGCGGGGGGGGGGAT
>JAHTLZ010003542.1:68321204-68367500 GCA_023846285.1 Phrynocephalus versicolor
AAAAAAACCAGTATAACGATAACGAAAAAAACGAAAAACGAAACGACTAATTTTTTCCGATTTTTCGCGAAAACGGAAACGAAACGACTCGGACCCTAGCCGAAAAAGAAAACGAAAACGAAGTTTTTTTCCTGAGTCGTGCCCATCTCTACTCAGTAGCGCTAAAGTGAGTTTTTCATTTGGATTCCACTTTGAAGCCCAAAACAATATAGATTCAGAAGCTGGATATTAAAAACCATATATCTACCATACTTATTCTCTGGCAAAATGGGAAAAGCTAGTTTTGGGAAACAGATGTTGCTGCTGAAATTTTTGTCTCTAACACTGAAGCATTTTCTTTGGTATTTGACTTTTGGTTTGAAATGAATGCTTTTGACAGCATAAAAATACCTTAGCCACATGGCTAAAGGAAGACAGAAACAGGCATTACAGAAAGTGTGTTGTTAGAGCTGAAGGGACTTTAGTTTTGTAGAGACATGACTCAGGAAGTGTTTACATTTGAGAAATCATGCTTCAAAAGACTCCAATCCTCAAGTCCTGCGGATGTGTTCTAAGAGGGAACAAATTAATTGGCGAATTCCACAGAGTAAAAGAAAACTCCAGTTGTGAAGATTGTGTACAATAAGGGTTTCCTCATGAGAGTTTCTTTCTATGCATCAATACAGTAAATTTCTCAGAATTTAGGGATAGCTGTACCAAACCAGATAATGGCTGAAACCCTGTCACACTAGAGTTAGCTCAGTGAATCAGTGGAGTCAACTCATCAATATGTTCAATTGATTCCAATGGGCCTACTCTTCTTGCATTAACTATGGTAAAGTGTCAACCAGAATAGGTCAGTTTGAATCAATGTACCTCATGGAGGCATTGACTCAACAAATCTCCATGGCTTCAAGGGACCTACTCTAGTTGACCATATTACACTAAACAACAGAATTTCAGTCAATGTGTCTAGCTTACCTAGCACTCTTTTTCTTTGTAGTTGCTTATTTGACAGCTGTGAGAAGTTCACACAAGCCCAAACCTACTGCTTCTCGCCCTGGTTTTAGACTTAGCGGCCACTACTACTTATCAGTTTTGAAATTATAATAACCCACATGGCCATATCTTACAAAGTGTATGTACCTGTGCCAGTATCTGTGTGTATCTATATATATGCATGTACATGTATAATACCCTATGACAGGCATGTCCAAACTTTGGCCCTCCAGATGTTTTGGACTGCAACTCCCACAGTCCTTTGTGATTGGCAATCTAACCTTAGAATTCTGGGATTTGTGGTCCAAAACATCAGGAGGGCCAAAGTTTGGGCATGCCTATCCTATAAGCAAAGTGTTCTGCTTATATACCGCCCCATAGCATTTCAAACACTCTCGGGGTTGGGGGTTATGATTCTTTAATTATGCATTCTACACATTGTTGAAGATTTCAACAATACGTTCCGGGAAAACCATACTTCCGACCTTCTGTGAGAATTTCAGTGTCTGAAAAGCAACAGGGATCTCTCAATCAGTCCCACCACTTTGCAGATGCCATAGACGTTTTCAAGCTTTTAAACCAAGGCCAGGAATTCAGTGCCTCACAAGATACATGTGGTTCTAAGGCTGTTTTTGCCAACTTTGTGGTCCCACAGTTTCCATACAGTCTTTTCTTCTTTATATGTTCTCTGACTACCACTCTCAGAAATCTTGGCCAGCATAGCTAGTGGTGAAGGCTTCTGGGAATTTTAGTCCAAGAACATTTAAGGACCCAGTGTTGGGCACCAGTGAACGAGAGTGAGGAACAAAACCTTGTCTCATTGTGTAGGTGTTAGAGAGTGGCCCTGGTTCTCTCTTCCCCACCCTCCCCACCCAGTTTTCGGTTTTTCATAAATTCAAAACACAAAATCTTTTAGCAACTGTTGGGAAGGGATGCTGTCGGCAACTGGCTCCTTGGCCCACCTGTTCAGCGTGATATGTGACAAAAATATCAGTGAACATTTAAAATCAAAGATCTATCTCAACATTTTAGGACCTGCTGTGCAGAATGCTGGCCGGCGACTAAAGAAATTGATTGTCACCTTGGTGTCATGGAGACAAAGATGCTTCAGTGGACCTCTGGCCTTACTCAAAAGGATCATGTGTGCAATGATGACATCTGAACAAAATACAGCATTGCACCTATCACTGACAAGATGCGCAAAGCCTGACTGCGTTGGTTTAGGCATGTCCTACATGCTGATCAGGAAATTTTGGCCAAAAAGGATCTCACTATGGAGGTCAGTGGATCCTGACCGAGGGGATGTCAAAACAGTGCTGGTTGAACACTCTTGAGAATGACATGAAGTTGTCTTGGGTTCACCCAGCCCTAGCCCATAGCCGTGTCAAGTGGAAGAACAGCAGAACCCACCACCAAATGAGGCAAACATGAAGAAGAACAAGAACAAGAACAAGAACAAGAACAAGAAGAACAAGAACAAGAATAAGTGCCTAATCAACCAGGTAGCTTTAAAACAGGGTTGCAGTCTCTCCAGAATAGCAAAAAAAGAGAGTCTGAAAGGCAGGACAATATGCTGAGGAGATCCTGTCAAGAAGTAGTGAGCAGATGCCCAGTCGACAAGAACTCTTGGAAAAACTCTTTGAAACAGCAGAGATGGATATATTATTGGAACAGTTGAAAGATCAAGATCTACAGAAGGCAAAAGAAAGCTGGAAATCACTCTACAGTTTTTATGAAAAAGAAATTTATAACCAAATTGCTCCAACAGTATAATAGATACATAACTGTTGTTGCCAACATAATGGAAATAATGTAAATATGTCATGTACTGCCCTCCTTTTTTACCTTTTGAACCCTTATCTATTACACATCCCTGCTAGTTACCCTTTTATGTGTGAAAAATAAAAAGTTTAATGAAAAAAGTAGACAGAACAAGCTGTCTAATTTCAAGCCAAAGTCAACCACAAATCAAAGTCCTGTTGAACTGTCAGTTCATACAAGGGGTAGCCATAAATGAAGTTAGCAAGGAGGCTGGGTCCAGTCGTTAGGCAATTGGTCAAGCAGGAGTCTGGCAAAGCAAATGCACAAGAGATTTTAAAAAGGTACAGATCAAGTCCACAGAGAGGCAAGGCAGGCACAGGATCAGGAATCAGGGCAGGGTTTGTGCCACTTCAGGTACTTACAAGCAGTGTTTCCTTAGCTTATAAATGGTCCTCTGCTGACTGAGCTGGCCTTTGGCCCATCCTGGGATTTGGCTGCAGGCTTCCAACATCAGATCTCCAGAGGAAGAGGCATCTTCTGTCAAGAGGACCCCATAAGCCTGAAAGCTACAAATGAGGCTGCTGGGCACTTAAGTATGAATTTTCAGCATCATTCTCTAGAACTAGGAATAGACCCTATCTCCATTGCTAGGCTCTCTGTCTCTAAATAAGGGGTGTTCCTCTACCTTCTTTGAGATCCTAGGGTTATATAAAGGTTGCTTGCTGCTCATGTCCTCTGACCTTGTAGGCTCTGGGTATATGGAAGGTTCATCCAGTTGTCTACCCCACTCTAAATAAATACAACTATGAACTGACAGGCTGTGGCTCTTCTTTAAGCACAGGCTTGGGAAACCCAAATCCTTTTTGAAGAATGGTTTGCACTTCAGGAATTGTGGTAACATATTGAGTCGGATTGGTACGATTCCAACATATGACACAGGATTTTTGTTGAAATCAACTGGGCATACCCATGGAACATGTATATGTAAATGGCAATCCTACATCTGCTACCATAGGATTCTAGATGTGATTCTACCTAAAGTACACACTAGATCATTACAACCTTAAGCCTTGATTTCACTAGGTCTGCTCTTAATATAACTGTGTAGATTTACCTCAGCATATTTATAAGTAAGATTTCTTTAGAAGTTGTTTTAATTTGCAGTACTGAAGCATACTTGAAACCCAGATGTACATAAGAAGTAGGAGACAGAGCAATAAGTCACTGTGAAGAAGATTAAAGTATTGGCCATCACAGCATCAGGTATGTGTTATTTCACTGCTCTGAACACAACATGGCTGGCCATCTTGTTTCCTTTACTTATTGCAATGGCAGCTGAACATCTGGAAATAGTATGACTTGTGGCAAGCATTAATAAAAAGATTCAAAAATGCCATTAAAGTAACAGCCTGCCAGAAAAAAAATAAGGAAAATTAGCTGATACTAATCAAAAGCATATACTATTGAAATAGTAGATTGCCAGTGGAAAATTCTGGGAACATACTTATTATGATAACATATGAATACATATTTACACATTTGTGAATATTAGTCAAGCTGTATTGTGTTCCGTAGAAGTGTATAAATGTAATGGAACCTAGAATCACTCTCATTAGTAAACAGATTGTACAGTATACAGTAATGAAGAGATTATTATAACATAACATGTATTGTTATAACAGTTGCTAATGCTGCAGACATGAGATATCTTTCGGCATTTACAAATCCAGTGGAACAGAGTTCTTGCTTAAGATCCAGAGCTGTGTTGCTGAAATAACAGAAGATGGATATTCACTTGAAACTTGAATGAATCATACATGCACTGTTTGAATTCTGAGGGGCGGAGAGCAGAGGAGTTTGTGATATCCAAAATACCTATCTCCTGATTCCCTACTGAGTTTAGGCATAAATGTTTGAATAGCCCTGGGATGAGATGAGGATAGTTTGTAAGCCAGATGTTTCTGAATGACAGCTGCCCTGAGGCAAGCATAATCGATGAAGAGACATAATGGGACTTTGTAGTCCAACAGCATTACATAGCCCTATGATAAGAGGCAGATCTTTGAGGCAGAAAGGAAACTGTCCAAAGCTTCAGGGAGAAGCTTCAAACACCACCTCCTGGTAACTCTTTTGGTTACCAGATGCTACAAACATCCGGCAGGCAAGCTATAGTGAAATACACAAATCAAAGAAGCAGAAGGAAGTAGGACTAACTGTGATACAGGAAACCTGGTAGAACATCTGCATAAGCAGTAAACAGCACTGAACTCTGTATCACTTGGTAATTCTGTCACTTAATGAATACTTAAGAGCATGAAAAGAGTGGTGTTGGATCAGACCACAGATTATAGAGTGGAGCACAACCAGATGTCTACTGGAAGCCCCAAAGGCCTAAGTAGAAGACGAGTGGAGTAGCAGCTTCTCATTTATATTCTCCAGCAACTGGTATTTGGAGGCATGCTGCCTTGGGCATTTAGTGGTAATCTCTACCCATAGTGACAGCAGCCATTCATAACACCTTCTTCTCCATGATCTGTCTTTAATGTTATGTGGCATCCATTTGGAACTGACTTATAGTGACATTAATAGGTGAGATATTTAAGGAGACATCCAATGTGAGATATTTAAGAAGAGGTTTTGCCAGTTACATGCCCTCAGTGGGTTTCTATGTGGGGATTCAGGCCCTGGCCCCATATCCCTTAAAAGAGCCATGTCCAAACTTCAGCCTTCCTGATGTTTTGGACCACAACACGTAGAATTCTAAGCTTAGATTGCCAATGACAAAGGACTGTGGGAGTTGTGATCCAAAACATCTTGAGGGACGAAGTTTGGACATGCCTGCCTTAAAACCATCTGAGATGGCAGCTATATCACTGTATCTTATGGCAGGCCTGCGCAACTGGTGGACCGTGGGCTACCGGTAGCCCGCAAATAGTCCAAAAGTAGCCCATCGGCTACCCCTTTCTCGCCCATCCCAAGGGCCACCACTGCTCCAGCAAAGTTCTGGGTCTGCCAGCCCATTGTCTCAGCTGAGCGGGGCAGTTCACGGGCCATAGCACATTGAAATCTGTTCCCTCCAAAACAGATTAATTGGTTTTCAATGCATTCCTATATGAAACTGCTGCTCTACGTACACTTTTTTAAAAACTTATGAGCATGTGCTCAGAACGGATAAAATTCATAAGTAGGGGTTTTAGTGTAGTAGCCCTACACTCGTATAGGGCCGGAAAAAGTAGACCTCGGCCTTTCAAAGTTGAACAGCCCTGTCTTATGGGAATAAAAAAGGTATGAAGAACTTGTGAAAAGATGGGGATATGTTGTTGTTGTGTCATTACAGTTCTGACCGACTCTTTGTGACCCCATGTGCATGGAGTTTTCTTGGCAGGAATACTGGAGTGGCTTGTCAGTTCCTACTCCTGGAGCCTACAGCACCTGGTATTCCCTGGTGGTCACCCATCCAAGTACTAGCCAGGCCTGACCCTGCTTAGCTTCCAAGATCAGATGAGATTGGATGTGCTCAGGGCATCTAGCCAGCTGTTGGGGATATGATAGCCATGTTTAAATATTTGAAAGGATGTCATATTGAAGAGGGGACAGGTTTGTTTTCCATGGCTTCAGAGACTAGCACTCGGAGCAGTGGCTTCAAACTACAGGAAAAGAGATTAATGTAGTTTGGGAATGAGGAATGCACCAAAGAAGGATATAAGCAAATAGCTAATATATGTAGGGGGATGGTAAAAAAGCTAAAGCACAGAATGAACTTAGACTTGCCAGAGAAATTAAAGATAGTAAAAAGTTTTTTAAAGTTAGGTCCACAGCAAAAGGATAAGTAAGGAAATGATAGACTATCTGTATGGCGAAGATATCCAGTTATTAACAGGAGACAGGGACAAGGCAGAACTACTCAACACCTTCTTTGCCTCCGTTTTCTACAAAAAGGAAAAAAGAGTTCCACTGGGACAAAGAGTAAATGAGGTAGGATGGGAATTGCAACATAGAATAGGTACAGAGCTAGTACATGAACACTTGGAAACATTAAATGAATATAACTCTCCTGGGCCAGATGAATTACACCTAAGGATTTTAAAAGAACTGGCAGAAGTAATTTTATTGACAATAATCTTTGAGAAGTCCTGGAGAACAGGGGGAGTCCCCATAGATTGGAGGAGGGTGGATGTTGTCACCATCTTCACAAAGGTGGGGAAAGAGGACCCAAATAATTACCACCTCCTTAGCTTGATTTAAATTCTTGGAAAGATCTTAGAGCAGATTATTAAGCAAACAGTCTGTAATTATTTAACAAGCAATGCTGTCATTACGAGAACTCAACATGAGTTTCTTAAAAACAACCCATGCCAGACTAATTTGATATCTTTCTTTGATAGAGTTACAAGCCTGGTGGGTGAGGGGAACACTGTGGATATTGCTTACAGTATTTAGATTTCAGTAAGGCCTCCAATAAGGTTCCCCATGGTATACTTGCAAAGAAGTTAGTAGAATGTGGGATAGATAGTGCTACTGTTAGGTGGATTTGTAATTGATTGACTGATCGCACTCAAGGGGTGATCATAAATGGCTTCTCTTCAGCTTGGAGAGACATGAACAGTGGGGTGCCCCAGGGTTCTGTTCTGGGTCCAGTGCTATTCAATATCTTTATTAATGACTTGTATGAAGGAATAGAGAGTATGCTGATTAAATTTGCAGAGGATACCAAATTAGGAGGGGCTGTTAATTCCCTAGAGCAGGGCTGTCCAACTTTGAACAGCCTGTGGCCTACTGTGTCCTGTGCACCTCAGTTTAAAAAGGATGTTGACAACCTCGAGCGGGTGCAGAGGAGGGTAACCAGGATGGTTGAAGGTCTGGAAGAAATGTGTTATGAGGAGCGGCTTCGGGAGCTGGGAATGTTTAGCCTTTCAAAAAGAAGGCTGAGAGGGGATATGATAGCTATGTTTAAATATTTGAAAGGATGTCATATTGAAGAGGGAACAGGTTTCTTTTCCATGGCTTCAGAGACTAGGACATGGGGTAATGGTTTCAATCTACAGGAAAAGAGATTCCATTTGAACATTAGGAAGAGCTTCATGACAGTTAGAGCTGTTCGGCAGTGGAATATGCTGCCACAAAGGAGGGTGGTGGAGTCTCCTTCTTTGGAGTTTTTTAAGCACAGGCTGGATGGCCATCTGTCAGAAATACTATGATGGGGGTTCCTACATGGGAGGGGGTTGGACTGGATGGCCCTTGAGGTCTCTTCCAGATCTATGATTCTATGAAAGATGGTTTATCTTTTTATCTCTCTCTACTGCATGGTTTGCTTGCTCCTATTTGTCTTCAGTTTTCAGCCTGACTGCTTAAAGTTCATGAACATCAAATGTCATCATTGAAAACTTTCCAATGTTAGTAGTGCAGTTGACTTGGAATCTCAGCAAGGAAAAACTGTCTGGATTGCAACTCTGAGCCATCTTGCCAAACGTATTTGTGGAAAGACAATACCTGGGCATGGTTCCATGACATGAGATTGTGCAGATGTCTAGCTGTCACCATCTATCAGAGCCTTGATCAGTCAGCACCTAGCAATTCAGAGGCATCTCAAATGTGCAAACTGGACTTTTCTTCTCCCCATGATAACAACTGATAGCAGAAGAGTTGTCAGCATTCTGAGATTAAGCACATGAAGTGCTACTTCAGCCTGAAATCCTGTTGCTTTGTTTAGTATTTTGCACTAGAGCAGTCCCCTTAAATAAGAAAGTAGGGATGGGCATTTCGTTTTGGAAACAATGGGTTACGAAACAAACCACACGAGCCCAGGTGGTCCTCGGAACTGGCTGATACATGCAGATCCAATTGTTTTACCTTTCTCTGTCTCACGCAGGGTTAAAATCCAACGAGGAAGCACGCTGCGACATCATCTTTCCTGCTTCCTGCTGCTGGCCAATCAGAGAGGGAGGCAGGATGTAATTACTGTAATTCTTTTCATTTTGGGGAAATCTAGGCTGGAGGGTAAACAGTCTAGAAATTTTCTCTTCTGGATGCCCCTGTATCCCACACATTGGCCAAAGGCATTAATTTGTTCACCTCTGTTCTAGTTCGTTCGGTTCGTCTTCTTCCTCGCATTTTCTGCTTTGTTTAGTTCATGATGGAGACTAGTTGGTCCAACCTAAAAGAGTTAGTTGTTGGCCTATCAAATTAAGAAAACATCTTAGAATCCTCTACTACATACAGTGATTCCATGGCAGGAAATGGTAAGTAAAGGTCTCTGAAGAAAAAAAGATGAAAACATGTTACAGAGTTTTAAATTTCTAGTAAAATTCCTTCTGCTATGCAGAAATACAAAGATATACAGAGGAAGATAGCTACATGTTCCCCAGAGTCTGCTCTTTTCTCATTAACTGGCACTGTGAGACATTTGTGTTAGGAAGAAAAAGACATTTATTTACTTACACTTGCTTGAAATTACAGATGTGTGTATGCTGCTTTCTTTATGCACACATACTAGGCAACCAACTGACCTGATCCGTAGCAAACAAAACAACCACCACCAACAGAGGAAAGTGAGGGGAAAGAAGCATTCAGCAGAGAGATGGGATTATTTTTGAAATCAAAGTCTGGAAGGAATGGTAGTTCTGGATAAATAGACAATCACCACAGCCCAGAAAAAATACCTTCTATCCAAACATACTACAGGCAGAATCAAAGCTGCAAATAAAACCCCAACAAAACAAAGCACACCACGATCCTCTGAAAGAAAGAGTGCTTCTGAAGAGCTACAGGCCATATAGATGCCCTTCCTACCTTCATTCCATTTTGCCGCAATTTAGAAGATTACAATACATCGAAAATTATTTTCACCACTTCCATCCAGTTAGAATGGACACAATGAATCCATGCGGAAATATACCTTGGGAGGAAACACAACTCGGCTCCCTGTAAAGATACATTAAAGGAAATAAAAAACAAGAAAACAAAAAATCAGGTGGCTTTGTAATTTCTCTGGCAGATGTGGACTTCAATGACTATGTTTTTTTTTTTTAAAAAAACTTCATATAAGTGAACCTGTCACTATGTTAAATATTAAAGAGGTCCACCATTTAGTGGGTGCTGTTTTTATCTTTTCATCTGACAGGAAAAGCTGCCTTCCTAATTTGACCTGTTTTACCTCTCCAGACTTTAAGCCTGTCAACACCTCAAACTTGAAACCATACTAAAATGGTTGCTAAAATATATTATTGGCCACATGTAAGTAATTAGCATTAGCACAATTCTGAGCACGGTTGGTGAAAGGTTCCATGTCTTAACTTGAAACAGTAGTGGTTTTTTTTAACAAGTCAGGAATTACCTGGCTGATTGTGAAACCGGCTTATCCTACTGTAGGAGGCAGATGTAGGCTGCCTTCCATGCTTTGGGTCACATCCCTGAGTGATGGTCAACTTATTTATTGCTTAGCTCTATGACTAAACAATGTTGGTCATTAGTTACTTGCTTTAGAAAAGATGAAACCTCCCCACACTTACCTGTGCTTTGCATCTACCTTTGCATCCCAACAGCTGGGATTATGGAAAAGTGTTCTGCAGAAATGTTGTGGTGTGTTGTTGTTGTTTTTCCTCCAAGAGAACAGTAACACCAACATTTCACAAAGGATGAAAAAGCCACATAAAGCTTGCATTTTGTTTGCTTTAAACGGCTTATAGCTGTTTGCTTAGGGCAGGCATGTCCAAACTTCGGCCCTCCTGATGTTTTGGACCACAACTCCCAGAATTCTAAGCTTAGATTGCCAGTGGCAAAGGACTGTGGGAGTTGTGGTCCAAAACATCTGGAGGGCCGAAGTTTGGCTCATGGAAACCCTTGGGCTGGAGGACAAACTGACCACTAGCTCTGCCAAAGTTATTCACACTTTGATATTTGTAAGCTTCAATATTAGAACACCAAATGACTGAAATTTTTGGGAGTTTGTACATAGGAAATTAAACACACACACACACAAATGATGAATAATATTCTCCTTTGATACATAAATGTATGTGTCACCAGATAAAAGAATAATCATTCAGTCATAGTAAGATTTAAGAGAGTTTACTAAAAATATATTGAAGAGTAAGCTAACAGTCAATGAATATTTGACTTTAAATAGCTTTTGGTTTGTGCTTGACCGACTTCTTATAACAGTTTCATAACAGAAATTTATCAGGCAGTTCTCACTGAAAACTAACATGTCAGAAGACAAATCTCATATTAACTGACACTTTTTAGTATACTGGACACCAAGTTCTCGTGGCTGAAACTAGGCACAATCTGATTGATTACACATGTTCTATTATACAAATAACACATTACATCCATTCTTATAAACACATATACACACATATATGCTGGCTTGCATAATTATATGTTCTAACATAAATAGAACAGAGTCCATGTTCCAAATAAATTATCATTAGAGCATCGCTGTTGCGAAGATGCAATTTAGGTAGATTTGCATGTCTGAGAAATCAGACTTGTAGACAAACCCTGTGTTTAACTCCCAAAGCTCATTGACAAAACAAAGCAAACTAATTTGCAAACTCTGTTAGAGAGAAAACTGGCTTTTGGCAATTAAGGAATTCCCTCTCCTAATGACAATGGAAATGTGCAGCCTTTAGTATTATTTGTTCTAATGTCCTGAGGTCCAGAGGGTTAAATCCAAGGTGTTGCCAGTTCAGATTTTCGTTAGAGACCAAGAAGCACTGGAATTTTGGGGGCTGCTATGATTATTCCCGAGCATTTGCACACTATAGACAAACTTGTTCATTTTGTGGCATTTAAAGTAACTCTGGGACACTGGGTCCCAATCTTTTTCATGTCACGCCCCCCTTTTATAAAAGCTGAGTAACCTGTGGTCCTTCCACCGTGTTTGCATAAAAAGGCATTTTTAATGAGGTAAAATCCTCCCTTCTCAAAAAGTTGAGGCTTCTTTCTCCCCCAAAGGGCCTGCTTCTCATACATACACATACATTCGAACTTTAGTATTCGGCTGTGAAAGGTTAAGGGAGAAATTAATTATCAAGGACTACAACTCATATAAGGTGAACCATGACTCCCCCCAAAAATGCTTTGTGACCCCCATGTTGGGAAATATTACTCTAAGAGGTCTGTACTGGCATATTCATCCTTTTGTAATTCCACACTCGGGCATAATGGCTTAGTGAAGACCACTGAATTTTCTGAGCAGCCTTTGCCTCTTTTTCACGGGAAGAAATGGAAATATAACCTCTCTGCCTGTGTAGCATTATTATTATTATTATTATTTTAACGAAGTCCTGTCAAATCTCTTAATCCCATTTTGGTGCTCTGTACCAATTTATTTTGCGCCCCCCCCCCCCAAATCTCCCTTTTAATGTCTGCCAAAGAAAACACTAGGCACCGCGTAGCCCTTTTCAAAAAGAGGCTGTTGTTTGAACAAATCCGCTAATAGTCAAGTTGAAAAGGAATTAAGTCAACCTGGGCTTTGTGTCTGAAAAGAAAAGAAAAGAACAATGTACAGTTGTTAATGCCTTGATTACCAACTCGAGGTGGAGGTTGACATTGAAACAGGCTTCCTTTTTGAAATATTATACTGCCTTTTAAATCCAGGCCCTGGCATTCATGGAAATTATTTTCTTTTAAAAAAGTCAGTACTGAATACTATCGTAAAATGCTAGCGCACATAAATATGTTGTAAAGCAAAGAGAGGCCTTGTGAGAGAGTAACACGGAGCCTGTCCTCTCCAAGATGCAAAGGAGCTACTTCAACAGCTCAGGAAAGAACATCTGGAGCAACATTTTGTGGTAGGGAATTATTGAGAATCCAGATGGCGAGATGTGACATGAGAGAATACCTACTAGCATTTGAAAATCTCCAAAGGCGTAACGTTTGGTGCTTGCGTCTGTCACAGCATCCCGGCAGGACTCACACCGAAGAGAAGCAGTTTGTCTCTGCAGCACAATGACAACTACGCCCTTCTGCAAATTCTCTCTGTTCTGCCGCTAAGAAAGGAGAACGAGATTTTCCGTCTTGTGACTCTCATAGCCTTTTATTTCACTTGTAAAATCCACAGGTCACCATGAGTATAAAACAGTCCATAGCCGTTTACCTTAGACGAGAGTTTCTGTTCCCAGTTGATAATGAAGAGAATGATGTTCTCATTAAGGATTGTTATTATTGCACACCACAGCTGTTGTGTTGCCAGAACTATCTTCAGGAAAAACAACAGGGGTTTTCGAGAGGACTGTTTTTCAAATGCTCTTCCATAAGATGGCAGTAATTCTTTAAGTGAACTAAAAGGACAGACATATAAAGATGTCAAAAGGAGCATTTCTCATAGTCATTTGTTAAAAAACACCCGAAAGAGGCGTTTCATTTTCATGGGGTTGACTTTCCTTAGCGTTGTGACTTTCCAGCCATCAATCAGTCAGGTATCAGATTTTTTAAACAATACATTCATCCCCTTTCAATTACATTTCTCTCTCTCTCTCTCTCTCTCTCTCTCATACTTTGATTGTGTTTGTGTGTGAAGTAGACGAGCCAAGCACTTGTACTGTATTGTTTTTATCATCCATTATTAAAGTTGGTTTATCAGTTATGGGAGCCCGTGACCACGCAGAATAATTTAAAATGTTTAATACATTTCGGGTTAAATTTCTTTAAAGAGAAACATTATGTCAGCCTGCTCTCTCTGTTCATTCAACTCCCCACAAAAACGAAATGCTAAAATGTAATTATCCAGTAAGATTTAAGTCAAGGATTTTTAGTAGGGAGGAAGAAAATTCAAATTCAAAGTGTTTTTCCCCCAAACTTCTTCTGCATGTCCTTTTCTACTGGTTTATTTAGATTAGTTTTATTAGTTTTAGATAGATTAGTTTATTTAGACATCCGTGATGATTGCCAAGTCACAACTGACTCTACAGTACAGTGGTACCTCAACTTTAATTTAATTTACCAACAAATTTAATCCGTTCCGAATGCATGCTCTTGAGTCGAACTACTCTTAATTTGGGGTACCTATCTAAAAAACTGAAAGAATAAGTTAAAAATCCAAAAATGAAAAAATATATAATTGTAAGTCAAGCAGACCATATCTAAAATGTGTAAGGCGGCAGTTAAAACACCAACAGTTTTCTGCTCTTAAGTCAGGCTGCTCTTAAGTCAGGGTACCACTGTATACGGTTACTGTTGTTAACTTTGCTGACATTTCCTATTGCCAAGTTGTGTGTTTCCATGAAGCAGATGGAGAAAAGGGCATAAGTCTAAAATTAAAACTGTTTTATTTTTAACATTTATTAAGTGTTCAAAGGACATCATATGGAAGATACTGTATAATTGGACCAGGTAAAGGTTACATTAATTTGCGCTTAAAATATGCCTTAGAATAAGTCTCAGTATAGGGGTGTCGGAAATAACAGTCACATTCTTAAGACCAGAAAGCATTTGAATTTGCTACCCATAATATCTTTGTCTAGTTTTTGAATGTAGGTGCTGGTGTTCTAATTATCTCAGTGAGATGCAGAGAACCTGCACAGCAAATAGAAATAACATTTTGAAGCTAATTCTGAATGGGAAACATCTTGAGACAATCAGAATGTGTTTGACAGATGAAACAGGGTCATTTATTTTGGGAAAGGGCCCAGCCGACTTCATGAAGAAAACCACTTCAAAATTTTCTATCAGTGTCTTGAAAAGTGAATATGGTATCTCTTTCTGTCTAGACCCGTAGCTGATGCCAGTGTTTAATAGCAGTGTTTAACACCTGTGCTCATGTAATCAGAATACCTCCTCTTCCTCTTCCTTTTGTTACTTTTGGAATGGTGATCAAACCATATCGAGCCAATGTATTGATGTGAGTTATTTAGAAATAATGATTTACTGTACGTTATCCTGCCAGACTTTTCCCACAGCGAAAAAAGCCAAAACCAAAGAGAAAGGGGCTGGCTCAATAGGAAGAGGATTAAATTAATAAAATGTAAACACAGATGTCTTAAATCTATTAATATGGTTGTATGTAAACATTCTTCTCACCTGCACTAAGGGGCCTGTACCTTTTAACAAGGGTGTTGTGAGCTGTGTTCTTAGCTTCTTCCTAGTACCTAGACTGTAGTGTTTTTACAAACCAGGGCTTTTGAATCCATGGCACATAGTAGTACTCAGAAGAAGCACCTATTGTTATGAATTGAAAATTCCCAGAGTAATAAACATATGCAGACACCATTCTTGCAGCTTTTTTGAGAAGAAATTGAATTTGTAAGTTTGTTCATAACACTCAGTCAAAATTCAGGTCTGCAATACTAATGCAACTATTATGTATCTAAATGGGAACCCTAACAATAGGATGTGTGCAGACATTTACATGCCTTTTTATATTTCTTTTAAGTTTTTTTTTTTGAAAGAATGACTGGTGGGACGTAAAGGATAAAAGGCTGAATACTGCCGTTGGAAGCCATCAAGAGCTGGCCTACAGAACTGCCATGTTGCTTTCTCCCAGAACCTGGACTGGGACACATGATATTACATTTTCATATTTGCACTAATTATAGCTGCCTAGATACCCTAAGCACATCCAATCCTGCCTGGTTTCGGAAGCTAAGCAGGGTCGGCCCTGGTTAGTACTTGGATGGGAGACCACCAGGGAATACCAAGTGCTGTAGGTGCCTGGAGTTGGAACTGGAAAACCACTCCAGTATTCCTGCCAAGAAAACTTCACGGACATGGAGTCACGAAGAGTCAGTCATGACTGTAACGACGCAATACATGACACACTAATTAAGAAATATTAACAAAATAAGGTTCCCAACTGAGACCTGGGTAGAAGCTGGAACTCTCATCTTTGTTGGCATATTTTGGGGTGTTGAGGCGTTTATGATATATAATACTTCCCTTTTTGAACCCTTGGGGCAGCTATCTCTTCCATCTTCACATCAGAAGCCAGGAAAACCGGGTTTTATATATTTAAATGTTTTGCTGCTCATCTAAGCACCTTGGTCAGTCTGAGTGACTGATGAAGCTGAGTGATCCCTTCCCATTTTTCTTCTTAATTTTGCTAGTGCACATAAGTTATCATGTCACATAGTAGCTAATTAACAATGTGCTGTTTGACTTTCTGGGTGTGCTTCTGATGGATTGGCAGGGTGCAATTTCTGGCCCTATTGAAACAGCTTCTATCAACCCTCATCTTTGACTGTTCTGGCTAGAGTTGGTGCGAGTTGCATTCCAACAACTTCTACAGGGCCACAGGGACTCCATTTCTGATGTAAATCTCTTGAAAGTGATTCCAAAATAAGTATTGCTTGGAGAAATGATACGAAGGGTTTTACTTTCACCTACCAAATGGTTCTCAAAGAGCTAACTCTACAGCTGACTTCTTCAGGTCACCTAAAATTGCTTGAATGGAAGAGATTCTGTTGACTCATTGCATGGTTGTACATCAACTGAGTTAGAATTTGCAGCACATGACACTTCTTGGAGGCTGCCATGTCTTACTTACTCAGAACTCACATTTTGAATGCAAAGAAATTGACCAAAATACAACCCTTGAGTTTTTAAGCCATGAAAACATGGAAGAATCTGCCAAGTAATCTGAAATATTCTTGAGCTCAGTATGATCCTCTCCTTGTTAGAAAATGTCATGTCGCTTTTATAAAACATCTATAATCAAGTAGTTGTTAGCTATAATTTTGTACTCTAAGCCACTCTGACATAACTGACCTTAACCAAACCTACATTATTGAGCCTCACCACATGTTATAACAAGTTTGCTTCTGGGTTTATGCAACAGAAGGAGGTGGTGGCAATTTGGGGTTGTGGTGGCTTGATAAGTTCCCACAACTTGACTACTGATGACTAGACCTGGAAGACAAAGCGGTATTCGACATGCATGTATGTTTTGGGGTTGGTTATACACAGTCCAAAGCAATGAGTGGAATTGAAAGCTTGAATGTCATATTGAAAGAATGCATACACAGAGCTTAAAAAAGAAAAACAGACCATGGAAATAATTTGTAATTTAATGTGACCATAAATGTAGAGCCTCATTATGAGATGCCGCAGCAACCCTCCACTGTCTCCTGCAAACTCTTTTATAGGGGAAATTCATACTGCTTACTACAACACACTAGATGTCTGTATCTTGTAATGACAGTGAGGGTTTGATTGACGGCCTATTACTTGCCTTAAAATGAAACAGCAGGCATGCAAAAGGGATGTCAATATGGAGTCAACTTTCCCTTGGTATGTTATTGGCACCACAAATGAAAACCTCAACTGTTTTGCTCTTCTTTTCTTGTTGTGGTTTGATGATGTCAGGGAGAAAGAATAAGGCAAGTTGGTGCCTCTCTATATGAAGTCTTTTTTTCCAAAGGAATGACCATATTTTCAAATTGCATTTTTTCCGATCTATTTTTAGGTGGTTAAAAATAATAAAGATATAGCTTTGGCAATATGTCTGTTTCTTTGCCATTCCTAACTGAAACAAAGCTATGTTTCACAATCTTAGGTAAGTGCATGCAGTCTTTAAAACTCTTTGCTTGTTTGTTTCTTGCTAGATTTTCTGATAGTTTGCCACTATAAATTTATAGTGAAGTACACACATGATACAAAGTAAAACAGTTTTTGAGAGCAAAATTGCAATCTATCGATGCTACTGTAAATTCTTGTTTTATACAAGTCTTGTGAAATAGTGATCTGAGGGGCAAATTTCTGCATTTATCTTAATACAATCCATCTATTTAAATTGTTCTCTTCCCTTTCTTTTTGGATTACTGCCTCTCTCTTTTTTTAACATATTGCATTCAAAGTGATTGAATTTGCTTGGATTTTGTTATTCAGAAAGAGCAGAAATCTATTTCAGATTGCACAATTTTTCATTTTCTTAATCCTGACCACATTCTTGGCTTCTGTATTCAGTTTTCTTAATTGTGTGTGTTTGCTTTTTGTGTACATGTTTAAATTGGATGACATAAAGTGTTTGCTTTTAAATCTGTTTTTCACAATGCTGTTATCTAATATTTTAAGATAAAATGTTAGTTCTTTAGTACTTGAATAATTTATTGTTTTGACTTTTAATATTGTTTTGACTCTTAATTATGTAACCCATCTTGGGTGCTTTTTTAGGAGAAAGGTGGAGTTAACGTTATCTTAAATCTCTCTCTCTCTCTCTCTCTCTCTCTCTCTCTTTCTCTTTCTGTAATATTCTATAATTTTAATCCAATAAACTACTAATGAGTGGAATTTTATTCTGTAATGATTGTGCTCCCCACACCTCTTGCAACTCTAAGTAACAGTATAGTGTGTTGGTCAGCTTTTTACAACACATTTGTTCATTTTTGAGAATAGTACAACATTTGCACCACATATGGACAAACATCTAGTGACCTTTTCAAGTAAAAGCACATGTATAATACATAGTGATACTTAACCATACTTAATCATGTATAACACATACTGACCCTTTACAAATGTGCCCTTTTTCCTGGGGAAAAAAGTGAAATGCATAGTGATCATAGTTGGGGCATGTTGATTCCTTCATTTCATTTGGCCACACATGCATTCATGTTTGGCCAAATGAAATAATGTTCCTGTTTGCGCCTGGTGTAACAAAATGATTCTTTTTATATTAAATGCCATGTACCAGTATATAGACAAAGAAGAGAAAGAGAAAGCTACCTGGTATGGTGTAGTAAATAGAATGTTGGGGTAGGTCTCAAGAGACCTGAGTTCGAATCCCCACTCAACCATGGAAATTCACTGGGATAACATTCCTTAAATATCTCACTTTCCTTAAAACCCTTATTAAGATCTCACTGAGTCAGTTCTGACTTGATCACACACATACCCAGACACATATAAAATTCTGACTGGGATTTACCTCGGAAAAGCTGCCCCTTTAGATGTTAACGTTTAACAGAGGCCTTTATTTCAGGTTTTCAGGAGAGAATTAAAGGTTTACCTTCTTTTAGTCTGAGGCTCAGCTATTATTGCCACCATGATGCCCTCCATACAAAATGTAATTAGGGTCAAGTAGTTTGTCCTGAAATGGAAATATTAGATTAGATACACAAAGGCCATTCTTATGGCCAAGTTATAGTTGTAAAGAAATGAATGATGCTTCATTCTTTAGTGTAAAACTAATTTACCCAGCTGTAGGACAGGAATTAATTAAATTTGGGTTTTTTTCATGTTAAATGCCAAAAATTTGATTGTCAAAATTTTAATTGTAGGTCCTTAATCACATGCAGGTCTCGAGAAAAAAAAATTACTTTTTCTAGTGTAGAACCTCTGCACCTGCCTGCTAACTCATGTCAACATGAACAATGGCCACCTTAGCTGAGAGTGGCTGGAAAGTTTAATGCCTCCCCGCAGCCAACAGATGAAGGATCAATGGAAGAAAAAGGAAAGAGCAGTCACTTTTTCAAGCTTTGAAGGTCATACTATACCAAATATTTACTAGCTTAGCTCTGGTTTAGGTATATAACTTTGGAGGCAGAGACAAAGAGTTCAATTTCTCACTTGACGGGGGCTTGATGGGGGGTGATCAATGAAACTATGCAGCTCTAAAATGATGATGATGATGATGATGATGATAAACCAGTTGCCATCTTCACCCTAGACTTAATTCAAGATGCTGATTTTTATCTTGAGTAACCTAAGCAATTTGAGGGCAGAATGCTTTGAGTGCATTGTGACCACGCTGATTCTATTGTTTCTCATCATTTCTTCCCATGTCGTGGTGGATTGCTAAGCAAGATATGGTTTTTTCAGCTGTGGCACTCAAAATCTGAACCCTTCCAAGAGTGGCCCAAGCCGCTTTTCTCTTTTGCGAAGGTAACACTCGTTTGTAACTTATTATCTTGTTACAGTGCTACTTGATATGTCCCTATAAGCAGTGATAGCAAGCCTTTTAGCGACCGAGTGCCCGAACTGCGATTCAAAACCCACTATTTTTTTGCAAAGTGCCAATACAACAATTTGATCTGAATACAGGTGGCTGTGAAGGGATGATGTCAGGTGTCCACAGAAAGTGCTCCGAGTGCCACCTTTGGCACCCGTACCATAGGTTCGCCAACGATGGTCTGCAGGGACGTAAGCCCCATTTAGTTCAGGTGGACTTGTTTGCAAGACAATAAACAGTTCTATATCTTCTGGCTTCAGTCAGGTTTCCTATTTGCCTGAGCTCAGTGAGATTTAGATCTGATTAGACATACAGTACAGTGGGGTTTTTTTTGTTTTGTTTTAAAGACAGTCGTTTTTTTAAAGACTGCTTTCTTTTTTCATTGCTTCTTGCATTGTTCTGATTTTTTTTTTAGAGAAGTTGCTCTTTAATCTTGTTTCAACATAACAATGAAGAGGACAGTCCTGTGCCACTTTTAAGAGTAATTTATTTTACCATGAGTTTTTTATGCATTACAGTGCACTTCCTCAGATGCATAGAATATCGTATTTGGCCTCTATTGCTTTCCTTGCAATCCACCTTAAAACCTCCTGAGAAAAGCAGGTGTACATGTTGAAAACAAATATTGTATTTCAGTGACAAATTAATTACTGCAGGTATTTGACATTTTTGTGATAAGTTGGACACAATCCATTAAGTAGCTTCTTCTGCATCATTTAATAGTTGAGAGTTTTGAAAGAGCATAGATTCCGCCTTCCCCCTCATTGAACAAAAGAAAAATGGTCCCATTGGATGATTATGCCTTGTTATAAACAACATTTTTCCCTGGATGAGAACACAGTTAATAAGTGAGGCACGAGCTCTACCCATTACAGTACAATGAAACAGAATAACACATAAATTTTTAAAAATTAAAGATGTTAGTTCCTAAACGCATTCACACTTATCAGCAAGAAGTCAACCAGAAACAACTGCATATGTTACCAAATTAGAATACCTACAAGGGCTTTCAAGAAGAATCCCAGCCAGATATGCTTTTAATCTCACATTGTCTCTTTACATTTTGAAATTAAATGTAGCTCTCTCTGCGCTGTGTTATGGAAACCATCTGGAGAGACTGGCAGACTGCTTTAGCCTGACTGTAGGAATACTGCTGGGTGCATATTGTACACCTTTCTCTGATTCATTAATCCATGATAAAGACAAATGACTCACTTTTGCAAGATTAAGAACGTTTTTATTAGTGATAACCTCTCTGAAGAAGAGCGAGGGAGGAATAAAGTGGAACCAGAGAATGCTGTACAACTTATTTCCTCTGAAAGGGTTTACATGACACATATGGCTAAGATAAGATCATTCAGCTATCTAATAAATTAATTGGAGAGTGTAACTATGCCAGAATGATAGTGTTCAAATAGCAGGGTGTCCCATTGGATTTCCCAATATTTGATAAAGATGAAAGAGAGAGAGAGAGAGAGAGAGAGAGAGAGAGAGAGAGACTGTATGTAGCTAGATAGAGATTCATATGTACTGTACTTATATATATATATTCTCTATAAACCAGAGCAAAACTGTTTCATTTCAGGTTACCCAGTTCAGCAATCCCTCAAGGATTAATGTTTCTTAAAGTAGCAGACCTGGTTCAAAGGCAGTCTTGAGCAGATGAGGGAAGCAGTGTTGGGAACTATAGTATATTGCAGGACTCCACAGGTTTGTTAGAAATGTCTTATGTATCTCAGTCTTTCCTTATGCTCCTGGCGGAGTGCAGGGTGTATGAGAGGTACAAATTAGAAGAAACCAGATTCTTGGTAAAGATGTATTGGTGATTAGACAACACTTGTAAGCCAATCCAGGAAGCCTTTATTTTTGTAGCTCAGATCAATTCTTTAAATAACATTTGATCTGCATGTGTGAGACAGTTCTTTTAGAAAGGTAAAGGGATTTATTATTTAGGGAAAATATTTCAAGTAATATATGTTCATCATTTGACCACATATGAATTCTATAAAACTATAAACTAACTTTCCCAAATAGATGATCAGAGAGTAAACACAGTATCACATCCATAGGGGAACTTAAAGACTGTTTCAAATTAACACCAAAAGAATCTTTTCTCCAATGATGCTGAGGTGATTTATTTATTTAAAATTTATAGAATTTCCCTCCACCCCAAGGAACCACTGAATTCTAATAAAGAGAAAACTGAGCACCAAACTGTCCGGAAATTATGTTTTTCAAGCTTTGAAAAAAGGCAGACACTGAAAGATTTTACGTTAATGGATGTCCAATTTATTTGACATATACACAGAATGGATTACCTAAGAAGAGTAGCAGAGGTTTTTTTTTTTTAAATCCCAGCTTGCATTCAGAAGCAGATAATTTATTTTAAAATCTTACTGCACATTTCATTCTGCCATTTAAAGGTAGAAGGGATTTTTAAAGGTAGTGATAATTAATGGAAAAGCTAAGCACCTTTCCCTCAAGGCTAGGACCATAAGTCTTATCGATGCCACCTATAGTTGCAATTTGTTTCCATAGCCAATTGAAACTGTTAATTTTTTACTTCTAAAACCCTTATTGCCTGGGCTTTCCACACAACAGAATTTGCTTGTTCTTATAAGACAACCATTTTTGTTGTTGAAATCTGTTAGCTGAGGCTTGCTTGAGACTCCTAATGAAATTCAAAATAATTAGACATAGCAGCAACATTCTTTTACTATTAAGTGCCTAGGTTAGGATTATTGAATTATCTCACTGTTCCCACCAGTATTCCTCCAGTTTTGCCATTAGTGATTTGTGTAAATGAAACCTTGTTTTGGCAAGGGTCCCAAGATTCTTTAGACAGGAAGACAGACAGATTCAGGGTTCACTCATGAAGTACCTAAATTGTTAAGGTATTTCCACAAGAGACAGAAAGCTAAAATTTGCTGCGTATGTGTGAAAGCATCCTGATCTGCAAATAAGGCCAACAACAAGCAGACCAAGCCAAACCAAGAAAGTCAACAAATGTCCAACCCAGGTTTGATAATGATGATGATGATGATGATGATGATGATGATGGGCTGTCAAGTCAGTTCTGACTTATGGTGACCCTTTTCAGAGTTTTCCGGGGAGAGAGTATTCAGAAATGGTTTACCTTTTCCTTCTTCTATGAGTACCCTAGAACTGCACAGCTGGCCCAAGGACACACAGACTGGCTGTATTTGCAGGAGGCACAGTGGGGAATTGAACTCCCAACCTCCAGCTCTGTAGAAAGATACCTAAACCACAGAGCTATCCAGCAAGACCTACACAGATTTAGGGTCAACTTATACCAGACGCTTGGCTTGCTGATAACGTGTTAGTCTTCTAGTGACAAAATTCAATCAGAACTATGTACCTGAGTGATCACATGTGCAAATCAGCCTGATGTTTATTTCCTAGTACTGTATTCATTACCTTGTAAGTAGCATCCTTTCCAATATTTTCTCTATTTTCCTAACCATAGAGTTGGTTATTGCAAGTGTGTTTGTGTGTACGCAGTATATTCCATTTATGGTTAGGGAGTTGTGGATATTACTAATACATGAATATTACTTCAGTCCAGAACTGATAGTCACATATAAAACCGTTTGCATAATATGGGCACCTTTTCCTACTCTTAACACCCTTTTTTGTTTATGTCTCACCTTGTTGCCATTGAAATGAAAGATAAAGCAATTGTAAGTAAACACAATGTCCTCTGCTGAAGGTAAAGGCCAGGGTGGGATTTCCCCATTTATGTGCAGAGGTTGACGGTTGGGTGAGAGTCCTTGAATTTTATCAGAACTCAGCATTCTCCACTGTACCTGAAGACAACCTGCAAGGCAGTCCATACAGTACACAGGGCGCTATCCCTGAACATCAAGCCACTGTTCTCAACCATTTCCCACATTTGTTGCCTGAGGCAGCTGCCTTGCTTTACCAAATGATAGGACAGGTCTGGACCAGCAGTCCTCAAGAGAGAAGGAACATAAATATTGGCTGAAACCCTGCTCCTAACACAAGCCAAGTTGTAAATTTCCATCTGTTCCTCCCAGGTAAACAAAATACCCCTAACACAATTCTTCAGGGGAGTGGACACATGCAAGCCAGGAGGGTGCATGTGTGACCCCAAGAATCATGTCAGGGATGCTTTCCTTACCAGGAAGAAATGAACGGAAAGTTATGATTTGGCTTGTGCTATGAGCAGGATTTTAGTTATTATTCTGAACATTTGAGCAGAACTAAAACGATACATTTCCACAATACGTGAATGACATAGAGACACATTTATTTCATCTACATCCCTTTCTTTGGCTCCTCTATGTTTTTAACTGAAAATCATATCATTGGAGCTCTCTACATATTATACATCATTTCACTTTAGCTGTTGATGATTCTTGTACCCCAACATCTTTGAGGTTTTAGAGCATGACTCTGTATTTTAATTAAATGACAATGTTCCACCGCCTTTAAAAAAACTTGTCAGCTGTTGTGGATTATCTAAAATAAATAGATGTTAGATAGATGAAAATACCCTTTGACAATGGAGAAGTTTAGAAATATAATTCTTCTCTGGCCCCTGTGATTATGAATATAGAGGAAATACTTAGTCTGCGGTGTTGTATGTACTTATGCACAAGTGCCAGTGTCTTTGATGGCACTTCCAAAGGAGTTGAAGTATTCATAATCACAGCATAAGTATTTTATTCCTAGGGCTGTCAAAGAAAATCAGCATTCAAGCCCTGAAATATCATTGAATTTTGGAATTCCTGAACAGCACTCTAGTTCTGCTATAGTCATATCAATAGTAAATGGCACAGTAACACATAACCATTTTTGACCTTTGATAAAACCAGTCTTTTCAAGACATTGGGGAGTCCGTGACTAGACTTTGCCTTTTTGGGACTATAACCTCAAGAATCAGTCTCTGAACCAATATGGCCAACTAGGGGATTTTGGGAGTTATTCTCTCCCACTTCACACCAAAGGGGTTTTCTTTAACTAATAGGTTCATGTAGTAATAGGTTCATGTCACTGACTCTTTCATGTAGGCTAGTGACTACACGAAACATAATAAAATAAACATTATTAAAAACACTGTTGTTTCTAATTCTTGTCTCTTTTAATGATTTGTGTACCACCTTGAGTTTCACTGCCTGTAAAGAAGCAACATAGATGTGCAATAAAAAAATAAATAATTTGTTTGATTTTTTTTGTTTAATAGTGTGACTTTTAGAAGATTTATAATTGCTTTAATATTTGTGTTTTCAAATCATTTGCAAGCTGTCTTGACTCCCTCTACAGGGAGAGAAGTGTGGTAGAAATTAAATCAATCAACTAACCAATCAACTAGCCATCATCATGCAAGTTATGCTTTGCCTTATCTGTCACCTAACTACTTTCTGGGCTCATTAGTACACAGAGGTGTTTCTGTGCTGGAGACAGACAGTGCTTTTGAACAGCTTGGAAAGTAAGATGCATAATTCCTCGTCGTGTTGCAGGGTGCACTTGTCAGTGTTTTGTTTTCTGGAAGGGCTGTTAAGTGAGGTGGTAGTGAGAAAAGTACCCAGACAATGGGCAGCACCATATATTTTTTCTTTTTTAAAAATATTTTTTATTTTTAAAACTAAAAAAACTAAAGACAGATACATTGCTTATCTCCTGTCGTGTTACATACATCAGTTTTCCCAATAAATCAGCCTAGTTGTTTCATAATTCTCTTCTCATCTTAAACAAGATTATTTTCATATATCCATATTTACTAAATATTTTTTCCATTAATGTTGTTCTAATATTTTCCCATCAATATTATAATCGTCTATGCTGATCTCTGCCTTCATCTAGTACAAAAATACAAATAGTAAATTACAATATTGTATTAGGTAGTTTAGTCTTAGCAATATTCTCGATCCTAAACACTTAATTCTTCATTTAACTGAACAGCTTAGATTATATTTGACTAATTCAATATATAGTTGATATATGCTTTCAATTTTGTCTAATACAAGAAGTGAAGATAGCGAAGTACAAAGTTAAGGTAGTCTGTCTAATATATATACTAGACATAGCACCATATTTCTTCTGCTACCCAACCATCGCTGAAAAGGATATTCTCCATAGGTCTGGCTTTAATGGCTTTCCTCCACTTCCATTTTCCTAGGAATGGAGGTGGGATTCGGGGGCTTGCTAAACAACAGCATCCGTCCTACTGACTCACAACAGCTGGCTGCTACCTTAGGTTACAGAGATGAATATTTCACACGTGCTGCGTACTCCAGTCTGTTAAAAAAAAAAAAAGGATAGGCTTCCCTGAGAAATGATGGCTGTTTCAAGAAGCCACAGATAAACACGGAAGCTTCCAGCAGCTGGCAAGCTTTGAGGTAGTGATTGATACTTTCTTTGTCTTTCCAGCTTGACCTGGAATTGAAGACAACTGCTTTGGCAACTGCTTCCCAGCATCTGGGTGATGAAGCATGTGTGCTCAGACATAGCATCTGGTTGCCCATGTTCTTCTTTTAACTCCCCTTATCCTCGCATTGAATGGAGAGGGAGGGGGATACCTGCAAAGCAGCTCTTTTTAGAATGATGATTCCCAGAATCTGTTGGATTCTGGTTGGAGGGTTCGAAGAGCTGTCTTTGGAGAGTAATTTTTATGCTCTTCCATTTAAAGCCATTGCTTTTTACCATCCAGAACTTGGAAAGGTCACTTTTTTTGGGGGGGGGGGAATACAGGTCCAAAAATCCCCAGTGGATTCTGCAAGTTGTAGTCTGAAAAAAGAATGTCTTTAAGCTCTGGTATGTTCTGCATGGATGTGAATTCTTGATGTTGCATTTTGCAGTAGTATTGAAAAAGCTGGTCTTAATCTAAAACCCTTCACGGTACCGGAAACAACATGTCTTCACAGCTATTCCTAGCCACGATGATGTAGTGCAGAGATTGGCAATCTATAGCCCTGACGTGGCTGTTGTCAGCCACACAATTTGGGCTGGAACTGAGCCTCCCACTGGAACTCTCAGTGTGGTGTAGTGCATAGAGTGATGGACCAAAGACACTGGGGAACACAGTTTGAATCCCCTTTGACCATGGATTCTCACTGGGGGAGTGGAACTGATCAAATACTCTTTAAATATCTCACTCACCATGGAAACTAGTTGGGATAAACCATAAAAACTAACTGTTCTAAGATGTGGTTCAGACACACACACCTTCCTTGTTTTGGACTCTTGGTTTTCCCTTCCTTGTAGATCACCTCCTTTTCTTCATCTTATCCCCCGCACCCCATTGAAGAAGGGTAACATTTTGGTGTTCTCTCTTACCCACGGTTTTCATTATCCACGGGAAGACTTGGAACCAATCCCCAGCAGATTCTGGGCTCCTACTGTAATCCTTTATTCAAACCATTCCTATCACAATGTTACTCCCAGTGATGAGGACAGTTGCTTCTCTTTCATTGGAGTGCTCAGCACTTCGACTTGAGTGGATAAGGGTCACATGCAGGTCTACACCAGATAAATGTATCTTGGATTGGGATCGCTAGCTTGTTCTTTTGATTTCAGCGGGACTTAGCAGGACTAAATTTCTCTGGTTTGAGGTTGGTTTCTAGGACAGATGTTCCATTCATCTGAGAGATATAGAAGGCTGGCTGAACTTCCAGCATTAACAAGGAGGAAATTTTCTTGTGGGATTACAAGTGTGTTGTACCAAGAACGAAGGAGGCCCTTTTGCTTCCTTATCTGGATGGGATCACCATATTCAAAGCATGTTGGTTTATTCCCAGACCTCAAGCTTTGGCAAGGGTGTGAAATGGCTGGGAGCCACCAAAGGCTCGGCATACAAATGAACAGCTCACCCATCCCGTCTTTGTTCAGATTCTTTATTTGAGCTGTAAATACAGTGCCATGCTGATATGGCAAACACAGAAGGGATGGTATTTCAAATTGCTTTGAGATGCCACAGAAAATCTGCAGATGGTTTAACTTTTAACAGCATAAGGGGGATCATTTATCTGAAGAAAGCAGAGCGGGCTAGCCCGGTCACTTGAGAGTGAAGGCCATGCAACCGAAGTGTGTGCCATCAGCAGGATGTGCAGAAGGTTTGATCTATTGCCATTATCCTGTTGGAGGATTATGAAGGGCAACCATTTATGACGTTTTCTTCTGCCCTCCTTTGTGTGTCTATTTCATTACAGGTCATAGAATGGCCACTGTCTGAACTTAAAGGTGACAATTCCTATTCAGCATTAGTATGACTGAATAAACAAAAATGTAATCCCCAGAATTAAACAGAGGTGCGCCTTGAACAGATCAACCTATACATTTGAAGAGACTCATGGCACAGTGGTTAAATGCCTGTACTGCAGCTAAAACTGTGCTCACGACCTGGAGTTCAATCCCAGGTAGCCAGCTCATGGTTCCCTCAGCTTTCCATCCTTCTGAAGTTGGTAAAATGAGTACCCAGCTTGCTGGGGGGTGGGGCAATGTGTAGCCTGCATACTGTAATTAAAACTTAAACCACCCAGAGACTACTTGACGTGGTATGGGGCGGTATATTAGCAGAACATTTTGCTTTGCTTTTTCTTGCGTGTTTGCATTTTTTTACCTATTACTGATTCGCAAAGGAGGCAATTCTAGAAGCCAAAAGTCTGGAGAAGAAGACAAAAAGGAACATAGCGAAGGAACAGCTGCTCCTTTGTAATTTAGGGCAAAATATAATGCAAGTGTGGGCAACTTGCGCCTTCCAGGCCTTGCAGGACAACAGTCCCCATCATCCTTCACCCATGACTCTGCTGGCTAGGACTGATAGAGTGTGTAGTCCAATCACACCTGGGCAGTCAGAAGTTGGCTGCCCCCAAAAGAAAACCAACTTCCTTGGCTGCTTATGTGACCCAATGTAGCCATGCCTTCCGTGTCATTTTGTCCTGTGATACCCCGTCTGTCAAGGCTGGGAGATATTCCACAGCTCTATAGCAGGCTGCTGAGTCATCCACACAGGCCCACTTTCACCAGCGTCAACAGCGAGGCCCACTTTCCACCACAGGAAGCAAACTGTGTTACTTATGGGATGTTGTCCTACGTACTGTCACTCAGCAATGCGAATTTAAATGTCATTATTGCTTGCTTTGGAAGATCAACAACAGAACGTCTCCCCCAACCTGTTTTTATTTATCTGCATATTTGCGCACTTACTAATTATTCTGCTCTCTGATTTACAGCGCTTTGTCGACATGGCCTGATTTGCTGTTGAGAAGGCTATGTTCTAGTGTGTCATTAACTACTAAACACACAGCTGGATGCCTGTCAACCACATGCCACATTTCTAGGCATGCTTTATTGCTGTAGCTCTATTGCAGAACAACTTTATAAGGCAGAAGTGACAAGCTCCGGGGGGGGGGGGGGAGCAGCTGCAGGAGTCACCAACCCCTCCAAAAAAATCAATTTTTCAGAACCTAAAGTGACTATTATTCAGCAACAACTGCAAATCTTGATATCTATAGGATGTACTGTAAATAAGACTGCCTTTTTTCAGATGGGGGTCATTACATCTGGAAGAATTCTTAAGAGGTATTTGGTTTTATATTGTGACACTCTTTTATCCTCCCCGCCCTATGCACATAAAACCACACTCCCCTAGCTTAAATGGTAGGAACAGGGTCATGAGTGGACAGCATGTAAAGCAACACACATTTTCAGTGTGAGAGGGAGGGAGGTGGAGAATGTTGCACTGTTTTTCCAACAGCATCTTGAATGTGTAATTCTGCAATATTGTGTTTGCTCCATTAATGAAATCCTTATTGCGGAGATGGCCTTGAAGTAGAAGATGGAAGGAATAGGCAGCTGTTATCTGTGCCATTCCTTGGCTCTCTTTTATTCCTTATGTTCTTCTTTATCTTTGTTTTCTGCTGCATTTTTGTGGGACCTGTTATTCATGCCCCTTACTGATTAGAGAGGAGAGGTTAGACATGTCTCTCTCAAAACATTTAAGCCGTGACATTGCTGGGGCCTGGTGGCTCAGCGGACTAAGGCTCCGAAAACTGTTGGCTGCAAAGTTGGCAGCTCGAATCCCGGGTGCCACGCAGCGGAGCGAGCTCCCACTGATAACCCCAGCTCCTGTCAACCTAGCAGTTCAAAAGCATGCAAATGCAAGTACAGTGGACCCTCGTATAACAGTTTGTATAACATAAAAGCTGCACAACATAAAAAATTCCAGAGATAGGGGAAATTTGCTTAACAGAATCGCCTGTGGGGTGAATCCGTACAACATAAAAATGGTCGCGATTAGCAATTACTCCGTTTTCAATGCATTCCTATGAGAAATTTGTATAAAGGAAATTTTGCTTAACATAATTTCATTTGGAACAAATTAATTCCTTTATACTGTACAAGATACCACTGTAGATAAATAGGTACCGCTGTAAAAAGCAGGAAGGTAAAACAGTGTTTCCTTGCAGCCATGCCGGCCACGTGGCCATGGAGTTGCACAACACGACTCTTCGGCTTGAATACGGAGATGAGCACTGCCCCTAGAGTCAGACATGACTAGCACGCATGTGGGTGGGTGGGACTTTACCTTTACCTTTTTGCTGCCTTTTAATAGGAGCATAAAAAGGGGCTCAGAAATGTTGAGCCCTTTCCTGGATAAGAAACGATGGATGTGGATGAAATATTCTGCCACAAATAATTGACTTAGAAATGTTAATTGGCTTGGAAGAGACTACAAAGAGCCACTTATCAAAATTCACAGCAGTGCCAGAGCTGACGTAACGTAAGCAAACAGTTTCTATGGCTACTGACCAAATGAAATGGGAGAATGTAGGCAGGTCTACTCATATGTAAGCACCAGTGATTTCATTGCAGTTTAAATTACAGTATATAAGACTGCAGTCTCAATATCTCAGCATCGTGAGGCAGAGCAGCAAGGCTGGGACTGAATACCTTCCTTCCTTCCTTCCAAAATATTAAGGTATCACAAACAAAGTACTGTAACTCAAGTTATTCATGTTGTATTGGCACATAAATTAGGAAAGTTCCTCATCCCTGATATTGCACTAACAACAACAACAATTAAGTAATTAATCATTTCCTGCGCTTTCATGATATGCCAGTGCTTTGAAACGTGTGCCACTGCCACATGTTTCAAATATTATTTCTTAAAAGGAACACTTTGCTTTACTCCCTACATTGAAGCATCTGTGCTGTCATGATTATTGTTATTGTTACCATTGTTCTGTCAGCAGAGTAATTCCTTGTACCACATGTTATTAACAGTTGTATTTTACTAACCACCAGGGTCAAGACATACAGGGAAATATTCTCTGGTTCCTCCTAGTGGCCAATTCTGATATTGCAAATTGTAAATTCATTTAGATTTTAGAACATTGAAGAACAAAACAAAACAAGACTTCCTTTGCCACATAGGATTGATAAAAGAATGGCATGAAGCTTGAAATACTTCTGTGTAAATGCCCTTTTAAAAGTAACATTTGAAAGTAAGTAGAAAAACCTTATAGCAAAAGCTTTATCATCGCATATTAATTAACTTTTGAAAGATAACTGGGTTATAAACATCTGACACACTTTTTTGGTCAAGGACAAAATTTGAGTAAATTCATTACTTCCTTAGTCAATGCTACAAAATTTTGTTGGGGGCCACACTTATTTCTTCAGGTGACAGGATGAATACATCATATGGAAGATAATTCAAAATGCAGCCAGCTCTAATTTAAATATGGGTTCTCACAACAATTCCTGACAGTTTGTTAGACTCCCCTTTAAAACTGACCCTATTTCTATGATTTAATCTAGGGATGGGCAATTCGTTTCCTAACTGTTAAGTTCTGAAATGACCTGCATGAGCCCAGGTGGTGTTCAGAAGCCTCCAACACACATGCAGCCAATGTCTTACCTTTCTCTGCACTGGCACGGAGCTGAGCTCCAACAAAGAAGCAGGCTGCAAAGTCATCTTTGCTGCTCCATCGTGCTGGCCAATCAGACAGGGGGGCAGCATGATGCCTGTCCCTGCACAACTACTGATTGTCCAGCACCACGGAGCAGCAAATATGACATCACAGCTGGCTTCCACATTGGAGTGTAACTCCGCGCGAGCCCATAAAAAGGTAAGACATTGGCTGCGTGTGTCCATTGGAGGCTTCCAAACACCACCTGGGCTCGCACTGAATTGCCCATTCCTAATGTAAACAGTAGAGTGACAGAGGCATTGTAGCAAAGTTGTTGGGAAATCTTCATCTGCTAAACAAGAAGTGGATTGCTGTCAAAGGCATTCTGCTGTCTCTAAAAAAAGACCATTGCCCCTTCCAGTTATAGAATTAGGCAAAATCATTTGTAAAGGTTAAGCCAGTTTGTAGGATCCAAAACCAAGCACTTGTAGATATTTTTTTTACTACAACTACCACGACCCCCTGGTTACCATATCAAGAATCGTTGTAACTTTTCCAAGGTCTGGGGCATTGGGACATCATGTGAGAAGATGACAGGATACGCCTCAAGGTGGCTGGCAGGAGTTATCAGCAACCTAACTGGTACCAAGTATCAGCTCTCTGGAAGACTCACAGCCAAGCCGGTGCCTATCTGGGGCTCTTTGTTTTCTTTTCGGCCCTCTAGTCCATGCTAATCTCTCCAAAACCTGTGGCACATTTGCAACTCAGACTGTTTCACTGCACGTTAAGGTAAGAGTGTTTATTTATGCAACCTCAATTCCAATAAAAGCTGAACTCTGCAGCGCATTGGATGCCGTCTATTGCAGGGTCACACCATAGATCAAACTGAAGCTGCCAAACACCCAGCAAGGAACTTTGAAGTAAACTGTAGTAAGAGGCTGAGAAGAAAATGGAGCCAGAAACAATACAGGTTAGAAAAATGTTTATTTTAGTTAGCAAAAGAAGAAAGAGTTGGACTTATTAGATGTATTTTTCCTACTGTATTAATTCTGGGTTCTGTTCCTGGAAATAATGACTGGTTCTGGCCTTCCCGGAGTTGACCCATGTCTGTCCTCAGATCACTGCATGCCATTAAAAGGGGCTAGCTTTCGGGTTGGAGGGTCTGTTTGTAGTGTCTGGTCTGAGCTCCTTATTCCCTGCTCCGGCTGACCTGTCAGGTGACACAAGACAGACTTTGAACAAGAGTAATAAACGATCTCTTCTTTGGGGGCACAGTTTGCTTAAATGTGGAAGGTTTTGCCAGTCTAAACCCAAACATTTGAATGTGACTTTCCATTGAAATGGGGGAAGAGAAATAGAAACGAGCAGCGGGAGATGAACTATTTATGGCAGCTCCAGGACTGGTGCACATTTTGCCCCGGGTTATAGCTGTGCTTTTGGAATTGGAAGGGCTTTGGGCTTCATGGCGATTTTAAGCCTGCCTTGTTTTAGCCACATTCCTGTGACTCCTTCCTTTCCTCCCGCCTTGGAAAGAGTGCCAATGGTGCTGGTGGAGAAACAGAGCAGAGTCAACAGGGGTGGACCCAACTACATCATATTTGTCTTCCTACTTTCATGGACTAAAGTACACCTACTGGTTGGAAGTGGGTTCAGGGAGTTAAGGGCAGTACCCCATCTGACCAAACAATAAAACAACTTCTGGTAAGATATCTAGTGTCACAGAAGTGTGAGCTATGGAATGTTCACGGGGGTAGGAGAAAGTGCGAGGTGAGATCCCAAGACCCACAGTCCCTTCTCAAGGCCCCCAGGACTTGCAGTTAAGTCTACTTTTTGTTGTTCATGTGTGTTTTTTGCAACACCAAATGTCAGTTTTTGTTTATTTGCCTTTTATTTCAGGTGATGTGTCTTTCATGTATAAAAGAGGTCCATTCCAGCAATGCTGCTGCCACACTAAAATTTCAAACTTTTATCTATTTATTATTTATTTAGTAGATTTTTATATCGTACCACGTAGCCCAAAGGCTACTTTTCATGGATACTCCGTGTTCCTTCTGCTCATCCAGCAACTTTGCAACTTGAGGTGTGCAAAATTGTGGTTTTAACTACGAGTCCAAAAATTCCTTCTGCAACTTGGCCAGTCGCTATGTTCTCTGGGAAATTCAGGGAGCTCTAATTTTAAAAAAATGCAAACTTCTCATTGCAAACTCATAAATAAACCCTTTGATGGGGGTGAACCCTGCTGAATTCAGTGGGATGTACTTCTGAGGAAGCATGTTTCGGCACAGACTGTGATTGTGGCCATCTGCTTTAGCCAGTAAAAGGGCAGGTCACATGATCCAGATGAACCACATGTGGTGACCTCATGAGAAGTGAATGCAAGGGACACATGAGTCTATAGCCTAAAGGTTTTTTACACACTTTGTCACCAATGCAGACGACTTTACCATGTACCACTCACCTCGTTATCTGCTAAACAGTGGCCTTAATGAGGAATGGAGCAATCCTGTGGTGAAAATGATAGGAACACACAGGCACAGAGTATTGGCGAGGCACGAGAGACTTCTGCCAAAACATTCAGAACTGACTTTCTGCTAGAACATTATAGATGTTCCAAAGCGGAACTATACATTATATACAATTTGTCATTCAGAAGAAAAAGAAGTCCTTAAGTGCTGGTTGTTTGCAATTGTCACATCAGGAGCTTTTCTGACCTCCTTGAATTTGCAGACTAGCTTGTTTTGTTTTAACACCCGACTTGGGTGTTAAGGTCATCAGGAGAGGCCCTTCCCTCCATCCAGCCACTCTCATGGGTACATTTTGTGGGAACCCATGAAAGGGCCTTTTCAACTGCTGCACCCAGACTCTGGAACTCCCTTCCACTAGAGGCCAGGACTGCTTCATCTCTGCTGTTATTCCAGAAACAGGCAAAGACCTTTCTCTTCAGGCAAGCTTTCCCTGAAGGATCAACTACCATGTGTATTTTATATGAATCTATGGGTTCACATAGACTTTGTGTTTATGACTACTTATAACTGTGTTGCTTTAATGTAATGTATTAATACTCTAAGATGTCCCTCAATTCACTGTTCTCAAATACTTGAAAATGTCTAATTGTACTGGACTGTATATTATCCCTCTTTACTGTAAGCCCCCTTGGGTCCTTTTCCAAGGAGAAAGGTGAGGTAAAAATACTCAATAAATAAATAAATAAGATTAAGGAGATGTTCCAGGGTAGCAGGTATGGATTTTTGGCTTGTTGGTTGTTGCTCATAGTAGTTTTATCTGCTTATTGTTAAACTTTTCCCCTCACTACCACTGTACTGTTCTTGGTCTTGCGTTGCTTTTTTGCCTGTGATTTCATAAGAGGACATGTTTGCTTTGTTTCACTTTTTCTGCTTTTAAGCCAGCTCTGAATTTATTTTGCAAAGAAAGTTAGGGGGGGTGGAAATGTTAAAATAAGTAAAACAAAATAAAATATTTCCTACTTCATTTTGAGAAGAAGACTATTTAAAAGACAAAAGAAAAACTCCTCTCGCATATGGAAGACAATTGAACAACTGAATTAGAGCTTGAGAAGTAATTTTTTGGACTAAAGTCTTGGGGCAATTCTGAATGCATATTTGCTGTGGTTGTATACCCTCTAAAAACAAAGCATGACAAAACAAAATCAAAAGGATAATGGCAGCTTTAACACTTACTTTAGTTGTGAGCTTCCGTGGACTTCACGTCACATTTCCTCTGATACAACTGACAGCTGAAAAAGTGACATATAATACACAAAAAGCATTGTGACAACACCCTGGAAGCAGGAGAAATGCATATGTAAATCATCAGCCAATCCCACCAGGAGGGCGGGGGATGGTATGGTATAAAAAGGGTGGAGCCTGGTCTCTGAGAGTCAGTTAAGTTAGTTGAGTTAAGGGAGTTGATTTAAGAAGAGTTGAGGGTTGTTGAGAGTGAGTGCTGAGAGAGCACAGATCTGTTAGAGTTCAGTCAGGCAGTGAGGGCTTTATTGTATTTATTTCTTTTCTCAATAAACTTCATTGTTATTTTTATGTTATACATTTGAGTCTGTCCCAGTTCATAAGGTGACGATTTAAAAGGTGGCAGCATTACCAGGTGGATATTGTGAAGATGAATAAGTTGGTTCCCTACCGTTCACATTTTTTTCATCACAATCACATCTTTAAAAGGGAGGTGTCGTCACAAGCATACACTGAAATATAGTTATTTATTTGTTGCATTTTTATACTGCCCATCTTCCAGAAGGAACTCTGGGCGGTTAACAGACGAGAATAAAACAACAATGTATAACAGATAAGGAAAAAAGGGAGAGAAGAGTTCTTAGTCTTTTTCTCGTAATCTGCTCCACATTCTTTCGATAAGGATTCTGGCCTTAATTAGCAAGTTTTCAGAGAGAATCCTGTTGAGGGAACATGGAGCAGATTATGTAGGATCTCCTCCTGTCTTTGTGACTGCACCATCTACACCTTCTACATTGTCACATTGATTCATCTCGTTCTCCATAGCTACTTTTAGAGCAAAGTTTGGTCCTAATTGTCAGGTGTTAGCTATTATTACTTGTAGAGTCTTGGAGTGACTAAAATCTGGCTCCTCACACATTCTCTTTCCATTGCCCTCCCACCCTCACCTTGCTTTTCTGGCTAAGATCAAGGCTGATTTTCATAGGAGTTGCTCCAAAATATAGCTTTAAAAGCTTATATTATGTCATATTTTATTTAGATTTATGGACACAGTAGATCTGTTTACACCTGAGTATGTGTCTAGAATATATACATGACAATTGGATTGTCATAGTAAAGTTCTCAGTTGATATCAATTTGCGCGACAGAGGAGCTTTGCTACATTACAGCTTCCAGATGTTCAGAGACAATAAAATCACACGTCATGTAAGTGTATTTAGTTTCAGTTTGCACGCTGTTCAAATGCCAACCATGATTCTCAAGGGGGGGGGGGAATCAAAGCCTGAAATGCACCCTCCCCCACAAATGAATACACCTGATTCTCCTTTCTTTTTCACTTTGCATGGCATTCTTCAATATCAGCTCTACCCCCACCCACTACCAAATCTTAGAAAAAGAGAATGTATCATATAAACATTTTTCCCCAGGTACTCCGTGGCAATTACAGTGATGCTTATATCCAATTTAGTCCTAAGGTGGGTCACAACCAGAACAGAAACCTTTCTAATCCATTTGGATAGCTGGTTTTCAAACCTTTGCTTTTGAACCAATAAGGAAAATAGCCGTACGGTCCTTGTACACAATCTGGGAACAAGGGAGACTGCCCCTGTCAAGTAATGAAACTTCAATACTAGCTGTTAAGTTAGGAATAGGTCGTATCGCTCTGATTATCATGGCTGAATGATACACTAAGAATGATGATCCCACCCCGACCCCTAACATATTGGGGTTTTTTTTCTCTGTGTCATCACATCATATCCAACCTATAGCAATCCTGATAGGGTTTTTAGGGAATGTGAGATATTTAAGGAACGGTTTTACCACAGCTGCCCCAGTGAGTTTCCATGGCCAAGCAGGGATTTCAACCCAAGTCACCTGACTCCATCAGTATAGAGCACCAACTTCTATAGGATCAAATATACAAGCATGAAAAAGCCATCTGACAAATAATTGTCAGAATTGTAAGGTAAGGTAAGATGATCACTGGTTAAAATCAGTCTACAAGCTTTTATTCCTATGAGAGAGGATATAAAATTTCCTCTTTAGCTGTAATATGTTTAGTAGCCCTAAAGTCTCTCTAATATAGTGGTACCTCAGTTTAAGAATGCCTCAGGTAACCAAAACATCGGTTTAAGAAAATAAATTATTGGAAACGGGAATGCCTTGTTTTAAGAAAATTTTCCAATGGAATGCCCCAGTTTGCCTTTTTTCTGACCTCCGGAATGGATTAATTAGTATTCAATGCATTCCAATGGTTAACCACATTTTGGTTTACAAATTTTTCATAATATGAAATGGCCTGGAGTACAAATTAATTACTTAAACCAAGGTACCACTGTAAAAGTTGCCATAAAAACTGAATAGAACATCCATGCTCACAAACAATGCCCCTCTGAAATGCTATGGACAGTCAATGGTTTGGTTATGACTGTGATATCCTTGTGAGTTTCTAGAACAGCCTTCTCCAAGCTAATGGCTTCTAGATATATCGGGCAGTGACTTCAATAAAATCCACCCTGATATGGCTATGCAGTCTGGGAACACCAGGAGTGGTCAGCATTCTAACCCATCTGCAAGATTGGGAAAGTTTCCTACCCAAGTACTGTTGGGAAGAGAACATTGGACTACATGGACTTTGGTTGGACTTTGGTTGGACCCATGCTTCCCAACTCTGGGTAACCCAGGTGTTCTTGGACTGCAATTCCCAGAAGCCTTCACCAGCAGGTTGGGAACCATTGGGTTAGACTCAATGGAGTAAGGCAACATTTGCTTGGTGAATGTTTCTGCTTCCTTTCATAACAGTCTCAATTACCAGTAACAAGAAGACAGAGAATCAAAGGAACAGAATAGGAGGAGAAAACAGAAGGAAGACAGGGAAGTACATGGAAGAGGAAGATGAGAAGCAGCAGCTTTCCATGAGGATAAAAACATTCATGAAAAATCTACACATACACACACTCACCCCTTTCAGCTAGAAACAACCTTGATTAAAAGGTAGGTGTGAGGTATGAGTCTTTTAAAGTCTGGTTTCAAACTCTTTGTATGTTTTGTTTTGTTTTTAAATGAATTTTTGCCTCACACAGTCTAATGGATAGGGCAAGAATGAAGTAAAATAAGCAAATAGGCAAAAACAGTTTCTATCCTTCACCTTCCCCATTGTTTAGCTAAGAACAAAGCACAGAACATCACCTTTCTGCACGTGAAGATAGATTAAATGGCCAAGAGGTCAATCTTTTATGCCATGCTAAACAGAGATATTTCCTGAATCAGAAGTAACTGGCTTGCCGAGCCATGTTTTGTTTATATCTCACCTAACCTCAGATTACTCAGTCACCGTTGCTGCCAACCACAACAGCTCAGCTTCGTCTTTCCTAAATCACAAGCTGCCACTCAACTCTGCATGGCTAAACAGATCCGTGCTCAGCAGGGCTTTGCCTCTGAGCAAATGCATTTAATACGGAGAGCACACAGTCGCCCTGTTCATGCCAGTCGCTTCTCCCTCTTGGCTAGAGAGACCGTTCTTTGTGTGAACCGGCAATGTCATAGGCCAAGGCTTCTCGGAGTGGAATCTGAATTATAGGCTCCCCTTCTGGCAAGCAGTTCAGATACCAAGTTAACCAAACACTGAGGGCAGCAGCCATGGGTATCGCACACACACACCCCACATAAAAGCAGCTACCAGGGCAGCTGTGAGCTCTCAGCTACCTCAGGCAACACTCCAAGAAGTTTGTTTATTTATTTAAAATATTTGTATTTATTTATTTATTTATTAGAATATTTTAAATAGTTTAGATATTTGCTTAAAATATTTAAATATTTCAATTTAAATAAAATAAATATTTAAATAAATAAATATTTATTTAAAATATTTTATCCCGCCTTTCTCTTTATTAGGGCCCAAGGCAGCTTACAATAGTCAAAAGACAATATTTAAAAGCTGCAAAACAGAAAGTAAGCAAACAGTATACAAAGGTTTAAAGAGGAATTAAACAAGTATTATATTAAATATGGTAAATAAAATTGATAATGGAGACACAGTTTAAAACAACATAGCACAACAATCCATGTAAAAACTCCTCTCAGGCCAAAGAAAAGCCTGTCTGAAGAGAAAAGTATTTGCTTGATTACAGAAGGACAGCAAAGATGCCATCAGGCTAGATACCTGTGGTAAGCGTTCTGGAGTCCGGGAGCAGCAGAAGAGAAGGCCCTCTCCTGTGTTCCCACCAAGAACACTTGGTGAGTGGTGGGATTGAGAGAAAGGCCTCCCCTGATCTTAATGCCTAGGCAGGCAAACAGAGGGAGATGGGGTTTTTTAGTTGGCAGGGACCATAGGATGTACGAAATGGACTAGAACATGAGAGGGCCATGAACTACAACTCTTCCACTCCTCAAGCCAGTGTAAATACTGATCATGGTGGCTGGGGATTCTGAGAATTATAGCCTCAAAAGGTAATCATTCCAATTCTGTGATGGAGTCAATATCAAGATGGGGTTCAAAGCTTTCTTGTAGGCCTCCTTCTAAGCTTGCAGCCCATTTTGATGCCAGGTCTGAGAGCGGTTCTTTGTTTTCTTTGGGAAATATGCACGCCACAGTGCTATGGAGCGAAATGTATCTGAGATTGGATATAGAGCGAATTTATCTGTCTTGGATTTAAAGAAACAAATAAACAAACTTTTATCACAATCAATAAGATTCCAGAACATAATCTCTGCAGCTTTACTTGAACGAACGGCAAGGACGAGATGCCGTTCCCATCGCTTGTCAATCGCCAGCTTTGTATTTGCTCTTCATGGTCATTCTGTGTTTCTGTGAAATTTATCCAAGTCCAGGGAAATATTTTCCAACAGTAATACATAGCGTGTGTAAATAGCAAATATTCGACTTCTTGGAGGACGTGCAAGGAAATAATCAGGTTTGGGTACTTCAAAATAAGCAGTTTGGGCAATACAGCCCTACTGCTTAAAACAATACAGTCCTAGTTATTACATTATAGACAAAAATTACTTACACAACGGCAAAATCAGCCCCAGATTGGCCAAATGCAAAATTATTTTGAAGGCAGATTTGTGCCAGGTGGCAATTACATGTCACAATGGTGATCCGGACAGAGAAAGACAGAGAGAGTCATCATGTTCATATTTCTATAAAGCAATTGCCCAGACTCTTCTTCCATCCAATTACAGTTCACATTAATTTCCTGCACATGGGATGAGTATGTACGACATGCAATGGAACCTTACTGTAGTATTTTGTTGGTAGAAAACCAGGTCTGATTTCAAATACCGTCATCTAGAAAATCTGTGGAGGTTTACTTACCTGATTAATGCAATCTGGACCTTGTTGTGCACAAAGGATTGGACTGAGTGTTCTGATGGAAACTATGCAGAGATCTGCAAGGAATTACAACGGAAAGCTGTCCAAGTCCTCATTCTCTTTAATAATGAATTCAGGTGGTCGAATGTCTGTCCCGATGGAAATGAAAAGAGACCATCCCAAAACAAAAATAGTGGCTTCTGCATACCTGTGATTTGGTCCATCAAAAATACGACATTTTTAATGCAGCCTTCCTGAAACTGTAAAATCCTGGTCTTCAACTCCCCAGTTAATACCTAGCTGGGGCTGACAAAAGATTGCAGCTCACCAGGGCATCTGAAAGCCAAACAAAGTTGGAGGAAAGGCTAAATTAGCAAATTTAAAAGAAAGTATCTCCTCCATCCACCCGTCCTCCCCAAAACCCCACCTGTTTAAAAAGAATCTGAGGATTTTGTTCCAGAGAAAGGGTGGGTGTGTCTGAATCCTGTGTGGGCAACCATGGAAGTTCTGGGGGCTGCATATGCCCCGCTTTGACCTTGGAGGGCTGCTGTGACCCCATTGTCCCCTCCAGATGTTTCATAAAAATGCAGATTTCAAGTGAAAAAGCTATCTTCTGCAATAGTCTATCTATCTATCTATCTATCTATCTATCTATCTATCTATCTATCTATCTATCTATCTATCTATCTATCTATCTATCTATCTATCTATCTATCTATCTAATCTATCTATCTATCTATCTATCAGTAGTAGTAGACCAGCCCTGACTTCAACTTTTGGCTAATATTGATGTCCATGGAAGCTTCTACCTACCAATACAGACTTCGTTTTCTTCCTCCCGCCTGTGTTTAACCACTCTATTAGAGATGGGCACGAAGTGCTAAGAATTGCTTTGTGCTCAATCAACTGCATGCTATCACATGTGTCACAATTAACCTTCTTCCCCTCCCCTTTCCCTGGAGGCCCACTTAGCACACCATAGGCTCCACTATGTGTACACCAGTTGGTTAAGGCGTTGGGTCTGCCCTTCCCCACTTTCTCAGGTACTTGGCCAGTCATTAGCTCTGTGATTATCCTCTCCCTCTCGCCTTCTTACTCGGCTGGCTGAGGAAGCAGAGGAGGACAGGCCGAGTGCCTTCCCTAATTAGCACACTGCTGGCGAGGGAGGACACTGGTGGCACACTGCCAAAGTTGAGTAGGCCTTGGGGCGAGGGGGAGGGGAGAGGTTAAGTGTATCGCCATAGATGCCACACAGTTGATTCGGCACAAATAGATTCATAGCGCTTCGTGCCCATCTCTGCTTCCTACTTCACCAATCCAAGATGGCTTTACAACCAGAGGTTCTAGAGCTATGCACAGCTCAAAAAATTGAAGAATGAAACTGTAAGCAAGTGTTAGATGATCAGGAAGAGAAACTTGTATAATTTTCTTTTGCAAAATTCTGGTGAAAAAATACCTTTAAAAATGCAGGATTTCTCAGAAATGTACCTCAATTTGCCCACCTTTTGACAACATTCTATTCTAAATACATAGACCAATGATCTAACCTCAGACTGGTCTAGCATTAAATAACTTGGACACCAAGAGCCTCTTCATCTGTCCTTGGAATAACCTCAGCAACCAAGTAGCCAAAGTGGTAGTCCCAATATTTTGATGGCATTCAGGCTCCTCGAATTCCAAAGTTATTCCTTTCTTGGATCCATGGCGGCCTCAGTCACTTTCTATTAGCTCAGCAAAGCACAGAAAATCATAACAATAAAAATGTTAAATGTACTTTGGAATTTCATTCTGCTTCTATAATGAGCTTAGCAAACCCCTAAAGAAAGAAAAAAAAATACATAATCTCAACCAGATTTTTAAATAACATTTTTGTTTTCTTTCTTGGAAGACGAGCAAGCCAAACTGACCAGACTTTTTGCTTCAGAAGCAAAAGTAGTGGCTTTATTGGTCTGACGCAACACAGGCCTGAGAGCCCTTGAATCTCATTAAAGGCAGAGCCAGTCTGCACCATGTGCAACTCCAAGAGAGTAAAAGTTAACACACTGCACGTGTGCTGTTTCCCATTAGATCTAGTGTAATGGTCTGGCTTTGGGTGGTAACCATTGGAAGCCTTAGCACTCAAACATAGAGACAGAGAATTGGGCTTTGTAGCAGCACCAAGTCCTTGCTTTTATTGGAGCACCAGAGCACATAGCTCAGCAATAACTCTTGAGTTCAACAATGTCCTTGATTCTCCTTGAGCGAATGCCTCTCACTTCCAAGATTTGATGGAGGTGACACTCCAACATATTCTTTCTTAAACAGTTGAGATGTCACGGAGGCAGCGTAGGCACAGGTTGGGAGGAGGCTGGTACAACATCTGGGCCAGCTGAGTTTGGGAGCAGCCACAAGGTTCTCCACTCTCTGCCTTGCTCCATAAATCACAATATGGGGCCTGTAGCTTCCTTTCCCAGTGTGGTGCAAGCATAATACACCTGCCAACGCCTGCAAACTGGTTGCCAATTGATTATTCCTATTTTTTAAAAATGAGATGTGTTGTTCTATATTACTGCGGCCACTGGTGATCCAAGAAAGGAAATGCTTTCTAAGGCTGATACTTCACGTCCATCTCGTCGCTGTTCTTGGTCCCACTTGGGACTGGTACAAAGAAATCTTACCGCACGTCCCTTGCGTGGATGACGGGAGTTCGTCCCAAGCACGCCCCCTGAACTGTGATTTAAGTGGGATGAGCGATTCCCCTCCCTGGCCTCGGGAATCTGCTTGTCACGCTTCTCGTTCTGAGATGAGAGCCCGTGAAGTCACACTCTGTGATACTGAATGCCATCAAAATGCTAGGACTACTAATTTGCCTGCTTGGTGGCTGAGGTTAATGTTGGTTTGTATATTAATTCCATTGGTTTGGGGCCACTATTGCATGGTGCCATTTCTGCTAGTCGTAACATTGTTGTACTTGCAGACATATATGGATCTGCATGATGCTCAAGGGGAAAATCCAGTATTGTTCACAGTACACACAGAGATCTCGTATACAAGCAGTATCCTGTCTAGCACCACAAGAATAAATGTGCAGATTCTGTTTCTGCAACTGGAGAAAACAAGGGAATATCACCAGCGCTGTCTTTTCCTCCACTAACATTATATATTATTAGGCTCTTGTTTTCTTTTTCTTTTTGTATAATTTAATTCTTGTACAACAGAGTTTGTTTAAAACACAGACCTTCCTAGCATGACCGATTTCATCAAGAACCCCCCAGGGGTGTTCAAACTTGAATGCAAGTCCCCCCTGCATTCCAGAGCTGGCTCCCATCTGGTCTACTGTTACAGCTTTAGGTGGGGTGGCCACCTGTCCCCCTTTTACAGAGGACAGTCCTCTTCTTAAAGCTCTCCTGTATTTGAAATGCTGTCTGTTCCAACAGGGAATCTTCATCACATGGTATAGCAGTTTAGAGTACATCTACAAAACCATGATATAATTCATTAGTGGTCATGGACTCAACCTGTGGAACCCTAAGATTTGTTGTTTGGTGAGGTTTTGAATTATCTGCCGGAAAGGTCTAATGCTGTAGTTCATGGACAGAGTGCAATAAATCTCTCTGGCAGAAGATTCTTAGCATTCCACCTAGCTACAGATTGTAAGATTCCATTACGATAGAGCTATGGCGTTTACAGCGGCATCCAATTTTTTAAATGGTCGGGTAGATGCACTCTAAGATGCATGTAAGGATACAGAATCATGAACAAGAAGATCAGAGACCATGTAGTAAACCACCCAGAGGGAGCATCTGTACAGTAAACCTGGTAGGCAAAGAGTCATGGTTTTCCCCACTTGAGTGACCTGTGCTAATGTGGATCAAAGTAACATCGGGAGCTCAGTCATCCAAAGAAAACTACCTGGGATCACCCTGCTGAGTGCAGCCTTCTTTTGCCTTGTTAGGGAAAAGAGGAAGTACGTAGCAATATTGTTTCCTTCATCCTCTGTGGATTATGTGACAGTTTTGGCGATCCTGCCATTCATTTAAGATGCATTATTGTTCATATTCAATATACAAATAGTTGCGATTAGGGATTACTCTGTTTTCAATGCACTCCTATTGAAAACTCGTATAAAGGAAAATTTGCTTAACATAATTACATTTGGAACAAATTAATTCCTTTATACAAGGTACCACTGTAGATTGCTTTGGATACTTTATTTGGGCCACCTTTTCTTCCTGAATTATGGACTTGCTATAAAAGCTCAGGAGTGCCATTTATGGCTATTGGGCTGTTATTGTTTTACAATTATAGTAATTGTAATACCATTTTGTCTGTGTTATGTTACTTATAAATAAATGCACACTAATAATAAGGTTGTCCTAATAGAAGTGCATTTGATTTTAACATGTATCTGTTTACCTAGAGAGTATGAAGAAAACACGGGGGCTCAAATCATCCTTTAATTTCATTTTGAATCAGGACCACAGCTGATCAAGCAGCAAACATATTATATATTTATTTACTTATTTATTTAAAATAATTTTTAAGACACCTTCCTCTTGAGAAATCCAAGGCAGTTTAAAGTTAAAAGCCAAATAAGTTAAAAGCCAAATAATAGAATACTACAATATTTAAAAACCATGAAATGAGTATCCTATAAAAACTCATAGTAAGAACAATATTAAAAACATAAAAGAGAAGGGGAATTTAGTTCGGAAGCAGTAAAGAGCCACTTTCATTATTTGCAGAATATCATTGATTTATTTGCCTCTTCACTGCAGCCCAAGAATTCTGCCTAGGATCTTTCCAATAGTGCATAGATGAGATTCTCCCTACCCCATAGCATGAGAAAAATTCAGGATGAATTTTCGCCACCTTGTTGGGAATATTGAGATACACCTTTGATCTTGTCAGTTGCCTGTCTTCCAGTGAGGCCAGGGCTTGTCAGGGTCAAGATACGAGGACTTTTCAAATAGCACTGCACAGTTATTGATATTATCCGCTACCTTCATACCAGGTTCCCTTTTCCCTCTGAGCTCAGCTAGGATTCTCACAATTCCTGGACGTGAATGGACTTCTCAATCACCGATATACTGTTTGGGAAACATTCCTGAAGTTTAGACTCTCCTTGTTGTGGTTTTCTAGTTTCTTCTTAGCTTCTGCTGTGGGAAAACTCCTTTTGGTGCTTTGGCACTCTCTGTGTGGATATGTTCCAAACATATTCTACGTGGCTGATTATGTAAACAGGCAGAGGTGATCTATTGCCCCAATTCCCCATTTATTAGCACTGTGGTTTCTTCCCTCTCAATATTAAGTGCTCTCAAGTTGGAATTGACCTAACAGCTTTCAAAATGAATGAGATATTTAAGGCATGGTTTTAATAGTGCCACTCCCCAGTGGCTTTCTATAGCCAAGTAGGAATTTGAAGGCAGATTTCCTGAGTTTTTGGCAACACCAGGTATTACTGTTGTCCTACCCTCACCTATTAGCAGGAGAAGCAAAGCTACCTCAATTTTTTCTGTAGTAGAAAGCTACCCAAGCGCCACTTTATCTAATCTTCACAGCTTGCTAGACAAGCCATTCCAATGAAGTCACCATGAGTGGTCATGGTGAGAGGGCCTTATTTTTTTCCTCATGAGTCTGTACTCTACTTATCTTGCCATGTTTGACCACAGTAGAACCCAGAATGGTGTGAGAGCTTCCTTCTCTGGAAAAAAACAACAGAGAGAAGCTTCTTCTTCTTCTTCTTCTTCTTCTTCTTCTTCTTCTTCTTCTTCT
>JAHTLZ010003542.1:68370357-68414711 GCA_023846285.1 Phrynocephalus versicolor
GATAGATAGATAGATAGATAGATAGATAGATAGATAGATAGATAGATAGATAGATAGATAGATAGATAGATAGATAGATAGTGTAGGCCTGTGGCTAGAAACAGTGAAGGGCTTCTCTGTGGTAAGACCCTTCTGAGGCCTTTGACCTAACTTCTCCAGGAAAACCACCATATTTTGTTTATTAAAGTTAACTTTTCAAAGCTATCAAATATGGTTTTGTAATTTTAGAAAGCCTTTACAGTCCTGGTGAGTAGATATGCCATGGAAAAATAACACATGGCCTGCCATTTCTATTGCTGGATCGTGCTGTGAGGTCACTGTCTTCTGTTTTGTTGCCTGCTCTGTTTTAAATGGCGTGTGATTTGTGTTATGGCACATGATTTTAGATCAGAACGTCTAGGGCTCCACTGGGCCAAAAAGCAGAGCATAAATTGAGGGAAATAATTTGAATATACAGTTAAGGAAGATGCCCTTGTTTTTATATGTTCCTCCCCTCCTATTCATAGTTATAGATAGGGGGTCCTTTTCCAACTATCTCTCCAATCCATTTAAAAAAAGAAAGCACTCTGCTACTCCCTTGGAGTTAGGGGTCCCGAGCCCTTGTTCCTTTGGATAAATATGCCGTTTTGAAGGCCAAGACATACGTTCCTCTGTCCCCGCCCTGGACTGCTTTACAAAAAGATTGCGTGTGTTGTTTGACTTGAGAACTGAACAAATTAAATTTCTGACCGCCTTAAAAGTAGGCTGCTTTATTTCACTCACAGAAAAGATACTCTGGCTTTCTCCCAGTCTTCTGCCGGCAAAAACGTTATTAATCCATGCTGTGCAGACGCTTGTGTCACCCTATCAGGGAACTATAGACATTTCACCTTTCTGAATGTGTCCTGGACATTCGGTTATTCCATGAAGAACTCCCAAGAAAGGCAAACATTTTACTGCAGAACACAGAAGTCTCTCTCTCTCTCTCAATCTCCCTGTCTGTGGGTGTGCACGTGTGTGTGTGAATGATTTAAAATATGAGTTCACTTTCGGGCTTTCCCTGATACTTCACACATATTTGCCCCCAGGCTCCTGCTCCCTCACAGGTAACACCTGATGAAAGGAGGAGGCTCAAAACAGCGTCCCTTCTCTGTTTTCCTCATGGCAGTTTGATGGAATGGACAAACCCCTGGATTGTCTTGTTCAGAAGTTGGAACTTGAGCTCTAAAGTTCTCTTACATTGAAAGGCTTTCTGAGTAAAAAGAGAGGGGAGATTTTGTCCAGACAGACAGCTTAGGCTGATGACTCTGATTTTGTAAGGGTGTGTCAGTCGAACCATCCTGGGTTTTAGTCCAAACTTCAGTAGCACTTTCCACGTGCTATACATATGTTGTGGCAAGTAGCTAGCAGCTTACACAGACACTGTCAAGTCTAAACTAATATCTAGAGCTGATTTACCATCCTGGAAATTCAGAGCAACAAGCCTCCACACAGAGAGGCAAGCAGATAGATGCATTGTTTTATTCAAATAATGCTCTATCTGATTTAAGAAAACAGTGCTATTTGGGGCACTTAGATCATAGACATAGACCATGTAATAGACCATGGACTAGTACCATAGGCCATGTAGTTTGCATAAAGAAGATTCAACCCCCAGAGTGTTCTACTAGAGCTGGGTGAAAGCATCCTGCCTGAAAGCTTAGAGAACTTCTGCCAATCGTAGTAGACTATACTGAGTCAAACTGACCAATGATGTGGCACCTTTCTGTCTCTCAAGACCAGGGATAGAGGGCATAGCTTACATCAGACATGCCCAAACTTCGGCCCTCCTGATGTTTTGGACCACAACTCCCAGAATTCTAAGCTTAGATTGCCAATGGCGAAGGACTGTGGGAGTTGCAGTCCAAAACATCTGGAGGGCCAAAGTTTGGGCATGCCTGGCTTACATAGTAATGCTGCGCTCAATTTTCACACACTGGAAAGTGCTGCAGCATCAATTGTGTTGGCGTAGCACAAGGGTGTCCAAACTCTGGCCCTCCAGATGTTTTGGACCACAACTCCCAGAACTCCAAGTGAGTATTGCCAATGACAAAGGATTGTGGGAGTTGTGGTCCGAAACATCTGGAGGGCCAAAGTTGCCATAGCATAAAGGTTCCTGGTTGGGCAGATTTGAGAGTGAATGAACAAATCTCAGATTTGCACTTGTATATGCCTTTTAGCCATCATTCTGGCCGGGGTAACTCTGCGTTCAGAAACTTTGCAGATGGGACTCTCCCTTCCAAATCTGCATGCCAGTAAAAGCTCCATTTGTTTTATTTCCAGCTACTGTTTAAGGCATAGGAGCAAGGCCAATAGAAATGTGGCAACCCTAGTGATTGCCTATGGAACAAATACTGATGGGCCTGCAGAAATACAAGTCACTAATCAGAGAATTTTCTTTTAAGGCAACAGCCCCAAGCATTCTTGCTGGCTTTCTGTCAGCAGCCCAAAATGGTTCAGTAGCTGCCATAGCTATTACGCTCCTCCGCCCTGTGTCCCAAGCGACATCTATAAAAGGCTATATTTTTAAAATTTGCTGTACCTTGTGCAGACTTGTAGATGGGAAGCGCAAGTGCAAACAGATGTGGCCAGACAGGCGAGTGGAGAACCAGATGTATGGATTTCTTTCAAAACAAGGGGAAAATTCACCCACCCATAAATTTTCACACAGTCATTGAAAACAGAAAAGAAGTTTTTTTTAAAAAAATACATCAGGTGCATTTTGTGTTGATGCAGACATCCTTGTAGGCCATTGGTTACGATTATGGGGACTAATTTTCTGGTGTTACTGCTTCAGAGGTAGAAGGCAACTTAAATAATTGGGAAGATGGGAGATAAAAACCCTATAAGCATCCATAACAGGTCAGGTCAGCGAGGAAGGGAAGACGCCACCTGTGTGGGAAAAAATGCATTTGAAATGCCAAGACAAGGAATACCTCTAGCCAAACAAAGCAGCCTGAAATGTAGAGCAAACTTTCCCCAATCTCCACCACTTTGGTAATCATATACCTTGGGTCAGATCCAGCATGCTTTAATGAACAGAGCAAGCCAATGTAAAGTTTTCTTCTTATGTGCTACTAATGGTGGTCTGACACACGTCAAACACAGCTGAAAAATGACAATATACTGTATGAGAAGGAGAATACAGAGGTGTTCCCAGTAGTGGGATAAAGAAGATAAAATGGCAGAGGGAAAACGATTTCATTGAAAGGTATCGTTGGAAGTGAGCTTCACTGATACCATTGACCACCAGAAAGATGGGTCAGATTAAATAGGTTCTAGATCAAATCAAGCCTTGGTTTTTCCTAGAAGCTAACAGTGTGCTTTGGATGTACAGTAATACGAAAAGATAAGACTTATGGAAAAGACAATAATGCTAGGGCAACTAGATATAAAGATAGCTTCTTTCCAAGTGCTAGCAAACTGTTGAATAATTGTATTCTCAAAGGCTTTCAGGGCCAGGATCCAATAGTTGTTGTGAGTTTTTCAGGCTGTTTGGCCGTGTTCTGGACATTTTTTTTCCTGACGTTTCGCCAGACTCTGTGGCTGGCATCATCAGAGGGCAAGGAGCTCAGGAAACTAGGAGTTATCTCTGTGCTATGATTTGAATAATCATTTTTAAAAAATAATATGTTATATTGTGTTGTACTGTGTTATTATCATTGAATATATTTTTTTTATATTTCCTTCTATGCATATGGAAAACATATCTACCAAAACAAATTCTGGGCGTGTCTAACCACACTTGGCCAATAAAAGGATTCTGATTCTGATTCTGCTAGGAGAAGCTGAAAACAGAAGGAATCTACTATAGGATGGATTATGGTAATTCGATAAAGGAAGCCGTGGCTTTTAATTTTTAAGATCTGACCAAGGCTGCTAATGATAGGACTTCCTGGAGGTATGTCTGTGAAGATTCTCAGTCATCCAGGTGAGTTTATCTGGAAGTTGAGTCATGGCTACTGGACTTCTTTTTTGAGAGATAGAAACGTTTCGCTGCTCATCCAAACAGCGTCCTGGAGGCTATTAATCTGTAAGGTTGCCAGAAGTCACAAGTGACTTAATGACATGTATTACGCCTTGGCCCTGCTCTTTTTTGCCATGATGTGGAATCTAGACATCCTTTCCCAGTACTGCTATTTTATGAGTGGTTTTCCAGGTTTCCTTCATCTCAGTACATGATACAGCCAAGAAGATTTTGCTGAAGAACAATAATGTCCCTCCGCCTATGTTCCATGTAGAAAAGATGACAAGATCTCCATCTGGAAACAGATAACATAGCAGCATCCTGCGCCACACGCGAGGGTGGAAGACCACAGTTAGAAAACCCTGTGATGGCTGTTGTACCTTAGATGCACTTGATCACACATAATTATTGCTGCAGCTAATTAGCACCCCAGGGAACTCATTTGGCCATTTCTAGAGGTAATCTATCTTTTCAGGCAGCGTCAGCAACTTGTCTGTTGAAAGGAAATCCACAATCAGTACTGTGTTAGAACCTCTCTTGCTATTATGGTTCTCTGAAAATGATAACATCTTTCTGCTATTTGTAATTTTGTTGTTTTGCTTCGTAGCTATTACAGTATTTGGCTTCATTGCTATTTGCGTGGATTCTGTAAAACCAACTTGGAAGGAAGGAAGGAGGAGAAAGAAGAAAGTTCATATTAGAAATGGGCACGAATCAAAAAAATGGCATTTCGTTTGTCGTTTGTCGTTTGGAGGGTCTGTTTCGGTTCATTTCCTTTTTCGTGAATTTTTGCAAAAAATTGTTTTGTTTTCGTTCGTTTTGTTACCATTTCGTTACCATTTATTTCATTTTTTGTGATTTTTTTTAGGATTTTAAGCAATTCACTCATATTGCAGTAACGGAAACAAAACGCACGACAAAATTTCCGGTGTTTCTGTTTGTTTCGTTTCATTTTAGAGACAAAATTTGTTTGTCGTTTTGTTACGTAACGAAACGAAAAAACAAAAATGGAAACGAAAAATTGTTTGTTTCGTGTCCATCTCTAGTTCATATAATGAATGCTAACTGTGAGAAGTGCAACATCCTTTTCCATATTTCTCAGCAAATCACGAATCATGATATATGGTACTAAATTCCGCTTTCTAACAAGTGTAGCTGGTGCTGAATATAGCAATATATACCCTATATATACCCACTTAAGTAAGTAACTACAGTTTAGGGCAGTGGTGGTGAACTTTTGGCACTCTAGATGTTTTGGACCACAACTCCCAGAATTCCAAGCCTGTATTGCCAGTGACAGAGGACTGTGGGAGTTGTGGTCCAAAACATCTGGCATGCCGAAGGTTCACCACCACTGGTCTAGGGCTTCATATTGTATGACATTTGTATAATCATTGGCAATACTTTAAGAAGCTCTTAAAATAGTACAAACTAGGCTTCAGTCTGTCTGAAAACATCTGAGTGTAGCAATCAGAGCTATCACTAGGGCAGGATGAGCAGATGTTCTTGGACTACAACTCTCAGCCTTCGCCACTAGCACTGCTGGCTAAGATTTCTGGGAGTTGTTTTTCAAGGCCAAGTTTGGGGAGCACTGGTCCGCCCAGTACACCTCACCGGGTACATACGGTGGGAACCCAAACATAATGGGACTGTATATTGTCCCTCATTACTGTGAGCCACCTTGGGTCCTTTTCCGTGGAGAAAGAAGGGGTGAAAATACTTTAATATAAAAATAAATAAATAAACGACATGCTTTTCCCCTTTCTGACATCTTGTAATAAGAATACACTTCCTCTCTATTTACGCCTATCATCTCGCTTGATAAAGGGACAATATTTTCAAAAGTGTGTGTCATTTCTGTTTGCCATTCTTTGCACATTGTTGTGCTTGTTTTGGCCTTTAAGGTTATCACATCCACATGGAATTACGATACCTTGTGATATATATATTTCAACTTTCACCTCTGTAGGTGGTGTAGAAGTAACTCAGAAGTAGGCAGTAGAGTTCAGGAGCCAATTTCCCATTGCCTATTAGTGTCCCATATTGGAATCTGCTGGCACATCTTGTCCTGCCAGGAGCTCACCAAGGCAGACAATGCTTCAACAGTTAAAAGCTCCTTTCTGTATTCCTTTGGGGAACTCCTATTGACTAAACACCCAGGGGCATATCTAGGGGGACAGAAGGGTGCATCTTCCCCAGGGGCAGAAATCTGGGGGTGCCTGGAGGGGGAGGAGAAGGAGGAAGCTCTGCGCCCTCCCGCTGGCACAAGCCAGGCGAGCAGCAAAGCAAGCAGGCAGGCAGGCATGTGAGCACGGTGGCTGTGGTGCCCTCCTCCTCCTCCTCCAACTCTTCGTCACCACTGCAGAAGAGGTAAGGTGCACTCGCACTAACGCGCATGCACACATGCATGCATGCAGGCCCACCCACGCGCCCCACACCCGCCCCATGCCTGCAGAATTGCCGCCCTCCTTGCTGGGCAGATGCACAAAAACAACTTTGACCCCAGGCACCCCAAAACCTTACTACGCCCCTGTAAACACCTCGGCAGGGAAAGGTAAATTGAATGCAATCTGCTAGAAAGGGGGTCAAAGGAAAGCAAATGTGACATTTAGTGACATACGTATTACGGTTCCTTTCTTTTCTCACAAAATAAAAACATACTGCATTATCAAGTGCAGTAAATCCCTGCTTTACTACGGAGGAGCTCCAGTCATTTAGGAAAAGTTTCCCCTTTTTGTCAATATAGTTTTATGTCAAATAATTGGTGGAATTAGTAGGAGGACGTTACCAGGTGTAGAAATTTGATGGATCTGTTGAGACAGAGTGTTCCTTCCCCACTACTTTAAAAGCTGCATTTTCAATAGGAGGATGCCCGTTCAGAGGCTGGACAAGTGACTTTCGGTGACTACACCTTCCAAAATGGACTGGTTTGGAGGTTATTCTGGTGCTTGTATTCCTTTCTCTGATATGCATTGGTAAAGTGGAGCCAGGGCTCACAAAGTGGAAGCATCAGGGCTTCTTGAGTGGCAGGGACTATGCCACCCTGTCAGGCTCCCCTGAACCCTCTGAATTTAGCTGCTGCCCTCACAGTAAATGGGACACAGTAAATGGCCTTTTCTAGGAACTGGAGATTGTTGCAAGCCACTTCTTTGGCAATGCAAAGTATTTGGGAACGAAAGGTCTTGAATGGACAATTAAGGACCACTGGCTTTACAAAAGACCTGATCAATATTTGTTTACATAGACTAGTCTAGCTATCTCCATTTTTTGGACTTCCCTTGAGGGTTTGGCTTTGGAGATTTGCATGATGAATACTTCTACAGGGACCCAACCCGACTCAACTTGTGATAATTGAAAATCCGTGATATGCGGATGCAGGTCGGGCCGGGCCTGGGGGGCCTAGCTGGGGGCCCTTGTACTTACTCCCAGCCTGGCGCTACGCTGAACAGGCCTGCAAGAGCCTTCCCGGGCCTTCTGGAGGCCCAAAAATGGCTTCCATGTGAACCGGAAGTGACTTCTGGATCACTGAAAATTATTTCTGAGCCCTCCAACAGGCCTAGAAAGGCCCTCGGAGACCTCAGAAATGATTTTCTGCAAACCAGAAGTGACTTCCGGTTCACATGGAGGCCATTTTCGGGCCTCCAGAAAGCCCAGGAAGGCCCTCGCAGGCCCGTTCGAGGCACCGCCAGTCCTGGGGTAAGTACGGGAGGCCTGAAATAGGCTTCCCCCCTTACCCCAGGTGGCTTTTTTTCATATACTGCGGTCCCGCAATATGGTGGGACCGCAGTATATGAACTGCGAATAGGCGGGGGACCACTGTACTGTCAAGTTTACCACTGCACCACCTCGCATGAGTTTGACTAAACTTTGCCTGCACCTGTTCACTATGCGATCCGTACATCCCAAAATCTCTAGCTGGTCCTTGGAGCTCCAAATGATTTGGAGGTTAAAGAGCTGGCCTGCTAGTGCCTGAGACATTCGTTCATCTCACAAACACATGGGCCAAGCAAGCAGCAAGTGAAGTGTGCCTTTGCTTTGCCCAGATGCAAACAATTACATGAGGCGCAAGGTGACGGGACCCCAGGCCCTGCAATGAGGCAATTCTACCCACACACCTTTCATATGGTAAAGCTTGAAGAATCTTCTGAAAAGCCAGCAGACGGAATTTCCCAGTGGGAAAGGATAATGGAAAGACCAAGTAAAAGGAGCGTGAATGAAACCTATTACTTTTGTAAAACATTGGCTCTGTAAGTTATCAAATTAGAAGATGCTTAATTTCTAAAACAGCTTTTCTTGAGCAGGGGGTTGCTTACAATGCACGGGAAGGTCAATTGCCAGTGGAGAAGCTGAAGAAAGCTTGGGTGGTTACAGAATGGGCTTGGCGTCCTTACAACATATTTTGAAAGATCAAGGAGCTTATAGTTTATGGGTTGCTAACGGCTGTGGAAACATTCAGGGCAAAGAGACTGTTTTGTCTCACCGCTGAATTGAGATGGTGCTACCATCTTGTTGGCTTTCGCAGGGGCTGATGGGAAATGCGGTAATATTCTCGATCCTGGCCTCCTAGTGCACGTGGGGTTGTTGTTGTTCTGGGAACCTTGGCAGAACAGTAAAGAAATGGAAAGGGAAGCAAGGCTGTTAACGGAGATTAACCACAAAAACTAAGCTGCATGTTGTTCCCCCTTGTACAGTCTGAGCTACATTTTCAAAGCAGCCCAACGCAATACAACATTAAATAATGTTTATCCTTACTGCAATTATCCACACTCTATTAAATGCTGGGTTGTATTATTGCAATGTATTGTATGTGGGTCTGCCTTTGAAAATACTCTCTGAACGCATCAGTTAGAAATTTTCTGAATAATGCAACAAGCCTGGCTGCAGTGTCTGGGCTTTGTAGACAGTATGGCCATATTTCATTTGTACTCTGTGAACCGCACAGGCTTCCCTCCTGTCTTCAAGCCCACATCCGCTGCTGGTTTTTGTTGGAATTATTTGCATCCTTATGTTGCCTCTAGAACTTTTTGGCTGGGAGAAACCTTCTGGGTTGCAACTTCTGGATGACGTGACCAGTGGAGTGCCCCAGGGTTTTGTTCTGGGTCCAGTGCTGTCCAATATCTAAATATGCAGATGATACCAAACTGGGAGGGGTTGCTAATTCCCTAGAGGATAGGATGAAAATCCAAAATGACCTTGACAGATTAGAGTGCTGGGCCAAAGCTAACGGAATGGGTTTCAACAGAGGGAAATGTAGGGTGCTGCATCTAGGTAAAAAGAATGAATTGCACAGATATAGGGTGGGAGACACCTGGCTGGAAAATAGTTCCGGTACCTGTGAAAGAGATCTGAGAGTCTTGGTGGACCACAAATTGAACATGAGTCAGCAGTGTGACGCGGCAGCCAGGAAAGCCAATGCGATCCTTGGTTGCATCAACAGAAACATAGTGTCTAGATCAAGGGATGTGATAATACCACTCTGTTCTGCTCTGGTCAGACCCCACCTGGAGTACTGTGTCCAACATTTTAAAAGGATGTTGACAACCTCAAGTGGGTACAGAGGAAGGAAACCAGGATGGTTGAAGGTCTGGAAGCGCTTTCCAGCTTAGGCCTTTCTCCATAGTGAGTCACATTTAAGTGCCTATAGGTTAGACAGAACTCACATAATCAAGAACTATAGAATTTCTAGTAAAAACCAAAAAATCTCATGCTCGCCAATCTATATAACCTATATGAAGGCACCTGCAAGTTGAGAACTTGATTTTAATACACTGACTGATCTTAGCTATGGTTAAGCATATGTCTAAGAAGATTGTGATATATCAATTCCTAAGGAATCTTTCAAATATTACATTGCTTTGCAATTACATTGCAAGCTTCCTACAATAATCCATAGTGGTATTCACATGTATTCAAAACTACGGCATCATCCTGGGGGTGGGGGTGTGCACCAGCAGAATCATATTCTTCTTTTTCACTGCAGCCATACAAACAATATCTTCAAGAAGGACCCAGGACAGTTAGTTAATGACCTGTCAGCCACAAGAAACCCAGAAATAATTGATAAACCCAACATGTTATCTCAGTGGTTTGTCCTAGATGATGCCACTTGGGAAAGGAGCAAGAAGACCTAGGAGCAATAATATCCATATATGGATTTGCATGTCAGCCTTGATAATCTAGTTGATGTGTGGAGAATGTGGATTTGGTTCATAGACCTGCGGCTGAGCATTATGGCATACCATACGTAAGAGGCAACACACCACGATTTTGGTCTTTGAACATTAATATGTCCAACAGTCTTGCATGAAGACTAACCAACAGATGTTCCCATTATCTTTCCATTATCTTAAGTGGGAAGGAACTAGAAAAAGATTGACTTGGAGATCTTAATATCCACACAGGGTCACAGAGCCTTAAGGCGCAGTAGTTAAATGCCTGTATTGCAGGTAAAACTGTGTTCATGATCTGGGGTTCAATCCCAGGTAGCAGGCTCAAGGTTTGCTCAGCCTTCCATCCTTCTGAGGTTGGTAAAATGAATACCCAGCTTGCTGGGGGGGGCAATTTATAGCCTGCATACTGTAATTAAACTGTAAACCACCCAGAGACTATTTGAAGTGGCATGGAGCAGTATATAAGTAGAACACTTTGCTTAATATATGTACCTCCTCTCTCTCTCCCCCCCCCCTCACTCAGGGGATAGTAATTTTTTTCAGAGCCCTTTCTTTTAAATTAAAATGGAACAAGTCCAGCTAACACCTTATGCTTTAATATTATTCCTAATTCTTTCCCTCATAAATGGGTAGATATTAGTTTTTATGGGTTTCTTGTGTGCGGTGGTAGGGAATGATACTTATCACCCAAATCATTCTTCTTCAAAGGTGTTAAATTAATGGAGGAGAGGAACCTTCCAGCTCAACCCTCTGTGGTGGCCAAACCAACGAAACCTAGAGAGATGGCAGAGCCATCCACCTGCGGCAGTTAATTAGGCAAGAGGTCTGATGGACCAGTTTCTCAGCTGGGAATGCTATTCTACACTTTGCCAAGAGGGATTTTGATCTCACTGCTGGAATCCTTGACTGCTTCGGGTGATTTGCCACTGAGAAGGCTGCCAGCTGGAATGGCACCTCTCCTCTTGCCATAGAAAAATCCTCATCAGTCATTTACAGCGTTGAGTGCAGCAAGAGCCTATGTCATGCAGATGGACTTTGGAAAAGGATGAGAAGGTGGGATGGAGGCAAGCTCATTTGCTCCGGAGCCAATATGCCTTGGGGCGGACAGAGATACGCTGAAGGCCTACTACAGGGTATGAATTTTTGCACTTATTGGCTCTTTACATTTGGAAAGCAGGTCGGGGATAACACCTCATTATGGTATTTATCATGGTCAATTCTGGTCAATTGGTAGATCTGGCCAAATAGTATGAAACATACAGTACATCTGCACACTTCTTATCCTTCCATAAAGCTTGGAAATGCTCCTTGTTTACAGAGTTCCCCAACCAGCATGGCTGTGTTAGTATGACCAATAAGTCTGCTAACTGCTAACTGACCTTAGAAAATTTACTTTTTTGGACTGAAGCTCTCTGACTCCTATGCCAGACAGATGTTGCCTCGGAGAGCTGTAGGCCAAAAAAGTAACTTTTCAAGGCAAAGGGTTTGTTACGTCTAACCATTTCCACCCTATTGCTTCCATGGAAGTGAAATCATTTAGAGCAGTGCTTCCTCATATTGGGTCCCAGCCTACAACTCCCCCAAATCCTGGCCAGAACAGTTGATGGTGAGGGCTTCTGGAAGCCATTGATTTAGACCAGTGATGGTGAACCTTTTAGTGACCGAGTGCCCAAACTGCAATTCAAAACCCAATAATTTCCCTCAAAGTGCCAATACAACAATTTAACTTGAATACAGGTGGCTGTGAAGGGGCGATGTCGGGTGCCCACGGAAAGGGCTCTGAGTGCCACCTTTGGCACCTGTGCTATAGGTTCACCAACACTGATTTAGACTAATGCCAGAACTGATCAGTGTAGTCCTCTGTATTAGGAATGTGATGGGAAGCTGGCAGAGATTCATTAGCACAGTCCATGCTCTCTTCTGGAACTCCCTCCATACCTCACCAGGACATTCAAGCATCAGAGAAGGGAGGGACCCGCTCTTCCCATGGAGATGGAGAGGGAATCTGGGAACGCATCTTCAAGACTAGAGCTTTCTCACTGTCTTTAGAGTGAGATTTCTGAGCCCCTGAGATGTCGCCCCAGAGGTGATAGTATTGCATAGCTAATCTGGATTTTGTGATGCATTCTGTTCATAAATGGCTTTGGATACAGTCCAGGAAAGTGAAATACAATTAAAACATAAGCTAAAAGAAGTATTTTTTTTCTTACAAACCAAAAATATAATACTTCAGGCCCATTTTTATAACATCTGGAGTGCTCTAGCTTATATATCCTCCTTGATTGGTCCTGCACCACTCTGGATTGCATCTAACGTTCCCTCCAATTTTGTACCAGTGCTAAATAGAGGGGCCACCACCTGTGCACAGGGTGCTGAACACCAATATAGCCCTGAGCAGCTGCGTAGGGGGAATGTAATTGACATCTATATCTTCTTTGCACATAGTTAGAGAAGAGTTTGAGGGTTTACATCCTGCTGTTGATACAACTCTTTGATGAATTAGACTGCCAAGTTGGTCTCTGCCTGCATTAATGGATACCACACAATTAAGAATGTAGGCAAAATTTATAACAGCTTGAAGTGATATAATAGTTGGAATTACAAAGGTAGCTACTACAGTGCCTTTGGTTATGTGCAAAACTGATGTCATATCATGCACTGCATCCACCTCGCAGGATACAGAGGACATGCCAATGAGATATACTTGCACACATAGGCGGTTACTTCACGTCCTTCCTCATTCCGAGATTATGTTCGTTTCGTGATAACGTTGTTCGTGGTCACGTGGTCTTGTCCTGGTTCTGTCCCTGTTTCCGTTTACCCACGGGCGTGATTGATGGCATCGTGACAACTGTTACTTCACGTCTTGTTTCTTGACAATATCCGTACTTCCCCGCCTTCATCCTCCCCTTTTTTGGTCCAACCTTCCGTTTTTTGACCTTCCGTAACTTTGCCTTTCATGTGTTAAGCAGCAAAGTTCAAGGTTTTATGCCTTCTTATCTCTCTGTGATGCATTGTTTACACCATTGGGATTGTACTGGAGAATGCAACCACACTCCTGCCACTAGATGGAGAATGTGTATGTTGTGTGACGAGCCTTACTTCACGGGCATTTATCTCAAATCAGGAACCGAGACAAGAGAATTCCTGAGGTTAGGGAGAGGTATGGCTCATCATGCTTAAATCCCAGTTTGGGGGGCATGGTCGAGACGAGATTCCGCCATCACGCAATGGACGTGGAGTAACATTTTCTTGTACCGGTCCCAAGCGTGACTGCGAACTGCGATGAGAGGGACGTGAAGTAACCGTCCGTCATAGAGGTATCTTCATGCTCCGTTTTGCAATATCTAAATGTGACTCTTCGTGGTGAGATGTGATCACCGTCGAAATGGTGTAAACATATGTTGTGCTCAAGTACAAAGCTTGAAAAAGTTTTTTTTTTCAAAACAACAAATCCCAGGAGCGTCCAGCCAGCATGGACAGTGGAATGGAAAAATAGGGTCTAGTACTTTGTGCAATATTAGTCCAGACTCACCAAGGATCACTTGGCTGAACCTCCAGTTCCACGCGAGTGCAGTAGTAGGTTTGTTGGAAAAGTAAGAATATCGAGCAAAGCACATTGTTATAGCTATGATGCAATTAATGGGATGAAATTCCTTTTCCAAATTCCCTAGTTTTCTGTTAAAGGTTTTAGCTGCAAAGCTTTATGCTGGTGTTTTTAATGATCCTAAGGAGACAGGAGATTAAAAAACATATATCCTGGCACTCGTTTGTGTTCTTGCTATTTTAAAAACAAAAAGAAGACCTTTTTTTTTCAAATGATGTCTGGGAAGCACATAGTTGGACTGCCCAGAAATGTGCCTTCAGACTATGTAATAATTTCCACACAATTTTTTGACACCTCTGATCTCTATGACTGTGTACAAGATTCAGTGCAACATGTGTTTTCCATGTGCATTGGTGTTCCAAACAACACGTTTTAAACTTGTCTTAATACAATCAAAGGCCTTGTTAATTACTTCAGTGTGCAGACGATGGAACCCCTGGCTCGTCATATAACCACTCTGCAATAATTTTATTAGAGAGCGGACCAGCTCAATAACACTAATTAATTGTGTTTCTTGGACCACTAAAATTGTGTCAGTGGAAAGAATAGTTCTGGTACATTTCCCACAGAGCTAACTTTTGCACCTTTCAAACATGCTTCTGTCATGGTCATTACAGCGGTGGGGAGAGTGCTGGAAAGGTGCAATAGAAGCGCATTCCTAACTTATGATTTGAGCGGCTGACACTGGGTATGCAACAGCGCTGGTCAGAAATTCACACTCTGGCAAACGTGCTGGGCTGCCTGCCCACTGAGCTCCAAAGAAAGAGGAATGGCAGACTTTAGAGGGGGGGAGGGAAATGTGATATTTATATGTACCAATGTGTGATTCAATTGTTCCTCTAGTGCGGATGACATGAGAGAGAGGAAAGGGGAGGGAAGGAGGGAAGGAGGACCCACATATGAACCATACACAAAAGTTGATGTCAGCCTAGCAGGGCTTATAAAGGTTGGGTTTGGTGGGTTTTTTTGTTTTTGTTTTTTTGTTTTGGAGTACAGGCTCCTTGGTCCTGCAGCTGGCATGACCACCGCCCGGTAGCTCGGGAATTCTAGGTGTTGTTGTTATGTGCCATCAAATTGCTCCTCATTCAGGGTGACCCATGGTAAGCCATGAATTACTGATCTCCTATGAATGGCCCCGTTCAGGTCTTGCAAGCTGAAGGCCATGGCTTCCTTTATGGCGGTCAATGCATCTCATGTTTAGTCTTCCTATTTTCATGCTACCTTCCACATCTCTTAGAATTATTGTCTTTTACAGCAAGACTTGTGTTCCTCTGTTTTGCCACTGTTGCATCTCAGAGAGGTGGTATAAGTTGTAAAAAAACTGCTTTTGATCTCTGAAGACAGGTGTTAGGAATTTGTGCTAATATCGCTATTGGGAACACACCATACCTGTCAGAAACACTGTTGGAAAGTCTTTTAGTGAGTCCTTCAGAAGAGTGTCCTAAGGAGGAACTTTTAAATATAGTGATCACCAGTTGTTCTCTTTGTTGTTGTTGTTGTTGTTGTTCTCTTTTGGACTGTAGTACATTGTTCTCAACATTCATGGTCATAAACTAGCACTAGAGGCTCAGGGGATATCTGTGGTTTAAAGCACATTTTAATGGCTGATATGCCAGTGGCAGCATTACATGGAAGATATTGGCCACAATCATCCTTGCTGTAGACTAATGGTTCCCAGAAGCCTTCCCCATTAGCTTTGCTAGCCAGGATTTCTCTGAAGTGTAAGGTCAAGAACACCTGGGGACCCAAGGTTGGGAAGCACTGCTGTAGTAGACCATGAGTGGAGAATCTGTGGCCACCATCTTCTTTTGATTTATGCTCCTGTTACCTTTGAGCAGCGTTTCCAATTCCAGGGATGGCAGGAATGATGATAGAATATCTGGGGTATCCTATGTTCCCTATCTGTTCTTTATATTATTGCACACTTTGCACTTGTTTGAAACTTGCATTGGTCCCCATCCAGTTCATTTCTGGGTCCAATTTACAATAAAAGAAGCCTTACAAAAAGAAGGCAGAAAAGGGATATGATAGTGATATTTAAATATTTAAATATTTGAAAAGATGTCACATTGAAGAAGGGATTGGGTTTTTTCCCTTGGCTTCAGAGACTAGGACATGGGTCAATGGTTTCAAACCAAAGGAAAAGAGATTCAATTCAAACATTAGGAAGATCTTCATGACAGTTAGAGCTGTTCGGCAGTGGAATATGTTGCCATGGAGGGTGGTGGAGTCTCCTTCTTTGGAGGTTTTTAAGCAGAGGCTGGATGGCCATCTATCTTGGGTACTTTGATAGGGGTTCCTGCATGGCAGAGGGTTGGACTAGATGGCCCTTGAGGTCTCTTCCAGCTCTATGATTCTATTACTCTTTAGTGTCTAAATTGCTTCCAGGGGATACGTTATTGGAAAGACCATCACCTGCATTCCTTACTCAAAATCTGAAGGGGGACAAGTTTTGTACCCTTCTTCTAGCAGATCCCATTCGCTTTTGTGTGGAAAATGTGATAGAGCAGAATCTGACCTTGGGGATAGACCTGGTCACTGGTTTGTCATTTGGTAATACAGCACTAGTAGACTGGCAGGATCTTTCACAAACTATAGCTGGCTTGCCATAATGAACTTCAGAAAGCCGAGAGCCCAGGAAGTTCATTAGTGTTTAATGAGCCTTCAGCAACTTGTAATATTTCACGGGGGTTCTCCTCAGTAATATGGAAGTCAGCCACGAACCTTACACTGAGCGAATTCAAGGAGAGCAGAACTGGTACATAAACCCAGGATTATTTATATTATATTTATTTATTTAGCACGTTTATATCCCACCCTTGCTTTCATCATTGAACTCACAAAATGTTATTTATTGCCTGGCTTTCCCTTTTATACCTGCTGCACTCACTGATGTTCTTTACAGCAAAGGTGGACGTTAACTTACAATAAGGATGGGCACCACTTGGATGTTTCTCATTAAGATATGTGGCAATTAGTCAGGCTGGTTCCTCACTAGGCGGCTTTCATACTGACCCATTAAAACTGGCTCAAATGCTCTACTTGGCACACGGTTTCTCTACCAACGTTTTGTCGCTGTTATGGGAAGGGGGCAAAAGGTAGCTAAGTATAAATTTACCTAATAATGTTTCCACATGCCCATGTTTAATGTCCAGTTGTAAATCCCTGTCCCATTAAATGTCATTTTTTTGGGCTGGTATGTGTCACGGTGAAACAGATACTGGGGCATATTTCATAATATAAGCTGTATTTTTGCCTTCCCACCTCCATTGCTTGTGAGGAAATTGTTTTAAAAAAAAGGGTGCTGCCTTTATTTTTGTTTCTGACAGGCCCTCGAATAAGGCTGGTAAGAGGATTTCCCTAATGTTGTATTTTATTTATGACTGATTATGTGGTAAATGCTTTACTTTAAGCTGTTGTGGGAAAGATAGCATAAGGAAACTGAGACCATAATGGGAAAAACATTTATTTAAAAGGTAAGTTAGTTATGTGCCGCTAAATCTAAACCAACATATAGCTACCCTAATAGGGCTTTCAAGATAGGTGAGATATTAAAGGTGTGGTTTTCACCAGTTTCACTCCCCCAGTGAGTTTTCATGGCTGAGCGGAGATTTGAATTAGTTCTAGTCCATCACTCTACCCTCTGCACTACACTAGGTACCCAATTCAATAGACATCGCAAAAAAGACATAGTAGAACTGGAAAAGGTGCAGAAGAGAGCAACTAAAATGATTACTGGGCTGGGGCACCTCCCTTACGAGGAAAGGCTAAAACATTTGGGGGTCTTTAGTCTAGAAATAAGGCACCTGAGGGGAGATATGATTGAGACATACAAAATAATACGGGGTATAAGTAAAGTGGATAGAGGGATGCTCTTCTCCCTCTCACAAAATACCAGAACTAGGGAACATCCACTCAAATTGAGGGCTGGGAGAGTAAGAACAGACAAAAGAAAATATTTTTTCACCCAGTGCGTTATTAGTCTGTGGAACTCCCTGCCACAGGATGTGGTGATGGCATCTGGCCTGGATGCCTTCAAAAGGGGATTGGACAGATTCCTGGAGGAAAAGTCCATCACAGGTTACAAACCATGAGGGAGATGTGTAATCTCCAGGCTTAAAACCAGGGTACTTCAAGGGCCAGATACAGGGGAGTGGTATCAGGAGACAGATATCTAGTATCATGCACTCCCAGAGGCATTTGGTGGGGCCACTGTGAGATACAGGAAGCTGGACTAGATGGGCCTTTGGCCTGATCCAGCATGGCTCTTCTTATGTTCTTATGTTCTTATAGTCCAGAGTATATAAACAATCTGTATCAAACACTGTAATGCCATTTAGATGAAGTGGCAAGACCTCAGCATAGCCATGGAAAGTTCTAGAAAGCCCACACATGCCTTCTTACAATGAAGTAAACTTTTTGGGGAGTGTTTATGGAAAAATCTCTCCCCTATCACCCCCCTTTTCTGCACATGGATCTCATTCTAGCCTTATTCATGTTAAAATATCCCTGATGATGTAAGGGATTCTTTCACTTCAGTCCCATTCTTTTCTGTCATGTTATGATTTTCCCACCAGTTTAAAAACTGCATTTGAAACTTCCAGGACGTGTTGGCTTTGCTGCTAATAAAACCACCAGACAAGTATGATCTCAATCAGTCATGAAATGGAGCCCCACATTACTGTGGGGTTAGACAACAGACAGACAATGGGTCGTCCCATCCAGAAATCTTTCCAGAGCTTTTCTTTGGAAAGTCTACTGCCCACTGCTCACCTTCTTCTCGATACTCAGGTTTTCAGGTCAGCAGCAACCCATTCCTTGACATTTCAAGGCCAACGTCTGAGAAGGAAGGGCAAGGCCCCTGCGATGGTTACTGTGCTGATTACTGGGCTGGGGGACCTACCTTATGAGGAAAGGCTAAAACATTTGGGGCTCTTTAGCCTGGAAAAAAGCAACCTGAGGGGGATATAATTGAGACGTACAAAATAATGCAGGAGATAGTAAAGTGGATAGAGGGACACTCTTTTCCCTTTCACAAAATACCAGAACTAGGGGACATACACTCAAATTGAGGGTTGGGAAAGTGAGAAGAGACAAAAGAAAATACTTCTTTTTCCACACAATGTGGTGATGGCATCTGGCCCGGATGCCTTCAAAAGAGGTAGACTATCTGGGGGACTTGAACTGTTCTTTTCTATGAATATCTGTACTTCTGCAGCATTGTAAAAGGACTTTTACCATAAATTCAAAACTCTGCAGTGATATCTAAGTTTATGGATCCAGAATCCAGAATCATCAAAAGATTAGGGTTAGGGTTAGGGTTAGGGTTACAGATTGAAATTAGAATTAGTGGACACTGTATGTCTGGAATTCATTCACATTGTTAGTGTCCACCCAAAATATGGCATTCTTACTATCAACCATAATATTTCACCTTTATTTGTTGATATCATGGCTCATAGTAGGATGGCTTATGACATTTTTGCCCTTATGTACTAAGACGAAAAAAGAAGATGGAAAAATGAAACATATTATTTGGGAAAATATTTTGTCCTGGATATTTCCTTGCCGTTAAAAAAAAAAAAAAGGACATGGAAGCAGCTGAATCTTGGTGACATTATTTAGAGCACTTCAAGCGACAATGGACAAGACATTATATTGTACATTTGTACAAGTTCCCCCCTTCCCCTTCCCCGAAGGCTGTCTGTGTCAATCCTGATGTTTTAATAAATGTGAAATCAGTCACGAAGCCATTTGCACAGCTGAATCCCTGAAGGGATGCCAAAAGGAGAATAAAAACTACGGAGAGATTGCCTTATGTGTGCAGTTCCTTACTAATACGATTTGAGCCACCATCATCACCATGTTTACTTTCTACGTCTTGTTCTGTGCGAATTCTGCCGCAAAACATGATTCTGGGTGTCCAAACTGTACTTGAAACTTCTCATGCCTGGATGAGCATTAAACAAAATGGTGTTTATATTACACAGATGGGTTCTTGTTCAAGCAGTAGGTATTTTGCCTTGGGGGGGGGGACCTCAATAGCATGACAACACTGTGTGCATACACATGGCACACATGTGCATGACAAACTCACACTCAAAACTTCAAAATATCTTCTTTTAAAAAACAGCATTTCTCCCCAGCCAAGATGGCTAACAGCAACAGATAGGTCTTTTCTGAACTCTAACAGTACATTTAAGTTTATGGCACTTCTGAATATCAGCATTGTGTTCTGGCTGAGTGTAATGGCATTGTATCAAGACACTTTTTCCTTTTCCTTCCCTGTCGCCTATATATTTGTCCATTTTTTAATGAAGAACACTGTTAGTGACAATCCTGATTTGTGTTACTTGTATTTCCTTGGCTTACAGTATTTTTTAAATTTCCCCAGGCTATCTTGATGATATCCCCTGGGCACTGGAACTTTTTCTTGGACTATGATCATACAACAAACAACACTAACATCAACAAGCAGCGATGATTAATTAGCACTTGCCTAGCAGTGTGGCATTTGGCTGCAGTCTGACCAATATTTTAAACTCCCACAGAGCTTCTTGCTATACAGCAAACACAATAGAGTAATTCATGCCCAAGAATGAATTTCCACTCCTGGGGTGCACTAGGAACTTACTTACACCCAAATCCTGTTCATTGCTGTTGAAGCCAAGGAAGAATTAAAAATTAGTTCAGGACAAATAGAAGGCAAACCTGATATAGGCAAAGGAGAGGGGCATAGTCGTGTTTCCTTGCACCATTTAAAAATCCTTGCCAAATGTGTAAGGCAGATTAATTTTTCTTAGCAATAGAGCCCATTGTTGTACTACCACGAGACCTACATCCATTTGTTAGTTGCAGCTAGAATAGGCCCACCTGAATCAGTTGAAGCTTGATAGATCAACATTCATGTGAGTTCCACTGATTCAGTAGGTCTGCATTAATAGGGACTAACAAGAGACATAAGCCTAAGCTTTGGGTTCAAAGAAGGCTAGACAAATGCTCTTTGCTATCTCACCTGGGGGGAGATCCGGATATTGTGAAAGTCCGGCTTTTCTTCTTTCTTGGTCACGTGACTGAAGATGTGGGACCTGTGTATATCTGTGGGTTGCCTGCCATACATGTGGAGGATCTCTGTGTAGCCCCACTGTCATGACCAGATCACTACCTCATGGAATTTAGATCCATTGAAAAAATGGAGCCTCTGCTGAGGGGCTGATTAAGATGGTCCAAACCAGGTGACACTGCTAGATTGCACTGCTATTTCAGTTGCCCTTGGGGAGCTTCCTGTCAACTGGATCTGAAATGGCAAAATAATCAGAGCAGTGGACTCAGTTGCTTCAAAGCATCTCATTCAACAGAGTAATCCACTACTTATTAGGGAGGTGGCAGTGGGAACCACCAAAAATGAAAAGTAGAGCAGCTATGATGGAAGACCTGGATCGCATTCAGCTGAAGAAAAGCTAGCTATTATTGGACCCACTTCGTGACAACCTGGCAACATTACCCTGTAGATAATGGTGATGGTTAGCACTCTACAGTAAGGCAAGGTTCCGGCCTGTCCTAAAGAGTTAAACAGCATGAGCATTATTGAAAAAGCCCTCTCTAAGCACCACTTGAATAGCCTCTGTCAGCAAGGTGGTTCTAGTTCTTTCCCTATTTCATTACATCTTCACCTTCCTGGCAAGTCTTAGGTGGTTATGGTTGGAATGATCACCTCTGGTGAACATAGTGCTGCCACATGATCCAAGAAAGGGGAACCTCATCCTGTCCCCTCCCATTGAGATGTTACGCTGCCAGGTCCATTGTTTGAAACATAAGCCTCGGGTTACCAAAACAATTCTACAGTTTTACAGCAGACCCCAGTTTTCTTAGATTCCTTCCTGCTATGTTTTCTTAAGTGTTGGTCACCAAACTGACACAAATCGCTTCCAGCACGGAATTCAAGGCACTTTGAATGGCTGTTTGTGGACTCAGCAACTCTGCTGGACATCATAAGAGCACTATCTCATAGCGGATTTGAGGCCCAACATTCTGCAGCAGAGGCCAAATTCCACAAAACGTTTCATTCACTGATATTCCCCACCACCACCAAAAAAATCCCATAACATTTTTTATTCTAACAGCCTCAGCTTCCAAGGAGACCAGTTTCTGCAGCTGCAGATCAAAAAACATTTTACAATATTCTTTAAGCAAAACAAAAATCCCAAGATTCTGCATTGAGTGCATAAGAGAAGGAAGAACAAATTCTAAAATGTGACGAGAAAGCCATACTTCCACCCTCTCAAAATAATGTATTATTGCACTCCCGTAAAGGAAAGATATGTCCCTTATTTGTGGTTATTTACAGCCGAGTAAATCAAGCATGTAGTATCAAGTGCCAATGAAAATTGTTTAAAAATCAGCCTTGAATAGCTAAACTCTCAGCAGCAGCTCATAAAATGAATCTTGGCAAGTCTCAGGTAGTTATGGTTAGAATGACAGTCCTTTGGGGAGTTAAGATAGCCAAAAGCAGTAGTAGTTAAGTATAGAGTGATAGACGAAGCAGTCTGCCGGTTGAGGTTGACTTGAGGTCTTAGCACCTTGAGAACTGTGTTGTGTTTGTTGTCAAGTCCAACAACAATGAACATGACAAAGGAGGCAGAAGACATAATCCCTGCCACCTGGTTCAATTTCCTCTGTTTCCCTACAAGAGAGGAGACACTGGAGGACAGAAGTAGGCCATGGCTGAGGTAATTACAATTCAAAAGCCTGGACTCCCAATTATGTAGTGGAGCACTATATCGCAATAATGTGAAAAAAAGAGAGAGAAAGAGAGAGAGAGAGTGGTGTTTTGAATAGTCATCATGGTCACACACTATCACTAAGCATTTGCGGTTTTTCTTAACACTGCTCAGTTGTCCTTTCCCACCTGGCTTCATGTGGACAGTCTGCCTTTTTTTAGTAGGGTGTGTGAACCACATACAACCAGAGCATTCTTTATTTTAAGGTGGGAAAATCATTGATGGCACTGCGATACTGACTTGCAGTATGGGTGTGTGTTGATGACGCGACAGTCTTTAATCACTTAGTTTCCACATCCAAACAAAATTACACTGAAAAATTGAGAACCAAGCATTTTTGTGAATACTGTGAGGGAAAAAAGGGTAAATTCGCCTTAAATATTGTGGAAAGGTTTTCAAGCTGATTTTTCCTGATCTTAAAGTGTTAAAATGATTTGTCTGCTTTCTTGCTAAAAGGAAAAGAGACATCAGAAAGAAGGTGATTGTTATATGCTGCTGTATTTTTAAAAAAATTATATCATGCCATGCTCTGTAGGAAAGTAAAAAATTAAATAGGGTTGAAAGACCTTTATATTAAAAAAAAGCAAACATTACATTTAAAAGAAACATACCTGAAGAAAAAGACAATAAAAAGAAACTTCAATTAAGAAACCAGTCCTCAACTGCAAAAAACAGTTGTGTGCATGAATTACAGTTGTCATCATGGGCCAGGCTTAATAGCTTTCTAAAATTCCCATTCAGTAAGCCAAGATGACATAAGAGTTGCATTCAAAGGGTTTGTGGTGGTGAGATGGAGGATTAGAAGTAGATGTCCATCACTTTATACATCTATGAAGCCACCCAAACCCTGCATTTATTTGTAAGGTCCTTTGTACGCATTGACTCCTTTTTTGCAGTCTTGTCAATTTATAAGTGTATAGGGATAAGGCTACAGTTCTGGATATTATTCCTATTGTTGCTACTTTATTTGCCTCTGGACAAATAAGCATTAACACCTGTGGGAAACCAGAGGTTTATTTCATATTTGGATTCTACAGTTCCCTGGAATGGTAATAATTCATGGTCCTCCGGTTTTAATGTTTGGAGACACTTCTGTCCTTACAAGCCAGATCAAAACATGCTGAGATTCTAAATAATGTCAAAATTTAAGAATTCCCAATGCGTTATCCAAATTGTGTAAATCATGGAATGGAAGAGCTACTGTGGTTTGGTATTTAGTGGTGTTTTATAATCTGAACTCTAAACTCTAGGTTACGCATCCTGGCACTTTGCAAACTAGTGAATGGGCAGATGGTTTCACTAGATCTAAACACTTCAGCTGGGCCTATAGCAGAGTTGGCGAACCTATGGCACTGGTGCCAAAGGTGGCACTTGGCGCCCTTTCTGTGGGCACTGGACATTGCCCCTTCACAGCCACCTGTATTCAGGTTAAATGGCTGTATTGGCCCTTTGTGAAAAATTAGTGGCCTATAGCCAAGATCCAGCCTGTCCTAGCTGTTGATACACTTAAAAATCAGACATTGTTGCTTTGGTTCAGCAATCTTAACCGTGCTAAGGTGGCACAAGATCATTACTTAAAATTAACTCCAGCATGAACAAGCTGCCTTGAGGTTTTTTTTAAAGGAGAAAGGTGGGATAAGAATAGATGTGTTAAGACAGGATGGGTGAAATCTAAGATGGCAGCACGCACAGATGCAGCGACTCAGTGCTCTCCCTTTCGGTGTTTCGTATGGCTGTTTATGTATATGTTGTTACTTGTTTGGCGTACATTTGTCTTGACAAGTAACATCTACAGCCGGCAGGACCTTGGGGAGTTGTGATGGTTGTGACGGATATGTATGTGTGTGCTTTTAATTCTCTTTACCTTTTAAATGCTTTTTATCTTTTTAATTGCACCAGGGATAGTATTCAATTTCGTTGTACAATGACAATAAAGTATCTATCTAGCTTGAGTTCACGGTGTGAGCCTTATCTTGACTAAGGTGGAAGACCTAAATTTTCCAGTTTTCTAGTTTTTAGTGAGTCCGTTAGCTGGGTGAAATCAAACACCATGGAGTCACCTGGAAACATCCATTGTGAATGCCCCCATTCTGTCTGAAACACGTGGACAATAAGCTCCCCTCACAACTTCTGCTTCCCTTCTCTACCTTGTATGCTTTTAACAGTTTCCTTGTTGTAGAAGGGCCACTGCTATGTCATCATCATCCCCCCCCCAAAAAAAAGTAAATGGAGAACAAGAAACACCCCAAAGAACTGCATTTTTCAAAACACATGGAGGGCATTTTGCATTTAATATGCATAGTTAATTAGAACTAATATATGCAAGTACTGTGCCATCATAATTAGACATTGTTTTTGTAATTTACTACCATTCGGTATATTGCAAGGCTGTGACTAGGTCACCACCCTGGAAATTAGCACTGAGAAAAAGGTGAAATACACGTAATACTAAATTAATTGTGTGCTGTCAAGTCAGTTCTGACTTATGGTGACCCTTTTCAGGGTTTTCTGGGTACAGAGTAAATGAATTTACCACTCCCTTCTTCTGAGGTCATCATGGGCAACTTGTCCAAGACCACACAGGCTGGCTCTGCAGTACTTTCAAGAGAGACAGTAGGGAATCAAACTCATGGGGTTGGGAGGGTGGCCACTTACACATCATTAAAATGGAGGAGAGGACTTCAGGTAGAGGACCATCTTCCATTGAGGAGAGTTTTCCCTTTCCTGTAGGTGTCATCAGCACTTTTCTATACTTTTTCATTTGGCCTATAAAGGTGTTCTCTTCTGTATGGAACTGACAATAAGAACATTTGGGCTCAAATGCTTCTAAAATTGACCACCTTCTCCTGCCATTATAGGTCTCTGAAAGGTGTTTGCAGCAATGACGGTGTTTAGTGCAGGCATAGTAGTGTGGTTTTAATACAAGGGTAATGTCATGGGAGGGGCATGGGTGGCAAGACAAAACAAGGAAGACACATGAACAAGAGTGTTGGGGTGGAGACTGAGACAAGGGCAACTGGAGCACGCAGGACTCCTCAGGAGTAAGATGGAAACCAAGAAGGAGCAAGGTAGGAACTTGTGGGACACGTGAGAATCCTTGGAAGCAAGGGAGGAACTTTTAGGAGTACACAGGAGTCTTTGGAAGCAAGGCAGGAACAAACAAGGGTTAAGACAGGAACTTACAGGAACAAAGAGGAGTCCTGGAAGCAAGGCAGGATATTGCTGGAACACAGAGGAAACTTGGAAGCAAGGTAGAAAAAACAGGAATGAACAAGGAGTAAGACATGAACGTGGGGGACACACCAGGGTCTTTGGAACCAAAGCAGGAACTTGCTGGAACCCACAGGAGTCTTTGGAAGCAAGACAGGAACTTGCTGGAACACATAGGAACAGAAGAGCTGAGGGCCAGAAGTCAAGAATCACCAGGACTCTTGTGTTGCTGAGGCAAAGCCAGCAGCACAGGAAGCCTGTGTATATACAGCTCTTTCAGGGCCTCTGCTGCAGCACACAACTGCCCTTCACCTGTTCACTGCATGCCTGGCAAGAAGTGTCTCTGCTTCTGTCAATACTTACAGGGCTCCTGCCTCCCCCCCCCCATTCTGACAGGTGAACGTGGAACAATGATGATGAAACTTACCTGTGAGCAACACTCCAAAATCAAATATCATGTCCATCTGGCCAGAATGAAAGATATGAAATCTGAGGTTAGAATACAAAGGATCTTATCAACCCTATGAGCTATTTCAGTTCTTAGGATCTTCTGAAGAGACCTATTTGGTGAGGACATAGGACAGGGCCTTCTCAGTGGCTGCCTCCCCCCCGGATTTGAAATCCAGGTTGGCCCTCTTCCATTTTCAGGAAGGATTCTAAACGAAAAGTGTCTCAGGAATGCTTTGCCCCTTATTAACTTATGGGTGCATTTTTTACAGATGCTTTTAAAAAAGTTGATCTTGGCTTTATTCCTGAAACAAGTTTCATTGGTTCTAGGATGCTGTTCATACGGTATTTTAAAACTTCATGGTGTTAGTAGTTTCATAGTGTTAGTAGTTGCAAGCCCTCTGGGGTTCCCTATGGGAAGAAAGGCAAAAAGCCAGCCAGCAGATAGATAGATAGATAGATAGATAGATAGATAGATAGATAGATAGATAGATAGATAGATAGATAGATAGATAGATAGATAGATAGACAGACAGACAAGACAGACGGACAGACAGACAGATGTGCTTAAAGGTCTTTTTAAGTAGCCCAGTGAGATGGAATACTCAGTGTTCTCTACCTTTTAAACTCTTGAGCACAGATCACAAGTGCCCCTGCCATGCATTTGTAATTGCACAGTTTCTGCTGGCCTCTGTGTGCCAGGTCACGGCTGTGAGCTACAACCTCCCATTGCTTGTACAAATTCTCTATCACTTGCTACATTAAACTCCCGGGCCGCAGCCCAGCACAGAGTTTCATGGGCTGAACACCCTGGAAATGTGTGGAGTTGGGGGTGGGGGGCAGCTTCGTTTCCTTTTGAATTATAGCCCTCATATTGAGCAACCACTTCATGCGAATAGAATATGCACATCAAATCTGTGCCCCGAGACGGAGTGTTTATCTCCAAAATGGCAAAAGGTCTTTTCAAAACAGTTACTGATTTAATTAAAATGGTTACATATGTTGAAGCCAAGTCGCAATTCTAATGATGTTTGGTTTTCCTACATCATAAATAGCTGAGATTCTGTTGTTGGCCAAGTGTACTAGAGTGTGTGTTTCTTCTCGTATTTTTAAAAAGAGAAAATATATAAAGCTGTGTTTCCAGAAACTACGCAAAACAAGAAGACTAAATTACAAGGCATATGAAAGAAATAATAATTAAAAAAACCGCACTAAGAACAAGTGTTCTTAACATCTTGAGTGTTTAAAATTTCAGTTACATGCATGTTTGTTTTTTCAACTACCATTTACAAATGTTTTTTTAAGTACTGGGGCTTCAGGAACTTTCAGTTATATGTGATTAGATGCCAGGATCTTCTGCAGGCATAGAAAAGAACAGGGGTGTCTAATGCCACCCCCTGTAAATGTTGATGCATTATGTACCTTCTAAATTGGCTAGGCCTGATATACTGTAAATACTGGGAAACTAACCTCCTATACTTATGTGGTCAGACAATGGTACTCCTGCTTAGGAACTCATGTTCCCTTCCTCCTGCAATTCTGTATCCCAAATTATTTGGGAAATCCTAATTGTGGTTGAACTTCCCCAGAATGCATCTCCAGGTCTATTAGATGCTCAGCGTTATTTTGCCTGTGGCAAATGTAAATGGCCAGTGGTGAGAAGAGTTTAGGTTGGCTACGGCAGCAGTCTTGCTCTCATTACAGAACGATCTGGCACAGGATGACCATGTGCCCTCCCAGAGATAGTTTCCTGCTTGAGGGTATCCTCTGCATGAAAGAGAGTTCAGTCAAAATCTAATAAAAGATAAAGGGAAGCGAGAGCAAGGGGTCTCAAAGTTGTTGGGAGTTTTTACAACCTCACATGCTGCCTGTAGTTTGTTTGACTGGGAGGGATTTTTCTGGGCCAGGGTGACCGTCAGTCTATCCAGCATTGACCAATCATTTCTTCCCCACTTCTAGGTCCTGGAAAGGAATTCAGAAGTCAGGAAGTTTTTCTTCTGCTTTTGAGCTCTAGTTTGTTGAAGTCTGTTGCTGAAAGCAGCTATGTTTGTCATGTATGCTGTTGAAGTCTTCAAGGATCGCCCCAATACAGTCCAAGATGAATGTATACAAGTCTTTTGAGTCCCACCTATAACCTTACACGATTTCATAGAATCATAGAATCACGATTTCATAGAATCATAGATCCAATTCATGATTCAAAAATCATACACGATTTCATAGAATCATAGAGTTGGAAGAGACCTCAAGGGCCACCAAGTCCAACCCCCAGCCATGCAGGAAGCCCCATCACAGTATTTCTGACAGATGACTATCCAGCCTTTGCTTAAAAACTTCCAAGGAAGAAGACACAACCACTGCCGAACAGCTCTGCCATGAAGTTCTTCCTAATGTTCAAATGGAATATCTTTTCCTGTAGTTTGAAACCATTGTCCTGAGTCCTAGTCTCTGAAGCCATGGAAAACAAACCTGTTCCCTCAGTGGTATCCTTAAAATTTCTCAGTGGTATCCTTAAAAAATTGTGACCCCACCACTCCAGCAAAAAAACAGAAACTTTGATTCTCGAACAGTGATAATTCCTGCTGCAGTGCTTGTTGGATTGCTCTGTTTGCAAGCAAGTAATTAGGCTGTAATGTTATTTGTCTAAATTTAAAAAACAAAACAAAACACAGGGAATACATTTTACTGAAAAGTTGGTAAGACAGTTTATTGTCACAAAATAGTTAATACCAGAATAACTTATAATAGTATGAACTAAAGTGAAGTTTTTTTACTCTTTGTTTTTATTTTAAAAACTCACATTGTTATTACAAAATCCAGTAGATCAGAGGTCTTAATGTCACTGCTGTCCAGAGACCTCATTTGCATAATGATGCAAGTCAATGAAAAGAATACTTCAACTGTTCATACAGTCATAACATACATATGTTGCTTTTATGTCAATGCAAAACAGCCACTTCTTTAAAAAAGTAAAAATATATATTTATATACAAAATATTTTTCATATCAAATCATTTGAATTGTACAATTTAAAAACAGCCACCATCACAACATGTTATGTTACATCAAGACACGTTCTACAAGTTACATCAGAGTTGATATCTGCTTGATTATATTAGTGCAATTGGTACTGGCTATGCTTGAGGAACCTCTATGCATACCTGAAAGTCAGCTTAACCAAGGGTTTCATACTCCTCACTATATCATCAACTGCTGTCTCTGTCCAGGAAAGTAGTAGTGTGGATAAGTTAGAGATGAAGAAGCCATTAGGGCCTGTAGGAACTATCCCATTCATGACACACTCAGGAGAGCCACAGTTCAGTCTTCGTTTCAAAGCCTGGTTTATTTTGAATTGGCTATATTATCTAACTCAGACAGGAGGCAGAGATGGAGGACTCAACTAATCTTAAATTGCACTGGCCAAAATCCTTTGGCATAGCTACCCAAAGGGCATAACACTTGGAAGCAATCTGTCCCAGGTTCAGAAACCAACAGATTCATAGGTCTCACTCAGCATGTGACTGATAACTTCTATGAGAATTTCTTATTTGGGACAATTTGCACTCAAAAGTTATGCTGCTAGTTCTATGCCAGTATAATTAAGGATTTAGGCCACTGAATTTCTCATGTCTCCAAAGTTGTGCCCCCAAAAGCCAGCATGAACATTTGTGCACATATTTGTCCACCGTTTTTTTTCTGTTTGTATGTAGCATGCACATTTTACCATTATTTCCTACCAATGTGATGAGTTATTTTGCCTACTGTCCCCTAATGTGTACATTTTAATGCTAATTTTTCCTAGGCATGCACGTGCGCACGCACACACACACACACACTAACGCACACATATGCACACACACAGAGTTCATATTTTTTGAATTATGAAATGGATCGCAAAACTCTGAAAGTGCAAGTTTTGGCATATGAGGCTCTACATTTTTCACAAAAATACAGTGAGCCAGAGTGAGCAAAGAGTGTATGTGATTGTTTTCCCCCAGCTCCTATAATGTTGGGGACATAACAAGTAAACCAGGACACACACACACACACACACACACATTGAAATCAGTGAAAATTAATCATGAGTGAACTACACTCCTTTGATTAGAATCAGTGAATCTACTCTAAATTGATGGATGTCAATGGTCCTAATTTAAGTATGACTAAGTCCAGATCCAACTGAATTAATATATCTCATGAGTGTGTAAATGGGAACTGATGAGCAAAACTCTAATCCTACTTTGTTCACCCCTTTGAGGAGGTACATTAGTCTGGTTCAACACATACCAAAGAGTGTCAAATCACACATGGGATTAGTGGCTTCCAGAACTGAGAACCCATTGATAAACTGGCTAAACTATCAAATTCAATTCACAGATTTAATCAGTTCAGGATACTATCATTTGGATGTAGCATTCAATTCAGTTTAAGGAAAATAAACTAGGTTTTGACTTTCTTCCAAACTGGACCAGGAACAATCAATTCTTTTCCCTGCTTACGTTTCTTTTACTAACTCCACGTAAGCTGTATTTGGCTTTACTGTTACTTATTCAAGACTGTGAAGCTGATTAGAATATTTTTGTGTGGTTGAAGAAAATAGCTATACCTCTATAAAAACTTATTTTATAGAATTCCCTTTCCTTAGCTGCAGACAAATGTAGGAGTCTAAAATGTTTTTAATGCCTAACTTAGCATGTAGTTTGAGTTTAAACCCAGTATGTGCTGCAATTGTTTGGTGCTTTGTATGCCCCACATGTTTTTGATTCAGGATTTTCAGTTTATATAATATATAGATTTCATTATGCTTTCTCCTCCCCTGCCCCCTGTATCTTTGAAATGGGTATTGTCTTCCTTCTGATACGTCCCCCACCAAAATAAAAACATTTTGGCTGCATTAAGGCAATAAGAGTTTCTGCTGTGGAAAGTTATTGAGCTCCAGCATAAATAATAAACTGAAGCATAGGATAATCTGGTATCAAAAGAGTGATCCACTATGTTTATTTATAAAGCACTTTCAGTAAGTCAAAAGAAGACCCAGCAGCCTGAAGTGGAAGGGGTCCATACTGGATTGGCTGATATTTACATTGTGACAAATGATGGTTTTATAGTTAAGCATTTAAACACTACATAAAGATAACACAACTGGAACCTTTTCCTAAATAAGACTTAAACCCCCTTTGAGCTGCAGTCTTGCTACTTATGTTAATCTCTGGTTGCTGTCAATGAGGGAGACAATCTGATGAAAGGGATCACAATAGAATGTCTTCTTTTCATGTTCCCATTGAAAACTGATGGTAGCAAGAGCCGCTTTAGGTCACATACAAAGAAAACCACCCACTACGTTAATAACTAGGATGCTCCTTTAAAAATAATGTTTTCCCCTACAATATATTGCACTTTATCAAAGTAAGTATTTTTGGTATTTTAACAGACTGCAAATGCACGCAGAAAAATAAAAAGACATGCATGCACAGCTATTTTTGTTTTCTTTTGAGCAAGGAAAATGATATGCTACTTGGAGCCTTTTTACACGACCCCTAAGATCCGCTGGTAGCTTAAATTTGGATCCCCCCCAGCCAGATATCATGTGGGTTTTGTTCCTCTGCCTGTGTTCCCACCCTTCCGCACTCTGTTGCTTCTGTCTGCGGTGAGGGGAGGGAGAAAAAAAGGGAGAAAAAATGCAGGCTCACCTCTGCTCACCTCCGTCTGCCATCGGAGCAGCCCCATAGGGATTCCTGTCTGTTAAAGGGCAGCGGGGACAACAAAAACAAACAGAAGGCGATTTTTTTCTGTTTGTATGTAGCATGCACATTTTGCCATTATTTCCTACCAATGTCATGAGTTATTTTGCCTACTGTCCCCTAATGTGTACATTTTAATGCTAATTTTTCCTAGGCATGCATGCGTGCACGCACACACACACACATGCACACACACACACACTAACGCACACATATGCACACACACAGTTCATATTTTTTGAATTATGAATTGGATCGCACCGGCATCCACAGCTTTACAATCCGCATTGGATTTTTTTTTACCTCCTGAGACCAGGTACTTCTAAAGTGCGCTGGGGCGTGCTTAAGTGGGCGTGGGCGTACTTTATTTTTTTTTTTTAAGTCTGCTGCTGGTGGGAAAACAATTTTATGCTCTGGATCTGCAAGTGTTTTGCATCAGATTTTAGGGGTCATGTAAAAGGGCTCTTAGTCTCATTGTGGAGTTTGCAGTTTTATTGCAGAGATTTCCCAGTCTTGAATCTGTACCATGCAAATGCTCAAGGTCTTTAAATATACTGACAGACAGATACCCGCCCCTTCTGAGGTCAGCTTTAAACTGGTCAGGATGCATTCAGAATTATGTACATGCAAAAGTTATGCGTCGACACTTTGAGGCACACTTGTCTTGAGTTGTGCCCACGTTCTAGCTTATTGTAAGAAAGCAAGGCACTTATTGTTATAGCAATGCAGAGGCTTAATGTGCAGTTTGATTAATACAATAAAATAAGTTAATAGTTTGATTTATTTTTTTTAAAAAAATGGAGGGTCTCTTCTTCCATAATTTACATGCACTTTATAGAATTGATTTTACATTTCATTTACAACAAAAATAATATTTTAGCCTGAGGGAACGTTTGTTTCTTATTGCCATAATTGAGCACAATTTGCTGGGACGTTCTCTGATTCAACCACTATGGAAACAAACGGGAAACGTCCAAAAGTCCTGCCAAGCTCTTGCAAAGTCCCCTCCCATTTTTTTAATGGTGCTTGTGCACTGGATAACTTTGCAGTGAACTGTGCCCATTATTATTTTTACTGACCGTGACACAGAGATGCCTGTTTTCAGTACTCGCTTTAGATCACTCATCCTGATTTTATGGGGAAACCAATGGCAAGCTAAATGTCCACTCGGGATGCAAAGAAAACTAATAACTCTCTTTAAAATGGCGGTACTAGTGGCACTTTGACAGTCTTTACTTCTGATATATGCGATGATTTCTGAATGATACAGCTGGTGGTTCCTTGCAGTTTGTCCTTTCCTTGGGCAAGGTTTGTTAAGGCCATCGCTGCGTTGATCTCCTTCCAATACGTCTCATCTTTGTGTGATCTCTGTCTGTTAACTGCACTAGAATCAAGCAACAAGAAATGTTTCTGTGTCGGGTTATTCTTATGGTCATGGAAGGAGAAAATGACACAATGCAGATCCTAACTACATTTTAAAAAGAGATGCTTCTCTGTTAAGACAAGAAAACAAAGGAGGAAGGAGACAAAAGTTGAAGTAAACTTTACTGGCAGCTTTACTAACAAGGATAGACCATAATGATAATTAATAACATTTAAAAAATAAAAGGCCAGTCACTTGGACTTATTTTCCTAATATTATTACTAGTCCTGAGATAAACATTCTAAAGGTAGGATGGGAAGCTGTGTAGGTCATCCATCATCATAACCCTCCATCCCCAAAGCTCCTTTTCCATAAAATAGAATTACATTTCTGGACACCTCCCTTGATTCGCTTTAAAGTAAAGTGTTCTGCTTATATACCGCCCCATACCACTTCAAGTAGTCTCTGGGCGGTTTACAGTTTAATTACAGTATGCAGGCTACACATTGCCCCCCAGCAAGCTGGGTACTCATTTTACCGACCTTGGAAGGATGAAAGGTTGAATCAACCATGAGCCTACTACCTGGGATTGCATTTAACCACTGTGCCCGTGGCACAGAGACATCAGAGAGCCCAGTCAGACATCAGGGAGCCCAGTAACAATTTGTTTCAGAATGTCAGGGAAAAGAGGTTGAAATGCTTCTGCTTTGTTCCTATTCCATGCATAAAGCTGAGAGCTTTCCAAGCAGGTCAATGATATGTAGGGAGAATCAGGATATGTGTACAGGGGAATCTGGAAAGGAATTCTATTCCGGATTAGGTTTCTTCTGAATTTTGTTTTTACTTGTTAAGTTTGTTACTGAGACTGGTTTGGGTGAAATGTGTCAGTAAGCCTGATCTGATCTGAAACATCACTATGTAGGCAAAACAAATCACGTTATAGATTTATTGCTTTGTTCATTTATTTAATTAATTTCTATACAGCCCACCTGGCAGCACCGGGCAGTCTGGGCAGTTTATGGGGTGGTAACATAAGACCAGCATGAAAACAAACCCACATATTTGAAATGGTGATGTGGGGGTTTTGTTTTTGTTGCAAGCATGCTTTCTGATGACTTGCAAACCCCCTTAGAACTTTTCAAAGGGAATGCGTTTTACAAGCCCAAGGTGTGCAAAGTAGCATGCATTCGCCCTTACTGCCAATGGCTGTTCTTTGCTTGCAAAGCGGGAATTTTTACTCACCTTTCACACTTGTTAGGTCCATTCTCCAGATTGTCTGAAAGGAGAGAATAATCTTTTTAATTTCCACTTTCGTAACAGTAACTACAAAGGATAGGTAAACAAGCAAATATAATTATTGGATAAGAGGATTGCAAAGCTTTTATTTATTTATTTATTTATTTATTTATTTATTTATTTATTTATTTATTTAATTATTTATTATTTTTATTATTTTTATTTAAACAAAAAGAGTTAATATGTTACACTTTTTTCAGATGTAAGGGGATTCAGTGACATCATTGCACCCCAGCAAGGTTGTTGCCAATTTAATGCATGCTGTTAAAATACCTGTGTCAATATGATGAGACAGCATAATTATATTCCTGAATTTTCTCTGTCATGCCTGAGTATCAGTAATGGTTGTTCTGCATAGGGGGATTCTCTCAAAGTACTGCTGATATTAAAGATAACTCCAAAGCTGTACATTTGCTTTGTCCCCACGGATGAATGAATAGCCTGTCAATTTCCAGCTGAAAATTATGCTAAACTGTAGATCTGGGGAATTAAAACCACCTCTGTTTCTTCAGAAGTTTCACGGCTATATGTGCAGTACCGGCGGCACAGACCTATAATAAAGCTTTTAAGCTGACACAATGCCAAAACAACAGAAGTATTTGGAAGTATGTACAGGTTTTTTTACAGCCAAACATGAGTGTCCCAGACTTTCTGAGACACTGCCTCCTTCTCAACATTAAAACCGGAGACAAAGCTTACTGTACGGGGTGATTTCTACTACACCTGGAAGCATTTTATTTTTAGAGCAAACCTCTCCAATCGTGGGCCTCAAGACTACAACTCCCATAATCTCAACCATTGTCTTATCTAACAGAAGAGGGAAGTTGTAATCGCCAAACCAAACTCGGACGGTTTAATAAACACGCAAACACAAACATTTTGTGTGGCTCTGAACTCAATACTATTACAGCCTCAATCTCCAGAAAGCAATATGATCATCTGTTAAAAAACAACAACCCAATAATATTGTGAACTCAGCTTCACAGAGATGCTACTAATCCCAGTTAAATGGCATTAATGTGAATGGAATAAATATATTACAGTGGTACCATGTATAAAGGAATTAATTTGTTCCAAATGCAATTCTGTTAAGCATATTTTCCTTTCTACAAATTGCGATTTACCATAGGAATATACTGAAAATGGATTAATCCATTCAAATGCATAGAAAAATGACACAAACTTCTGTGCTTTTTGCAAAAAAAAAAATACTAAAGTGCTCCCTGCAGAAGAAAAAGAAACACAGCATAAGAAGCCATTCAACACAACCATTTCACAGAAAGGCTCACACTCACACCATGTACACACAACTGCCGGGGGATCAGTAGGGTTTAGGGATGCTTTCACTCAGTATTCAGAATGTAGCCCAATGGTCTACTCTAATTGGGGCTAGCAAGTGAACCTAGGCCACTTTAATTAGCAATTTACTTTTTCCTGATTTTTCCAAGACAGCTGAATGGCAAAACCAGTCACACCAATTGAAATATCTGTCTCCTGGTGCTCATGCTACAATTATCCTCCTTTGGCAAGTGAGATATTTTTTTCATTTACCAAGAAGCAGAACTTGCCGTTTTGAACGACCCCAGTTAATTCAAAGGGAGAAGGTGTGTGAGATATTTAAGGAGTGGTTTATCACTTCCATCCACATCCTCTGTGGGTTTTCATGACTGGCGAGAGATTTGAACTCACAGCTCCCGAGCCCTAGTCTATCACTCTATCCCTGACACCACATTGACAATCCCCCTAATGCACTGGAATCTACTGTTTGGGTCAGTTTGTATTATTGCTCAAATTCTTCAGTTTTGCACAAACTAAGCTATTTTGTTTTATTTTATGTTTTAAAATATGTTTTATTTTATGTTTTATCATTCTTGCCACTATAAGAAGTCTATTGAATGTGCCAGGAAATTCCACACTGCCTTTGACAAAGAGGGAGAGAATTTTGCCAATTCCTTGACATTCCCCTTGTGGACCATCTAAACAAGGATTTCAGTCCTTGTTCCAGGATCTGATATTGAAATATTGATTAAAAAAATATTTTAGCAGTGTTCCAATTTATAAGTAGCCTTGTATATGACACCCAAGCTGAAAGATTTCTGAAGCTGAGAGACTCATCATGAGGTGCAGGTCCATGGTGGAAGTGGTGAGGAACAACAACTCAGCTTCCTGGTGTTTGTGGCTGCCTCGGGTCCTTTTAAGCAGAAACGAGGGATAAAACAATTTATATATATATATATATATATATATATATTAAACCCATATAAAAACATCCTGTCCACGTGAAAAGATGTACGTCTCAGCTGCCCAGAAGGACCAGCAAGTGGTTCAGAACACAAAGAAGTTGCTTTGTGCGCAGAAGAAGAAGGGAGAGAGTATGTATCTGCAAGCAGCAACAGGGAAATGTAATTTTTATGATAACTCGCCAGGACATTTCTTTCAGTAAATAGCAAACCCAAGGTTTATCACTCACAATGCCTCTTGGGAACATGGCAGAGGGCTTGTTTTCAGAGTTTATGCATTGCGCACTGCTCCAAGGAACGTTAATTTCTGTACAGAGAAGCCGTGGAATTTTGCAAAAATTTAAACAATGGAATAATGCTGTGTTGAATTATACCACAGCTGGGTTACATAATGCAAGTGTTAAATAAGTCACTCATCCACAAAATTGTACATCTTGTGGCATCTGCTGGGCTTGCCAGATGTGTGTTATTGTGGTTTTCTTTTGTCCTATAAGGGATTGTCCTTTGTGACAGTACAGAATATTGCTTGCTGGGTTGCTGCAATTCCAAATAATTAGAACATGCGCTTCATATGTTATCACTAGCTTCACATCTCAAGCTCTCTAAATATTAAAACAGAAGAGGCTAGGCCAAATCTACAGGGAGCAAAAGCAGCACACCTTGTAAAATGGATGAATACTGAAGAGTGTCTCCCATCAAGACAGGGTTCTAACTGGACCATCTGGAAGTCACTTAACAGACTTTTTAAAAAGGTACAGTAGTAGGATTAAAGAATAAGTAAGCAAAGATGGAGCTACTTGGATACAGGAGAAATTTTCTGTGACTGTGGAGAAATTCAGTCAATGCAGCACTTGTGTACATGCAATGTATGCCCAACATGTGCACAGAAGAAGATTTATGTATAATATTGTGAAATTACCCATATTTTCTCATCTATAAGACACCCCCATGTACAAGACGACCCCCATTTTTCCAGCCTAAAATTACAGTTTCACAACTGCATGGTTCTCTCCTCAGCTCACTTCTGTGTACAAGATAACCCTCAATTTTTAGCCTAACAATTTTAGACAAAAATATAGTCTTAAATACAGAAAATACAGTAACCTCCTTCTGGTCAAAAATGGTCTAATTATGTCAACATTTCAATTTGTTTTTAATTTTTTACCTGTTTTTCATAGAGGTCCATGATTTTAATTTGTGCAATGCTGTGATACAAATTAATAAAGACGAGCTTCAATCACAGTACACTGTTCACACAGATGCTATTGATCTATAGCCTCATCTGATGCCTTATAGGCAAAGGCTTAGTCCTTGTACTCCTCAGAGGCTCTTACCAAGGGTCCCAATGACACTGTTTTTCCATGTATTCCAATGTACTGCTAGAACACAAGATCTCAAGAAATATTGCCATATAGTGGATGATATGTCCAATGAGGGAAGAGGAGGAGCATATGCTACATGGAAGAGCATGGATACATTATGCATCCATTCAGTTCCCAAACCTTTTATTTCACAACTGCTCCAGCAAAAGGCAATACAGTAGTACCCCCGACTTAAGAGCAGCTCGACTTAAGAGCAATTTGACTTAAGAGCAGAAAACTGTTGACATTTTAACTGCCACCTTACAAATTTTAGATATGGTCTGATCGACTTACAAATTTTTTTTCCATTTTTAAATTTTTTTAAACTTATTTTTTCAAATTTTTAGATAGGTACCCCGACTTAAGAGTAGTTCAACTTAAGAGCATGCATTCAGAATGGATTAAATTTGTAAGTCGAGGTACCGCTATAAGTTGTTCCCCGCCATTTCACAGTTCATATACTGTGGTCTTGGTATATCGCGGGACCGTAGTATGTGAAAGGCAAGGCCCCCTGGGGGTAAGTTGCTTGGGCCTGTTTGAGGCCTTCCACGGGCTTCCCAGTCCTGTCAGGGGCCCAAGAAGTGTTTTCTGGCAAACCTCAAAACTAATTATGGGGCTTCTGACAGGTCCAAGAAACCCACTGAAGGCCCGTTCGGGGCAGCGCCAGGCCTCAAGTAAGTGTAGGAGGTCTAAGGGGGTCCCCCCAAGTCCTGACCAGACCCAGCATCTGCATATTGTGGATTTTCAGTTATCGCGGGTCAAGTTGGGTTGCTAACCCCTGCGATCGGTGGGGGGGGGTGTGTTTACTGTACCAGTACAATCTCGGGATTAGTAGAAAATAAACCTCTTTGGATACAGTGGCTTATTTCCAGTGGGCCCCCGGGGGGGGGGGAAGATAAGGTCCCTGCATCTTTACTAGTTGTTTCACAGTGAATAAGAGTGAGGTACGGCTTCCATTCCACACCCCACCTGCAAAAATTCCCCTGTTTAGGCAGCTCTTAAAGGAATACAAATCCATCCTTTCTTTTAACAGAGCCAGCCAAAATACATTGAGGTAAATGGCATAGGTGTATCCTGTGGAAACCCACCAAGAATGAAGAAATGACTTGTTTTTCACCTTTTTCTACCACACAAGAAAGAAAGAAAGAAAGAAAGATCTTATAAAACAGCATGGCACATCTAGAAAAGAGAATCTGGTTCCTTCCAGATGTTCTGGGTGACAGCTGTTTCTACAGTTCCTGACAATTGGCCATGAGGGTTGAAGTTTTAGTTCAAAATATCTGAAAGAACCAGATTGCCTGTCCTTGGAATAGTGTCTGTACTGCAGACTCAAAGGGTGTTTCCAGAGAAAGTTCCTCATGCTGCCAGTTAGAAGATACTGGACATCTATTCCTTCTTCCCATCTGTAACTGATCTTATCTGGTAAGGGTGGAAAAAGATGGAAGTCATGGTGGAAAAATAGAGTGAGATTACAAATAATGCTGCAATTAAGCAAAGGAATGGCACATTAAAGTGACAGCTAGAATATTATGGAAGCAAGTGGTCTGTGCTAGCAATTCATAAAATAGAAAACAAGATTTCTTATCATAGCTGGAGGCATTCTGAGAAGGAGTTGTAGCAGAAAAGTTAAGCCTAGCTGAGGAACAGTAGAATTCAAACGGGGCCTTCAAAGAAAAAGGTTATCGTTCAGGCTTCCCCAACACGCTGTTCTTCAGATAAGCTAGGCCACAACTCTGATTGTCCTAAATGAACTGCCCCGAGGGTTGGAGAAGGCTATTGTTGTGACTTGTTTATGCTAAAGGACATCCCTGTTCCGGCCAACTCTTATCTTTAGGAAGGGCCTTCTCAGGCCTTGCTCCAGGGATATGGAATTCTCCTCCAATGTGGGCGGTCTTTCCCACCTTTGCTTCTGTCCTTCACTGCTAGCCAACAACCTTATTCATGCAGACTGGCTGCTCTCAACCGATTTTTCAATGGCTATGTTGGCTGGCGGATTTAGGAACCTGTAGTCCAAAAAAGGAACTTTTCCTAGATTCCCCACCACCACCACCCTCCATTTTTCTGAAGAATAATGAGAGACTTGTTAAATTAGACCTGATCTAACTTTGTTAAGTTTTAGTAAATTATATTTCCTTTGTAATTTGGGGCTTAAGGACACTCTGAGAATATGACGATAATTGCAACATGTACGTCTCAGAAGAAACAAGAAGTAGGAACAGGAGGATAAGTAGTAATGATGATGTCGGCAGCAGCTAATTAATTTGTTTATTACTTATTTGTCTCATTTATAAGCCATCTTTCTGGTGATAAGGGGCTCACAATGTCAGAAAACATAATTAAAAACATAATAAATGATACAATAAAGTCAATTTAACTACAATAGTAATTAAAATACACTGAATATGAAAATATTTAAATATTTTTAAAAGCTCAACTAAAATGGGGTTCAGTGGCCCACTGATGGTTGTTAAAAGCTTTCCTAAAGAAGCTGGCTTTCTATTGTTGGTGTGTCTTCAAAGTTCAACTAAAGAGGGCATCAGATAACAGAGAAGCCCCAGCTACGTTAAAGTTCACCGTGACTATATGCCATTAAAAACAACAGTACTTATGTTGATGATGAGGACTAGGTCTTCATTGATTTTGAAACTGGTCACAGCAGAACCAGGATGAGAATGGATCAGGGTCAAAGTGATGGGTCACTGTTTCTTCATTAAGTAACTTCTACCCCCATGTTCTAGTATCTATCCTAACAGTACACAACTATTATCTCACATGTATGCCTTACCTTTTATTTTATTATTACTTATTGGATTTCTACACCATGCCATCAGGCAGCATGGCCACTCTGGGCGGTTTACAACATTCCATATTTTTCCGTCGATAAGACACCACATTATATTAGACGCCTCCCACTTTTAAGACCTGCAAATTAAGAAAATGAATACATCCTCTTTGAGCACTCCTCCAACCCGCCCCACCCCATGGTGTTTCCTTTACTTTCTGTGTTCTGAAGACTCCTGTCCGCAACGTCCTTGCAAGGACCAGAGCCCTTGCCTCCACCAGCTGTTGTAATAGTCTCTGTAGAATAAAATGATTTTCCTTCAGTATCTGACAATAGCATCAGCACATACTTCCCAAGGCAGTTAAACATTAAATAAAGAAAACTAGACAGCATTTCACATGGTAGATACCACACACAGGCCAGGTGTTATACTCCTAATTTCTTTTTCTAGCAGGTGTGCGTCTCAAATCATGGGAAAGAGGTACAGTAATACCTTGGATAAAGAATGCCTCGGATAACAAATTTTTTGGATAACCAATGGAAATTTCAAGGTATAGGGCTGCCTCGTATAGCGAATGTTCCCTATGGGCTGCCTCGGATAACAAATGTTTCATAATGCCTTGCAAAAAATGTGTACCCTGCATGCATTGCAGGATGCATAGTTTGTGGAGGGGTGGGAGGAGTCAGAGCTTTTTTTCATGGTGTTTTGCAGCCATTCTGGACATGTTTTGCTTAGGGATTTGGAACTTTCAAACTTGGTAAGATAGGGAGCTAGATTTTATTAATCTTTGCACTGCTTTTCTTTGAATTTTTGGCTGGAAGAGGGTGGGGTAGTCTTGCTGGTTTCATTTCTCCGTGTTTGCAGTCTTTTTTCATTGCTCTGCAGTCAGAAATAGGCTGTATTTTTCCTGCTTATGTTTGTTTGTTTGCATTTTCCCCCCATTGCACTTTGGGTGGGAACAGGCTGGGGTAGTCCTGCTGGTTTCTCTTGTCCATGTTTGCATTGCACTGCAGGTGGATGTTCTGGAGGGTGTTCCAGCACTGCAAGCCTTTAAAGTGCATTTTATAAAGAGGTCTGGGAAAAAAAAACAGCTTTTTTGCCTTTTTTTCAGAACTCTGGAATAGATTAATTGGTTTCCCATTCATTTCAATGGGAAACCACGTTTCGGATAACAATTTTTTTGGATAACAAATTGCCTCTGAGAACGAATTAAATTCGTTATCAAAGGTACCACTGTATCTCACATCCACAGCCCTGGTTTCCTTGGACTCTCTTTCCTCAGATGTCATTGGCTCTCTCATTCTCTCCACTAAATCTAAAACAACTGAATAGAAAAATCGCATTTTCCAAAGGCCTTTGTCAGCGGCATGTCACTCGTTCCTTTGACATCTTAGGCATTGTCAAACCTCATGATAGTCTTCCTTAACTAAAAAAAAAATCATGTGTGTGCCGGGTGAGAATTAGGGTTGTACAACTGTGCATAACCATTGTTTTCACTAAATAGTTTTGGACATTTACCAGATGTATAAAACTTAACAGCTCCAGACACAGTCTGTACCACATTTTATTAAAAGTGTTCCTCATGTAACATTTTGAAGGAAATAGTATCTAGAGCAGTGATGGCAAACCGTTTAGAGACCGAGTGCCCAAACTGCGATTCAAAACCCACTAATTTTTTTGCAAAGTGCAAATACAGCAATTTAACCTGAATACAGGTGGCTGTGAAGGGTTGATGTCGGGTGCCCACAGAAAGGGCTCCGAGTGTCACCTTTGGCACCCGTGCCATAGGTTCGCCAACACTGATCTAGAGAATCTACTTTATATGCTATGGGGAAAACGATTCTAGGGTTCCAGCACACCTTAGTCTGAATGACTACAGACAGGTTCAGGGGACCAAGGATGGACTCAGTGCCTGGATATGCAACTACACTTTGATTTCTCCACACCATCAAGGATGGAAGTGGTGGCAGGACTGGTGTAGCAAGGGCTGGTCTGTGCTAAGACATCATGTTTAAGAGATGCCATAGCATTACTAAAACATCATGTTTGGTAATGTTTTGCTTTTTTTAAAAAATTAGAGGCTTATCATCATATGAAGCCCTGGTCGGCAGCTTTCATAGCCTGTGTGTAATCTAGCCCTGGGTGTGACTAAAGTATGGGTACCAACTAAACCCCTAATATGGCATTGTATTGGGGGGGGGGGAATGTTGGAGGAACTCAAACAATCTCTCTGTGAAGCAGAAGACCTTAGAATGCTCCCCTTCCCATTCAGTCTTCTGGATAGCCTGGAGGAGCAGTGGCTTCTGTAACCAAGCACTGGCAGCTCAGAAGACAAAGTAAGGTACAGTACATCTTGCATGTTTGGCAGAACACAGAGAGATTCTGATTTTCATATCAAATCTGGCGTGAGGATCCTCAGCTGTTTCTCCCTTCCCATCTCGTGTGAACTAGTTTCTGTTACTTTTGGAGATGCCTGTGTTGACCCAGATTTTCCAAATAACCTAAAAGGAGGAAAGAGTGGGAGAGAGAAAGCAGAAGGACATGCCTGAACGACACATGCACATATGATTTAGCAGTGATTTAGTGCAGTTTGCTAGGTTACTCATAGTTCTCCCAAACCACAGTTTACAGGCAGATCATGAAGTAGGCAGCGTAAAGCTTTGAGGGGTTACAGAAAAGGGCAAACTAAGTTAACCCGAGTTCATATAGTCATATACTGTAATTTTAAAAAGAGTGGCATGAATGATCACAGGGAAAATATGCATGTATAGATTTTAAAAAGCAAAACCCACAGGATGAAAGATGGTGGCTAGCATCCTTTCATGTTCAGGAGCTCCACCAGTACAACAGGAGGATCTCCAGTTTCACAAGAATGACATCACTGGCAGAGACAGAGTCCATTATTTAAAGAGTTCCTGCTTTGATCTGGGGTTGTTCGTGGAATGAGTACCAAGAGACAAAGTTGCCCCTGCCCTAAAATTGAAGTAGGATCTCTAATTATTGACAGTCTGCTCTTGCGGGTGATGCTTTATGACCGTGAAGTTATGCCACGTGATTTTGGCATTACAACAAATTAAAGACCTGAATTTGTTTACTGTATCCTGTCTATAGTTTGTTCCATTTTTGGATCATGCTTGGACAAGGGATCTGGTACTTTGGCAGGGAATGGTGTCCCGAAAGTGCAGCTATCAATAATGTATCCTCTGTGCTCTTTAAGACCATAAATTAATATTGTATGTCTGCTACTCTGCTTAATAGCAAAACTTTCCTTGGCATGATTTGAAATTGGACTTGGCTGCTTTAATCACTATCCGATATATAAGCAGTAGTAGTAGTAGTAGTAGTAGTAGTAGTAGTAGTAGTAGTAGTAG
>JAHTLZ010003542.1:68416181-68474984 GCA_023846285.1 Phrynocephalus versicolor
ACAACTTCGATTAATATATTGCTGGCACTAGCATGGGATTCCCCAGCTCTTCATTTCCCCCAACAATGTACTAACTGGTTATGTATACATTTTCCATTTATTCTACTAACTAGTATAAAATACCAATACTTTTTGAAATTGAGAGACATAACAGGGAGCCTCTCCCTCTATTCATGACCTCCCATGTCAGAATCACAGTTTTTGTTCTGCCTTATTTTAGAAAAATGTCCCTGGAAACATTTGCATTCTAAACGTAGACTAGGAAAAGTGAAGACAATTAAGTGCAGTCAGGTTCAAAGCTACCAAACAAAGCTCAACTTTTCTTTCTGCCTTTGATTTAAATTACAGGGGCAAAAAGTTGATTTCTAAATTATATTTCATCCCATCTAGCAATAGATCAGGCAGACTAGCTGCTTGGGGAGCAGACTCTCCATATACCACGTAAAATCTGAGCCGTTCTAAACATTTTTTCATACAAACAAGTTACAAAATGAGGGGAAATTATCTTTTATTTTCTTTTTTACCCTGCTTCTCCCCTCACCACTATATCCCCCTTAAAAGAAAAACATTCTTCAAAAGTGGTCATTAAAAAAAATTCAGGGACACAATCTGATATGTCATTCTGCACACTGAAGTATCCAGAAATACATAGGCTTATGCGTGCTTAATTGTCTTGGATAGGTTCCCAGATGCAGAAACCAAAAGAAAGAAAGAAAGAAAGAAAGAAAGAAAGAAAGAAAGAAAGAAAGAAAGAAAGAAAGAAAGAAAGAAAGAAAGAAAGAAGGGAGGGAGGGAATGGAAAAAGAAAGAAAAATATCCAACAAAATGCAACTTGCAAAGCATAGTGTGTAGCCAGAGTGCTGCAATTTATATGTTTGCATGTATATGTTGGTGGGTGTTACATACATACACATGTACAGTATACATAGCTCCCTCACAGATAATGATAATTACAGATGAGGTGTTTCTGGAATAGGTTCAAGGTCGGGGGGGGGGAGAAAGAGCCGTGACATATTTTCTTCCACTAGGCCAAAATGTCACTTTAGGGGCTTGGTAGCTACCAGTCATCTTCCTTACTTCGTTTTTATTCATTCCTAATTTCCTCGTCTAGACAGCCCCCTTGTGTAGTACATGGGCTGTAAATATCTTTAACGATTGACTTCTCTGACATTGACTAATTAGATACTTCACATGCTGGAGAGACCCCATTCTCCCCTCCCCAAAATAAGTCTTGTTTCTCAGTCTATAGGACTCCAAGCAGGGCAAATACTCAAGAAGTAGACGTGGTAAATGAGATCTGTCTCTTACTGTAAAGAACATAATGGATGTGAGGATGAGAAACAAAAGCACTTGTAGCAGAAGCAATCATCTAAGCATTTTTCCCATTCGGTGAGATTTGTGAAACTGCTTTTGATAAATAAGAGAAAAGGATGACGGGACCAATATTACGCATGCACACACAGAGAGAGAGAGAGAGAGAGAGAGAGAGAGAGAGAGGTACCTCGGTTTAAGTAATTAATTCGTTCTCCAGACTGTTTCGTATTGTGAAAATTCATAAACCGAAATGAATCATAGAATCATAGAGTTGGAATAGACCTCAAGGGCCATCTAGTCCAACCCCCTGCCATGCAGGAACCCCCTGCCGTGCATTGAAAATAAAATAATCCATGCTGGAGGTCAGAAAAAAGGCAAAGAGTGCAGGTTGGTTCAACTTCTTGACAAGGGCTGGACTGATCTATTCAGCTCCTTCCAGCTCTCCAGTTCAAAGATTCTGTTTATTCCTTCTCCAAGCATGGTAGTGCCAGGGTCAAAACGCAGTCCTTTATTCCAGGAAAACCTGGTACATCGGTACCCAACCCCTGTATCAGATGGGAATCTAACTTTTGGGATAACAGTTCCCCAAATTATGTAGTTCATGGGTCTCAGACTTTAGTTAAAACAACAACAACAACAACAACAACAACAACAACAACAACAACAACAACAACTCCTTTCTGTGCCAGGTCCATCATGTGAGAGAGATCACTGGAAATTTCAAAACAGCAGGTTGCCTTTCCTGTTCAAAATCCAACCTGTTGTGTATGTGTTTGGGGAAGGGTGAAAAGAGAGCAGCAGAGCATCTTCCTAGTATAGAGCCTATTGTTGGCTCATGTGATCCTTAAGCTGAAAATATGTCTGTGAAGATTCCCAGTCATCCAGGTGAGTTTATCTGTAAGTTGAGTCATGGCTACTGGACTTCTCTTTTTCCTTGAGAGATAGAAATGTTTCGCTGCTCATCCAAACAGCTTCATCAGTCTGAATACTGTATACTTTTACAGTATTTAAAGTACTGTATACTGAATACTTTTTACAGTATTCAGACTGATGAAGCTGTTCGGATGACCAGAGAAACGTTTCTATCTCTCAAGAAAAAAAGAAGTCCAGTAGCCATGACTCAACTTCCAGACTTAAACTGAAAAAAGATGCTCCAAACCTGCTATATACACATATCTAGGAGCAAGTCCCTTCAAACTCAGGGGGAGTTACTTATGAGTAAAGAAGACTAAGGTTGGACTACTACATATGAAATCGGCATTGCTGTATCTGCTCCCCCTTGTCATGGGGTAGAAGTGAAATTCACCATTCGTGCTTCACCACCAGGGGTGGCAAAACCCTGCTTCATCAGGAAGATCTCATAGGAGGGTAATTTGAAGACTAAGCCATGAGGAGGAAGGTGTCCCGCCTCACTAATCTGTGTCTCAAAGCGGAGAAGACGAAAAGTAGCTGGAGTGGCGTAAAGGTGTCCATTTCTTTAGAGATCCAGTCCCTCATATTTTCAGCGCTAAGACAAAGGGGCAACATTGCTTTACTGAACAGGGGGATATCAAAAGTCTGAGAGCTGCAGTGCTCTTCTCAACTCTGGCTTGGAATTAAGATCTAAAACAGTGGTATCCAAACTTTGGTCCTCCAGATGTTTTGGACCACAATACAGGCTTGGAATTCTGGGAATTGTGGTCCAAAACATCTGGAGGGCCGAAGTTTGGTCACCCCTGATCTAAAAGCATGCAACTTTTGAGGAAAGCTCTCCGATCATACACGTTAGTTAGAGGAGAACTTGGGAGAGTGTGTTTCCTTCCAGTTGTTTGGACCTCCATATTGTACTTCTCATCCCTAAGGGCTTATAAAATAAGTAATACATCTTTTTAGAGCAAGGCACGAGCAGTAACAATTCAATATATTTCCCTTTTTATTACATATTTTCCAACAAAAATATAGTGAGAAATACAAAAAATGGACAAAAAGGCTCTGAAAACATTGTCGAAGCCATGAGAGCATGTCATTAAAATGTAACCACCATACCAGCCATTAGGTTGGTTTGCAAAAATAAAGTTGTTATATTTTTGCTATACCCAAAGTCAATGTGCTACTGGGTCTAAGGCTTCAGATAACGTTGTTACATGTACCACCTTATTTCCAAATGATCGAAATTTAATGAAGCTTCTTAAATGATTTCAGCAATGTAGTAGCTCAGGCAGAAACACAGAGACCAAATTCTTCAACATGCTTTATGTTCAGTTGTGTTGACGCAGTTGTAACTTGACAAAGTCTGCCTCTAATTACACATGGCAGTTATCTGACCACAGATAAACAGATATTACACAAACCTTTGGAGAGAATAATATTTGGCTACTATAACTTTTGGAATAATTTACTCCACATCCTGACCTTAAAACACCAAAAATGATTCATAACGTCTGGGGGGATTTGAGCATAAATATTTTCACTTAACAAAAAGATTGGCTTCTCTGACCTTCATATTTTTTACAGTACACGTGTTCGTTGTAAATAATAGCTCTTTGTTTAGGGGCATTGTATCACACACTGGTGAAAGATGGTGGCCCCCAGAATTTGGACCTTAGCCTAGCAAATGCCAAGAACAGATCTCCCACTGGCTTTCGTAGGCTCCAACCCAAAAAAGCTGCAAAGTAAGCATAGCATAATGTCACAAGAGCATTGACTTCTACTGTTTTCTAAATGGAAGCCTCTGTAGCCTAAGAAACCTTAGGCAACTATAAATTACTCAGCTATCTCTGGAGAACAGAGCCTAGACTAAAACTTGTGTTAACGATTAGAACTGAAACAAATGTGCCTTGCTGTGTGTTAATTCCAAAATATATGTATTTTGAGCAGAAACTTGTTTACTTTTGCCGGCGGATATTTACACAGGGAAAAAAATAGCATATACATCTTGCACACATGGATGATATAATCCAAACGAAGGGTTCTCTTCATACCAAGCAGATGTTACCTTGAAGAATGCCAGCGCAGGGGGTTGCCAGCTGCCTTACGAGCAGCAACTGGTCAGTATTAATTTGTACACAGCAGCCTTCCCCAAGCTCCTGCTTGTCCAGATGTTTTGGACTACAACTCTCATCAGCCACAGCCAACATGGCCAACAGTATTGTCAAAAACATCTGGAGGGCATTGGACTGGGACAGAATGATATACATTGATTCCTGCTATGTATACGAAGGTCAAGTGGACCTTTGTATATGTATCTGTATTGCTAGAATTCCTGTCCACATTTTCTATTTTACATTTATAAATCAAGAATGTAACTGTGTACAGTATCTCTTATTGGTGAAGGTAGACCTGATATGTATTATGTGAACCCGATCATCTATCCATTAGATATTTGGTTAGGAAGATAAGAAATGGGGTGCTGTACCCACACAAAGCATGAAAAGCCAAGATTTGGTGCAAGAACCTGGTAATTTTAGAACAAGATAATAATGTACCCTTCCCCCCTTCAGGCTGGGTTTAAAGATGCAGTCTTTACAAGAACCTAAGAACTGCTTGTTGTGGCTCTGACTTGGAGCATATGTAGTCCAGATAGACTGTGTCTCCGATCATTAGCACGGCCAGGTTTTTGAGTACCAGTTGAAGTTCTGAGGAATTTATGTGCTTCTCTGGGTCTTCAGTCAGGAGTGGGTCTCTCAGGGGAGGCAGCAATGACAGAGGAAATTATCTGATATTTGTCCCTGATAGGGGCGTATCTGGGGGGGGGGCAGAAGGGTACATCTGCCCTGGGTGGAGCAATCTGGGGGCGCTGGAGGGGGAGCAAGAGGAGGAAGCCCTGCACTGTCCTGCCACCCAGCAGTCCTCCTTTCCCCTAAGGCTTGGCGACGGCACCCCCTCTGCTGCCAGGTGCCAGGCGAGCGGTGAAGCAAGCAGGCAGGCAGGATTGTGGTGACCGCGGCACCCTCCTCCTCTTCCTCACCTGGGTGGGAGAGGTGTAAGGCACGTGATTGGTACAGCATGCATGCGCACACAAGCACGCACGCATGCACGCACGCACTCACACATGCCCGTCCACCTGTGCCTGCAGGGTTCGGGCCCCCATTGCTGGATGAGTGAGATGCGCGGGGGGGGGGTGCAGGAAAGGCACAAAAACAAACTTTGTCCCCAGGTGCTCCAAATCCTGGCTACGTCTCTGGTCCCTGGGATTGGGCACTCATCCCCACCTGCTGCCACCTGGCACCAGGGCTCATGGAATTAGTTGTTTGTGCTGCATTGCTCCAAATGGCATAATAAAAGAGATATTTACATGCCCACTGGCTGGTTCTCTGTTCTCTTCTCTTGCCCCAGCTTTTTGGCCTGTTAATGCTGGACTCAGGATGCCGTTTGGAGCCAAAAGGGCAGTGCAGCACAACAGCATGGGGATGACAAAGCTTTTTTATTTTTCAGAAATCCTGGCAACAGAGAGATGCAAAGCCTAGAAAAAAACAGTTCCCTTTTAGGGTTACATATTTTACTCTCTGTGGGGTGGGGTGAGGCATCCCTCTCTTTGAAGGAGTCATACATGTGAAGGGCCATCTAGAAGCTTAAGCACCTTGAGGGGTGCTCACCCAAAGCACACAGCCTTCCCTCTTAATAGTGTGGCATATTCTGTTGCTATTGTAGGTACATCTATTATTTCAAAATATGCACATCCAATGCAAATAAGTCTTTGTTGTTGTTCTGTTTTGTTTTTAATTATTAGACTCCCCTCAAAAGCAGTCTGCCCTTCTTGCAGCAAAAGTTGTATTCTTCTCTGTGAAAGAAGAGTGCGTTTGTTATGGCAAGCCAGGCGTAATGGCAAGCCTTGAAACACATTTCTGTAATAGTCTTGCAGCACTGTCTGGTGCAGTGGGTGAGAGGTATTGTTCCTAATGGATGTCAGCTTGGCCAACATCCTCCTCTTACCCATCTCCTCCACAGAATCCAGAGGGCAGCCCAAGACAGAGGGAGCACTCCTGATCAGCTTGTCCAGTCTGTTCCTGTCCTGCTCAGTACTATCTGAACCCCAGTAGATTACAGTGTAGTAGAGAGCTGAGGCTACCACAGAGTCTCGTGAGGTTCAGTGGCCCCTGCTAAAGGCTTCCCAGTTCTGCTTTAGCCAGTAACTGAACACATAGGCCCTCTTTTTATATTAAGTGAGGTTCCATCAAGAGAGTGACAAAAAATGTACAGTTGCATACAATTGGAATGTCCAGAGATAAAACTTCTCCTGAAGAGTTTCAAGGGAGTTTTCCTTCTCTGGAACAGAAGACAGATGAGTGCATTAAATTTTGTATACAGTCACCCCCCGCCGATCGTGGGGGTTAGGGACCCACCCCACCCGCGATGCATGAAAATCCGCGATATGCGGAAGCGGGTGGGGTGGGGTGGGGCCTGGGGGCGGGGGGTGATCGCGCGCCTGTCCGAGGCTTCTCGGAGGGGCGCGGGGGGCAGCGCAGAGCGACCTGATCACCCTCCCCTGCGGCTCCCAACCCACTTCATTTTTTGCCGTAATTCAGTTTTATGGAAAGAAAACCATAAGTAGGAATTGGGTGTTTTCATCAGTGGCATTAGACAGGCCCCCTTCCTTCCTTTGAGTGATCAAAATATCAAAAGATCAATAACAATGGATTGTTTAGGTAAGCCTATAGCAATCATTCAATGTTACTTTTCATGACCAGATCTGTGGTTTGGATTTGATGGAATTTTATTATTTCCTATTTATTATTTGGGGTATATTGTCTTATCTGTTTATTCTGTTAAGGCTCCGTAATTTGGATTGGATAATTAATAACAGGGTCAGATGTGGATTGGTGTTTTTGTTTCTGTTGATATCGATTGATTAGGTTATGCCTCGCTGCTCATTCACCTTGTGTATTCTGGTCTCTCTGTGCTCTTACTGATTTTGATTTACTTTGTGTTGTTATTTTGTTTTATATTGTACTGTCAATTTTTAAATCAGTTATTATGTTTAATGGTTGTATCGGTTTGTTTAATGCTGTAAACCGCCCAGAGTTGCCTCTGTTGCCAGATGGTACGATATACAAGTCAAATAAATAAATAAATAAATAAATAAATAAATAAATAAATAAATAGGTTAGTGGGTGTATTTCCTCTTATTATTCTTAAATCTGGTTGCGTGGTTTTGGTTTACCCATCCTGGGTAGTGATTTCACTAAGTCAGGTGGTCTATAAGCATTATAAGGATTATAAATTAAAAAATAACAATTAATACTGATAAAGCTGAGTTTAACTAGTGTAATACTTTCTGTTTTAAAGTTTTATATTATTCTTCCTTATTTTCAGTGAAACTGTATTCACAGGGGTTTTTGACCAGGACTTATTTCTGTAAAATCAAGGATATCTAATGCCTCTGCAATCTCACACATTTTATTTATTTTTTGTTGTTTTGCTCTTTTCTGGTATTTATCATCATACGTTGTTATAAAACTTAAAAACCAAGCAATTATGTTTTTCCTTCCAATTCAGGTCTTACTGAAGTGGAAGGTGTGGAAAATATAGTGATTGATGTCATTTTAGTTTTTACGCATTTAAAAATTGTCCTGCCTCTACTTGTATCAATACATGATTCCACAGTGAAACCCTGCAGGGGGTGGTGGTGGTGGTGGTGTCTGCAACAGATGGAGAATGGCTTATAACGCCACCACAGATGTAGTGTGCTGGTAAATACTGCAGGTTATATCGGCAGATGATGATCAGTCCTGCTTAGGTTCCCTGTCAACATCCTGCTCCTCCACCCAGAAGAACACTGGGGAGGGTGCAGGAGAGATTGGCTAGTTTTAGGGATGTACAAAAATACTTGCTGAATTCTTTGTTCTCATCGATTGAAGTAGTAGCAACAAGATGCCTCAATGAGGAATTGTCAAGCTCTCCCTCTTCTCATGCCCCCTAGTGAAGAGTGAAGAGTGAGACAAGCAGTGACGTTATTGGTCTGCCAGTCAAGATCACTATCGCTATATTGAATGTGGAAAGCTTCTCTACAAAATTAGTGAAAGATGAAACCTGGGCACATCAGCAAATGGAGAACAACTGGCTGATTGATTTAAAATATGTAGATGTCACCTCTAAACTTTCTAAAAAGTCCACAACTGTGGCCCTATGCTACAATTTGCATTATTTACATTATTTGCCCAACATGTCTTACTCTGAGCAGTATCTGTCCTCATTTTCTTCTCGTCTTCAGAATGCTGCGAAATACTTTGTCCACTTGTGGAATAATTTCTTAGTAGTTCACAATTCCACATAAAGTAAATGAGCATTTAACATCATCATTAGACCTCCAGTGAATACTTCCATTTGCTGAAGTCCGCTGCTCATGTGGATGCAACAACTGTGCGCTCCATTAAGTATACAATGCCAAACTGCATTTCAAATGCTTAGAACAAAAGACACCCACACCCTTTCATGTGAAGTAAGAGAGCGTCACACAATTAGTGAGTAGTTTGTAAAATACAAATAACGATCTTAATTGCTGGAAGAAAGCAGCACAGTATACATACAGAGCTGATCAGTTTATTAGACGGCAGCACTAATATGAACAGAGTTCATATTAGTAAATATTAAAGATACTTAACCTAAACAGCAAATTGCCTTTGGAGGATATATATTGCAGAATAAAACTTAGTTACTTGAGTTTTGTTTTAACCTAATCCTAAAATGTCAAAACAATTCAAAACACCAAAGGAAATTACTACCACAATGATACACACAGCCAGGCTCTAAGCACAAATATTCCGCCTTCCACTTTTCTTTATATGTCTAAATAAAAGGCAAACTGAACCAGCGTGGGTTAGGGGAATTTTTTTCTCACTTACGCCATTCCTTAGGGTCTATAAAAGAAAGAAGCAAAATACTGCCCAAGACGGAAATAAATACAGCATTCGAAGCTTAACAGGGCAAATGGAAAAGAATTACCACCCCGTATTCGTGCTGAGTGTAAATCCCACTCCCGGCTTCAATCAATGTGGCCCCGGCAAGTTCCATTTCTCTACTACAAATTGCACATCTGTATTTTTCCCTGCAACTTTCTCCAGTCTCTCTCTCTCTCTCTCTCTCTCTCACACACACACACACACACACACACACACACACACACACTTTTATTTCACCCCACTTTTCTTAATGTGTTAATTGCTCTTGAGCAGCTCGCAAAGCAAACACTGTAGGAGTATGGAGGAGAGAGACTCTGCATTAATTATTTTAAAGGCACAGCATTTTTGATAAAACACAGGGCATAAATTATTCGTGAATGGGCCCCAAGAGGAGGAATAGCTCTAGAAAAGCAACCTTACTGGTTTGGTTGACTGGCGTTCAGGCACTCGATGGATTTTGCCCACAGAAACAATTTGTAGTCTGTTCTGACAGAGGTAGGAATCAAAATGCAGACTTAGTGGTCAAATAAAATGTCTCCACAGCAAACCAGGATCTGGGTTGTTGTTTTTAAATGTACCATGTTATTAAAGGCCAAGTTGAGCTGTTTAAAATTAAAAGAAAATGTTGAGTTTAGTTAAACATTAACCAGCAAGGGTTCTTTTTATAGAAGGTGTATTTTTTTCGCGAAGAAGAATAGTGAAGAAAAAGTATCGGAAATTCAGAATCCATTCTGCCTTCGCCAGAGAGAGAGAGAGAGAGAGAGAGAGAGATCCCCTTTCCTCTTTCCAATAGTTTAAAGCAAAAATATGTGAAAATCATTCATTTGTGGAACAATATTTCGGATGCTTTTGCCATTGCCGTTGAGGATATTTGGCACAGCCAGAATTTTTCCAGAATTTTAGCAGCTAATGCTGGAATGAAAAGGTGGGGCATCGATACCCCTTATGCTCCACTCAGCTCAAGTCCCTGTTGGAAAATCTACTCCCTTTTCTGGAATCAAATGGGTCTCCGTAAGGTATGTGCAACGTAGCAAATTTCACCACTATGCAAACGAAAATACGGTGCTTTCTCCACAGCCCCACTCTGGCAAGGTGGCGAAGCGCTACAGCAGAAGACGCGGCCCCGCTTGGGACGATTCGTGAGCTACAGCAGGCCATCTGAAAATCATTACGATGCAGGAGTGGATTTTCCACATGTTCACAGGGTGGACAAACAGGTTGCCCTTGAAGTCCTATTCCCTGAGGGGAGTGAAGGAAAACCCAGAGAGAGAGAGAGAGAGAGAGAGAGAGAAACCTTCTAATATCAGATCACTCTTCAGCTGAAGCCAGACCAATTATCCAGCCAAAGCAGTCCATGGCAGGGCTGCTGGCCAAATTAAAGAGAAGGGAGCTGGAAAAGTTACTTTTTTCAGACTACAACTCCATGGATTTTGCCGACTGGCTGGGTTTTCTGGGAAATGAGCTCCAAAAAGAACAATTTCCACATAATGAGTAAAGAAACAGGCAGTCCATGGAGAAGACAAAGGAATGAGGCCCTCCATAAAGTTGAGTTATTTTTTTTAATGTTGAAGAGAAAATTATGTATTGAAATTTCCTATAGCATTGACATTCATTTTATAATGGTAATAGACTCTGTATTATGCTTTCTTTCGTGCTTGATGCAGTTTTATACTAGTACTATTATTACTGTTGTTATTGTTCTTATTATTTGGCAAGATGGGAACCCAGTTATAAAAGGAAATAAGAAAACATGGATAACATTTGCTGTTTGACTTTGTGTTAATTAATACCTTGCTCTAAGAAGGTGAAGAAATTTGTCAGAAGTGTGCAGGATGAGTGCCTTGCTTCAATTTAAAAAATACATTTTTTGGCACATAAGAACGTGCTTCACCTATTAGAGAGGCAGAAAGAAAATATCAGTCTAATGAAGAAGGAAAATAAATTAAATAAATAAATATTATTGTATTTCCATGAACTCCAGGTGTATTTCAGAACGGCATTTTAGTACAAAGATACATGTACAAATTCACAGATTCTGTAATGTCACCAAGGTAAAAATGTAACCATTTGAAAGGTCTTGACATTTCCACCTTGGAGCATAATGAGACCACAGGACTGACACCTGGGCACAATTAACCATTAAGGGGCAGTCAGATTTTGGGCACTAAGGTCTTGCACTGAGCCTAGGATAGCAAGGAAGACCACATGAAGATTAAAACGCATCTCTTTTATGATTCACAGACCATGATTCCTGTATGCTAGTTGGCATCCTTACTGTTTGGTTCGTATGTTTTCTTACCTTTATTTAAAAAATAAAATCTTTTTTACTATTTCTCAGTAAACCAAATAAAGTAGGATAAAGGATAAAGGAAAACAAAATTAGGAATACTGTACCGTAATCACAGATTGGAATTCTTTGTACCTTTATGAAAACATCTAAACTCCCAGTCTGCAGAGCACGCACATTTCCATTCTACAATTCCTATCCTATCGATTTCATAACACCACTACATTCATATGATCCAATCTAAATGGTAGCTTCATATATTTTACTCTAGGCCGTAGCCCATTCGATGGTGAAGAAACCTCTAAAGCAGGTTTTATAAGGTTATGTTACTAATCAGGCCATGCCAATGCCCCAACAGCCAACAGAGTTCCGTTTGAGGCATGCCCACTTCCCATATGGATCCCGCACACATACACAAATTGCAACCAAAACAAAAACAGTAATGGCAGAACCACCATGGGGGGGGGATGCTCCTGTGTGCATGCATACATGGGCACCTCTTTTGTGCATATGGGCATTGCATGCACAGATACTCCCTTGCATGTGGGGGGGTCGGTCCCTGACGAGTCCCTGACAAAATAATAATAATTGAGGACCATGGCTTTCAAGTACAGATCTTAGAAGCACAGTGCCATAATAAGTAACTGATTCCTGGTAACTAATTATGTTTGAAAGTAACTACTGTACAATAGAGATAGGCACAGACAAAAAACCATGCCATTTCACTGTTTGATAAGGTTATGAAATATTACAAAACAAAAAGAAGCACAAGCAAGCATTCTGTCAAGTAACAAAACAAAATGCCATTTTCTATTTTGTAAACGGAATGTTTTATCCTTCCTTATCAGAACATACAAGTGTGGATGTCTGGAAGTTGAGTCATGGCTACTGGACTTCTTCTTCTTCTTCTTCTTCTTTTTTGAGAGATAGAAGCGTTTCGCTGCTCATCCAAACAGCTTCATCAGTCTGAATACAGCTAGTGCGAGTCCTCCATCTTATAGTCAGCTTTGACCTCTTGTCACCCTGATCTGAATTATTTTTATTTTTATTTATTTTATTTTTGCATTTATATCCCGCTTATCTTCAAGCGAACTCTAATTAGGCTCATAAGATGAACAATGGCCTGAATAGGCTCATTAGGGAGACAATAGTATCCATAGCCTTAAGGTGAACAATGGCCTAAGGTGATGAAACCTATCAAAAATGGGTCATTAGCTATGGCCTTGGTGGTGAAGGCTTTTTGATTTGTCTGGGTACTTTGGAAAGCACACCCTGATAAGTAGCAGATAGACTATGCCTGAGGCCGCCACCTCTGTTGAGGGAGGGGGTTTCAATGCTCAATGAATGGCTTCCCTTACTCCTCTCTCAAACCACCTATCTTTGTTTAATATATGTACATCCTCATCTTTGAAAGAGTGCCCTTTGTCCTTCAAATAGATGATAATTTGATGGTGATTGGGAAAGATCCCATGCAAAAATCATATGAAATCAAGAAGATACAGTAAGATGTGGCTTCTTTTACCCATAAACCTCTTTTATTTAAATGTAAAGAGAGATGATGGGCTGCCCTCTCTTTAAATTTAAATAAAAGAGGTTTATGGGTAAAAGAAGCCAGATCTTACTGTAGCCTCTTGATTTCATATGATTTTTGTGCCATCAAATCATCTCCCAAACAGACCACAATATCTTATTGGCACATCATCCATTCCTAGGTCCCATCTCTCTGCACAAAGATTTCAATTTCTAGCCTTGTGCCCTGACTCACAAGCTACCCACAAAATTGGGTGCCTCTAGAAGCCAGGGGGAGCAGACGCTTGTACTGTAATCATTTTGTATTGTTTCATTTTGTTACAAATTTTTAAATGCTATTTTTCTGCTTTGTACCCATCTCTACTGTACAGTCTTGTCAAGCAATCTTATTTTTGACAGAAGAAAAGAGCCCCATACATATTACTTTTACAAAATAAGAATGAGGATTTAGCACATTATTCATTGTACCTCTCCGCTCTCTAGCTGAACAGTTCTTTTTAAGGAGCCCTACCGCACTTAGGTTTTGAATCGCCTTTTGGTTAAAGTCAAATTGCCTTAAAAATCACCTACCACATTTCGAATCACTTTTTCTGCGGAGCCCCCTTGGCCACGCCCCTTTTCGGCTGCTGTGTCGGTTTTTCTTGCGACGGCCACCACGGGTAGTGTTTTTTAAAACCAATTTCTAGACTGCTTTTTGAAGCAATTTGGCTGAAACTGCAGACACCATGCACTGTTTTTTTCTGGGTTTCCCCCTCTGTATTCCTTATGCTGCTGTTGGAATAGTGGAAAAATAGCTACATTACTTAGAATGGAAGTAGCAGATGATGGGGAAATGACGGACAAAATCAGAACAAAAAGCGGTTTAGTAAAGTGCGGACGGGAAAACGCCACGTGTGGAATGCTGAATCGCTTCAGTGACCACGTGACCGGGGGAGGGCAGAAGGCAATTCAAAACAAAAAGTGATTGCTGTATGAAGTGTGGTAGCTCTTTTTCTCTCTTTCTCTCCCTCCTTTTGATGGACTTCAAATGACCCAGGAAGGCTCCTCAAACTACCAATGAGCATTTCCAGGAGCGATATTGAGCTATGACTCTCTACAATGCTATCAAGGTATTATTTCAGCACATTATGGAGGTTTGGAAGTTGAGTCATGGCAACTGGACTCCTTTTTTTTTTTTTTTGAGAGAGAGAGAGAGAGAGAGAAACGTTTCGCTGCCCATCCAAACAGCTTCATCAGTCTCTGGATGAGCAGTGAAACATTTCTCTCTCTCAAGAAAATTAAGTCCAGTTGCCATGACTCAGCTTCCAGATAAATGCACCTGGATGACTGAGAATCTTCATAGACACATTATAGAGGTGTAACTCTACAACTTTGTGACAATTCATCGCACAACACCCGAGAATAACAGCTCAGAGTCTGGCACTAACATATTGCAACCAGTTATCAATTAAATTAAGATATTTATTAATCGCAATCTGCCTTTTTAAAATTACCATTTTTATTTACATTCAGATTTATTTATTTATTTATTTATTTATTTATTTATTTATTTATTTATTTATTTATGCACAAATATTTCTTCAGTGATAATTTGGATTAGCGTTAGCTAGAGAAGGGGAGGCATAAGCAAGGCAAATCCTTCTCTCCAAAGCTTAAAACAACGGTGAGCTGGAGAGAGGGAGTAAAATTATGGGTGTTATTTTTCACGTTAATTCTGTCAGGTAGAGTTTTCAGAGCACTAATGTAAGTTTGAACACCAATTAAAAATTAATGTAAACATTCAAAAGCCCCTCTTTCAACGTAAATGTAATTTAATTAGATTTTTAAAACCTTATTAACAATTAACTTAACATGTGCCCATTTCCCACTAACTTGCCAGTCTCCTTACCAACTTCATTTCTTCTGGTTATTGAATATTAAGTAAAGGCACTACACCACCATTATATTCTGTCATCTCTTTGAAATGCTACATAGCTCAGGAACTGAACATTTAAAGTTGATGTTTCTCCAGGATACATCTGAAAATCTTGAATGATGAAAACTTCTCTTAATAGAAACATCCCATTAAGAACTAAATCAAGGGGTCTAAAGAATAACTGACATCTTCTATACAACCTTGAAGGCTAGTGCAAGGAATTTATTGTTTATTTGCTAGATTTATATACTGTCTATCTATCTACAGGGCCACTCTCGGCAGTTTACAACAGTGCAAATAAGACACACACAATCAATATCAAATTAATAATACCATAGAAATAAAATAAACAATTGGTGGGAGAGGCAGAGCCAGGGGGTCTTGAACCTAAGGTACAACACTCAGAGCTTTGTACCAGATTCAGGGAAATACTGCTTAAATAGCCAAGTGTTTAACATCTATTTGGATGTTCCCAGTGAGGAGGCCAGGTATATTTCAGGGGGTAGAGAGTTCTCACGGCAAGGAGCTACCACCGAGAAGCCCCGCTTCTTAATTTTCTCTTGCCACAAAGTCAAGAGTTCTGGGGTATGTGTGACTAGCACGCAATGAGATGAGCTGGCATATACTCTGAACATTTAAAAAAAAGAGAAAGCTTACCAAGAGTGACATCCTTCTCATTGAGCCAGTGGAGCTGCACTGGAGGATATGGGGCATTTGATATCTGGAGACACGGGCTCTCACCACGCTGGTCCATGCATTGGTAGTCTTGAGACTGGACTATTGCCATGCTCTCTACGTGGGGCTGCCCTTGAGGCTGATGTGGAGACTCCAGCTGATCCAGAACACAGCGGCCAGATTGCTGACTGGGGCTAGAACCCTGTGCTGGCTCCAGTTCTGTTCTGCATCAACTTCAAGGTTCTAACTATGACATACAAAGCTCTAAATGGTTTAGGTTTAGGACCTAGCAACCTCTCAGAGTGCTTCCTCCCAATGAAAGCTGCCATAATACCCAATCTCCCCAGGCTAGGTGACTGAGGCAATTAACACCACAAGGAGCTGGCCATTGCCATTGCCATTGCCCCTTGCCTATGGAATAACCTTCCACCGGACATCAAGAAATAAATCTCCAAGGATCAATTAACTTGTGAGCACAGTCCACACATCTCTTTTTATGTGCAAAAACCACAAGCAGGTTCTGTTCATCTCAGCAGCCACTGCATACCAGACATTCTTTGTGAGTTTTCTACATGTCAATATTTTGGTGCAATTCTCAGCATTGGTTCTAACATAGTAATGATGACAGTCATGACGAAAAGTAGTAGCATTTTTACTTTCCACAAGATTTAACACTAAAAAGAAGGACAAGAGCATAAAAACATAAGAACACAAGAAGAGCCATGCTGGATCAGGCCAAAGGCCCATCTAGTTCAGCATCCTGTATCTCACGAAATGCCTCTAGGAGCACACGAGACTAGATATTTGTCTCTTGATACTCCTCCCCTACATCTGCCCCTTGAAGTACCCTGGTTTTAAGTCTGAAGATTACACATCTCCATCATGGTTTTCACCTCTCTCCATTGTGAAAACTGCCCATTGACACCTACTCTCAGTTTCCTGGATCTCAACCAGTTCTCAATCCATAAGAGGACCTGCCCTCTCATCCCTTGACTGTGCAATTTTCTCAGCAGGCATTGCTGAGGGACTGTGTCAAAAGCTTTCTGAAAATCAGGACAGACAATATCCAATATTGTTTCAACCAAATAAAGCTCTCTCTCACTCTCTCTCCTCCCTCCCTCCCTCCCTCTCTATCTGCCATTTGCAAGCATTACGATTACTAAAATGCAGTCACAAAAAAACCAGATACATTCAACCTGTTCCCCTTAAGTGCATCCTCCAGTGGGTACTTTGTGACCAAGATCCAAAATGATATTGGCAGGACAAAAAAAAATCCTGCTAGCAGAGTCACTCTACATTTATCTATTTTGCAACAAAATACTGTAAATGTACAAACTCTAACAAAAATTAAGCAGTCTACATTTCTTACCAGTGAGGACACAGAAGTGTTGGACGCGGTTTTGTACATGTGTGCAGGCATGCATATATGTGTGTGTATATAAATGCCCCTCCCCATCAGGCATCCAAAGTGGCCCTCAGTGCTGGAAAGGTTTAATACCCTTTTCTAAGTGTTACACTTGTGGATGAGTCTTTCTCCCTCCCAAGAGACATGCCAAATTCACACCACACGGGGATGGTACTATTCTTAGGTAATTTTTTTTCAAGAGGTGGGAATGTTCAGCCTACTTGAAGCCCTCCTCTTTCTGCTTCAGCCGCAATGTAAATTATATGTATTTCAACAGGCCTTGTAACTCTTATTCTGTAGAGCAAGGATTATCTGTTATGAAGTTCATTCTGGTTTCTAACTAACAGGCTTGAGTTCAATATTTGTTCATATGAAAGAATAGGAGATTATTGTTGCCACCAACACCAATGCAATCTATAAATATTGCAACGAATATTCCAACATAAAAACTTTCCTACTTTCTTGCAGCGTTCTGAGTTTTAAACAGAGGTAGACCAATATCTTAATAACTCATGGCTGCCCGTAATTAACTGCATAAGATCAGCATTAAGGTAATTGAACAAACTGATCCACCTGAATGTTTTGCTATATTTAACATGCAATGTTACTCAGTAATTGTCATTTCTGATATTCTAAAGATGGCAAGATGGGTATATATGACAAAAGTTTGATCTTTTAACTGTACTAAAGGTTTTTAAAGTATTTACTTGGAAGCGAACCTCATTGAAATTTTTGTAGCTCTTTTCAATCTGTTGACTGACATTAGTCTACCTCTGTTGAAAAAATTCCAGCAGTGTGGTATATTACTCAGAAGTCTGATAAGCTGCTTGGAAGTTATTTGATTTAAAATGCAGTGTCCCTTTTAGAGCACATATCAATTGTGATTTCTATAAAGACAGTGTTGATGGCAACTTGATCTTGATGGGTACTGGAAATCTGATTTCCCTGTTCCTGTCTGAGTATAGCAGTTTTGTTCTAGGTTTGGAAAGTAACTAGGAACAAGTTTTTTTGATCTACAGCTCCAACCACTTTTCCTCTCTAATTCTGCAGTCTTAATACATATAGGTTTCAATACATCTTTCCATTTTGGCTCTGTTCTGCTGTTCTCCTTTAAAGACAGGATTCTGTTGGTTTTGCAGACAGAGTTATAAACATTGTGTTTTACGGCTTTGAATTTTGGAGTGAAAGAGTGGCAGTTTTACGGTCCAATTCAGACGTATTAAAATCAGTGAGAACTCTACAACAATTCTTCTAAGTTAAAAGGAATTCAGGCTATATTCCATCGCTAACTCTGCCTCCTGCTGCAATTACAGACAAATAGCTTGTTTCTGAAGAATATATAAATCAATTTTTATATATTACAACCTTTTGTTTTGTCAGAAGATACAAAGAAAAGTAGACAAAGGTATATTATTAGTAACTCTATCAGAAAGAAGAAGGGGACACAAAGTTTATTTGATTCTTTAAAATAACTTTAGGAACATTAAAATCCTTTCTCAAGAACACTCAAAAGATAAGTTTCTGAGGAAAGTTTTTCTCAGTTGAAAGGAGATTTAACCAACAATCAAAGTAATTGAAAATGTAATAACACAGAATGATTTTCAATATACCATAAGTTTCAAAGGTTGTGAGCAGTTAAAATATATTCAAAGATACAGGGGTACCTCGGTTTACAAGTATAATGGATTGTGAGTACTGTACTTTGAAAAACTGAGCAAAATGTTTGGTAAAATTTTGCCTCGGTTTACGAGGATTGCTCTGGTTTGCAAGCAAGGCTCACCTCAGTGTAGGCCCTGTGCTGCCTGGAGTGGGCCGCTGGAGCTTGCTCCAGGCCTGGGACTGCTCGTCCATGACCTCCGGAGCTGCCTGTCCTCACCCTCCAGTGCTCACCCCCAGGCCAGGTGCTGCCCATCCAGAGCCTCCGCTGCACGCCCTGGGCAGCCCCCGACCCAGGGAGAGCTCTGGAGGCCACTGCAGCTCCTAGCCAAAGCAAGCCCCAGAACAGATCAGGTAAGTTTCCATTATTTCCTATGGGGGAAATTGCTTTGATCCACAAGTATTTTGGTTTATGAGCATGCTTCCAGAATAGATTGTGGTCATAATAAACCAAGGTACCACTGCATATAAGTTCACTTGGATTGTCCCAAATAAGGAGCAGTACAAATAGTGGCATGTGAGCCTAGATGCCGAGATCACAGTTTTCTACCCAGTCAGAGGAGAAGACAATGAGGATACATATTCCACTACTTCCCTGGGAAACATACCAGGTCTGGATTGAATCCTGGTGCCCTTTCACTCTCCCTAACTCAAGTGACATCCTTCTACTGCTCAAGTAAAAATTCTGCACCAGTGTACATTGTGCAGGCATGATTCTGAGGGAAAGGACACATGGAGCCATGGCTGGCTGAAGATATGGCAGGGGAGCTCAGGGTGTTAGAGCTTAGAGACACTCCGTTCCTCCACAGTGCCTCTTGGGAACAGAGCCAGCCTATCAAGCCTTGGGTTTGTTACACAATCCTAAGATGCTTCCAAAAGAAAGGAAGGGTAGTTCTGAGTCCTCTCTAACTCAAAAGCCCGGTAAGGGCTTCCCATAAATCAGAACACTGTTTTTGGGGAAATTGAACTACTACTACTACTGCTGCTGCTGCTGCTGCTGCTGCTGCTGCTGCTGCTGCTACTACTACTACTACTACTACTACTACTACTACTACTAGGAATAGGAATAAGAATAGCATAGAATCTTTATTGCATAATCATCTGGTATCTCTTCAGATCACATAAATCTTTCGCCTTTTACTACTACTGCTGCTGCTGCTGCTGCTGCTACTACTACTACTGCTACTACTACTACTACTACTACTACTACTACTACTACTACTACTACTACTACTACTACTACTGCAGTACTGCTTCTGCTTCTGCTGCTGCAGGGGAATGGAGGTCACTTCCCCTCCCCCTGTCAAAATGCATAAGTAGCCAAAGTCAGCCTGATAATTTTGATACACGAGGTAGGGATCCCATACCTGCCGTTTCCTGTACGTGTCAGTATAAACACAACACATGAAATGAGCTCCCTTGGCTCTTGCCAAAACCTGCTATCCAAGGTGGCTGGTTCACTCTGCTTAATGGTAGGACCAGCCACAGATGCAGCTTTATCAAGGGTCTTATTGGAAGCTGGTTGAGACCAGGCTGGCCCAGATCAGTAAATGCTTCTTTAAGAAGAGCTGATGTTGTATAACAAATTGATCAACACAAATGACAACAAAAGATGTGGCTGTGGCGGAATGGGACATTCTCCATTTCCTTTCAAGTCCGCAGCCACTTTTGCCTCGTTTTTTTGTTGAATTTAGAATGAGTCAGAATGGAAAACAGAACTCTTTTGCGGAAAAGACTTAAAAAAACAACAACAACCACCCTTCCATTTTACACTAGGTCTGCTGTGGAAGCTATTTTTTTCTTTTTTTCATGTACCTCCTAAATTGCCTCCAGTTTTATTTTCCCTTCAAAGGAGCAAAGAGATTTGCAAGTTCATTAATGTACAGACTGATATCATGGGGATGTACCTGTTTAAATCCATGGAGCGCAGATGGGAAATTAAGCTCCATGCTTTGCCAAGTTTCAACCCAGACTGAATTTTTACAGCTGGATTATAAAAGCTTGGCTCTGTATATATATATCTTTTTTTTTAAAGAAAGGATTTCATGGAAAGACTGATACAACTTTAAATGCAGCAGTATGAACAGCACTAGGATAGTCTAATATTACACAAGAGACTTGGGCTGATCCAACAGACAGTGATGCTGGTAGGATTTCGACCAGATCATTTGCTCCCTTTTGTTTTATTTACATCGAGCAGTGGAAATAGACTGGAACACACAAGAACACCAGTCCAGGGACAAGGTTTCAAGGCAGACATTTTTCCAGAAAGAAATGAAGGTTTTATGGGCTCCCCTTTCCCCTTACGTGTACTGCCAAGAACTACAGTCTCCCCCCTAAATCCAGCCCAGCTACCTTCTCCCTCTACAACAGAATTGGCATCTGGGGGCTTTACGTTAATCATCTTCCTCTTGTGTATGTGTGCACTTCAGTTCAACTGAGCCCCACTGTTAAAGCATTAACATGTGCTCACACAGGGTGGCTAGGGCTTGATTGGGTGTCAACACTTGCCTGCAAAATCTCTACGGTTAAAAGGAGTCAGGCTCATGAAAATGATATTGGCTGTAGATACAGACGTTAGCATGCTGAGACGTATGTGCAAAAAACCAAACCATGCCTGGAGGTCAAAAGATGGAATGGGAATATTCAAACCAACTAGAGCGGAAGATCAATAAGAAGATGGAGCAGATGTTTTAAAAATGGCTTTCCACATTTAGACTTGGACCTGCAGCGTGAGAAACGGAATAGTCGGTCAGAAGATGGGTCTGGAATAGAGATGGACATGAATAAAAAAAATGGTGTTTTGTTTGTCGTTTAAGGGGTCCGTTTCGGTTCGTTTCCGTTTTTCATGAATTTTTTGCAAAAAATTCGTTTTTGTTTTCCTTCGTTTCGTTACCATTTCGTTACCATTTATTTCCATTTTTTGTAATTTTTTTAGCATTTAAAGCAGTTCAATGTATTTCCGTAACGAAAACAAAATGGACGACAAAATTTCTGGTGTTTCTGTTCGTTTCGTTTCATTTTAGAGACAACATTCGTTTGTCATTTTGTTACGTAATGAAACGAAAAAACGAAAACGAAAAATTGTTCATTTTGTGCCCATCTCTAGTCTGGAATATTATTTATTTATTTATTTATTTAAACTATTTCTAGCCTGCCTTTCTCTCCAAAAGGACCCAAGTCTGTTTACATCATAAAGCAGTATTTAAAAGCTAACCATCAGAAATAGACAAATATTTTTTAAAAAAGAATTAAACAGGTATTGTATTAAAATAGTTATACAGTTGTCCCCCGCCCTTTCGCGGTTCATATACTGCTGTCCCCATATATCGCGGGTCCGCAGTATATGAGAAAAAGGCCCCCTGGGGTAAGGCAGAAAGGCCTTCCTAGGACCGTCGGAGGCCCCAAAAGTGCTTCCCCGCAAACCAGAAGTGACCTCCAGATCACTAGAAAGCACTTTTGGGGCATCAAGGGGACTGGAAAGCCCTTTGCAGGCCCGTTTGGGGGCAGTGCCAGGCCTGGAGTAAGTAAAAGAGCTCCCAGAGAGCCTGCCTAGTCCAGACCTGACCCAACATCCGCATATTGCGTATTTTTAATTATTGCGGGTCAGGTCGGGTCCCTAACCCCTGCGATAGGTGGGGGTTTACTGTATGATCAATATTAAAACAAATATTAAAGTGGAGCACAATAATCCATTTGAAACCCTTCTCAAACCAAAGGCCATGAAGGGAAAAAAGCCTGTCCGGAGAGAAAGGTCTTTGCCTGCCTGAAGAAGGACAGCAGAGATGGGGCCAAGTCTAGCTTCCCATGGGAGGGAATTCCAGAGCTGGGGAGCAGCAACAGAGAAGGCCACCTGCCGAGTATCCACCAAACACTCCGGTGAGGATGGTGAGAGCGAGAGAATGGCCTCCCCTGATTATTTTAAAACCCAGGCAGGCTCATATGGGGCGATTCAATCCCATAGATACCTTGAACCCAAGCTGAATATACAAATTCAAGGGCAGTTCTTAGAAAAGAAAAAACAAACACTTCCTGCATATGCTTAAGGACAAACTACACATTACACTTCAATGGGCCAGCTGGAATTAGGGAGCTACTCTCATGAAGACAGTGGTAGAGAAGGAACATGTTAAACTTCTTCACCCTCTGCATTGCAGTCTTAGCTAAAAAAAAAATCCTTCCACCACAATGCTGCTGTTTAGTGATTTTTAAAAACCCCAGTCTAGATGATGATGCTGCATTTAGGGCATGAGCAAGCATCTGCTGAGGAACTGGGGTGGGAGGAGTCATCTCAGCATCCATCAGGGGCCATTCCAACCATGACAAATTAATAAAAATATATATGTTTTGATGTTGTTGAAAATCTATTGATAGTTTCAGGTTTATGGATTTGGATTTGAGGTGGGCAGTTAGAATGCCCTTCACCTCCACCTCCCTTTAGTTCAAAACCATCAACACTTCTAAGAGAGTAAGATAATATATTCTGGTTCTCAAGGGGGACCGAGGTGCATCTGGAGGATGTTATGTCCCCCTGGGTTTCTCTGTGCCCATCCCTGCATAAGGACCACATGCTATTTGTCTTTAATGGTTTGGTGGACCCACACTTGACACAATAAGCTCAGCTGACCTGCATTTACCACACCAAAAAAGTACAGTGAAACAAAGAGAGTTGAGGGTCTCCAGAACATACATCTACTTGTGAAGCATGGCCTGTTGTAGAACACCTGTGTAATTGTCAGACAGGGAAGGGTGGCATATATGTGGCCCTCCAGAGGTTGTTGCAACTGCAACTTCCCTGAATGGTAACCAGCATAGATGATGGTACAATAGAGTTGTAGCTGAGCTACTTCGGGGAGGGCCATTTTTTGTCCTACATTGGTAAAGGATCATGTACAGCACCTCTTCACCTTTTGTTTTCTGCACCAGTGTGCACCAGCCCCACAAACTGAGTGGCTACTCTCTCACTGTCTTCTCCATTTCACGTTGAATGTCTTTAGAGTTACGGAGTCCATTTCTTTCCATTTATACACTCCAAATCTCATTGCATCCAAGTCAACCTCCCCCACCCCCACCCCAATAAAAGCGAAGCAAACCACGCTGCTTATATATTGCTCCATAATGCTTAAAGCACTCTCTGGGTGCTTACTGTTTAATTATGCAGTTCAATTATGCAGGCTACGCATTGCCCTACCCACAAGCTGGGCACTCAGTTGACAGACCTTGGAAGGCTGGAAGGCTGAGTGAACCTCAAGCTTGCTACCGGGGACTGAACCTGGGTTTCGAACAGAGTTCTGGAGACATTGGGGCAGTTTAAGTATTGCACCACAAGGCTCCTACACAACTGCATCTTCTCTTCCTAGAAGGTTTCTCTTCCTAGAACCAGCCAGCAACCACAAGCTAGGAAGATGTGAAGTAGCTGTCAGACTTGAACCAACTGTACTTGGTACTAACTTTTAAGACATTATATTCCAATTTACTTTCAAAGACAAGCAAACCAAAAAATATTACCCACTACAGTTTTGCCCAGAATACCACAATACTAGAGACACCTGCCAGCAAATCTGCTAAACTGGATAACCTAGCTGACAAGCATCAGTCCCCCAAACTAAGGCACAGGCTTTCTGAATTCTGCAAGACAGATATGCATGTGAACCCATAGTATATCAGTAAGAAATACATGAGCTGCAAAAACAGAGCATCTACCTGGAGCAAAACAAGCTATTTTCACCTGCCCCGGCCTTAAGACAGATTTTAAAATTGCATTAGTGACTCTTTTATTGTTTACAGAAGGTCTCATTTTCTTTTCCAGTTTTCACACTCTTTAAAGAGCCTATTTTTAAAATGGCAATATTCCGGACGAATGTTCTTGGCTGCAGTTCTAAGAGTGGACTGGGGGCTGTAAGAACTTCATGGAGGTCAGTGAGCAAAACCAAGGATGTTTGAGAGTTTTACAGAGTGTGCCTTTGAAGGACTGGCCCGATTGCCAGTCACCTGGAGCTCCTGGAGATGACATGTATTGGCCCCATATCCTTGAAGAGTGAATCATATCTAAGCCCCTCTTCTGACCCCCGACCCCCTCGCTACCGCTTAGGCAAGTGTTTTGGTGCTGTTCAGAAAGGGCAGCAGTAAGTTTGCACGTTTAAACAAGGCTATTTCCCTTGTCTTTTTTCAGCATAGCACCCTCCAGATGGCTTAACTATAGTTCTTACCAGTCATTAAGCCAGTATCTATCACACATTTGTTAAATGTGCATGGTAATTTGATGCATACTTTCTCTGAGAGTGGTCACATGACATTAGATGCCAATTTACAGTCCTCAGGGCATCAGTTTATTGATCCTGTTTTTTAGCGTTAACATTTGCAAAAAGCGCATCAAATCCCTGATTTGAAATGCTGTTTTCTCCACCAGTATTATAGACTTGGTTTACAACACTTTGATTGCTGGCATGCCAGGTTCCTGTTGCTACTGCAGGAAGGCATTGATCCCCCCCCCCGTGTATAATGTATCCACTAGTTAACATACAAAAAACAAACATGTGCTCCGCACAAGATTACCGGTACCCCAGTAATCCACTTGTTATTTTAAGGAGGCGAAAAATCTAATAAAATATATTTAAAAAGAGCAGAATAGCAAAAATGCACACTATAACTCACCCCCACTCACTTTTGATGCACAATTCTACTCTATAAAAATGCAGATCGAAATAATACAATCGGCAGAGCAAGGTTCAGGAAAATACTGTGGGTTGCGCTTTAGGAGGCGTGCCCAAGGCATCTATTTTTTTCAACTGCATCAGGGTGGGGAGCAGTAATTCTGATGCAGTTAAATTTTTTTTAAAAAAATGCATTTTAAGTGAAGTGTGATAGACGCCTATGGGAATTGTAGGCTGAAACATCTGGAAGGAACCAAATGTGCGGAAGGCTTTATCACAATAGCACTGCTGGAGGGATTTGCAATATATCCTGGAAGAAATTTGCAGGGCAATACTCATACCCTTTGCCCTACAAACATTGGTGCAGTCAATGCATGCTGTATCAATTGGCTGCCATGTTTAATGGGCTGTGTGCTTTGCAGTGCCAAGCATTTTGCCTTCAGTGCTTGGTTCCTTTAGTGGAGCTGCAACACATGTCAGGGGGGAAAAAGCAGTTCGAATGTGGAGAATTGGCAGGGATGAGGATTTTGGTAAGCCCTTGGATGGTTTCAAAAGTTAACGGTCGCGTTTACAGCCCCGTTTAGAAAATATATGCTCGGTTTTGTAAAAGTTAACTGGAAGCGGGTGACATAGGGAGTTTGCAAGGCAGACAAGATAAAATAGCTCTAAACTTGGCATGTACAGAAAAGTCTTCCAGATAGATGCAGCAGAGCATTGTAACCTTTATAAATGGCCAGTGGGGATTGTGGTGTTGGGTCTTTTGCAGCGGAAGACATTGGAGGTCAAAATCCATAAATTTAGAAGCAAAAGCAGGGTGGGGGAACAGGAAAAGGAAAGCAGAAAGAAAAGTGAGAACAGATCCAGAAGCCACAAAATTCTCCTAAGCATAAACACCTAAAAATAAAGCATGGGCTTCACATTCTAAATGCATTATGCTTTTTTTTTTTAAAAATCAAGCAGCTCTTTCCAGGTCTCTTCCATTTGAAATGCTTCATTTACACATACACACACCCTCTGGCTTTCCTGCCTCCCTAAGTAACACAAATACGAAGCTTCTTTCATCCTTCCAGCTCTTCTTTCTTTCATCTGTGTTGAGAAATTTAGAGCTATTGACACTTCTTAAAAAATAACATTACCAGCTCTGTTAGAAAACAAGCTCCTCTAACATTAGTTTTTAAAAGGATTTGCTTTTGCTACTCAATGCAGTGCTTAAAAAGTAGAGGTTGGGAACATTACTTTTTTGAACTGTACAGTACCTCCAAGAATTAATTATAATTATTAAAGCATTGAAAAGGTAGTTTCCTACATTATCTGTCATGTTGCTCATAAACGTTGAGGAGCTGTAGAATTGATGGGAAGAGCATAAAACTTTTAAAATCCAGTCAAAATTCAGCTAGAAAGGCATTAAAATATGCTTTAAAAGTAATGTTAATTACTTAAAGTTAAAAGTAACATTTAAAGTAACTAAAAACAATGATGAGTAGACTAATAAAGGAACTACTTTTCCACTCATTGACTTCATTGCATCTTTCTACTCAAAGAAAAACAATTGATTACAGGATAACTGTTACTTGCAACTTATCTCCAAGTCTGTTTTCAAATCAATGTTCCTACAAGTGTAGAGTTCTATTCTACTTGGGAGAACCAACTTTTGATTTGAAAAATTTCCTGCCTATTCTACGATGTATTTATCTACGGTGGTGAACCTTCAGCACTCGAGATGTTTTGATTCACAACTCCCAGAAATCCAAGCCTGTATTACCAATGACAAAGGATTGTGGGAGTTGTGGTCCAAAACATCTGGAGTGCTGAAGGTTCGCCACCACTGATCTAGAAGAAGACACGGCAGCTATTCAAAGGAACATTACATATACTAATTCTTATTACAGCTGTTCCAGGAATAAATTGTGGCAATAAGAAACCCGCATTGGCACCAAGACCTGGCACCTATTATGCTGCCAATACACCGCATGGAAATAAATGCAACTGAAATGGAATCTCATTCCCCACCCTGCTTCTACCCAACACGTTACTCCAATCCAGAGAAAGCAATCCATGCATGAGGCTGGTTTCTGTTTGGCAACGAGGCAGAAACCACCTGCCTTCACACATAGCAATTTACAGCACAGGCCTGGCGCTGCCACCAGGCAAGGGCACCTTTCACTCCTCTCATAGGTAGCTGCTGAGCTTGCTTCTTTACAGCATCTGATCCGCTGTTAAGCAAAGGAAGTGGGCATTCGGTGAGATCCAGCTCTATACTTGTTTGTCAGATGTCCTCAAGTAGCATCTGCTGCCCTTCAGATCTTTGGGACTACCTCACACTCCAGAGGCTAGAGCACTAGCGGAAAAAAATTAACCTGCCAATATTTAACTATTGATGTCATCATCACTATGCACCATCAAGTCACTTTTGGTGACCCTAAGTGGGTTTTCAAGGTATATAAGAAGTCCAAAGAGTTATTTCCTCTTGCCACATCCCTCAAGCCGAAATTTGAAACCTGGTCTCCTGAGCCTTGTCTGACCCTCTGTCTGCTCCACCACATTCACCCACTCATTAATCATCCCTAAATTCCAAAAAACTAATCTGTTTTTCTTAACATTGCCTGGGGTACCTTTCTAGCACGTTATGTTGCCGTTATATTAATAGGTGCTGCTGCTGCCAAAAATGGCACATAACGCCTTAGTTGGTGACACTGTCCAAAATATGCACATTTTGTTATAGGGCTTATCAGTATGCCCTTATGGGCATTTTAAATTGCCTCTCTGAACTTGACGTGTTTCAGATGGCTGAATGCCGTGCAACTTGATTGCTGGCTAGGGATGATCCAATTTCTAATCCCACACATCTGGAAAGCTGTCTTTAAAACATGGCAATTAACAGATTTTGCAATTACATTTTGCCCCTGACCTGCTGCACTTTTTTCCATCTCCTACCAGCACCTACCAGCTTGCTCACTCTTACAATGGCATGAATGATGAAATAATTCCTATCAAAGTACTGTATCTTGTAAAATGCCATTTAAAATGACATATTACTCATTAAAAGATTTGTATCACTCATTATACTACTTTGGAAATGTTAACACCTTCATACCATCCCTACTTGGGTTTGCTTTGTCTCCTGTCATTATATTCCACCACATCACTTCCAACTAGGAAAACTCTATTTGCTTTGTAATCCAAATTGTAGGGAAAGAAGTCAGAATGAATAAAAGGGGGGGGAGTTGCAATTCAGCTCCATTAGCATTCTCATCTGGTGTAAAGTCAAGAAACATACCAGATAATGACAGCATGGCAAAAGAGGGCATTCCTTTCCCAGAAATGTTGGCAATTATTTTCATGACATTTGTGGAACAGAATTATCTAAATTAGACTATGCGTCAAGAAAAGCTAGTCATGAGATAAATTCTGGATCCAAGAGTTTTTAGCTTTTAATGTAACATTACCGCATTGTTTAATGGTTTCTGTTCTTGAAACATAAGTAAACATGGAATGCTATACAGTACACACAATTCTTCATGAGGATGGCTTTTTCCCGTCTACTGTGAATCTACCTGTTTGTTATAAGGACTGTGTCCTTGGGCTAAAGCACATTGAATTAAAGTGACTTCTCTTTCCAAGTTTGATTTGTTGCAAATAAAGGGCCGGCTTAACTGCATGCTGAATATGAGTTCCGCATGCATAAAAAGAGAGAGATTACTGTGACTGAGTAACAATTTGTAGCTTGTTTTTCTCAATGTTCAGCCTGTTAATGTAGCAGCAGTTACGATCCAGCTGCTTCAGGCTATTAAAAGAAATACCTCCGTCCCACGACAACTCAGAGCTAAAACGCTGGCAGGCAAGACAAAGCGTCCAGTAACAATTCCGTTAGTCAAGATTATGCTCATTTTGAAATTCCAGTTGTAGAAGTATAGCAAGAAAACCAGAAGTTTACACGTCTTAAGTTACCGCGTGCTCATTTGAACACTCGTTTTAAAACTAAACTTCTGGCAGATGATTATCACATAATGTAGACCAAATGCACTTGGAATGTTGAAAAACAGCATTCGAAAACCAAGAGATTCCACTTGGAAAACACTAACTATGCAACCACAGCTCCTACTCTACGCAGAACTTGCAAGAACGGCAAATGTGCTGCACCCAGTCAGTCCCTTCAGCTCAAGACTTGCATGACAAGGTGTGGTGGTCATGTTGTGGCTCTTCAGGTGAAAGATCTACAGAAGGTTAGGAACTCTTGGGAATGACATCAAAAAGAACCTGACATGGTTCACTTGTAGCCAAGTCCTCCAAAAGACCCCAGCCCTCACGAAACACCTAAAGCCTTCAAGCCACTGCCATATTGCAAAGCCCCATGACATGGTTCTACGTTCCTGGTGGCCATTGAAGGGATAGTGACATCCTACACAGTGATTGCTTCCAAAGGAAGACTACAGTGGACCCTTGTATAACAAACGGTTTGTATAACATAAAATCTGTACAACATGAAAAATTACGGAGATAGGGGAAATTTGCTTAACAGAATCACCTACGGGGCGAATCCGTACAACATAAAAATGGTTGCGATAAGGGATCACTCTGTTTTCAATGCATTCCTATGAGAAATTAGTATAAAGGAAAATTTGCTTAACATAATTTCATTTGGAACAAATTAATTCCTTTATACAAGGTACCACTGTATTTTGGGTCGTTGTCACTATGACCAATTATACCATTTGAGCCCAACATGCAGGTCACACACTATAAAACAGAAGGAGTGATTTTTCCTCACACCATTCCTATAAGGATGTGCTCCACAGTTGCTCCAAACCTGCTGCTTTGTATAGTTAACTGCAACTAGAGTAGGCCCATCTGAATCAATGAAACTGACAAAGGAGTTGATTCACAAAATCTCAACTAATTCAATGGGCCTACGCTAGTGCAACATATTATGCTAAGGCAGAAATAGAATTTCCACCAGGGACAGCAAAGCATTTTAAATACGGTAGGACCACCCATCTATGGGACTAGTATCCACTGATTTGCTCATCTGCTGCTTTAAAATATTAAATTAAAAAAACAGAAATTCATGCAGTATTTATATTTGTATGCATTTCTGGAGTGTTTCCACTAGAATTACCCACTAGAAGGAACCAGGGACCATGCAATGTACAGTAGGACACCAGTGTTTGCTGGGTATCGGTTCAGGCCTTCCCGTGGATAACGAAAACTGTAGATAAGAGAGATTGCCAAAACCAACCCAAAACTGCTGCTTTGTGACAGTAGCTTACTTTGCGACTGCTGTGTTGTGACAGTAGTTTGCTTTACGGGTGTTGTTTTGTGACGGTAGCTTGCTTTACAGCTGCTGTTTATGACACTACCTTGCTTTGCAACTGCTGAATTATTTATTTATTTATTCCTCTGCCAATCGTGGACAAATGAATCAGTGGTTAATGAATTAGTGGATACAGGGGTCCTACTGTATAGCATGCACTACGTCTATGTTTTTTGACATCCTCGGTGGAGTGAATTGGAACTGACAATGCCCTCCACCCTACCCAAGAAAGCATAATTCCTTCCTTGTATTTTTACATTATTCAAAAAGGCAGCTGGGTTGACAACAACTCAAAAGAGGAAGACTTTTTAAGTAGGTTATAGTTCAACAAGTTTTATTCAGCATAAATTGTATAGGCTCTAGTTGATTCTTTAGATGCACCTAAAAAGGGGCAATAGTCTGAAAAACTATATGACCTATAAAAACTGTTAATCTTGAAGAATGCTTGTTACTGGTTTTCCTGCAACATGGAAACTTCAAATGAAGGAAGTGAGGACTGATGGATTAAGGCAGTGTTGGTGACCAACTGTGATCTTCCAAAAACTATTAGCCTATAGCTTCCCATCAAATGTAACTAGCATCCAACAGTGAGGGATTATGGAAACCATTGTCAAAAAGGTTTCTAGAGGTTTGTTCACATTCCTCCCAAAATGGCATCTTGCTGTGCGACAGATTCTGCTTACCTAACCTTTCCTTTGCTTCTTGTGAGCTTGAATATTCTTGATCAATTGTTTGCTCAAATCCAGCAGTAGCTGACACCCATTATGCAGCCTTTCTGGTCTTGCAATTTAAGGCTAAGCTTGATCACATGTATTTTTGTTGACAACAAACATGGAGATCTTGGAGGAGAATCTCCAGTAACAACTGTACTACAGCAATCAGTCTGAGTAAGAGGACGCTAAATAAACTTTTCCATCTCATTAACTCATGTCTTCTTTTTCATAGTGTCTGTCCCACTTGGTAGCGAAGTCTGCTGTTCTGGTTTTTGCCCTTCGCTTTACATGATCACGGGCTTGGTCCATCTCACTAACTCATGTATATCACAAATATATTCTCCACTGTGTACTGTAGAAGTAAAAAAAACCTTTGGTTTTCTAAATGGACTTCAATTCCTAGATGGTTTATCCAGGCCAACCCATGGTAAAGAACTGGGGGTGTTGTAGCTCAAAACATCCAAAGGGGCAACTATTCCACATCAATGCAGCATACACAGTAAAACAAATGAAGGATGCCCTGAGGGGGTCCAGAATCAGCAAACATCATGTATCCTATTAACTCTGTTCCTTACTAATCCACTCCCAATAAGGCTTGAGAACTGAAGTACACTGTTCTCCCAAGGTTGAGATGATGGGCACATTTCCTAATTTAAGATTGGTGGCCATGTACCGTACATACAGATTTATATTAGTAAAGATGTAGCAATCTACATCCATTTGTGTTTCACGTAATCCAGTATTGAATCTTGTCCTTGAAAAGATCAGGATTGTTCTGATCAGTCATCATGTTTCAATCAAGACAAGGCAGCCCATCTAATCATACTGTCAATTAGGAACGATGAGTGATTTTTTTTACACTTGATTGATGATAAATTCTGGAAAGAACTGATACAGGTAATTCACAGTAACCCAGGGCGCTTTTACACGACCCCTAAAATCTGAGGCAAAGGGCTCCCAGATGCGGAGCTTAAAATTGTTTTCCCACCAGCTCCGGACTTTAAAAAAAATTAAGTACGACCACACCCACCTAAGCGCATCCCAGCACATTTTCCAAGTACCTGGTCTCCGGAGGTGAAAAATTTCTGATGTGGATTGCAAAGCAGTGAGTGCCGGGCTCTCCTCCCTTCTGTTTTTTTTTTTTTTTTGCCCACCCCCCCTTAAGAGACTGGAATGCTTCCCGGGGCAGCTCCCGAGGCAGAGCAAAGGTGAGCCTGCATTATTTTCTCCCTTTTTTTCCTCCCTCCCCTCACGCAGACAGGAGCAAGGGAGTGCAGAGTGGGAACACAGCAAGAGGAGCAAACCCCCAAGATCTCTGGTCCGAATTTAAGTTGCCAGCGGGTCTAAGGGGTCGTTTAAAAGCGCCCCCTAAAACACTCATCTGCAGCACAAGGAGGAATTAAGACCCACCTCTGTAAATGGTTGATCAGGCGGCTCCATTTTCAAGTCCTTGGCACATTCAAAGCACCAGAGATCACAGCAGCTTTGAGAACACAGATCAGCATCGCTGTATCCATAACTTCCAGGATAAACAAGCGAACAAAAGACAACAACTTTTGAAATACCCTACCTGTCCGGTAGACAAAATTGCCTTCAGTCTCAGAGGATGATGGGGACACCAGTTCTTCTTCAAATTCATTGGAGCTAAATGATCCAGAATGATTTCTTTGCCTTGTTTTTTCCATCATGGCGGCGTTTGTGGCCATGACATGTCTCAAAGAGTCATTTAGGTAGCGATTCAACAAGCTGCTTTTGTATTTGGGGGGTGATACATAATCCTCACTGGCGCTCCCTTCGGGCCTGACCCCGGATTTTATTACAGAACTCTCTGTTTTGATCACAGTGTGATGAACTGGTGTGTTGTAACCCCCTTCATTCATATGGCTCCTTGAAGGGTTTTCACCATCTGAAGAGAAAAGACCCGCCAGAGAGAAGCATTATTTAGGTCTCATCTGAAGAAATAAATATTCATGATTGATATTTTTTGTTGCACAACACGTGAGTGCAGACCAGACTATCACAATGTTTCTGTCTAAAAACCATTGAACATTTAACCCAGTCACATTCTTCTCCCTGTCCAAAAAAAATGTTAGCATGTACAGTACTTCTGTTTCAAATTAGAGGGTGGGGGAAGCTTTCTTAAGGCTTGTGTTTGTACATCAATCAGGAGTTCACAATAAGTTCTCTGCATGGCATATGCTTTGTATGCTTAATGTTTACATTGACAAATGAAATCAAGAGTCCAAAGAAACTAGATTCCATGAAATTCGGGAACCACTGAGATAAAAAGTTGGGGTGCCATTTAATGGTTAGATAAAGGTGCCTGCCTTGTTGACTTATTGCCATGATATTTTAACCTTTGCTGGGGAATCAAAATGCACCAGGGGTGGTGCAGCCATTGAGGGCCTTTTTGTGTCCTGTCCCAGCCCAGGTGGAGAATATGTGTAGCCTGCAGAATTAAATTGTAAACCATCCAGAGAGTGCTTAAGCACTATGGGCTGTATATAAGTAGAACACTTTGTTTTTGCTTTTAATGCTCATACAGTATATAGCAGTATAGTTCACAGAGAGAGAGAGAGAGAGAGAGAGGTAGTTTTCTAATATACTCATGTAGATGCACCTTAATTTTTAATAGAAATGTTAAAAACGTGAACATAAAGGTAAGAAAAATGGAAGCAGTTATATATACATATATACAAATATATAAATATAACATGCAGGAGTACCACCTGCTTGAGAATCACAGGCTGTTTTCTAATTTACATGGTTTGCAGAGGCAACATTGCAAAAATATCTTTATTAAAAACAAACCTTCTGAACACGAATCATCGCTGCTTACACTAAGTCTTTCAGCATTTCCTTGGACATACTTGTTGTAAAGTTTTATTCGTAAAGCCCAGCTGAGGTCTGGTTGCCGGACAGTATTCTTAAGGCGACGCCGTGCGTTGGCAAACCAGTTCGACACCTAAAGAGAAGACAAAGGCATCAGTTTTCTTTTCACCCACAGAAGGACAGAGAACTTCAAATGCCTTCAGTGATGTGTGTTGTTGTAAGACATATGATGGAAGACAGACATATGAACTGTTCATAACTGTGTTTTAACAAGTCTCACATTTGTACTGTGAATGCTGAAAAAACACAGGACTCAAGGATCCAACTTCATTCTGTCATTTTAAATAATCACTTGAAGAAAAGCATTCTGGAATGTCTCCCTTCCCATTGGTATACCAGTACTGTCTGGCATTTGTACTGTTGAGAGAGTTGACTGAGTTGGTGTGAGTGCTATGTGGCTTTAAATAAAAATAAACCTTCTCTTTGATAATGCAGTGGATAAAAATCGATTGGTCAGGAACCTAAAGAGCACATTGAACTAGCAGACCACCCCTTGTTGGTTATATTATCTCAACTGGCACTTATTTGCTTCAATGCAGTCACTTAAAGACTCTGGTAAATTGGAAAGAATAAAATATTTCAGATGACTTATAGTTTTTATATAAAAACAAAAAGGGGCAAACGGGAGATGGGGTAGCCTTGTATGTCAAAAAAGTGATAAAATCGTACAAATTGGAATATCCAGGTGTTTTGGAGTCACCATTAGAAACTGTGGGTAAGAGTATCAGGCCACAAGAATGGCCTAACAGTAGGCCTGTGCTGTCGGCCTCCGACCAAAGCTCCTGAGGGAAACTGGCAGTTGGAGAATGTTGTAAAGGAGGCATCCAAGAAGGGAAGCCTGGTTATAATGGGGGGCTTCAATTACCCTCACATAGACTGGGTGAACTGTTGTTCAGCACAAAATAAAGAGATAAAGTTCCTTGATATGCTAAATGATTGTTCCCTGAAACAGATGGTTGAAGACCCAACTAGAGCTAGGAGAATCCTTGACCTGATCCTGAGTATGCACAGGATCTGGTGCAAAAATGTGAATGTGACTGATCCAATAGGGAACAGCAACCACAACACAATTACTTTCAACTTAATCCTAGACTGCAAATCGCTGATAAAATCTAACACAGAAATCTTAAATTTTCAAAAAGGGAATTTCCCAAAGATGAGGAAACTAGTAAAAAGGCAGCTGACAGGGAAAATTGAGAGAGTCTAAACAATCGAAGAGGCATGGAATAGATAAGGAAAAACTGTTTTCCCTATTGCACAACACTAGAACTAGGGGGCACTCCATGAAACCTTTGGGTGCTAGATCTCAAACAAATGAGAGAAAGTACTTTTTCACCCAGAGGATCACTGGTCTCTGGAACTCCCTGCCAGAAGAAGTGGTGACAGCTGTCAGCCCTGACAGCTTGTAGAAAGGATTGGACAAGTTCATGGAGAACAAGGGTATCAATGGCTATCATTATGGATACTTAGGGACAACCTCCAGGTTGGAGAGATAGGCAGGATCTCTCAATGCCATTTGCGGGGAATTGTAAGCAGGTGAAGACATCTGCTTGGGAATGCCCTGAAGCAAATGTTGAGCTGCTATGTGAGACAGAATGCTGGGCTGGATGGGCTGTGGCCTGTTCCAGCAAGGCTGTTCTTATGTTTTTATGTTCTTATATTTTGCAGATATATTAGCTTGTTACAGTATATTACTGATCTTAACTATTTAATTTCCTTCATTATTAACTAGATGCCTGGGTTACATTGCTAAGAGAAAATTTGACTCTAACTGTTCACTTTTGACTTCGTAACTCTAATACTGACAAAACATGACTGGAAAAAAAGTTTGTGGGGGGGGGACTCTTGAGGAAGAGAGAGGGAACTCTTGGCTGAGTCGACTGACATCGACTGCAGCTCCCTCCTGGCCAAAACCTCTCAAAGATGTCAAATAAGGGTGCAATGTATTTAAGGTCTACATCCAGAATGACAAGAAATAGTAGCACACTTTTCCATCTCAGGAAGGAAAGATTTACCGTGTTGCAGTGACTGGGTTCCAGATGCAAATTATGATAAGGCACGGAATTAGCTAATAGCTGGAGACTGGGGATTCAGATGGCTAGTACCTAGCCTAGCTCTTCTGATTCATGCAGCCCAGTCGTTTCTGTTTCAGTCTGTTAGGCAGGGATTCCCAAGTTCAACCTGAGAGAGCACTCCCTGAACAGCGGGGTGGTGGAGATGGGTTGAATCTCTGGAAGGGTTTTATTCTCTAGGACAGGTGTGTCCAAACTTTGGCCCTCCAGATGTTTTGGACCACAACTCCCGCAGTCCTTTGCCATTGGCAATCTAAGCCTAGAATTCTGGGAGTTGTGGTCCAAAACATCAGAAGGCCAAAGTTTGGACATGCCTGCTCTGGGATCAAGGTGTCAGCTGCCTCTCTCTAGAGGGCTTTCAAAAGGTGGGAAGTTCCTTTTTGTAAAAAAGTAGTTTGTTCCCATTACTTATATTACTGTAGTAATTTTAACAAATAGCCTGTTTAATTACCCATTACGATGGTGTAGAGATGGGCCTAAGCCACCAGTTCATTTTTCAGATGAGGAGGCATTCTGTGGATCCACCTTTTCCAGTGAGCACCCACTTGGAGGCAGTGCCCTGGCTTCCTTGCCCTGCTTCCTAGCAAGAGTTAATCTGTGGACAGTCATAATGGTCCTAACAAGTGCCAGCACTGCAGAACTCACCACTACTCCACCGACGATGGGACCAGCATACAGTGCCCAAATTGGAAGCCAGAAAGAGAGATGGACCCGTATTTTGACTGTGTTTATGGCAGCTTTCTATCCAGTGGAACATATTAATGAACACAGCAACTGCCTCACAAAATTGATTCATTTGCTGAAAGAGCAACGTCGGCATAATCAGCCTGCCACGCGCAACCACGGAGAGAAGGGTACTGTATCCACACCGCTCTTTCCGCAAGCACTATAAATCTAGCGTGATTTAGGAATGTGAGCTACTGTTTTTTGTTGTTGTTGAAAAATGCCAACAGCAAAGGCTGTGTGTTCAGCATTTCCATGTCAAGAGGAAGCACTGCAGGAATAGGGAGACTTGTTTTTAAAAATTCCAACAGGCCGCAGAACTCCACTCTTAAAAATGAAATTAGATATTTCTAAGGAAAAAGAATGCATCTCCAAATGCTTTCATTCTGGGTGCTCCCTTGACCCTATGGAAAGAATTCCAACTTACTTTTGAATTTGGCCACAGGCAGGGGGTTGAAAGTTCTTTTTGAGCTAAATATGGCTAAGGAAAGGTATAGTTCCTAGTTTATGATGGGGCCTCAGAAGTATAATGGGGAAGAGCCTGCCCTAAACCTTGTGAAAGGGAACTCAGAGGAAGACTCTTAACACACTTAAAAGACTGCATATGAATAGAAAGACATCAGGAAAAGCTTTGTAACCAGAACTGCAATGTGATCGTGAATGTGTTTAATATGTAACAGATAGTATAACCCAAGATAATTCAAATCTTCTGTGCTACCATGGAGAAGTCAAAAAGTTTGTTTTAAACCCTCCAACATTTCACTCCTACCCAGTATTTCAAAGTGAAAAAACAGGGCCCTTTTCGGACTGCTTACAGTCTCGTGCCAAGGACTGTAGATAATAAACATTGTGGAAGATTGGGTAGGCACAATTTGCATATACAAAATTCAGGTTGCCAACCGTGAAGGCAGGCCACCTTTCTTACCTCTAAATAGAAATATATAATATTGCAGCAGAATTTGGGAAGATCATTTGTTTTACTACATTCATACCTGTCAAGTGTCCCTTTTTGGCCGGGACACTCCCGTTTCCACCCTCTTTCCTGCCATCTTCCCGGAAAATTGTTTTCCCAGAAATGTCCCGCATTTCCAACGGGTGGCTGGGCTCTGGTTGCTGCTGGGCGGCCAGGTGCATTCTGCCTCCAGGTGGCCTGCCAGGAGCGCCTCTCCCAACCCAGACCAGCCCCTAACCCATGCCCCAGCAGCTGTCTGGATTGGTATATATATCCCCTATAAAGCCGAGACACCTAGATCACAGTAAGCATTTTGAAGCCACCGCAAGGGATTCTGGGATCCCTGTATGCAAATGAGGCTCTACCCCCTAGCCACAGGGCCCAGCTGGCAGTGTCCCCCCTCCCTGGAACTCCCAGATGCCGTGCCTCACTCTCCCCTGTCCTGTCTGGCACTGGGGAAAACTTGACAGTACCTAGAATTTCCCAGGAACACAGCTAGTGATTATTGTCATCATCATCTTAGAACTGCAGAGCTAAAAGGTATCCCCAATCCCTGATTCCAGCCCCTGTCAAGGAAGCGCAATGGTGCGGGGTGGGGGGACTGAACTTCCAACTTCTGGCTCCACAGCAAGATAGTTAAAACTATGAGCTTTATGTGGCAGTGGCCCCATAAGCCTCTGGCAGAATGATGCTCCTATTAAAAGACATTTGGAAGACTAGCACTTTTTTCCTCTGAATAAGAAGTTTGGAAAATTAGAAGTGACTGTCGGGAGTTTAAGATCAGTTTTATTTTTTTTAAAAAAAAGAATAAAATGAAACGAACCGGTTCATCCCTTGATAGTCTAATTAATGGTGGAGAAAATGGAATGAGTGTGCCCCTTGTCCTTTCCATACTTGTCCACTCCTGGGCAGTTTATAGTTTAATTACAGTATGCAGACTACACATCCCTCCCCCAGCAAGCTGGGTATTCATTTTACCAACCTCGGAAGGATGGAAGGCTGAGTCAACCATGAACCCCTGGTCATGAGCACAGTTTTAGCTGCAGAGGCATAGCCTGGATTTGGAGCGTCTGGGGACAAAGTTCATTTTTGCGCCCTTCCTGATGACCCCCCACATCACACCCACCCAGCAACCGGTGGGGGGGCAACCCCTGCGGGCATGGGGTGGGTGTGCATGCGTGTGCGTGTCCGGACAGGCGGATTGGTTGACAGGTGTGTGTGTGCATGTGTACATGCCTTACATCTCTCCCACCAAGGCAAGGAAGAGGAGGAGGAGGGCGCCACGGCCACCACACTCCTGCCTAACTGCTTTGCCGCTAGCCTGGTGCGCAGAGGCAGAGGCGCCGGAGGGGGTGCCGTCGCCAACCTTTAGGGGAAAGGACGACTGCTGGGCAGCAGGAGGGTGTATGGCTTCCTTCTCCTGCTCCCCCTCCAGCCGCCCCCAGATTGCTGCGCCAAGGGCAAATGTACCCTTCTGCACCCCCCTAGTTACGCCCCTGTTTAGCTGTAGTACAGGCATTTAACCACTACATCATGAGGCTCCTATGAACTTATGGGCCACTTAAATTACAGAATTCCCTCTTGCTGAGTACGCTACATCCCACATGTGCTTGCGAAAAGCTGAGTACAGCATGAGTCTCAGAAGCCCAGAAGCTGTACATTAGTCACAAGATGGCAAATAACTTCATAGTCGACAATAAAGCCATTCATGTTTCCCTTCTGGAAATAATGTTCAGCCTTTTAAAAGAAGTCACAGGAATGGTTAAAACCCAAATTTAAAATAAAATAAATCCACCTCGACGGGAATAGTACAAATGAAAACATGACAGATTCATTGCAAATTAGCAGGACAAATTGCTAGCCTCTAAATCGGAGGCTAATTGGAGAGGTAAATATAGGTTGAGGCTTTCAGGAGGATATGGCTTCCTGTTCTAGTTCTGCAGTAGCACCAGTGTAAGATTTCTGAAAGGAAAAAAAAAATCTTGCACTATATGCTGTTCCATTGGCTTTGCTACAGTTGCACTAGTATAATCAGGTACAGTATTCTCCTAAACTAAGGCAGGCTATTTTCCTATCCACTCCTTTACCTGCCAAAAAAAAAAAAGGAAAAATAAAAAAATAATAATTTTAAAAGCTCCTTTCAGAAGAGGCTTTAGATTTTCCCTTACTTCTTCCCCCAAAATCTTCTGGAAAAGAGAAAGCAAAGGAGGGGAAATGTTGTCCCTCCAGATGATTTTGACTTAAGGCAGGGGTGTCCAAACTTTTTGCAAGGAGGGCCAGATTTGGTGAGGTGAAAATGTGTGGGGGCCGACCATTCAGCCGCATTTGGCCCCCGGGCCGGACTTTGGACAAGTCTCTAGGACATGCAAGGAGGCAGGGAGGACGCTGCAGCGAGGGAGCCAGAGGTGGGTAGGCTGGGCAGGTGGCTGGGGGGGGGGATGGATGGACAGAGGCAGGGAGGGCAGGCAAACCTTAAAACTGCAAGCTGGTATCTCCATCCGGTATGGAGAGGGGCCAGCTGGTGGGGATGCGTGACAGGCTGAGCCGGCGGGGAGAAGCGGCTGCGGGCCACTTGAAAATTGAAAACAGGCCGCATTTGGCCCCTGGGCCTTACTTTGGACATGCCTGACTTAAGGCTTGGAAGTAACACGTTAGAAAGCTGCCCTGGATCCCTGTATCGGGAGAAAGACTGAATTGAAATTGTATATATTACTCTCATTATTAAACTAGGGCCAATGTCGCAGTTTTAAAAACTGATGCCAACAGCCAATAACACCAATGTTTCCAAATATTGTACCTTTTATTATAGGTAATATTATACAACATTACATAATATTACACATATTATATCATCTTATATATTATATAATGCTGGCGGGCTGGTTAGCTTAGTGAGTTAGGCAACTGGCTGCAGAGCCAGAGTTTGGGAGTTTGAGCTCCCCATGGCGTATTCCAGAAGAGCCAGCCTGTGTGTACTCAACAGTCCCAGAATGGCTACGGACGAAGGGAATAATCTCTACCTAGAAACTTCTGAAAAGGTTTGTCATAGCTCAGAAATGACTTGAAGGCACAATGTTGTTATTTATTTTATTTATTTAGAGTATTTTTACTCCAGCTTTCTCCTTGAGAAAAGGACTCAGGTTGGCTTATACTAATGAGGGACTAAGGCTTGAAAAACTGTCGGCTGCAAAGCCAGCAGCTCAGCAGTTCAAATCCTGGGTGCCACGCAGCGGAGCGAGCTCCCACCGATAACCCCAGCTCCTGCCAACCTAGCAGTTCGAAAGCATGTATGTGCAAGTAGATAAACAGGTACCGCCGTAAAAAGCAGGAAGGTAAAACAATGTTTCCTTGCAGCCATGCCGGCCACGTGGCCATGGACTTGCACAACACTGGCTCTTTCGGCTTGAATACGAAGATGAACATTGACCCTAGAGTCAGACATGACTAGCACGCATGTGCGGGGAGAACCTTTACCTTTATCTTTTACAATTAAGACATACAGTGGTACCTCTTAAGACAAATGCCTTGTAAGACAAAAAACTTTTAGGAAAAAAAAAATTCCAGGAATAGGCATCCTTTACATGACAAAAAAATCCCCCATGAGATGCTTTGCAAGATAAAAAAAACACATTCCACATGTACCCAGGGGAAAACCCCCAGTTATTTTGTGTCTTTATTCTAGCCTTTGGAACAGATTAATCCATTCCCAATGCATTCCTATGGGAAACCCCATTTTGTAAGACAAAATTTTCTTAAAACAAATGGACCCGTAGAACAAATTAACATTGTTTTAAGAGGTACTATTGTATTCAAGTTTGAGAAGAGGGAATTGAGCGACATCTTAGTTATACATTATATTATATAGTACCGTCCAGTGAGTTTGGGCTTAGAGCAATCTCTTCCAGATTTTGTAGAGTGTTCTAAGACTATGCAGCTTGCCCAAGGCTCCAGAGGCTGGCTCACAGGAGGCACAGTGCGGAATTCGACTCCTAAACTTTGGCTCTGCAGGTACCCATTTGTAATTGTTACGATACATAATACATCAAGCGCATGCGTTATGACTAACAGAATGTTATTCATGACAACCACAAGGATTATTCTGAAAAGATAATAATAAATGAGCAATGTTCTGTTGCATTTTAGTAATGATTTCACTCTGTCATCCCTCCTCAAGTCCCACAGCATGGTGGCAGAATTAAGAGATTTTGAGGAATTATGCTTAAAAAATAGCCAGAGGCCCAAAGTTTTCCTCACCTTTTGTGTCCAGAGTGCATCCAACCAGCCAATGTGTTCTACGTCACCCAACCTACCTCTATTAACCCCTGCAGGACTGGGCACATGCCTCCCATGAAAGCTTCTCAAGACGATCACATATAGCACTGCTATGCTGTCAATTTCTTCTGTCCATTTCCTTCCTACCATCTTTCTGGTGCTGAAGCAAAGCTAGGAAATTGCAGAACGCCCTGATCTCCCCTCCCTGCCTACTTTGTCATCTGTGCTGATGACTTCAACTACGTGCTTTGTTGTACTTCTGTACCATGATTTACCGTCAATGATTTGTGTCTACCAGATACATGCCACCTACTTGAGTGGACTAAAAGAAACTATTTGGGATCCAGAATGGTGCCAACAGAGAGAGAAGCCTGGGTTTTTACAATCAGCTGGCTAAAAGGAAGTCATGGGGGCTGCTAAGGTCATACTGCCCATTTCAGTAAACAGGTGGCATTTTTATATGCCAGTACTTTTGTGGTTCTGTGCCTAATAAATGAATGGATCTTGAACATTCTACGCATCTCTAATTTTCTTTTATCTCTTCCCCCTTCCCCCAAATGTCCTTAGCTCACAGAAGGGGAAAGTGCATAACATCATTTCAATTTTCAATATAACTTTTTTGTCGGTCCCGGATATATGACCTTTAATTTTGTAATGTGAGTGAATGTGCTGTTGCAAGAAATATGCAGGAAGTTAAGTTTGCAGAGTTCAGCAGTGGTCACGGATAGCAGGGAGTCTTGGTTTCCTAGAAGTAATTTTTCATTGATCCAACATATCATGATTTCATACAAAAGTGTAATTCTGCTGTTCTGCTAAACACAAAGTAAGGCAGTGAATGGATTCCTGCTAGGCTAGGTTTGCCAATGCAGCAAGAATGGGGTCCTTGGAGAGGGCAAATTGTCTTTGATTAGAGAGGCATGTCCAAACTTTGGCCTTCCTGATGTTTTGGACTACAGTTCCCAGAATTCTAAGCTTAGATTGCCAATGGCAAAGGACTGTGGGAGTTCCTGTCCAAAACATCTGGAGGGCCAAAGTTTGGACATGCCTGGATTAAAGGCTCCCTTTTTGCAATGCCAAGGTACATGTGGCTTCCCCTGAAACTACAAGTAGTAGGTGCTTTTGTTTAGAGACATTATCTTGCCTTTGAAGAAGATATTTATATAATTTCAAAATACTTTGTGAATTATCCCCCATCCCCCTTTGATCTTAACCAAACTGGCTAACATTAGTATGATTAATCAGCTAAGATTTTCCTGACTGACGAACACTTATATTTATAAGCATCATCCAACACAACTTTAAACAACATGCATTTAAAACAGTCATTCTCTATGGAAGGCATCTGGCCCCCTGGGAGACCCAGGCACATTTGAAGGGGTAACCAAGTGGAAGCAGTTTTTGATACGCCACTTTGTAATTTATACAATCCTGGTTCGGCCTTTATTTCTTTTATATTGTGTTTGTGGCCGTCGCCAAAAAAGAGAGGGGGGGGTTAAGAATGGCTGAGATTTAAAGGACAATAAAGCACAAACCCTGAGGTCTGAAAGAAAAAAAATGAAATAAAACCATTGTTCCAGTATGATGATTGTCTAACTGAATTAAAGGAAAATTGCAAAGCATTAAGGAATTGGATGGAAAACTAAGGAAAGAAGAAGGCCGGTCTTCAGGAATGTAGGCTTAGGAAATACAAATCAGGAAAAGGTATTTTATTTTGGTCTTCTCCAGAAGTGTCCTGGCATATAGATGATGCTAGACTGAAGCCACTCATGCATCCCTGTTTGATCATCTGGAATGCAAAACATTTCTTTCTTTCTTTCTTTCTTTCTTTCTTTCCCCAAACGGATCAGAGAAGCTAACCTGGTTCTCACAAATATATCAAATATGAATTAGAACAGTTTGGCTGCAGTGGATTTATTCTACAGTCACTCAGGTGTGATTCTGAAGTCATGCCCTGCCTTTGTGACTCTGAGGATTGGCTTTTTGCAATCGGTAATCTGATCTGGACCAATGTTTCATTCTTTCCTTTCCCTTTGATTGATTTGTTTTCATCTAGAAGTGACATGATTTCTGGGCAAAGTATAGAAAGAGCATCTGGATTTTAATTTTTTTTTAAATTTTCTACCACATGCTTATATAAATAAAACAAGACAGCAAACAAACATACAAACAAAAGGAAGTATTCTTGTACCAAAGAGGTGCAATTTCAGTTCTCTGGAACCTATTGCCATGAAAGATAGGAAAGGCAGAGGTTTTTTTTTAAAAGAAATTGTTGCCATAGTACAAGTATATAGGACAATCCCCAAAATTTAAGGGCTCAGAATGAAGCAAATAAGAAAAACTGGGCAAATAACAGAAGTGATTTGTAACTGATATCTCAGAAAGGCCACCATAAACATGGGTCATTGCACCATTGCCTATAAAGGTAAGGTAATAATTGAAAACAGGTAAAAAAAATAGGTGATACCTTTATAGACACACTTCACTGCCCGAAGGCCCCAGTATAGAGGTTGCCAGTAGCAACAAAGAAGCCTCAGACAGCACTTCAGCAGTCAAACATGTTTCGTCTGGGAAGTGCATAGTTATTTGGGAACAAATGAGGATACTCACAACTGGTTCCCAAATGAGCTTTGTTGAAAATCTGCCGTGTTAAAAACGGGGGGGGGGGAGGATCCCCCATCACTCATATTGGCAGTGGCTGTAGACAAAAATGTGAATCTGGGAGTTGAGTCATGGCTACTGGACTTCTTTTTGAGAGATAGAAACGTTTCGCTGTTCATCCAAACAGCTTCATCGGTCTGAATACAGCTAGTGCAAGAGACCCTTCTTATAGTCAGCTTGACCTCTTGTCCCCTGGTCTGATTGGCTCATAAGATGAACAAAGCCTGAATAGGCTCGTTAGGGAGACATTAGTGTCCATGGCTTTAAGGTAAACAAAAATGTGAAGTTACACCTGTGGGAGACTGTAGTGCGTTATGGTCAGGCAGGCAGTGGCCACCCACTAGCGGCACAGCATGCACGCGCAACCACTTTTGTGACATGACCTCAGTGCCATTATCGCTGCCAATTGTGTAACTTTGAGTTATGCCAGCAAAGCACCACAATGGGATTTCAGCCAATATGACATTTTACAATAAGTTCACCTTTTGATGGGGTTCCAAATTAGTTCTTGTAAAACCAAAAGAGTTAAGCCAAGGACTGCTTCTTGTCTTATATATATGGAAGTAAAACGTCACATCAAGTTAAAGGAGATGGATGTATTCAGTGCCATCACACCCATGTATTTCTGAAAGGCTGTTCCAGTGCTTCCTTTTCTAGTTATCAGTATAATATCAGCATTTGCCTGTTATCAGTAGTTCTGCAGCAGGAGTAGATCAAGTCCGCTGTTTCTTTATCGTCTGGCACAGTCAAAGGATGGCTCAGAGAGCAACCTTGCATACTCAAGACTTTAATCTTCTGACAGACAAACACTACAGCAGTTTTTCTGGAATGCCATTCAAAAAACATTACTGATAAGCAGCATCCATTCCTTTTAGCGCAGTGGATTGGAAGTGTGTGGCATAACGATTTATCTAAAATCCCCCACGTACCCCAGTCATTAACTGTGACAGCAGCAGGTTGATATATTTAAACCAGATCTATCCCACAAATATAACAGAGGGGGACTCTGAATTAATCCTTTTACTACTGCAGGGACATACATGTCCCAGTAAACTGATTTCAATGCACATATTCAGTACTGAAAGGGTTAAAACAGCAAGATGGATGTGGAGATACTGTAAAGCGTTCCATATATTTAGCTTCCTACAGGTTTTCTCAGCTCCACAGAGAAACCCCAGGATTTTATTTCAATCTGCTTTCTTCACTTCTTAATACCAAATATAAATGCTACTTGGCTTATGTGAATTTTTCATGGAGAATTTGGAACCACCATCCTGTGCAAATCGGTTCCCCATAAGGTGAAAAAGAATTATAGATCAGTGTGAACTTGGCATCCCTGTGTCTTTTTATCTTTAACCAGACATTAACTTTGATCCCAGTGAATACCTGTATCTGTACTGTAATGGAGCAGAAGGGACAGGCAGTGAATATGTACTATTGACAGTGGTCTCCAGAGTTTTGTCTACACATTTGGCATGACTCGACTTGAGATCTTCTTAAAGGCGGTAACTTCATATCCTTCTTTGTTCCGTGACTAGTTTTGTACCGTAACAGTGTTGGTCACGATCACTTGGTTTTGTCCCTGTTTCAGTATTCCCATGGTCGTGATAACGTGTCTCGTGACAAGTATTACCTCACGGTCTTGTACCGTGAAAAACACTGAATTTGTCTACCTTTCTTTTTCCTTTTTTTTTGGGGGGGGGGCTTAAAAATCTTTTTTGATATTTTGCTTCTAAAAAGTCAAAATTAAAAAAACGGACACTGTTTTCTGAGAGAAATGAATGTTTTGTTATGTAACAGTCGTAACAACTTGTCTCGGAACAGAAAGCGGGAACAAAGGATGACAAGGGAAAACCCTACTCCAGCACCAGGTACAGTATTGTCACGCTTAGCACCCATTCCGGAGGTTGGTTGAGACAAATTCCAGTAGTTGCGCGACGGACGTGAAGTAACATTTTTTGTACCACTCCTAAGCGCAACACTAACAGAAACAAAATGGACGTGAAGTAACCACCAAAGTTTGCTGATTCCTGAAGGTGGATTTTTAAAACCCTATTCCTTTCCCCCCAAAGAAGACGGAGGTTCTGTTCTTCGGGGCACCCTTGTCTGGGTACAATGGCCCCCTCCCTAAACTGGGGGGTGTTTCCCTCCAGCCTACGAACAGGGCTAGGAATCTGGGCGTGGTCCTGGACTCATCCCTCTCTCTGGAAGCCCAGGTGATGGCTGCTTCCAGGGCCACTTTTATCCATCTCCGCAGGATCGCCCAGATCTGCCAGTACCTCGATGAGTCCTCCCTGAGGGCAGTCGTGCAGGCCCTAGTGATCTCGAGGATTGACTATTGCAATGCCCGCTACATGGGGTTGCCCTTGACCCTGGTCCGGAGGTTACAGCGGGTGCAGAATGCGGCGGCCAGGCTGGTGGTGGGTGCTCGTAGATTTGAGCACATCACCCCAGTTCTGGCTCGCTTGCACTGGCTACCCATTGTCCTCCGGATTAGGTTCAAGGTCCTGGTTTTGACTTTCAAAGCCCTCCACGGCCTGGGACCAGAGTATCTGGCGGACCGTATATCTCAGAGATCAACTGGGGCCAGACTCACGAGATTGGTGCAGGCACGCTCACTGAGGGTGGCCACACCCAGAGAGGCGCGGAAACCTTCTCTGTGGTGGGCCCCATGCTATGGAATCATCTCCCCAGTGAGCTGCGCCTAGCAGAGTCCCTGCCCGCCTTCAAAAAGGCCATGAAGACTCACCTCTTCAGGGAGGCGTTTGGCGACCTTTCTATTTAGTTTTTTTATTATTATTATTTTTTGCCCGTGCCATCTCTGCTTGGATCATGCCTGCCTGTTGTTTTCTTTTGTTACTGTGTCTGCCTGTTTTACTTGGTTTTATTGTAAGCCGTCCAGAGTTCCCTCCTGGGAAGATGGGCGGGATATAAGCTTAACAAATAAATAAATAAATAAATAATAAGTTGGACTCCAGTATCATTTTTTGCTTGTGTGTTTGTTTTGTGAGACCGGGTGGGTGGGATGACAGACAACAGGCTAACAATAATAAATGTGGGAGGACTGATCTGTTCCCACCCTCAGGAACCCTCTATTCTAAAAAGTCACATGCACCTCCACAAGAGAGAAGAGTTAAGGATGAGAGTCAGGAAACACAAACACATCTCCTGTTGATGCCCTTTAACGGCTCACAAACACCCCCAAGTGCCTTTCCGCCACCTGAGCTCCCTTCCAGTAATAGAGTCCGATGGTGGCAGAGGGAGAAATAGGGTGAATAGTGAACTGGAGGGAGATACACCACTGGGTGGTGGTGGAGGAGGAGAAGGCTTGGTTCCCCTCCCCCTCCCTACACATGCCTCCCCCTTTCATTGAAACTCTCTTGTTTCCTGACAGGGATGTAAATTGTTGGTTTTATTTTATTGTAAACCACCCAGAGTTCCGTTCCGAAAGATGGGCGGTATAAAAATATAATAAATAAATAAATAAATAAATAAATAAATTCTTGCTTGACCTGCGAGCACAAGGAACTGAAAGATTATTTTCCTTGCTGTCTGAGAGGACCAGGTATTTCACATGGTTTTCTACAAGTGAATGGACAAATTTAGCAAACCAGCACTAACGATGGTAGCCATCACAAAAAGCGATAACAGCTACTGCTTTGACACCTCAGATGAGTCACTGGCCTCTTTTGGAACCACCAGCCAGTTCTCTGGTGGTTTCTCTGGCCCTCTGTTTTGTTTCTCAAAAGCCATTTTGTGTAGAGACAGATTACACAAATTATGGAGAGCTTGATGAGGAAAATTTACCTCTTTTTGTGTCTTTTTTTAAATGCAAAATCCTGCAGAATTTGCAGGATTTGAAAACTCCTGGTCTCAAAGAGTAAGGGGAGCAGAGATACGGATAAGAAGGAAAATCACCAAGCATTCATTACATCCCTACTTTTAGTGTTTTTGGATGCATGTGATGTACAGAGATATGCTCTGGTCCCATGAAGCTCAGTGGCAAGTTGTGTAAAGAGGCAAGTGACACTGCAGACATCAAGGGAATATGGGAGACACCTGCGGACACATCCTTCTTACCTGCACCAGAGTCATTTGGGAGCCAAGAGCCAGCAAAATCTTCTCCGTCTTGGTAGGGTATGGATTGTCTCGATGCTTGTACAGCCACTGTTTTAGTGGCCGTGCCATATCCTGCAGAGCCTGGCGCTTGTGCCTCACCTTGCCACTGTTTTGCCGGGTACTGTAGATTGGAGAGAGACATGTAAGCAGAAACATAATGCATATACAATATTACAATACAATACAATCTTTGTTTACAGCCACAGACCCAACCAATAAAATAGAAAATACATATGTTTCGTTTTAAAAGGATAAGAGAATAAAACCACTACAAAATTTCAAGATAGTTAAAACAGTTCAGGTAGTACAATGAATTACACAAACATCATGCAATTCATGATTATATTAAGAGCTAACAGAGGCCAAGGTTGTCTTCCGTATTCTTTGGGTAGAGAAAAGAAACTTGGCCACCGATTCAGTGGTCCCCTCGTTTGTGTCACTTAATAAATATTTTAAATACCAGTTGAAAGTCCTACCTGGGAAGGCACTCATTATAGGTCTGAGTAATTTAATACGCTCATTTCTATAAAAATTACATACAAAGAGGACAGGATTCAATGTTTCAATTTCTTTGTAATTACAAGGGCACAATTGGTTTTCGTAAGGGATGCCAATAATGGCCATCTAAAATTGCAGATTGAAGTCAGTTAAATCGAGCTCTTGAGAAAACATGCCAATATTTGGGGACAGTCAGATTGTCCAAATATTGAGCACTTTGGAAAAATTTAAAGTTTAGTCCAAAATGCAACATGGAGCAAGTTTTCTGGGCGGTTGAGATAGAATATATATCAATATTTCATTTATATGCTTAGGGGGTCTCTGGGTATATACAGTGTGTACATACACACACACACACACACACACACACACACACACAATGGCGGACATACACCAGAACTGGCTTGATGGCACACGATCATACAATTTGTGTGCCATCACGCCAATTCTGACATATAGCAGTCCTTTTCAGGGTTTTCCAGATAGAGCATCCTCAGAGGTGCTTTTCCATCCCCTTCTTCTGGGGGCACCCTGGGACTGTGCAGCTTGCCCAAGGTCACACAGGTTGGCTCTTCTCCCAGAAGGCACATTAGGGAATCAAATGCCCAACTTCTGGCTCCACAGCCGGATACCTAAACCACTGGGCTACTCAGCCAACAAATGTCTGTCCGAATACAAAGACATCATTCATATTTCGGTATTCCCTATCAGTTAACTACGAGTTCCAGTCTGATTAAAATAAGTTATGACTTTTTTAAACTTGGGGAACAGATCAGCTGGAGCTAAGTTAAGCTCCATTGCTTTCAGTGGTACAGTACTTTGTCAGGAAAAAACAACAACAACTTGAGTTAGATCAGTGAAATACTATGCTATCAAATTCATCTCGATTCCAGCATAAATCCGATGGCGTTCAATTGGACTGGCTGTCAGCATGGAATTTTGGGCTTTGTTGATGTTGTTAATATGTGCAACTATACCAACTAATGTCCAGTATTATCAGTCAGAAACAATTGGAAGTAATATAGTTATAAACCACAGAGGCCTTCTGGGTCAAAGGTTTACTTGTAAAAGCAGAAATTAACAAAAACAACAGGAATTAAGGTCAGTGGGCCCTATCTCTAATAATCTCTAACAAATAATATTTGTTTTAAAGGTAAATCAGAAGTACTGTCTGATTTGTTTTGGGTAATCCTTGTTTTTTTGGCTAACAGCAACAGAGAGATCTTATAGGTCACAAAATGTTGGACGGGTGTTCACACACTGCTCCAGATGATTTGGATTATAATTCCCAAAATACTTGAAGAACTGTTTAATCCTCTACGCATTTTTGTCTATAGTCTAAAGAGTGGAACATTGTGTCCTCTAGATATTTTAGACCGTTATCGGCCATAATCCTTTACCATTGGCCATGGAGACAAGAGCTTATGGAATCTGAAGTCCAAAACATACAGAAGATCAGTGTTTTCCTGCTCTAACTTTACATTAAGAACTAGAGATGTGTTTTGTTTCTGAAGGGGACTGGTTCGGAAACAAAACATGCCAGCACAGTTGGTGCTTGGAACCCAGTCCCACCCTCCAGAACAAAATCAACCACTGGCTTACCTTGCTGCAGTTTGCGCTGGGCAAAATTCCAACCAGGAAGCAGCCTCCGATGCGTCATTTTTCCTCTCTCCCTGGCACTGGCCAATCAGAGAGGGAGGCAGGATGATGCATATCCTTGCATAGCTCCTGAGTGGCCAGCGCCAGGGAGAGGGGAAGATGACACTTCAGAGGCTTCTTCCTGGTTGGAATTTTTCCCAGCTCAAACTACAGCAAGGTAAGACAGTGGTTGATTTTGTTCCGAAGGGTGGAACTGGGTTCCAAACACCAGCTGTGCTGGCATGTTTTGTTTCGGAACCAATCCCCTTCCGAAACAAAAAGCCCATCTCTATTAAGAACTATAGCAATTGCTGAAATGATGATGCATCATGCCTTTTAAAATAGGCACATAAAGTATAGGAACAGGAGGGAGACTAGAGTAGAGGTAGACATAGGTGAGATGTCATCTTTCCAATTAGACAGTGATAAAACATTACCTCTCTAAAATATGCCAACCCTCTGTCTTTGTGCAATCAACTTGCAAATGAATGCCATGCTCATCTCCTGGTAATGAACTGCACCAAAAAAACGCAAGCTAGTTTAAAACCTATGGAGCTGCAACACTGCACAGCAGTATATATCTTTTGCTTTTTGCCCTCCATGCACTTAATTTCTTCTCCATGTTATGCAGCAAAACATGATTACAGGTTGTGTGCAGACAGAAAGTGTTGCCTTGTTGTCTTGCCAGTTCTTTGTCTGCGCTGGAAAATCTTTCCAGCTAACCATGACACTGACAAACATCTACATATTCCTCAAAATAACACTGTGAAAAGCAAACAAACAAGCAAGAAACAACTCAAGGCCATCGCTGTGGGACATAAGACCAAGAACTTGCCAAGTTGTAGGTTTCAATAAGCATCAGTTGTGCAGCAGTTCCGGCACTTGCCAAGTTGCCAATAACCTCTTCATCAGAACTTGGAAAAGTTCCTTTTTGGACTATAGCTCCCAGAATCCATTGGGTGGGGGAAGACACAGAAAAGCTAGTGGATCCACTAGCAGAAATTAGAAAGTTACTTTTTCTATTAACAGCTATCCATCCGCTAACTAGCATGTCTTCTGGGGATTCTGGCAGCCTTTCTCCAAAAAGGTACTGTATTTACCCATCTATAAGACACCCCCATGTATAAGAAAAACCCCACTTTTCTAAAATTAAAGATTTGCAATGGTGCCGTTCTCTCCTTAGCTTTCTTCTGTGTATAAGATAGCCCTCAATTTTAGTTCCACAATTTTAGACAAAAACATTGTCTTATACACAGAAAAATAGTATACGTTTTCTAGGAGTTGAAGTCCAAATGAATCCCATCCCCAATTATTTTTAATGCAGAGAAACGGTGGCTGAAACACTGCCTGATTTAGGAAATGATTTTTTTTCACTGGTAAACAAAACCTAACAAAAAGAGCAAGAGTTTATTTATGTATTGAAAATATTTTTACCGCACTTTTCTCCTTTAAAAGGACCCAAGGCAGCTTACATCAGCAAGTATTTTAAAGCTAACAATGGTGAGTATACAATTGCTAAAAAGGATGGAACAAACGGCATATTTAAAAGTTTAAGCAACACCAAAACATATTCAAAGCTGTAAAGTACAACAATCCATTAAAAAAACCCACTCGGGCAGCCAGTCACAGAGGGAAAGCAGACTGCAAAGATTGGAACAGTGTGTCCTCCTATGGAAGAGTGTTCCAAAATCTGGGAGCAGCAATAGAGAAAGTCACCTTCCATGTCCCACCAAACACTCCTGTGACAGTGGTGAGATCGAGAGAAAAATATCTCTTGAAGATCTTTATGGCTGGACAAGTTCAGAAAGGGAGACTCAGAAAGGAAAACCCTTGAGATAGCTTCGGCCTAAGCCATTGAGGGCTTCATAGGATGGAACCACCACTTTGAATGCACCCAGAAGCAGATCAACAGTCAGTATGGAGCTGCTGTAATTGGCAGGTGGGTGGGTAGGTGGGATATGGGATAAGAACATAAGAACATAAGAACAGCCTTGCCGGAACAGGCCACAGCCCATCCAGTCCAGCATTCTGTCTCACACAGCGGCTCACCATTTGCTTCAGGGTATTCCCAAGCAGATCTCTTTACCTACTTATGATTCCCTGCAAATGGCATTGAGAGATATCCTGCCTATCTCTCCAACCCAGAGGTTGTCCTTAGGCATCCATAATGATAGCCATTGATACCCTTGTTCTCCATGAACTTGTCCAATCCTTTCTTAAAGCTGTCAAGGCTGACACCTATCACCACTTCTTCTGGCAGGTAGTTCCACAGACCAATGATCCTCTGGATGAAAAAGTACTTTCTCCTATTTGTTTGAGATCTAACACCCAAAAGTTTCATGGAGTGCCCCCTAGTTCTAGTGTTGTGCGTTAGGGAAAACAGTTTTTTCCTTATCTACTTTGTCCACACCATGTATGATTTTATAAACTTCAGTCAGGTCACCTCTTAGGCGCCGTCATTCAAAAGTGAAGAGGCCCAGCTGTTGCAGCCTCAGATGGTAATAAATGTGTTCTAGTCCCTTAATCATTCTGGTTGCTCTCCTCTGCACTTTTTCAATTTCCATAATATCCTTATCATAATATCATAATATAGTGGATCCTTGTATAACAAACGGCTTGTATAACATAAAATTTGTACAACATAAAAATTCCGGAGATGCATTCCTATGGAAAATATGTATAAAGGAAAATCTGCTTAACATAATTTCATTTGGAACGAATTAATTCCTTTATACAAGGTACCACTGTATACCTATGACCAGCCCCAGTTCAGCATTGTAGACTCTCTGGCAATCCCTGACACTTTCTATGGGCAGCCCCACATAGAGTGTGCTGCAGCAATCTAGCCAGGATGTCACTCAAGCATGTGTCCCTATGGACAGATCAGATACTGTATTTGGCCTGTATGTGTAAAACTAGCCTACAAATACACACAAGTATCTCGCCCTTCTGTGAGGACTACTCAGGTAAGTTTGCAGGGACAGATCAACTTTGAAAAAGTTATTTTCTGGACTGTGACTCCCAGGATCCGTGCAATTCTGAAAGCTGTAGTTGAAAAACATTGCCTTTCTCATGCTCTTAGACCAGTGGTGTCCAAACTTCGGCCCTCCAGATGTTTTGGACCACAACTCCCACAGTCCTTTGTCACTGGCAATCTAGGCTTGGAATTCTCGGAGTTGTGGCCCAAAATATCTAGAGGTCCGAAGTTTGGACACCCCTGTCTTGGACCAAGTGAGGAAGTGCAGCAGAGATTATGTTGAGCCCTGATGTTGCAGTACTGAGCCTGTGGAACTAGGACTTTGAACAACTTGGGTTCACAACACACATACACACACACTAAGAATCTTACCCTCTCAGTTATCCCTACCTCATAGGGCTGTTGTGAAGAAAAAAGTATGGAAAAAGACAGCCACGTAAGCCAATTTGAACAACCCACAGGAGAAAAGAGGGATATGTTAAGAAGGAAGGAAGGAATTTAATTGGAATCACTCAGCCACCAAGTTATCCCCATCTATTAATGGGGTTTTTAATCAAGGGAACTTGAAGCAGTGGTACATCCAAATAATCAAATGCCTCTAATACCAAAGGGAAGAGGGAACTAAGCATAGAACCTTTTGTTCATTAAACCCAACAGTATTAGTCACGCTGAGCTGCAACCAGTTATAGACCCATGCAGGTGATATGTGACCCAGTGTGGTTCAAGTATTGGACCAGGCCTGTATGCTTCTATGCCAAATTTAATGCACTAAATTACTAACACTGACTTATAAGCGGTTTGAGACTTCACTTGCCAGAACACCACTCCCTGAGATCATCTGTCCATGCCACCTGTTGCACCTAAACTATGATGCAAGTTGCACACACCCTTGAAGGGCCCCCAGAAACCGACAACTAGAAACCAGACCTTCTCGGTGGTGTCTGTTACAAAATGGAATGCCTTCCTAGCAGAGGTATACCAGCCCCTTTTCCCTTCTAGCATTTAGAAAATCTGTCAAAACACTCTTCTTCAGAGAAGTATTTCAAGACATCCTCCAACGCTACTTGATTATCATTTAATTTGGTTGGGTTTTTTTCTGCTGTTGCCACTGGGGGAATGTATCTTTTTGGCATTTTCTCTCCTTGATGTGCAGTGTGGTTGGTGTGGTTTATGTTTTCAGGATATAAGTCGAAATAAGAAAGAAAGAAAGAAAGAAAGAAAGAAAGAAAGAAAGAAAGAAAGAAAGAAAGAAAGAAAGCTGGTGATCTGTGCCATTATGTAGACACACACAGTGGCTGACACAATATCTATTTCCAGATAATACAGGGAACATTTCTTAGGCAAAGGAGAAAGTTTGTCTAGTGGAATGCTGGCATATTCCTCTACCAGCAAAAGACCATCCAGCATCAGATAGCAACCGTTAAGTCTCATCTTGTAGGCATGCACTTTTTGTTTTGTTTTCTTAGACAAAAATAAAGCCCAGTCCTATGAGACGTACAAAATAATGCAGGGCATGAGTAAAGTGGATAGAGGGACACTCTTCTCCCTCTCACAAAATACCAGAACTAGGGAACATCCACTCAAATTGAGGGCTGGGAGAGTAAGAGCAGTCAAAAGAAAATATTTCACCTAGTGCATTGTTAGTCTGTGGAACTCCCTCTCACAAAATACCAGAACTAGGGGACATCCACTCAAATTGAGGGCTGGGAGAGTGAAAACAGACAAAAGAAAATATGTTTTTACCCAGCATGTTATTAGTCTGTGGAACTCCCTGCCACAGAATGTGGTGATGGCATCTGGCCTGGATGCCTTCAAAAGGGGATTGGACAGATTCCTGGAGAAAAAGTCCATCACAGGTTACAAACCATGATGGAGATGTGTAATCTCCAGGCTTAAAACCAGGGTACTTCGAGGACCAGATGCAGGGGAGTGGTATCAGGAGACAGATATCTAGTCTCGTGCATTCTCAGACACATCTGGTGGGGCCACTGTGAGATACAGGAAGCTGGACTAGATGGGCCGTTGGCCTGATCCAGCATGGCTCTACTTATGTTCTTATGTTCTTATACCCTTCCTTCAGCGAAAAGGAAAGTCCGGTGAGCTTCATGAAATTTACACTGAGGCAAGTTAATACAGGATTGGTGCGACAGTATCCTGAACAACAGTGTGCACAAGAATTGTATACAGTATGACATAACTACATGCAACAGGGAATATGATCCCAAAATAGAGCCCAATTAGGACGTTGTTGGTGTCTTAGATGGTAAATGGGGGTCTCCTCTCTTCTCTTCTATTAAGCCAGTGATTCCCACCCTTGGGTTCAAGGACCTTGGACTAAAACGCCCACATGCCTTCACCATGAGCCATGCTGCCCAGTAGAGATGAGTATGAACCATGGCTTGACAGTTTGGCCTCATTTGGTGGCGCATCCTCCCAGGCTTTCCATAGACACTACACATTTCCCTCTCATCTCCTCCAGGTGATTCTCCACTCACCGGCAGCAGCCCCGCTTCCCTCCTTTGTCAGCTCTGGGCAACCGCCCTCTCAGACCAGGAGGCGGGGCAAGGAAGCCAAGGAAGCCAACAAGGGGGGACCAAGGTTTCTCAGTCACGCTCCTTCCCCTCCAGAACAAGCCTCCCTACAAAGGTTCACCAAGGCACCATCCCTCTCTGTTTTCAGGGCGCTAATCAAGACCAAATTATATAAAGCTGCTTTCTGCTGGTGTCAATGTTGTCCTGAGATGTTCAGGGGGCTTTTGACTGGTTTATTTTAATTTAAAGGTGGTTTTTTTCCACTGGTGACAAGGTTTGTTGGATTTTATCATATTTACTATATAGTGTTTGGATTGATGACTGGATCGTTTATTGTGAACCACCCAGAGAGTGGTAACACTAGTGGGGCAATATAGAAATGGAAACAAGTATTCGCTCCCTGGCCACTGGAAATGCCCACTGGAGCTGGTGGGAGTTGCAGCCCAAAATTTTTCAGAAGATGCCAGTTGGCCTACCCCAGGCATGTCCAAAGTCAAGCCCGGGGGCCAAATGTGGCCCGTTTTCAAATTTTGAGTGGCCCGCAGCCTCTTCTCCCCACCAGCTCAGCCTGTCGTGCATCTCCGCCAGCTGGCCCCTCCCCAGACCAGATAGAGATGTCAGCTTGCAGTTTTATGGTTTGCCTGCCCTCCCTGCCTCTCTCCATCCCCCTAACCACCTGCCTAGCCTACCTGCCCCCGGCTCCCTTGGTGCAGCATCCCCCCTGCCTGCTTGCATGTCTTAGAGGCTTGTCCAAAGTCCGGTCCGGGGGCCAAATGGGCTGAATTGTTGGCCCCCAGACATTTTCACCTCACCCAATCTGGCCCTCCTTGCAAACAGTTTGGGCACCCCAGGCCTACCCCATTCACAGCCTGGAATGGCCGTCTGCAACTTGGCTCCAGAGAGATTCTATAGATTATTGAGCCTGTAATACTACATTTTTTCCAGGAGGTGCTGCTCTCAGGCCAGCTCTGCTGGTAGTTAGAGGCTCCTCCACCTCATTTCTCACCTTTTGGGGTTTTAGTATGTACCTTTTAAGTATGTTAGGTTGGCAGGAGCTGGGGTCAACAGTGAGAACTCACAGTGCTGCAAGGCACCTAGCAGTTTGAAAGCATGTATAGTAAATGCAAGTAGATAAATAGGTACTGTCATAAAAAGTGGGAAGGTAAACAGTGTTCCATGCACAGAAATGCATTCAGTCATGCCGGCCACATGGCCATCAAGACTTGCACAACACTGGCTCTTTGGTTTGGAAACTCAGATGAGCATCGTCCCTAGAGTCGGACAAGACTGGCACGCATGTGCCGGGGGAACCTTTACCTTATTTTTTTAGTATGTTATCTGAACACTAATTCTGCTTGAATTTACAGTACTATTATTATTATTATTATTATTTTTATTATTATTATTATTATTATTATTATTATTATTATTATTATTATTCATCTGGCGAACACAGCTGCCAGGTGTTAAGCTGGGGTTGGCCTTCTCCAATGATCGAGCTCCTTCCAAGATCCTAGGGATGACTGGAGACATCTTCATAGAATATATGCTGTTCCTAATCATGTCACCATTTGTAGTTGACCGATGTTGATCTTGTCAATGCTGAGGGTTTGATCCAGGTCTGTTGGTCTTGTACCCAAGACGCCTATTATTATTGGTATTGTTCTTGCTTTCTTATTCCATAGCTTTTCGATTTCCATTTGTAAATCCTGATATTTGGTTCTCTTTTCTAACTCTTTGCTGTTGACTCTTGTGTCCCCTGGTATTGCCACATCAACAGTTTGAACTTTGTATACTTTTGTGATGTCTGGAGTATTGTGGACAAGGTGTCTGTCGCTTTGGATTCTGAAATCCCAGAGCACCTTGATGACTTTATTATTATTATTATTATTATTATTATTATTATTATTATTATTATTAACCACACAGCCATCTATGCTGGATTTTGTATTACCAATCACTAGTCGAATGCTTCCCAAGTGTTTAGGACTACGTGATGTATCGGCGAATTATGTGAGCAGATCCCAGTAAGGCAGCTTTTTGCAGCTGACCGATGGTGACTTTGTCAACTCCACTTTCTTCTAAATACTTGCTTAGATGATGATGATGATGATGATGATGATGATGATGATGAT
>JAHTLZ010003542.1:68476350-68507261 GCA_023846285.1 Phrynocephalus versicolor
TGTTTGTTTGTTTGTTTGTTTGTTTGTTTGTTTGTTTGTTTGTTTGTACACCGCTCCATCTAGCTGCCCTTCCTGCTCTGCAGGTCTAGGATGATGAAGATGATGATTACCAAAACAAAAAGAAGGGGGGGAGAAAGCAGAGGGGAAGAGAAATGTATAATATTGGGTTTGGATTCTTCAATGGGAAATGATCTCCCCACTGTGCCACCATAATGTCATTATTCTACCAAGCTGCTCTATTCCATAGCTCCTAAAAATATTTGTCTTGTAGACTACAATTCTGAGAATCCAGCAATGCTTGGTGGGGGATGCTGGGAGTTGTAGTCCAGAACCACAGGAAAAGTTATTTGGACATATAAAGCTGACGGCGCTTGGGAAAGTTACTTTTTGGGATGCAACTGCCAGCACTCAGCTGCACTAGCAGAGAGGGTGTAAGGCTTAGAACAGCAGAGTCCCCCGCTTGGAAGAAGACAACTCCCAGAATCCCCCAGCCAGCTACTTGATGATGCTGGGGGATTTGGGGGATTTCCTGCCTGTAGTCCAGCCAAGGAGATTTTCAGGTTCCTCAGGGATGCCCCCTCCGGCTTCCCACCCCGCTCGACCCCGAGCGTCGCCTCCTACCCTGTCCGGCGGTGCCGAAGGCTGAGGTTGTCTTTGATGGACGGGCTGTCCGGGATGAGCCCCTCCGGGTGGGGGGAGACGTCGAGGACCGCGCCGTAGGGCCGCCCGCCGCCCCTCTCCCGCTCCTTGGCGCTCTCTTCAAAGAGCTGCACTTGGCTGCTGAGTTTGTTGAAGACGATGGTGTTCATGGTGGAGGCGAGGATGGGCGGCGGGCGAGGATAGGCGGCGGGGCTGCGGCAGCCGCCCGGCCGGGACAGAGACGTCGGGCTGCGCCGCAGGCAGGAGGACGAAGGCGTCGCTTCAGAGCCGGTGGGGAGGAGGAGGAGGAAGAGGAGGAGGAGGACTCCGCCGGCGCTGGAAAAGAGAAAGCATCGGGTTACTGCTGGGAGAAGCGGATCCGACGGGGCGCGCGGGGCGGAGGGAGCGAACGCGCAGCCGGTGGCGGCTCCTTCGCAGCGCTCCGTGGTCCCCGGGGCTGCAGCAGGGCAAGCGAGTCTGGGGCCCCATCACAGGGATCGACCCCCCCCCCAAATGCCCTCGGTATCATGAAGACTCTTGTGGCACCTGGAAGACGTAACACCTTCAGGGCAGCTTTAGAGGCGGTTTCCGATCGCGGACCCGCTTCCCCGGGGCTCACTCACTCAAGCGCGCGGAGTCGCCCAGGAAGGCTGCGGCGGCCGCCCGGAACGCGCCTCGCCCGGCCAGGTGATTGCTACAAGGCGGACGAACGTGGGAAGTGGCTGCCTTAAAAGTCCAAAACTATTTGCACGGGACGCACGTCAGGCTTGGGTTTCAATAAGGCGCGCTTCTATGGATGCCGCCTGGACATTTCAGTGCGGATCTGGAATCACAGAGTGGCCGCGGTGGGAAAGGGACCCAACGGAGACATCTAGTCCACCCCTGCCAGAGCAGCAATCGGGTTCTCGTTCCCTCCCCCAAACAAGATCGGCCCAGAAGATATTTTTTTTTGCCTGTCTAATCTAGCAGGCACGATGAAAAGAGATCCAGTTATCCCTTTTACAGCGATCCTCCGTCTGTCCCGATCCTCATTACTTACTGGACGGTAAATTCTGGTTAACCCCAGGGGACAACCCAAAAGGAGCACACACCTCCTCGACGCGGCTAGTCGGGAAGGACATGGCTAGTCGGGAAAGACACCAACAACATCGCGCGACGCAAGAGGCGGTGGGAAGCCGGCTGGGTGGAAATCCCGTGGGGCTTGGTTCCCAAGGAAAGCGAACCCGAAGGGGTGGCGGGAAGATACCTTCTCCCCGCCCCTAAAAACCCTCTTCTCTCCCTCCTTCCTGCCAGGCGCCCCCCCCAACCCGCACCCCGTCCCTAGAGACAGCCTCGCCCTACAACTCATCCCGAGAGACCCCATCTCTCCTTCTCTCTTCCCTCGAAGGGAGGGCGAATAATGGCCTTCAAATAAGGATCACTGTCCCCTATCAGCCCCGAGGAGTCAACCGACGGTGCTGCTGAAGTGCTGAGAGAAGACGGCAAATCCGGGGAAATAGGCCGGTGTGGAGACGCTTAACTCGCGGATGCCTTCCTTCTTCCGCCATTGGCCTCTTCCGGTATCTCTTCAGATCATACAGATCTGCGCAATAGGAGGTGGACAAAACCGGCCAGTCGTCCTCCTTGTGGGGGGGGGGGCTTGTCCAGGAGGGAGGGCTAACACGGAACAGACGTTTGTTAAACTGAGTCCTCATTCTCCTGACCTGGTCCCACATAAGCTCTGGTTAAAAACCTTTCGCAGCCTCGAGGGGTCATGTGCATTGCTACTAGAGCGTTAAAGGATCCCGGGATAAAGCCTGATTGCATTTTGTGAAGAATGCACAGCATGTAACGCTGGTGGTGAGTGACGTTTAAATGCGTTCCCGGACTCTTTCAACAGCCCACGTTGCCGTTTCTTGAACCCGTTTCACAAAAAGGAAAGCCACGCTTTATGTTATTACAGTATAGCGCAAAACAGCCCGGAAAGGATTAAAGCCGCCTTTAAAAGCGGTTACTGTGCCTATTAAACATTCCTGCCCACTTAGACCTGTCCGTGCACACACGGTACAAATAACACGGGAGGCTCCAAGGAGATGTTTGTCTGACGCGTGAAAACGCCTCTTTCTTCCCTGCTTGAACCAGAGGCACGGTTCAATGGAGGACCAGATGAGCCCCAGGACGGAATCTTGAATGTCCTTCTCTATTTCCTGACGTGTGGCCCCACTGCATTTTTAGGGTATTCTGTACACCCTCAGAGAAACGCTTGTGTTTTATATCTTAAAAAGTTTAACCATTGTTTTTCCTTTTAATCAAAGGAACAGCCCTGTCCAAATCAGCGATGCAAAAAAGAAAATGAAGTGTGTTGACCGACTCATTCCTCAAAACAGAGTTGGCGAGCGAGTTTTGTCTTTTGGGACTACAACTCCCAGTATCCCGCTGCCGGATAATGGGCGTTGTAGTCCAGAAATAATTCTCTCTCCTCTCTTCCCTCCCCCCCCCCCGCCGCCGCCGGCCCCGACCTCCTGGGGGTTAGGATAGAAGAAAGGCAGGTGTCCACATCGCCCCCATCTGGGATTTTGCCCGCGTTCTCTGGGCCTCGAGTTCTCACGTGGCGAACAAGGGGCGGTGGCGGCCGTCCGCAAATGTCATAGGAAGGCCAGAAGGTGAACGAAAGCGCGGAACGTGTGAATGAATGTACGCGCCGTTTTCTTCCCGGGCCGAAGGCGAACGATGGGCCACCACAAAAAGAGCAGGAAGCCTTGCAAGAAGGGAAAGTCGTTCCCCCAGCGTTTTTTGTTTCTTTTATCTAAACCATTTGCTTTGTTTTGGACAAGATGTTCCAGAATCCACGGCCATGGCTGTCCGGGGGAGCCGAGGGAGGGGTTGCAGCCCCCCCCCCCCAAGCACCTTTCCTAAGCTCAGGATGTCTAACCTGCACCAGGAGAGGGAGAGAAGCCCCTTCTAAACGTTACTTCTAAACGTTACTTCTAAACGTTACTGCAGACGCTCCTGCCTTTTTCCTCCGCGGGAGAATAACGCCACCACCTCGTGGCTTGTTTGCCCGCCTTTCCTCGCCATCCCGGCGGCTTCCTCCTCTTTCGGAAGAGGCATCTCTTGGCCAAGAAAAAAGAGAGAGTCCCGAGCCTTTTTGTCGGCCCCCCCCCAAGGTTTTGCTGACCTCCCTCCTCCCGTCGGGAATAATCACGGAGCAGCGGCCCTTCCTTCCAGGCGAAGGCCTCTTTCGGCCTTAGCATTTGGGAGTCCGAGCGGGATCCCATCTCTCACCGACGGCCCCGCTTCTCCTAATCTCCGCCCAGGGGTATTTGACGGTCATAAACAACCTCGGCCTCCTCTCCCTCTTCCCGGAATCCTTCTTCTTCCTTTAGGCACCCAAAAAGTGCATCTTTTCTCCCTTGTTGCAACGTCTCGCTGGCACCGAGAGCGCCCCAGTAACCAGAGAAATCAAGCCCGGGCCACTGTCAATATTTGCAAGGATGTAGTCCAGACTCTTATTTGACTAGTCCCTATGAAAAAACAGAGGAGGGCCGAGGTCCTTAAGCAAGCGTGCCCGCACGCACACACGAACACCGCGGGGCTGCCTTCCAGACCGACGTGTTTGCGCGATGCTCCTCGTGGACACACACACACACGGATGCTGGTGCGTACGCTTCCCACAATCGCCTCTTTATGCGATCCTTCCTTCGCACAGCTCCACTTCTGGCTCCTCTCCACCCGCCCCAAAAGGGTGCCCCCCTCTCCCCCCCCCCCGCTGGAAGGGGATGCTCCAATTTATGTACATGTTTAAGAAGATGTACTTTTCCAGACCGCCTTGTATTTTGGCCAGCGGGCCTCTTCTCTTCCCACGTTCGCCCCGTCCGGCCTGGTTGGCCGCAGGGGGGGGAAGTGGGGGGGAGGGTTCCTACGCGACCCCGGCGCGCACTTAAGAGACCACGACGGGAGACGGCGAGTTTTTGTTGTTGTTTTTAAATGGATCGGAAGCGACACCGTTTCCTGTCCCCATTGCAGAGAATCCTCCCACCCTGGTCACGAGAAGGCCTGGAAGGTGGCAATAAATTCACCTGGTTTTACCACCTCGGGCAGTCCAGGGAGTCGGGACACAGCAGCTAATTCAGAGGACGTGTGAAACGATCGCGTTCAAGAGTTCCCTAATAGACACTGAAATCTCCAAGCCATGAAGGTGGAGGGAGGGAAACTGAAACAGCGGACCCTCGTATAACAAACGGTTTGTATAACATAAAATCTGTACAACATAAAAAATTACTGAGATAGGGGAAATTTGCTTAATAGAATTGTCTATGGGGCAAATCCATACAACATAAAAATGGTCACAATAGGGATTACTCTGTTTTCAATGCATTCCTATGGGAAATTTGTATAAAGGAAAATTTGCTTAACATAATTTCATTTGGAACGGATTAATTCCTTTCTACAAGGTACCACTGTGTAGGCTACACATCTTCCTTCACCAACAGCCACACGTCTCAAATTCCTTGCAAACGTACAACACATCCAGCGCCCTGGACACGTGTCTGTGATGTGGAGTTAGCTGGCCGGGGGTAGTGGGGAGAGCGAGGACTGGACATGCCCCAGACTTCCACCAACTATGCGAAGGAGGAGAGCGCAAGGAAAGCCAAGGGGACCTTTCTTCCCGGCAAAGGTCAGCCCCTAGAACAGAGAAGCCGCTCCCGCTCGGCCTCTTGACAGTCTAGTCACATCCGCTCCAGCACACCAGAAGGCGATGCATTCACACAACAGCCACAACCTCCCCCCCTCCTCCTCCTCTTCCCAAACGGCCCGGTTAGAATCAGGAGGTCGCAGGCGCGCCGATCGCCGGGAGACCCACCAACACGGCCTGAACGTCTCGGCCGCTGGCAAGCGTACAGTCAAATCGCGCAAGCAATCCAGAAAGAGTCATGAAAAGCACCCTCGGGGATCCACTGGGGAGGGTGGGGCGCGGGGAGAAGGCGGACGGCGCGTCTCCCCTGCACAACGTGCAGCCAAACGGAAGCGCGAGAAGGTTTGAATGGCTCGTTTTCAAGGGAGCGCGAAACAGAATAAAGATTTATTTTAACGTGGGGGGGGGATCGTCCCAAAATGCAACCCCCTCTTTTTAAAATAAATAAATAAATCATGATAACCGTTTAAGGTTTCAGGCGTTCCTCCCACCAGTTCAACTACTTCCAGTTCATTCCGAGTAGATACAACAACAACAGTCTTTAGACCGCACGCGCGCGTGTACAGTATGTTCTTTTACAGGGGAAAAACCTTACACACGGAGAAGATCCGCGTGCCGGCGCACAGAGGGGATAGGATGGTGGAGATGCGGACAGGATGCCGCCTTCTGCCGTAGAAACGCAACAAAAAAAAAAACCCCAAACAGATACATACAGTACTACAGCAAGGTGGTGGGGGGAATTGTCCCACCTTTCCGGTCGGACCCAGAGCCTTCACACCTCCATCCCGCGTCCTGCCCGGTGGACAGGACAAGCCGCCGACGGACCGGGCGGCGGCGGTTTAAATAGCGGGGCAGTACCATTAAGATGGCAATGTGGGGGGGGGGAGCGGGACCCCGGCGCATTCAGTGCGGGACGGCGGGGGTGGTGGTGGTGCAGGAGGAGGGAGGCGGCGTTCGGATGCGCCGCTCTGTAGATGGTTAAGTGTGCGGGGGGGGGAGAGAAGGAAGGTGGGAGGTTTAAGATTCCCCCCCCGGTCAATCTTTGACTTGGTCCAGCTCAGCCCAAGCCAAAGAGATAAAGGGACGGCGGACACACAAGCCCCCAGCACAAACACCCACCCACCCACCACCCATCCACCCAGCCCCGCGCGCGCGCCTAGGACCTGTCAGCCGGCGGGTACCTGGCGCGTGAGGCAGGCAGCGACGGCGCTGGCGGGCTCGAGCTGTGGCTTCGCTGCCTCGGCGGCTCCTACGCCCATGCCCGCTCCCGCCACACGCGGCTTCTCCTCCTCCCCGCCCGAGAGCTCGCCTCCTCGACCCACGAAAGCCCTCGGCGCGTCAGCCGCGCGCGCGCCTTTATGGCCCAGGCAGCCGCGTCCAGGCCCGGGAATGTGAATAGCCGCGCCTTCTCATGTTTCCCCTCTGGCCGGCTCAGCCCGCGAACATCCTCCCATTGCTGTATCCAGCTTCCCGGGTGGCTCCGGGTGGGAGAGCCCGCGGGGTTCGCCTGTCCAAGAAGGCACCGTGGACGGGCTTGGGGGTGGCTGGGTCGGTGGCTGGGGGCAGCCGCGCAGGGGGAGGAGGAGGGGGAGAAGGATCGGGGCCCGCGGGGGGATCCTTCCTTCTTGGGGGGTGGGGGGGTCGAACCTTGGGTCCACACCGGAGCAGACTGCTCCCTTAAGCAGTCTTAAGGGAGAATCTGGAAGATGAGTCATGGCAACTGGACTTCTTTTTCTTGAGAGATTGAAGTCCAGTTGCCATGACGCAACTTCCAGAAAAACTCCCCTGGATGACTGAGAATCTTCACAGACATAGTCTTAAGGGAGAAGCATCTAATTGTGGCCAAAACTAGCTTCAAGGGGTTCGAAACGCATCCCTGGAGGAGGCTGGATTCTTCCATCCAGTCCGCCATCCCGTGCACTTTCAGGAGTAAATGGGCGTCCCGCGTGTGAGGCGCTGCCATCCTAGTACGCACCTTTGCCAGTCAGCCAGGCCTTGGCGATTGTAGACGAGGCTTACCCATCAGTAACTATGGGGAGGATCCGGCTATGGATGGCCCTGACAAGGGTGACAGTCTTCGGTGGCTGAATCGTCTTTTATTCCTCTGTTAGAAAGCAAACTCGTTGCTTCTAAAGAGCTGGAAGAAGCGTGGCTGTCTGGAATACTGATAAGTCTGAATTAGGAAGCGGCACGATCTGTGTAATAAGTCCGCGCCAAGACACGGACACGTGCAGTCCCTCCTTATTATTCTTTCACTCAAAGGCTTCTGTCTCTCTTCGGGAAAATGGCGATGGTAATAATAACGGACTACCTATTTCTAGCTGCGGTTGCTGTGGATCTTGCGTATTATCTACTCCATAGAAACACTCACGTGTTCCCATCTGAACCACAGATAGTAACATAGGATCTCATGACGACCCGGAGAGAGACGGGTGTTCCCTAAAAGCCAAGAAGGCCGGTTGCGCTTTACCAGAAAAAAAAAAAATCTGAATAAATGTCCAAAAGATTTTCTTGGAAAGAGTCGCTTGGAACATCGAAGGTTGGGAGTGGACGGGGTAAGTGGGTTCAAAAAAAAGTACAGAAAAAGGTGAACCTCGACCTCTCTCTTTTTCTCTGTTCTGCTCTTGTGAATATTTCTACCAGTTTGTCCGAAGTAAAATAACTGCATAACAAGCCAGGGCGGCGCGTTCTCCGAATTTAAGGCAAAGACTGGTAGAAGTACTGAACCGAATCATACCTCTTCGCTGTTCCGACTGGATATTTCCCTGCCGCCAAGCCTATTCGGACTTTATGGAGGCTAGTGGGGTTTCCGACATCTGGGAGATACTCAAGGGGCGGTTTTACCAGTGCCTTCCCCACTTCATCCCAGTGAGATTCTCTGGCGGGCTAGAGAAATGGAACTCAGGTCTTCAGGATCCTAGACTGACGGCACTCTGTTCTCTGGTATTGTTTAAAGTTTAAAGCCAAACAGAGAAAAGCAAGCTTAGGGGATGGGCATAAGAAAACACAGCTTACCTGTACAGTATTTCCTTCCTTAGGGATCACGGGGGGGGGAACAGAAGGGGCGCGCACGGGGGTGGAGGGGGCCCATAAGGCACTAACGCGTGGGTGGCCCTTGGAAGGCTAACATTCGTTACAATGGGAAACTGTCGTGGATCAAGATCTACTGCCTCGGAGACACCCACCCATGCCTACAACAAAGAGGATTCTGAAGGTTAAGTGGGGGAATACTCCTTCTGGGAGCCGGCAGAGCTGGATAACTTGTCTTAGGGTCGAGCATCTTCGAAGTGGAGCGCATCTCCGCGCATGGCTTTCTAAAGCGAGCGAAGGAAACGGCGCTCTCCCCGCCCGCGCTGTGTCTCCTCTTTGAGTTCTTTTCTCGACCCAAAATGCCCTCTTTCAACAGACCCGCCGTCAATCCGGGACGCGAACATTGAAGTGACAACTTCGGAGAGATTCGCACCCACAAAAGTCGCAATAGGGTTAAGCGGTGGAGGACGCTGTGTGTGCCCTAACCAGAGGGAATCCTACTGATTTTTTTCTGGGTGGTTTTTCAGTTATTTAAGGAAGGGCTTGGAAAAGTTAGTGGTTTAGGTATCTGCCTGTGGAGCTAGAGGTTGAGAGCTTGATTTCCCATGGTGACTCCTGCCAGCAGAACCAGCCCCTGTAGTAAACCACTTCTGAGTACCCTGTCTCTGAAAATGGGTTGCCATAAGACAGAATTGACTTGTCAGCACGTTATTTTTGTTGTTGTTGTTGTGATGATGACTGATGATGACTACCAGGACTCAGATCCTCAAGCCAGGGTGGCTAGTGGCATCCTGGATCAAGGATAATGGGAGTTGTAGTGAAAAGAGTGACCTTTCCAAGAGCCGGTCTAGGGATATATAGGCATCAAAATCAAGCAAAATTGGCCCTGGCAGGATTTGGAAAGTTATTTTTAAGAAGGGAAATACTTGCCCCTTCCCGCTCCCCCCTCCCCATCATTTATCACTGCTTCCGTATGGATGGTTTTAGCATGATTCATGCTTCTGAAAAGTAACTCTCCAGTCTCTAGGTTGGGCTCTGGAGAGTGTCTGCTTTAATATTACAGTACTTTTTAATAACCATACTGTAATTTTGGTTGGGAATATTTACAACCAGGCTGGGGAATCTAGGAGGCCTCCATATGGTTATGTGTGTGTGTTCTGCCAAGTCAGAACTGACCCTAATAGGGCTTTAGAGGTAAGTGAGGTATTTAAGGGTGGCTTCGCCAATCCCACTCCCCCAGTCCCTTTCCATTGTTTGAGTGGGGATTTGAACCCTGTTCTTCAGAGTCCTAGTCCACCACTCTATCCACTACACCACAGTGGGAGTCCCTCCAGATGGTATATGACTTTTATTTCTATCAATCAAACCCAGCCTATAGAATGGAGATGAATCAGCTGCTCATAAGCATCTGGAGAGTCGTGGGTTCTACGCATGTGATGTACAGAAGGATGCAGGCAGGCCGGTCAGAACCTGCAGTTATGAGCATTGTGTTGCCCAAGTGTCTTTACTGGCACACACTGAATTGATGGTGTATGATTCATAAATCGAAAAGACTTACTTAGCCAGGACTTTCACTCTTGTTCTTAGGAGGGAAGAAACTCTTAATTCAGTTGTTCCATATGTCACGAATACATGCACATTTCTTATATGGGTGAATTAAGGTATAGCCCTCCAGATGTTGTCATATGGCAGCTTCTCTTCTTACCTCCTCACCTGTTATCCCTCCCTGGCTATGCCTTCCAGAGTAGGTGGGAGTTATAGCCCAGCAACATCTGGAGAGCTACAGGTTTCTCACCCTTGCACTAAATAGCAATTGAAGTACAGTGGTACCTTGTATAAAGGAATTAATTCATCCCAAATGAAATTATGTTAAGCAAATTTTCCTTTATACAAATTTCCCATAGGAATGCATTGAAAACAGAGTAATTGTAAAATTGCGAACATTTTTATGTTGCACGGATTCCCCCATAGGCAATTCTGTTAAGCAAATTTCCTCTATCTCTGGAATTTTTTATGTTGTACAGATGCTATGTTATACAAATTGTTTGTTATACGAGGGTCCACTGTACTTGTGTCTGATTCAGGATAAAGGGCACCTTGAGCACTACATCTCTCTAGGTTAACACTTTCGACAACGATGCATAATGTGCAATTGCTGTCTCTTCCCCCATGAGGTTGGTCTTGCCAATGGCTTAGTTATTGGCCCTTCATTGCTTCCCAACCTGAAGGGTTGCTGGCAGTGCCTGAGCCTTTCAGCAACACAGGCTGCAACTTGACTCTTTGCTGAATGCTGATGTATGGAAATATTAACAGAAACGAAGCCTCAAACAGAAGAATGTAGAATGCTGACAGATACAAATTTGCCCAAGATGGATAAGCCTGAGATCTGAGTTTGAACGAAGAGGGTGATGGATATGCATCTTCACTGATGTATGAAAGGTCGGTGGAAGCTTTTTACTGCACATGTGGGACTTCGCAGTCCTTATTTGCAGGCAGCAGCCGCCTTAAAATGGCTCTGATTATATTTTCTGCCACAGTGCCCAGGGCAGGGATGTAGGCCCCCATCAGTATCAGATCCCTCAGTTGGAGGGTGGAGGGAGCGTTTAGTTGTGTGTCAGTATGCCTGTGTGGGTTTCCTTTCCTGTTCCAGGAGGGCGGGACTTTTCCTGACAGCACAGTGTAGCAGTTAGAGCAAAACCACTTAGACAACCTAGATCAGTGATGGCGAACCTATGGCACGGGTGCCAAAGGTGGCACTCGGAGCCCTTTCTGTGGGCACTCGACATTGACCCTTCATAGCCACCTGTATACAGGTTAAATTACTATATTGGCACTTTGCAAAAAAAAATAGTGGGCTTTGAATTGCAGTTTGGGCACTCGGTCTCTAAAAGGTTCGCCATCACCGACCTAGATTCTGATCTCCAGCTAGCCAGGAAGCTACCGTAACTGGGTAATCTTAGGTAAGCCATGCTCTATCACTTCTCCTAATAACGATAATGATAATAATCTTAGAACTGCAGAGCTGGAGGAACACTTTGGATCACAGAGTCAGTTCCTGTCAAGGAATTACACTGGGGAATTGAACACCCAACCTGAGCTTGACTTTAAGGTGTGTGAGGTATTAAAGGTGCTCTTTTAATATTAGATGATGCAGTAGATAGAGTGACAAGTTATGACTCGGGCGGGCTGGGTTCAAATCTCAGCCGTCATGAAAGCTCACTCAGTTGGGGAGGTGGTAATGTTGCTTCCCACCTCCCCAACCAAGTGAGCTTTCATGACGGCTAAGATTTGAACCCAGGCCGCCCGAGTCATGGCTTGTCACTCTATCTACTGCATTGTCCTGACCCCCATTTGCCAGATCTTAGTTGCAAGACAGCCATAATCCTAGCCAAGCTTAGAAAACTACATCTCCCAGGATTCCTAGACATGATGGTAATCAGATAGGGTTTTTTTTTAATTTATTTTTTTATTATTATTATTTTGGAGCCATCATTCCAATGAATAGTTTCCCCCCAGGTACGATTCAAAGTTCTCTTTCCATGTTTTCCCTGAGCATTGGTTTGGACAAGGAATGAGTCACCATCACTGGTTCCCCCTTCCCTTGGAAGTAAGTGTCAGATATTCATTATGGCTTGCTTTCAGATAGACTCAGCGAGAGCTACTGTGTCCTGAGAATTGAATTGGCCTGTTGCATTTTACATCCCATTTGCTACTGCGGAATATGTGGAAGCGGAGGTTAGAGACATGGAGTCACGAAGGGTCAGTCACGACTGTGAAAATGCAACCACACAGTCAATAGCCCCTTCTCAGCCACGTGCACTGGGGTATCCACCCGAGCATCTAAAATTAGGCTACATCCATTTGAGGAAGTGGACTGCAATCTACCATCCCCTTTTCAAGTTCAGATGCATAAGTACCCAACGCCCCTCAGGTTATTTTGAAAAGCGAAAGGAGAAGAAGCCAATGACTCACAAGTACTTTCCCCTCCCTTGGCTATAAAATGCAACAACAGTAAATTAAATACCTAAGCATTTTTGCCCTTTCAAGATACCCCACCTTTCAAGTTGCCCCAGACATCTGCTTCATTCTGCCTAATGAGAGGGCTGGCCTTGATTTGGGGGCATAAGTGCCCACTTTCCACAGGTCACTCACAGGCCATCAAGAACAATCTGGAATGCCCTGTTGAGTTCTAATGATAGACTTCCTCAATACAAGTGGAGTTCTTTTTTCGTAACAGCGTCTGGAGGTATGAATCATGGATGCCTTTCCAGGTGATCCTTTAACTGAAACACCAGTGGATGATTTCAAAGGCCAAGACTGAAAGATGCAATGGAGCTTCTTCGCATCAAAGCAGTCCTTGGACTTGTAAAGCTGAGTCTCATAGCCTTATACATGACAAAATTTGGAGTCGTGGGTGAAATGGTTGTTTTAGCCACAATACTCCTTGCTTGCATTGGGTAAGCTACTATGTCTCTACTGTTAGACTAGTTCTTTGAAAATATAGGGTTTGGTACTGGGTAGTCGCTCTCGCTCAGTCAGCTCAACCTACCTCCTGAGGTTGCTCTGAGGATAACAATAGGAAGGAGAAGATCAACATTCATTGTCATTTTATGCTCGTTGGAGGAAAGGTAGGCTGTAAATGTAACACACCCATGAACTAGATGGGTAACTACTTCTCCAGCCTGATCTGGTCTGTGGAAGGATAACACTAGTCTGTTTATCAGATTGGTTTCCAGATAATGTATGCTAAATGCCTTTTAAAATGAATTACCGTTGTGGCCTGCAGGTGATAAGAACATAAGAACATAAGAAGAGCCATGCTGGATCAGGCCAAAGGCCCATCTAGTCCAGCTTCCTGTATCCCACAGCGGCCCCACCAGATGCGTTTGGGAGCGCATGAGACTAGATATCTGTCTCCTGATACCACTCCCCTGCATCTGGCCCTTGAAGTACCCTGGTTTCTCCATCATGGTTTGTAACCTGTGATGGACTTTTCCTCCAGGAATCTGTCCAATCCCCTTTTGAAGGCATCCAGGCTAGATGCCATCACCACATCCTGTGGCAGGGAGTTCCATAGACTTACAACGCGCTGGGTGAAAAAATATTTTCTTTTGTCAGTTCTTACTCTCCCAGCCCTCAATTTGAGTGTATGTCCCCTAGTTCTGGTATTTTGGAAGAGAGAGAAGAGCTTCCCTCTATCCACTTTACTCATACCCTGCATTATTTTGTATGTCTCAATCATATCCCCTCTCAAGCGCCTTTTTCCAGACTAAAGAGGCCCAAATGTTTTAGCCTTTCTTCATAAGGGAGGTGCCCCAGCCCAGTAATCATTTTAGTCGCTCTCTTCTGCACCTTTTCCAGTTCCACTATGTCTTTCTTGAGATGCGGTGACCAGAATTGTACACAATACTCCAGGTGGGGCCTTACTATTGTTTTGTATAATGGCATTATAATGTTGGCTGTTTTATTTTCAATCCCCTTTTTGATAATCCCTATTCCCTAGCATGGAATTGGCCTTCTTCACTGCTGCCACACATTGGGGAGACACCTTCATGGAGCTGTCCACCAGCACACCAAGATCTCTTTCCTGATCCGTCACGGATAACTCAGAGCCCATGAGTTGATAGATGAAGTTTGGATTTTTTGCCCCAATATGCATTATTTTACATTTGGTTACATTAAAACGCATTTGCCATTTCTCAACCCATTCCCCCAGTTTGGAGAGATCCTTCTGGAGCTCTTCACAATCTTCTCTGGTTTTCACCACATGGAAAAGTTTTGTGTCATCTGCAAACTTGGCCACCTCACTGTTTATCCCTGTCTCCAGGTCATTTATGAACAGATTGAAAAGCACCGGTCCCAGGACAGAGCCCTGGGGCACACCGCTTTTCACTTCTCTCCATTGTGAAAATTTCCCATTGACACCTACTCTTTGTTTCTGGGATCTCAACCAGTTCTCAATCCATAAGAGGACCTGTCCTCTTATCCCCTGACTGTGCAATTTTCTCAGCAGCCTTTGGTGAGGGACTGTGTCAAAAGCCTTTTGAAAATCCAGATAGACTATATCCACCAGTTCACCCAAATCCATGTGCCTGTTGACCTTTTCAAAAAATTCTAAAAGGTTTGTCAGACAAGATTTACCCTTACAGAAGCCATGCTGATTTTCTCTCAGCAAGGTTTGTTCTTTTATGTGTTTTAAGATTTTCTCTTGGATGAGGCTTTCCACCATCTTCCCTGGGACAGATGTAAGGCTAACTGGCCTGTAGTTTCCTGGGTCCCCCCTCCTTCCTTTTTTAAAGATTGGTGTGACATCTGCCATCCTCCAGTCCTCCGGCACTGTGGCCGTTTTAAGAGACAAGTTGCATATAACCGTTAAGAGATCTGCAATTTCATTTCTCAGTTCCCTAATAACCCTTGGGTGGATGCCATCTGGGCCCGGTGACTTGTTAATCCTCAATTTATCGATTAGTCCTAAAACCTCCTCTCTTTTAACCTGTATTTGATTTAATTCTTTAGTCAAGAGGGGCGGCTCAGGTGGCGGAATCCGCTCAAGGTCCTCTGTCGTGAAGACAGACGCAAAGAAGTCATTCAGTTTCTCTGCAATGTCCAAGTCCTCCTTAACCTCCCCTTTTCCTCCCTCACCGTCCAGAGGGCCAACTGGTTCTCTGGCAGGTTTTCTACTTCTAACATTATGGCCAATGTCCTTTGGGGGACTGCTCGCTGAACAATTTCCAGTTTGCTCTACACATGGTGGAGGGTCACCACGCTGAAATGTAAACATCTTTGCACATTTGCAAGAAGGTAGTAGATAGGACTTTAAACAAGGTCAATCAAAGTCCCAACGCATGTGCTGTTTAACAGCGCATTGTACAAGCAGAACAAAAAGAATATTGTTCCACCAAACCTGAAAGAACTTTATGTCATTCCTCTGCCATTTACCGTGGTGGCAGCCTGCAGCTCTCCAGATGCTTATCATTCCTTTTAATTAGCTCTGTTGGCTAGGCTGATGAGACCAGCAGCAGAGCAACATTTTGATGGCCAAAACTTGCCCGCCTGGGCCAGAAATCAAGATCCCTTGAAGTCCAATGTCTCCCATTTCCAGTTGTCCACTAAAGGGTTGGGGGCGGAAAGGAATTAACCACCTCTATTGCCATACCTCATAATGCCCAGATGACTAACACTTCATGTCCTATCCTTCCTTTACAGTTTTCCAGATCTGTTCTGGTACATGGAAGCAATGAATTACAGAAGGACTGCAGTATCTGTGGGATCAATACCAGCAGTCTCACTTATCTGCTGTCTGATAATATTAAATAACCCCCACTAGAAATATGCATTTTCAAGATGTGCTACTATAACTGGCCACTAGAGGGAACCAGAGACTATGCAATGTATAGGGTTTGTTATATCCATGGTTTCTGGGATCTGTGGGGAGCTTGGACCTAACCCCCCACGGGTAGTACAGTCCTACCGTACTTTCTACTCCCACTACCAGGAGGATAAAGTTTTGCTTTAGAAGTAATGTTATGAGGAAGCGTGAAGTTATTTTGTTAGTATTGCAGATAGCATTTCCTAGGTGCTTTTTAAGACTGCTTTTAAAGGGCATTTTTAGATGCATTATGACAGGAATTTATCGTGGTTTAGGGTTAGGCCATTTCTTGGTCAATCCTACAGTTTTTCTCCCTTTTACAAAAGCAAGGAAAGGTGATTGGCAAATAATGCAGAATGTAATGTTCTCCTCACCACCCTTGCAATGACTCACCCTAATTAAGTAATAAGATCACATTAAAAAGTACCTTTTGAAATTCTGCTGACTTCTGATAATTTATTTTAATGAAAAAATGAAGCCCAGAGTGGGAGAATCTGGGCCTGAGCGAAGGGCCGCTGTGCTGGAGACAGATGGGGATGATGCCAGTGAGCTATGGGACTAGGGTTTCCTGGTTTCTGTGTGGTATTCCATGTCTTTGGTCTGCTGCATTCGGCTTGCCATCTTTTCCTCATTTCCTGTGGTTTGTTTGACTTTCCTCTTTGCTTCAGCTTTTTTTATTGTTGTTGTTCTGACCTTCCCTTCCCATCTACAGCAGTAGAAACATTTATTCATCTTTTTCCTCCCATGAATTTGGCATTAGGTAGCCTAGCAGTGGCCCCGGCCATTTGGCAAGCCCTGATCAAGGCCAACATATGAGGTAGTGCACCTCTAGTGTGCATGGAAGGATATGCGTGCCCATTCTCCCCCAACCCCAAGCCTTTGGTGTACTGATGCCTGGGAAAGAATCCCTTGGATTCAAAAGTAGGCAAGGGCTACTTGCATGAACTGAACAAGCAGTAGATTGAACATCCTCTACTGTTTTACTCTACGGTTTTACTTCACTGCAGATGGCGACTGCAGCAATGAAATAAAAAGACTTCTGCTTCTTGGGAGGAAAGCAATGGCAAACCTAGATAGCATCCTAAAGAGCAGAGACATCACTTTGCCAACTACGGTCAGGACAGTCAAAACTATGGTTTTTCCAGTAGTGATGTATGGAAGTGAAAGCTGGACTATAAAGAAGGCTGATCGCCGCAGAATTGAGGCTTTTGAGCTGTGGTGCTGGAGGAGAGTCTTGAGAGTCCCCTGGACTGCAAGGAGATCAAACCTATCCATCCTGAAAGAAATCAACCCTGAATGTTCACTGGAAGGACAGATTTTGAAGCTGAGGCTCCAGTACTTTGGCCACCTCATGAGGAGAGAGGACTCCTTGGAAAAGTCCCTGTCCCTAATTTTGGGAAAGATGGAAGGCAAAAGGAAAAGAGGACGGCAGAGAATGAGATGGCTGGACGGTGTCATCGATGCAACCAATATGGATTTGACAAAACTCCGGGAGGCAGGGGAAGATAGGAAGGCCTGGCGAGCTCTTGTCCATGGGATCACGAAGAGTCGGACACGACTGAACGACTGAACAACAACAACAACTGTTTTACTAAGCTATTTCAGTAACTCAATACAAAAAGATCCCTTATAATCCTGAAGACTCCATGCCACTTGTATGATTCTGTAGTTTCAAATAGGCAAGTGCCATTCATTAAAAAGCAAACCAACCAACCTCCAAACCTCAGAATTCTCCATTCTTGAAGATCCACCTCTTAAATCCATATTAAATAGCTTTCACCTGGAGAAATGCTTAATTGGAGAGCGTCATGGCCTAAGATAGGCCTGGCTTCAGTCTAGGCACCTGTTAGAACAGCAAGTTAAGCCTATTTTATTTAGAAAATACTCCAAATCATTGCTCAGTTCAGGAGCTGCTAACAAAGCAGAGGAATTTAGTTCTACTCAAGAAGGAAAGCTGTACCCAAGGACTCTTTTTCTTCTAGCTGCTAGGCAACATAAAAAATGGGCTCCATTTTTTATTTGCCTAGTGTGTGTTGACTAAATTTACCCCCCAGCTCTTCCAATACAGGGACTGCCATGTCTCTAATGCACCTCTTACATCCATGCAGGAGTGATATACTTGAGAACAATGGAGAATGTACAGAGTACATAGTAACACCTAGGGACTGGATCGATAACTGATGGTCAAAAACGATGCAATCACATCTATTTCAACACACATCCTGGTACTGTGCCATCTAGTCAGGATGATTTGTGTGTTTTCTTATCCCTCCCTACCCCTTCCGTCACAAGCTCAGGAATGTCTAATCAGAAGAAGCCTCCTGTGGGACAAACCTCATCTGGTTTTGATCTTTTGGTGGATCCAACCAAGGTCACTACCCACTCTGTTTTTTGTACTTCATACAAGGACCAACCACAACCTCCCCCCCCCCCTTTTCCATATAACGTAGGAACTGAAAGCTTCACCTCTTAGTAAAGGCAGAGAAAATACAGAATGGATCTAAGAAAGTCAAATGTCGATTCAAGAAACAGATACTAACCTACCTGCCCCCTTACATATTGCAATACATTTTAGGGCAGGGATTCTTTCAACAACTTTGAAAGGAAACAGAACTTGGCTTCTGAATAATCTTGGCACACAGCCACTCATTAAATGAGAGAAATGCACAGATGCACAGAGTGAACTCTTTGCAGAGGGCAAGAGTGGGCAATACTGGTGGGGCCAAAGGCCAATTTTCTCTCTCTCCTTCCAAGAGATGTATGAACTACCAGTAAATGCAATGCGTGCATGCATACACATCTGCAGGCATGCATGCACACATGCACACATTCATGCACACACACATGCACATGCGTGCGCACGCATGCACGCACACGCACGTGCACACACACACACGTGTCAAATCAAAAGTGGTTGGAGTTATCACTCCTGCCTGTGAAAAATGAGTAATTTCTGTTGCTAAATGTTGAAATGTTTAAATCCCATCTTTGGTATGGCTTCTGTTTTTCTGGTGGCTATATTATTTTTGATTTCAAGCTCCAGCAGCTGACACCTTTTGGATGGTTCAGTATAAATGACTCTGCAGATGTCATTGCGTTTTCCAGAGACTCCATAAGATGGCAATGCCTTTTAAACAGACATGCCATGTTTGAAGCCTAAAACCTTGGAGCCGGAAATGTAAAAAAGAAATGTTCCCCATCAATTTTAATGTGGCATGATATATACCATACACTACATATTAATAAGTTGGCTGTGTACTGAGTCTCAGATGGACCTGGACTCAACAGAAGATACCTGGTGAAGGTAGACAGGCCATCCCTCTGGACATGTTGTTTGTTCCTCCATCTGGACCTGAAGCTTGTTTTATGGAAGTTTGGACAGAACTGTCTTCAGACAGGGAATGCCTGGTCTACCTATATCAGTGGTTCTCAACCTTCCTAATGCCGTGACCCTTTAATACAGTTCCTCATGTTGTGGCGACCCCTGGCCCTGCTTGGAAGAGGCCACAAGACCCCTTTGGCAGGCCACTGCCGCAAGTGCCATAGAGAACTTACCTCTGCAGGCACCCTCAGCCAATTGCAGCCTCTGGTGCTATTGACTGACATCCCCTCCAACCTATCAAGCTGTAATTTACTCTGTCCCCCCTTCCCCCTCCTCCAAACTCAAGCTGTTTGTGCCTTTTTCTTCACTGGCTCATGGTGACCCCTGTGCAGGGCCGGTGCTAGGTTTTTTTGTGCTCTAAGCGAGGGTTGGGGGGGTGGGGTGGGGTGGGGTGGGCAGTGCAGGGGGCGGGGTGGACGGTGGCGGGCAGTGATGGGTGGGCGGTGACCGGTGGCTAGCGGGCGGTGGGGGGACGGACGGCAGTGGCCAGCAGCGGGGGGTGGCAGGCTGTCCAGCGCCCTCTCCATTTTGGCGCCCTAGGCAACTGCCTAGTTCACCTTAATGGAAGTGCCGGCTCTGCCCCTGTGAAATGGTAATTTGACCCCCAAAGGGGTCCCGACCCCCAGGTTGGGAACCACTAACCTTTATAGACCAACCATCCAGCTGCTCTGATGCAGGAGGTGAGGATTACCAAACCCAAGGTAGACCTTCCTTCTGATCCCATAGTAGGCTTAGCACACCATCTTTCCACTGCTTTCTCTAAGAGGATCCGCTCCAGTGACTTGGTGTATGGTTGTCTTTTCCGATAGTGATAGACCAGGCCTCCAGAATACATTTGCTGCAGATAGTTGGGGGGAAGAGGCAGGATCTCTAAATTTGACACTCTGGTCAAATCCACCATCATCCCATCCTAGTTATAGCCCTCTTTGAAATCCAAAGTTCCAGTATGTATCTGACCATGGAAAAGTCCCTTCTTTGGGCAATGGTTCCTGATATCCACTTACCCAGCATAGCCATAGTAATAAATCAAAGCTCAGGGTTGATTCAAATGCAACATATCCTTTTTTCTACTATTACCTCTCACCTGGATTTGCACTTATTTTTCTGGGACAGATTGAAGACAGGGACGATAAATGGCCCCTTAACATATGGGCCTCTTCGCAACACCTCAGCCACGTTGGCTGTTTGAACCAAGATGGAGCATCCATTCATTAAATATCCTCAAAGCCTTTGAGGCCAGTGTCCTATGTAAAATACCAGGAAAGGATATACACAAGCAACCTTTTCCTCCTTGCCTCTCCCGTTGTTTGTTTTCCAGAGAGGGTGAGGATAACACAAAAGTGAATTGTTCATTGAGGAACTGAATGGGAAACAGTGCCATATAGCAACTCAGGGGAACTCAGAAGGAAGGGGGATACTGATCTGATTGCATAGACAATGAAGACATTCTCTGTTGTACGCTATTTTTCCCTCCGATGCAGAAGGAGCATGGGCAGCCTGAGGGTCCATTCATCATGTAACATGCTTGCTATGGAATCCTTCCACACCGTCGGAGCTGATTCTAAACAGCCCATTTGCCGACTTCTAATGTTCAAGACTGCTATCCCACAGCCACTAAAAACCACTTCAAACTGCTTGAAGATGCAATTAATAAAATTGTGTCCCCACGACCAGCGGACTTTAAAGGGGGGAAAATGTGACCATGCCCACTTAAGCGTGACCCAGCAAGTTTTGCAAGTACCTGGTCTCGAGGTGGTACAAAGCTTATCTCAGTTCCGATGCAGATTTTTAACCAGTACTTGAGTCTGTGGGGACTCGGAAAATCCGCATCAAAACCCTTTCATTCCTCTGTGTTGCGGTTCCCGCTTGTGGAAACACAAAATATGCGGTTCTTTAAACTGTGCCCATGAGGACACAGAAACCGCATTTTTAACCACGTGACTGTTCTGGACAGAAAATCTGTGTTTTACTTTGATCTGGCTTTTCTGGCAATGGCATAGCAGCCTCGAGTCTTCTCTCTCTTTTTGCTTTACAACAACGACTGGCAAGGAGCAGCCTGGAGGCCATATTTTGCAGGTTGAATGTGAGCAGACGGGTAGCGCTGAGAAAAGTTACTTTTTGGACCCCAAAAAAGGACCCTAAAAATCATTCCAGTTTGCTGTTAGAGATGCAGAGTGAGGAAGTCCTAATCTTCAGCTCTGCCACCAGACACTAAAACTACTGAGCTATCCGGCGCTTCTAAAATCCATTCAATATCCCAGGGAGCGTTGGGGAATTTTGGGAATCATTTCCACGCAAAAGCCAAAAGGGTGCAGCAGGAAGGAGCGGCCTGGGTCTGAAGGACACAGCGATCCTTACTATGAATTTTCACGCACTGCCGTACACTTTCATTGCTAAACAGGGGCCTCTAAAACTGAACTCAACTCTGTGGCTTTACAAGGAAGGCACAGCTGAAGATGCCCTGCAGGGCAATTCCTGATGTGAGAATCTATCAAAAGAACGAGAGAAACTGACGATGCTGTGGAAACAGAGTCACAGATGGGATATGCACAGAGGCACCTAGCAGACTGATGCTTGCCTCGGTCGATGGTGGTGGAACTTCCATCCAAGGCCAGCTAGGCTAGTACCCTCTCTGTTGTCCTTGTGATGGCAGGCAAAGACCTTTGGCCAGCTGTTGGAAAAAGAACCTTTTCATTGGGACTGTGTGGTGCTTTTGACCGGTGTGCATCTGAAAGTGTTTTTAATTGAAGTTTTCAATATTATAATTTACTTAACTTAATTTTAATGATCTCCTGTGTTTTTATTTCACATGCTTTTATCTTTACCTACCTTATAGGGTTGTCATGAGGGTATAGTAAGGAGGAGAACAGTCCCAGAAGGAGGTCCAACATAAGAAATAAATAAATACATAGGGTGACCCTATCTACCTGCTCCAGAAAAGCCAACTGGCAACCTTCGGCTGGAATTTAATATAATTATTTTTCCTTCCACAGTATTTTCCTCTTAACCTCCAAATAGTTTGGGAATTGGCAGTAGCTTTGAGAAACTCGATATAACTGAAGTGCGGTAGATGTAAGATGGATTGACCCTGCAGATACCATCTGTTAACTTGGTAGGATTCCTACATCTTAATTAAAGCAAATCTTTTTTCTAATATAACCCATTTGTGACTATTTATTTTCTCTTGGAATTAAATTCTTGAGACAATGTTATCATTTCATACACTGGGAAGTTCAAGTAACCCCATCATTACTTGCATTTATGTTTTGGAAATTCAGCTTTGGAAGGATTGGAAAATATGAGGATTTGGAGTACAGATAAAACTTCTTAAGCAGGAACAAGCAAAAGGGTGAAATATGTTTATTTCCCCAAGTGATTCCATAGTAGTGGGGAAATAGGGTCACTTCTGTCATGTACTACTTCATACCCTGAAAATTTGCCCATGTACGCCCAATATTGGGAGCTAAATAATAATAGCAATAAGCCTTAATCAAAGTTCAGAAAAAGAGCATTTTTGGATTGTGGCAATCCCTGAATAATTTGAACTACAATGTAGTCAGCATTGTCAGTGGTGAATTATTTGACTTTCGTACCTGTCCATTTCCCAGCAAGCCTAGTAGCAATAAATAAATAATTGCATACTGTCAAGCCAACTCTGACTTGCAGCAAGCTTCTGAAGGGTTTCCTTGGTAGAGAATGCTCAGAAATGATTTCCTATTCCCTTCTTCTGAGAGCATCCAGGGACTGTGGAGCTTGCCCATGGCCACACAGGCTGGCTTCTCTCTCTGGAAGAATCAAACTGCCATCCTCCACCTAAATCACTGAACTATCCAGCCAGCTTAGCAGCCATGAGCTGCTAAAGGTGAAAGGTCATAGCTGATTAGTGCTATTGTAGACTCTTCCTTGTCATTCTATCTTAAAGCAAGATGACATGTCATTATAGCTTAAGGCAGGTTTTTTAAAAACAACATAGAATCATAGAGCTGGAAGAGTCCACCCATCTTGCCAGTAGAAAGGAAATAGAGCTCTCGAAATCTTGCACCATTGTTGTTGTTGTTGTTGTTGTTGTTGTTGTTGAGGAGGAGGAGGAGGAGGAGGAGGAGGAGGAGCCCTGTGGTGCAGTGGTTAAATGCCTGTACTGCAGCTAAAACTGTGCTCACAACCTGGGGTTCAATCCCAGGTAGCAGGCTCAAGGTTCACTCAGCCTTCTATCCTTCTGAGGTCCCTAAAATGAGTACCCAGCTTGCTAGGGGGTCAATGTGTAGCCCTACTGTAATTAAAGTTGTAAACCGCCCAGAGACTACTTGAAGTGGTATGGGGAGATATATAAGCAGAACACTTTGTTGTTGTTGTTGTTGTTGTTGTTGTTGTTGTTCTCCTCCTCCTCCTCCTCCTCCTCCTTCCTTTTGGTTTGGCCTATGAATGTACTAGCTGGATATAGTGTGGTAGGCATCTGACTGTTGAGCCAGAGGCTAGGAGTTCAATTCCCTCTGTAACTCCCAGAAGAAACGGCATACGTATGTAGCCTTGGGCAAGCTGCAGATTCCCAGGGCATCCCACAAAGAAGAGGCTAACAAACCACTTCTCTGAATATTCTCACCTACATAACCCTGACAAGAGTCACTATAAATTACAGCAACTTGCTTATTAACCAAAGATGGATTCTCTTTTATGTGATTGTCTGTCTCTCTGTGTTGTGTCATTACAGTCATGATCGACTCTTCGTGACCCCATGTCCATGAAGTTTTCTTGGCAGGAATACTGGAGTGGTTTGCCAGTTCCTACTCCAGGCGCCTACAGCACCTGGCATTCCCTGGTGGCCTCCCATCCAAGTACTAACCAGGGCCGACCCTGCTTAGCTTCCGAAATCAGGTGAGGCCAGACGTGCTTAGGGCATCTAGGCAGCTTCTTATGTGATTAATTTCTCTCAAAGATAATGTCAACTCATGGTCATACAGTACTTCCAAATGAAAAACAAACACTCAAATCCCTTCTCCTGCCACACATCTCTTGTCATGCTTGCTCTAATGGCTAAGAATTTCTCATAAGCCGACAGGCAGTTCAGTGATTTAGGTATCTATTTGGCTCTTGAGCCAGAGGCTGGGAGTTCAGTTCTTCACTTTGACTTCTTGACAGGGGCTGGACCTAATGTCCTTAGTGTCTTTTCCACTTCTGCACTTCTAAGATTTATTATTATTATTCACTTAACATTTAGCAATCTGATATCTGATATAGAACTCTCTAATATGCAGGCTTCATAAGCAGATTTGTAGTTTTAAAGCACAACTGACTACAGTCTTTGTTTTTTTTTTAAATGAAACACACAGGTCACTTGTATTCCATGTAAATTTGGGTAAAACATCTGATTTGCCAAAATAAGCAGCAGGAACTGGCTAGCAAAGGGGTGTCTGGCACAGAACAAAGAACTAAAACCAGAACAAATACTAACACAAAATAGAGCTGTCCCGTTTATGACACTCTCTGCTTAAATAAAACAGGCATCTTTTCAGGCCCATCCGTTGAAAGACAGGGTGGGATTATACAACGAAGGGGACACAAAATGGATCCTCGAGACCCTTTATTAAAATAAATGGGAATTCCTATAGGAGAAGTGCAAGCTTGCTAGCTTCAGCATCTTGATAAGAACAGCAAAGTGCTGAGTGGCAAAGAACATTATAGCCTAGCCAAAGTAGTAAAATATAATTGGGTAAGTCTTTATCTTTTTCTTGGTGAGAAATTCTATATAGTGCAGCAGTAATGACAACAGAAATGGTTCCCGTCAGCCGACTCAGTTTGGGCCAAAAAAATTTCTCCTGGCATCATTCCACAAGTCTTTATTTTATTTTCCCCCCAAAATGAAGCTAGCCTAGGGTTTGGCCCCTGAAAGGTAAAAGGCAGGTCATCAAAGCCCTAGAGGTGGTGAGGCTGTCTGGGCATTAAGTGTGGCTGAGCCACGCAATCTCTTTCCTTCCCTCCTTGCTTTCTCTGCATCCAGCCAAGTGGGAGGGAGTGAAAACTTAAGAGATGACAGAAGAGGAGACCACTGCTTTCAGCTTGGGGGCCATTTGCTTTCAGATCACAGCGTTCAGAAATCAACTCTGAAACCAGGCAAACAGCCTGTTGTGGGTTGTCAAGCCGGGTTGGAGAAAGCCTTTGTGACCCTGCCACCTTTGTTGGCAAAGGAGGTGATGGGATGTCGCCACTGACTACTCCTCGGTCGTTTCAAAGACAAAGAGCTTACTTGCTGCCAACAGGCCAGCTGAGTACTTTTTAGAATCATATTTGAGATGATACTGGTGGAAGCGTAAACGTGGGGGATTAAAGTCTTCCAGAGAACAGAGGCAGAGGCAAAGGCAAACTGCACCCTAATCAGCGCAAGATGAGCATTCTTCTTCTGGAGTAGAACTGCCAGAATCCTCCAGTTGGCATCTTTTCAGGCTGTGGGCAATGCACCAGGGCATAGGAACAAGCAAGAGGAAGGAGAAGAATGTTCTACTTGGCACATCCAGATTGCCAAGAATCACCTATTAGGCTTGCTGAAGCTGAATTCAGGTGCATCGGCATTACTTGATGACGAACTAAGCCAGGGGTATCCAAACATTTGCAAGGAGGGCCAGATTTGGTGAGGTGAAGATGTGTGTGGGCCGACTGTTCAGCCTGAAGGAGGGAGAAAGGGCATGGTCGTGCACACGTCTGCAGCAGCCACAAATGCTCCAGTTTCAAGGCACCTAAGGGCCCAATGGCTGTTCCATGGCCTGGGAATTGACCCGTGCACACCCAAGATGCACCGCTGCTCGCATATGCTGCCCTCCCTCACAAGGGAGGACACTGCAGCAATGGAGCCAGGAGTGGGTAGGCAGGGCAGGTGGCTGGGGGGACAGAGGGAGGCAGGGAGGGCAGGCAAACCATAAAACTGCAAAGTGCAAAGTGGCATTTCCAGATGGCACAGGGAGGGAGCAGCTGGTGGGGATGAGTGACAGGCTGAGCCTGCAGGGAAAAGAGGCTGAGGGCCACTCAAAATTTTTAAAAGGTCCGCATTTGGCCCCCGGGCCGGACTTTGGACATGCCTGAACTAAGCTATCAAGCTTTCAAACTATTGTCTTTCCTTTGGGGTTTTCTACACCACAAGGCACTTTTTAAAACACAGATGGCAAAAAAGCCAGTGCAATAAGAACTGTTAATAGTAAGACAACGACAAAGCAGCAATTAGAAAAACCATTTGGCCAGTCATTATTTTCAGATCTTCAAGAATATAAATTCTGTAAATTCATTCCGCATCACAAAGATAACAATCCTGCTATTAGGCGAGTTTCCCTGAGGCAGCAATTCTGAAGATAGAGAAGAAGAGAAAGCCTCACTTTGGTCACCATCCAGATTACCTAAGATGGTGGTGGAGAACTTGAAGAAGATGGTCAAGGAAGGGCATCTCAGTGCATGGACAGATATGTTGCTGCATATTGAACCCAACAAATTAGAATTTTCATGTCACTGGACGTTATGTATGGTACCAAAAAAAAGCAGTGTGAACTGGATTAGATAAAAATGATAAAGGGGTAGCACATGAGGTACAAGGCATGTGATAACCACCTACAACTGTAATACGACATATCAGTAATCCATGATTTCATAAAATCACTTCAGAAGAGAAAACCATTCCCCCCTCACCCCCCCCCCCAATGATCAGGTCACCCTACATTAGAACTTTTAAACCTACAAGAAAGCTTCTGAGAATACATTGTTGGAGATTTCTAAGATTACAATTCCAGGGGATAAATGGATTAAGAAAGATGAAACGTGAACATGATTTGTTTCCAAATGTGAACATGATTTGTTTCTCTTCCTTAACAAACGAAAGACAGAATAGTGAAAGATAAAACATTGTGTAAGTGTGCCATAACCTATTTCATATGGTTCAACATTAAGTGGAAAGGAAGAGAATGCTCACATTTCAGCGTGTAGTTTGGGCATCCTGGAACAATTGATTAGTTGATAATGACAATGTGTCATCAGGTTATAAATCATACAGGCAGGAAATGATAAAAGAAAGGTTTTCGTGCCTGCTGACAGATGTCTGGGGTGAAATCTGATGTTTCCTCTTCAGTTCAAAGAATGGAAGGTCCTCTCAGTTAACTTTCTTCTTGGAGTGCTGTAAGATCTCCCTAAGAGAATGGTTTCAGAAATGTTGAAAGCACTCTCCCCACCACCACCAAAGAATTCCAGGGAAAGAGAAAGTTAGTGGTTGGGCCACCAACTAAAAATCTGTTGATTCATACCAGTGTAGGAATTCACTCAAGCAAATTAGAAAAGATACACATGCGTGTTAAATGCCTGAGGGCTGCTCCTTCAAGAAATGTAACCAACCTGCTATCTAAAGGCTGGTCTTTAAAAGACAACAGGACAACAGAGCTGACCCTACACATTTCAGTGCCTGAGAGAAACATCCAAGCAGTGGAGCTACTGCTGTTAAATACATTAGCAGCTTAATGGGGGTTATCAGCCTGTATGGAATTCCAAAATTTGCCATAAAGTGGGGGGAGGGGCTGCCTCTTCTGAATGGCACAAAAGTGGGAGAAAAAGCAGGATGTTCTGTAAGAAAAAATGTCAAACAACAGGAGCATTTGGGCTGGCTCACAAAGACAGAAATATCAGGGTTTGCTTTAAAGCAACAGCAAAGAAGCTTTTCCCTTAAAGGCCGATGGAAATGTGGGTCCTGCAAGAGACGGCAGGCCCGGATAGCACAAAGAGAAGATACAGTCTGAAGTACTGGAGAACGGCATCACTGGCTAGCTTTTTGTGGCACTGCTCTCGCACGTACAGTGCACGTGCAAAACAGATGAGGAAAGGATTCCCAGCAGGGTGGCCCAGGAAGAGGTAAAAGCCCTGCAGTGTCTGGTGTGCTGCCTAACACTGAGGATGCTGGCTTCCTTTGCTGCTTGAGAAACTGTTATTTCTCAAGCAGCAAAGATCTCTGGTGGCTATACCATGTGTAGCACATAGAGAACTGTTAGGTGTCTCTAGAAGAGCAGAACCAACGTAGCAAAATGATTAGATGGGTTCAGAAGGTAAACAGTTACTGTGGACCCTCGTATTACAAACGGTTTGTATAACATAAAATCTGTACAACATAAAAAAATTCCGAAGATAGGGGAAATTTGCTTGACAGAATCGTCTATGGGGTGAATCCGTACAACATAAAAATGGTCGCAGTTAGGGATTGCTCCATTTTCAATGCATTCCTATGGGAAATTTGTACAAAGGAAAATTTGCTTAACATAGTTTCATTTGGAACGAATTAATTCCTTTATACAAGGTACCACTGTAGTAAGAATGATAGCACAACTACACACAGTAGTGAAAAATAGCTTTATTGCATGCTAAAATGAAACACAGCTTTAAGACATACTAAAATGTATTCAGAAAGCACACAGAAGGACTCTGCTGTTATGCTGAGGAGGACGTGTTTGAACACCCAAACAGGTAAAATGGTAATAATTCTAAAATCCATCAATTCAAGTATATGGATACAGTTGGGTGGAGGGGACACTTTTATACTTCTTCTTCTGTTGCATTATTTTTCCAATGCATAGCACCTGTGTTTCTGAAGACATTCAAAAATAAATTTCTAAGGAACTCTAGCTCACCATTTCCTCACCCTGAACTGGTCTTGTGCAGTCCTGTATTAGAAAACAAAACCGCTTAAGACTTGATGAGAACTGCGTCGGGTTTCAGCCGTACTTTGCTTTCTCTGTAGCTAGCGCCAGCCTGCGGATGTTTGCTATGCAACCAGCTGCTGCTTCCTGAAGCGTTTCATCCGTCGAGCCGGCCATACCCAGCAGAAGCTTGTTTTAAAAATAAAATAACAACAAAATGCAAGAAAAAAATGAGAATGCGGTCCAAACCAAAGCCATCATGCTGAAAATAAATTATTTTAAAATAACATGCCTATAGTAACATATCCAGTAATGAATGAAAACAGCCGTGTATTCTACAGCTCTGAAATTAGGATTTCAAGGGATGGGTTCTGAGCAGCCCGTTGAAAGCAAGAACAGTGGCCAAAAAGCATAGCCAGTTCTACAAAAGGACTAAACCGATGAGTTGAAGATAAGCATATGAATGACTGTGAGAAAGAAAGCCTAGAGCATTTCTCATGAAGATATTTTCCCCCTTTTCTTCTTGGAAGCAAGGATGATGTCCCAATGGAAGCACCCAAATCTTGCCATTGTAAAAAGGGGGGGGGATTCTGGGCTAGATAGCCCATTAACATAACACAGCAGGACTGCTCTCATGTTTGTTCCACCAAATTACTCCCAAAGATAAATCTCATTGCAGGCTCAGAGTCTTCCAGCCTGATTTTATTGCTATGCCATACATCATTTCCCCCCCCCCCCAAGAGCAGATTCATCTCCAACTTAGGGAGGAAAGGTTTATTTCCTTGCATTAATATCGTGGCATATTATGTTCTGGTGAAAGCCCTGTGAGAAAACAACTCACAATTGCACAGAAGTGGATGGTTATTGGGGTGGGGGGAAGTTGAGTGATAGCAGAGGTTGCTCTAAGTTAGGAACTAAGTGTGAGGGCATTAAATATGGGCCACTGACACCAAATTCTTCTTCCTCCCGCCATTTCTAGCCAGTTTCATCTGTCACTTTCTCTGTTTACCTGCCCTCTTTCACCATTTGGCTATTGTTTGTGGGGCCCGTAAACACGAGGGTGGGAAAGAGTAAAATCAGTCATCTTGACCATTTACATAAATCAGTGGTTCCCAACCTGGGGGTTGGGACCCCTTTGGGGTTCGAATGACCATTTCACAGGGGTTGCCATGAGCCAGTGAAGAAAAAGGCACAAATGGCTTGAGTTTGGAGGAGGGATGGAGGGAGGAGGGGGAAAAGAGTGAGATACAGCTTGATAGGTTGGAGGGGATGTCAATCAATGGCACAGGAGGCTGCAATTGGCTGAGGGTGCCTGCAGAGGTAAGTTCTCTATGGCACCAGCGGCAGTGGCCTGCCAAAGGGGGCTTGTGGCCTCTTCCAAGCAGGGCCAGGGGTCACCACAACATGAGGAAATGTGTATTAAAGGGTCGCGGCATTAGGAAGGTTGAGAAGCACTGACATAAATTCAGCTTGAAGTTGCTATTTTCAGCAATATGTCTATGCCCAACATCCTTGTCTACATATACTGCAAAATTTTAGAATATCTACACTGGTGAAGTCTCTTGAAATATTAAGGTATGTCAGCAGCACTTAAAATTAAGACACTGGTATTGCAGGTGCAGGTATTTGAAGGTGGGTTTGAAGACGAATTGCTTTTGGCTTTGGCCTGTCAACAAGTCTCCGACAACGAACAGGCCAGTTTTTCTCTTGACTGTGCAAACGACTGACTTTTCCCCACCCTCAAGGAAATGCTTGGAGAGAACAGGATCGGCCACATGGCATTCAGCCCACCTAAAAATCCTTGCTCGCTGGTAATAAAAAAAAGAGAGGTTGCTCCTGGTTTGTCTTGCGCTTCCATGGCAGCTCCTTGGTGACACAACTGTATAAGCATTTAATTTACAAGAACTTTTCACGGCCTCAGATTTCGGATGGCCTCCCAACGTTTTAACGTGGCCTCAGGTATTTTGAAGGGCGTACCGACTTAATTAAAAACGTTTTTCTCCCTCCCCCGCCCCCAAGCCTGCAGCTCCCAATATTCTCAATCTATCTAAACAACATGGAATCAGGCCACAAAAAAATCTGTTATCACTCAATTCTTAAGCATATTTTTTTCATTCTGCTACAGTATTACATAAAATTATGAACTGCTAAATACAAAAACAGAAA
>JAHTLZ010003542.1:68516276-68527665 GCA_023846285.1 Phrynocephalus versicolor
ACATTGACAACATGGACTAAAAAGGTCCCAGCCTCAATTTGTCCCTTGACAATTCTATCAACTGTTAATGAATCAATCCTATGTTTTCTATCTAACTAACTGTTTAAGGTGTGTCCTAGAGTGGGCATGGTGGGCACAATACCATCTTACTAGCAGGGACAACTGCAGCAGCAGCAGCAGCAACAACAACAACAACAACAACAACACAGTTCAGGCTGGAAGTTAAGAGCTCAACCCAAAAAAGTAAAATACAGTGGTACCTTGTATAAAGGAATCAATTCATTCCAAATGATATTCTGTTAAGCAAATTTTCCTTTAGAAACGCATTGAAAACAGAGTAATCCCTAACCGCGACCATTTTTATATTGTACGAATTCGCCCCATAGGTGATTCTGTTAAGCAAATTTCTCCTATCTCCCAATTTTTTCTGTTGTACAGATTTTATGTTATACAAACTGTTTGTTATACAAGGGTCCAATGTAAATATGAAACTCATCTATTCTTCAGTCTTCTGCATCAGAGTTAGAAGGTTAAAAAATATTGCTGTACTTGAAATCAGTGCCCACCTGTAGAGTAGATCGAAACAGATGCTTTGCAGCTTTCATCCTCACGACCCTGCCCTGTTCTAAATTGTCCCACCAGCTGCTGAACTTCAGAACTTTTACAAGACACAAGGTTTATAAAGGCGCTGTATGACCTAAGGACCACAACTAGATATATAACCTTCACTGCTGGCTTGGAACCTGCCAAGCTACCAGCCAGGAAAGAAGCAAAGAATGAAATGCATTCCTTTCCCTCTGCCTCTACAAAGACATGAATGAAGACCTTTCTTGTAAAAGCAAGGTTTTCTTTCCCCACCACTTTGCGTTCAAAAACTAAATGCATCTAGCAGCTGCTCTTCACATACAAATAGAAAACAAACAAGCAAACCCACAGTTACTGGTAAGTCACCTTAAATGCATTGCTGCAGCACTACGGAGTTGAGGAAAACTAGACACTTTGGGGAGCTGTTCACAAATCCAGCCAAGATCTTGCCACTTTGGAAGGAATATATGTACATCTATACAAACGCTTTGCTAAGAAGAAACCCCGGGATCTTTGTTTCATAGATAGAAACGGGTAAAAATAAACTTGATATTCTCAGGCAGAAATGTATCATATTTTCAACGAATGCCAAAACGACTAGTCAAGAAGTCTGAAATACCACTTTTATTGTTATTTCTTATGTTCGGCTTCTGTGAATAGTTTCTTTTGCAAGGAAAGTATTTTTGCTCAGCTCTCTGCCAAAAGTAATTAGCTGGCACCTTGCCTCAGCGTGCAAAGCCTAGGACCTGCCAGTTAAAAGAAACCCATTTGGCTCACTTCACAGAGGTTTTGTTTGCTGGCTTGTTTTTGATCAAGACGGGACCATTTAAAGATAATGGATCTTCCAAAGACTTTGGGTCAGGATTCAAAGTGTGTGATGTACTGTATCCCTACCATACAGCAAGGACCCCTTTACAACCCTGAAAAACAACATGTGTTGGTTAGGGAGCATTACTGTGTGTACGAAGTTCGGTGCAGGAAGACACTGGAGATGGAGAATCAGTGATGCCTCTGTACACACCCGAAAATACTTCCCACTTGTGTGCAGGGCTCTCCGGATCCCAGCCTGACTTCTTTAGAAAGTCTCCTAAACTGACATTCGTCTTAAGACAATTGCAAGAAGCTGCTCAGTGTATTTCTGTGGTTTGGAAAAAGGGCCAAGTCAGGAGAAAAGGACATTCCCTGCATTCTCTGAAGCAAGATAAATACAGAAGAGAAACCTAGATGAAAGATGGAACAGTTATCTATGGCCTGTGCCAGATTCTTTGGCTTTTTGGCAAATCCTGCGAAGACTGGATGAGTCAACGAGCAGCAACCTTTTCCATTAAAATGAGCGGTATATATTTGGGTTTCGCGTACCTTGTTTATACATTCTGAGCTTTCAAAACTGTCTATTTAAAAATGTTTTAATGATTCCTTCTGCATGAATTGGCTGCAGGTCCATTTATTTGAAACGGCTCATTTATCACCAAAAGAGCTGCAGGGCACAGCTTCTGTTGAACTGCTCCAGCAAACCTACAGCTTAGCGGGACAAGCTTCTTTTTATAAGACTAAAAGATATTCAGAACATGCCAAGATGAGGATGCCAGTGTCCAAATTTATTATCCAAACATTCCTAAATTAGAAACTCACCAAAGGAGAGAGACTCACAGCGACAATAAGCTCATCTCAATTCCTGCAGCTGTCTCTTACCTGGGATTAGACTGACAATGGGACAATTTAAACATTCAGTCATTGCAATACCGGGTTGCTGAGTGTATAAACTAAGTGAAAGACATTGGCCTAGAAGGTGGCAAGATTGGATAGCAACATTCTTTTTTGAGGATAATATCCATGGAGACATGTCACACAGGCAAGCTTTCATTTAACGAATGTACCTGTGTGAAGCACCTCACTCTCACAACTTCCGTTGGATATTGCACCTTTCAGAACAACAATGACCCCCTATAATTCGAATAAAGGCATCTAGTAGCACATTAGCTTCTGATTATATATCTTTGGTGTGGTCAGTACTGAAATTGAACTCACATGGGATGACTCCATGATAGATTTGCTAATGATCCATGCACCAAGTCTCTATATACGTTTGTATGTTTTTGAAAGAAAATGGCGGTAAGGAAGTGATAGGGTTGCTGCTCATATGTTGGGAGTCCTCAGTCACCACCCCCTTCTTCTGCTGGTAGTGAGTTAGGGACACATTTCAACTTGTACCTGTGAGGCTTCTTTTTAGCTAGAATTCCTCCTTCACTTTTGATACAGAGTGAAGAGGAAAGGTGTTGTGGTTAGGAAATTCTGTCCTTTGTTATCTTTTATTTCAGGAGCAGATTTATTGATAACTGTGACAGCTTCCAACATGATTTTTAGAAACAGAAACCAAGAAAAGAAAACTGGTCATCCTATAGAACTTGCATTTCAAAGCTGTATTTTGGGTTTCAGATTCACACATTTCTCAGTTTAACACAATCCTTATTCCTTTATCAACCCACTGACTTCTCCAACTGAGAAACCAGAGCGAAGAACTACAGAAATGAATAAGCTCAAACAAACTACAGGGTTCAAAATTCTGTTCTGGAACGCCTGCAAACTAAGCAACTATTTGATGTTACAGAAAATTGCACCATACTCTTAGGAATTAAAAGATGCATTGCATTTTCCCACCAATATTTAGGCCTACTGCCAATGTTCCCTTCATGAGCAAGTGGTGGCAGAGGAGGTCCAGACATCCCTGGAGAGAGTGAATTATGGTTTTAGACCCTGCAACTTGTAGGGGGATCTTTCTCTGAGAACATCAGCCCACAACACCTGATCTGCACAAGCTTGGGTTGGCACTCCAAGAGAGGTTAGAAAGACATCCATAAGAAACCAGGGCTTCTTGGTTATGGCACCATCCCTATGAAATGGACTCGCAGTTGAGCAATGCCTAGACTCGGCCCTCTCTCCCTTTTTTTAAGGCTTCCAAAAACTGTCGGCTGCAAAGTCAGCAGCTTGGCGGTTCAAATCCCGGGTGCCATGCAGCGGAGTGAGCTTCCGCTGTTAACCCCAGCTCCTGCCAACCTAGCAGTTCGAAAGCATATAAATACATGTAGATAAACAGATACCACCATGAAATGCAGGAACGTAAAATAGTGTTTCCTCGCAGCTATGCTGGCCACGTGGCCTCGGACTTGCACAACACTGGCTCTTTGGCTTGAATACAGAGATGAGCACCACCCCTAGAGTCGGACATGACCAGCATGCATGTGAGGGGGGAACCTTTACGTTTACCTTTTTTAAAAACTAGGCTGTTCGAAGAAGCCTTCAAGAACATCCTCAATTAATGTTTCCCCTAGATTTTGCCACCATCTTGCTATTAGGCCTCTTTTGTCTTGTGTATAGTATAAACCAGTGGTTCTCAACCTGTGTGTCCCCAGATGTTCCTGGACTGCTAGTCCCAGAAACCCTTTCCAGCACAGCGAGTGGTGGAGGCTTCTGGGAGTTGCAGTCCAGGAACATCTGGGGACCCACAGATTGAGAACCACTGGTAAAAACTCACCGCTCACCTCAACAAAAGGAAAAGAAATGAAACATGTGACACGCCAATGGTGCCCATCTGTTTTACCGGCAGGCAGTGGAAGTGAAGCACAACCATAGAAACTGAACAGAATGGCATTCTGTTTTCAGAAGATGCCATCTCTTCCTCCTGAGATTTCATTCCATACTTTGGGAGAGCAACCAGTTCATTTCTCGAACATGACCAACCTCAGAAACTGAAACCCAGTTCTGGAAACACCCACCGCTTTACCACGGGTATAAGAGAAATAGAGTCTTCTCACCTTCACCACCCCATTTTCATGCATAGTGATGCAATTGTTGGGATCTTCCGAGAGCTGATAGAGGGCTTGTGCTGTAGCCCGGTGAACATCCGGATCGCTGGACTTCAAGTAGCGGACTAAAGGAGCCACAGCTTTGGTGTCACCAAAGGCAACCCGGTTATTTCCCCACATGCAGCAACGAGAAATGGCTTCTGCCAGATGACGTCTTAACTTGTCATTGTTCTACGTACAGAGGGAAAATGGGTGAGAGCAAAACACGGACTCCTGGTCACTGTAATGGAAGTCGCTGGCGAGACAGTGTGAGCTGCTAATAAGAATGTGGCAGATTATTTCCTCCCTGTTTCTAATGCTCCTTTGGATGTTATCTTTACTGAGATTGTGGCTCGAGGGGGACATTGGTAAGGTGGAATCTGACAAGCAAGGACAGTCATGGCTGCTTCTCTTACTGGTTATAGATTGCTCATAAGGAATACTATTGCAGCCATAGTGCTGTTGTATTGAGCATCAACCCTGTTGTTCTCCCTTAAGGGAATCAGGGACTTTTAACAGGCTTATTAGAATATCAATGTTTTTTGTTTGTGCTTTATAATAATTGCAGTTCTGGCTGTTGTAGGCTTTTTGGGGGGGGCTGTTTGGTTGTGTTCTGGAAGTTTTTCTTCCTGATGTTTCGCCATTTTCTGTGGCTGGCATTTTCAGAGGGCAAGGAGCTCAGGGAGCTAGGAGCTAGAAGAACTTCCAGATCATGGCCAAACAGCCCCCAAAAAAACTCACAATAGCCATCACATCCCGGCCATGAAAACCTTCAAGAATATATTATACTGCAGTTCTGTTTAACTTGTTTATTACCTTGAGTGCGTATTGGGCATAGGAGTTGTTCTTTTCCAAATGGATTTGACAAATTAATAAATTAACAAAATGTTTTGAAGTAAGTCATGTCGAATCCGAACGACCCACAGTTTCAAAAAGACACAATATATAATCTACACTGATTGTTTGTATCATTTCCGTCAGAGATGCAAATGGGAGTCATTCTGAACTATGGGACAGTCAGGTGGGTTTGAATCACTGGAGGTGTTCCCACTAGTGGCAGGGTCAACCATCTGCTGTTTGGCGCTGCCTGGGAAGCCATAAGAAGCAGTGGAGCTGAAGCCCCTAGATGGGATGAAGCCCCCCCCCCCAGTGTCACTACCTACCAAAACAAGGTTAGCAACTGGAGAATGGAAGGGAGAGATAATGAGAGGGAAAAGGAATGTACAGCCACAGGATAAGGGTGGGAGGGCAGATGGCCAGGTGACGGAAGGGTGGGGAGATGGGAGAACCAGCAATTGGGTGAACAGTGAGGGAGATGTGCTTTGATTTTAATGTTTCAAATCCCTGCTCTCTGATACTGCACTGCATCAGATAGTAGAAGTTTTTTAAAAGTGTCTGGGGCATTCCAGAGAATCAGTTCCACACGACCACAAAATAAATTGACCCCCGCCAGAGGAGCAGAAAAACTTGATTTACCCGGTACAGTAGTCCACACATGCCTGTACCTCGTGTGTAAACTAATCTGAGTCATTTTAAAGGACTCTGGTTTTTTTTTAAAGAAGAACTGGTATAAGAGTGTGTGTTGTGGGGTGTCAGTGAAATCAGACCTTGAGTTAGGTATCTGGCTTCAGAGCCAGTGGCTGGGAGTCCAATTCTTTAGGAAGAAGAACCAGTCTATGAGGCCTTGGGCAGGCTGTACCTCTGAGTACTCTCTACACAGAACCAGTCTATGTGGCCTTGGGCAGGTAAAGCACCTCTGAGCACTCTCTACCTAGGGAACACTGAGAAGGGTCACCATAAGGTGGAACTGGCTTGGCGGCAGATGATTAGTATGATTAAACCATGTACAATTCAAACTACCTGCAGTTTCAGACAGATAACAAATATATCTAACTCAGGCATGCCCAAACTTTAGCCCTCCAGATGTTCTGGACCACAACCCCCACAGGCCTTTGCCACTGGCAATACAGACTTAGAATTCTGGGAGTTGTGGTCCAAAAACTTCAAGAGGGCCAAAGTTTGAACATGCCTGATCTAACTCTTTCCTTTTTGTGCCTCGGCAGCTGCTTCAGAGCAAGCAACACTGAAGCCTTTTTCAATTTCTTGCATTTCCCTTCTTCCATTTGGAATATACCATTTATTTTACTTTGTTTCCTTTTTTGTTCTACAAGGCCACAAAGTGAACGTTTCCTGGAAGCAAGAAAAAGCTATCATGTACCGTGTTTCGGTATGCTAGCAACTGTCAAAGCATATTATATACAAGGTACTACTTACCGTATTTGCTAGTTTGGACAACAAAGGGACAACACCATGATCAGTTATAACAGCTAAATTTTCTTCATCCTTTGCTATGTTGGTGATAGCAGCACACACACTGGCCAAAACTTCTTTGTTATCAGATTTTAATAAATTCACTATCAGTTCCAAGCCACCAACAAATGAACGAACCATTTCACCAGCATCCTAAGTGATAACAAAGGCAAAGAATTATCATACATGTTAGATGCCTCAGAAACAATTCTTTGCAATGAATACAATGACCTTTGCAGTTCATTTTTGTCTTTTACCCTTGCTTCCAAATTAGATAGGTCAAGGGAACAGAGAATGGCCAAAATCCAGTTGCTAGTTACCAAACAGTAAATCAATGTTTATGTAGATCCCATTGATTCAATGGATCTGTTCCACTCATTGGATCTAGGTTAAATCTAACTTCTAGTTACATCTAGAACAGACCCACCAAACTGATGGAACTGGTTTAGACAACACTTATGGAAGTTTCATCAATTGAGTGTCTACTCTAAATATAAAAATTGAGTTTAGCTCTGTATCTGCACTGATCCGAATTAAGGGCTTGACTGTCCATCAAAAGTACAACGATCATACTTGTATTTCACTACATAAATCCAAACTGTAATAATTCATGAGACTAGCATTGTAAAGTAATGTAGTCCCTGTGGTGTTGTTAGGGTTGGTGTCAATATTGACCATCCTACTTCAGTCATACAATCATGTAGAGAAATATTTTAAAAAATGAAAAATCATGCAATCTTTTGTATACAATTTCTATCCAGTTATCATTATGTTAATTTTTTTTTATGATTATGGTCCTGCAAATAGTTATTGAGTATATTTCAGGTGGATCAGTTCAAGCATTTCATTTCCTAATTCCTTAGAATATTTTCACAGTAACAAATCGAGTTTTCCCACTAACAATTTAGAAATTAAGACCTCCCCTCTCCAGATTACCAATGCATGCAGAAGTGATGTAGAAGAAACCGTTTTTCCCAATGGCACAACAGAAATAAGTGGCCGGAATCCAAAAGGGTAATCCTACTAGCTCCCCCCCCCACATATTTTGTCGCAATGGGCAATAGTTCCTCCCTCTTACAGTTTCTCCTGCACTCTAAAAGTACATTCCACAAGCTGGGAATGGCTCTAGAACAGGTTTTAGAGTACATGGGTCTACAGTAAATGGTGAAGAAATGCAATATTTCATTGGCATTGGATACGGAAATACATTGTTGGCTCTTGGCCATAACTTGAGTCAATCCCCAAAGATCTGCTGAAATTCAGGGAAATCTGTGGGGGGTCACATCTTTGAGACACGTGATTTATTGAACCACATCATCACCATCTGTTGGTTTTCATACCAGCATCCCATTATATATATATATACAGTATATATATATAAAACTTGTGTCTGCCAAACTTCTGAAGTTTCAAATCTCTTTCATGTCTCAAAGAGCCACGGTCTCCTCTTAGTCTGATGCACTGTAAACTAAAGGCTGCCCTGAAAAGGCACCATGCCTATAATTATTCTACCCTTATAGATAAAAGCGTCCTAACAGCAAAATTAGAAGTATTTTCCATTTCAGAACGTCTTAGAAAATGTTAGATGTCAAAGCCAATTTATCAACCTGGCTTGCTGTTGCCCAAAAATGTGATGGTGTGGCTGTGCAAATAAACCGGAGTTACCAAGAGTCCTCTGTGGACTTAACACTTCCTTCTGGAGAACAGTCCTTGTCCAGCTCTATAGTTTTAGATAGAGAATAGTCCCTGATCAGCTCTTATAATTTAAAGCCCATTCAGTTTACAAAGTCCGTTTCCAGGAGAGCAGGAAGGAGAGCATTCATTACCTCTTTTGCATTTCAGAAGGGACCATTATAGGAAAAAGGAAAAATTATACCATAAGGAAAACTCATGAACCTCCGAGGCAAAAATCAGGGCAATTGGCTGTATAAGATATGCCAATATTTCTATTCCCAGGAGTCACCTAATTCTGTTGAGAGCAGTCTGGTGACCCAGACAGGTATTGTGTCATACACAGGGAACTGCCGAAGATCAAGAAGTAAGTTTAACACCGTCTGTCTGTAAAGACTACACAGTTATAAAACCAATTCCGCTTTAATACTCTATGTTATAGACTTACTATGGACCAAGCTGAAAGGAAACAAAACATTAACATTTTCCAGTGCAACTGTGGGCAAACATAAAAACAATAGCAAGCCAAAAGCAAAAACTTTTAAAGACCAGCAGATTTAGTGTGACCATTTGCGTCTTACATCACACTTCTTCAGACACTTGTCTGATGATGTGGATTACAAAGATTACTGAGTATTGGCTGGTGACTGATTTAAACGCAAGCAGGTTCCTGACTGGACCTTGAAGAAAAATCAAAGAAAGTGGGGGGGGGGGACCCAAGTCTCTCGTTGCCCCCTTCTACTTTTGGGAGGCAGTATTCAATTTTTAGAAATGTTTTTGTAAATAATGCACTACATCTGCCCTCCCCTAATATGATTTTTTTCTTCTCCTTCCTCTGCCTCCATGGAGGCACAGAGGAACTGTTTAATTGGCCAATATCCTGAAGTTGCTCTCTTTTTAAGACACTTCATTATACGGCCCAAGTGACATCAGAATGAGGCTTCATAGCCGTGACAGCTCAGGGTTTACTCTGGTTCATTTCCAGCAACTGCATGCACTGAAAACAATACAAAACAGAATGATATTGCCTGCACCCCAAAAAAGCAGACGCTCCTGACAAAGACCCTGAAAGGTATAGGTAGGAATGCCCTGGGGGATGGGCTGGTTCACTCCAGCGATTATGTCATGTGATCACAGGAAAAAGGAGCGAGCCAACCTATCCCTGCAGTGAGCCCAACAGTGGCTAACACTATCTAGTTTCTTTTCCCATGCATCGCAAGAAAATCAGTTGGTAACTACCAACCACTACAACAATGATTTTTAAAATTTATTTATTTCTAAGAAAGTTATGGGAAAGTTAAAGCTGGTACTGATAAATGAGAGATATACAGAATTATGCCCAACCTGAGCTACCGGGTGGATTTCATTATATTAGGAACCATAATTTTTAGTGGACCAAGGCTGGGTCAGCTCAAGATATCTCTGTCTACAATTAAAAGTGTCTATTAAATGGCCTGTTAAAAGTATTTTGAATCCTTTGGATTTCCTAACTGTCTTTGTTTGGGATCAATATGGTAACTCTGCTTGAAACAAGGAAGGCAGTGTAATTTCTGAATATTTTTGATGTTTACACTATTCACTATGGGGAATAAAAGCAGTAGCATGGTTACAAAATGACTTTCCAATATCAACAGTGCTTAGAACACTTTTCACTGCAATTCTTCATAATTATTTGCTTTGATTGGCCAATATGCTTCCACTCTGTCACAGCAATTACTTCTGCCGTTATGGTTTGTAGCTATTGAATTAACTAGCTAATTAATCTAAATCTGCCTCTGTTAAAATGATTTTGTTTCTTATACAAGCTGCTCTTTTTTCTTATATAAAAATATCAAAATGGGTACAAGTATATTTGTTTATAAATACCCTATTGCTAAACAACAACAATAATTCCTAGCAGGAGTAGCATTGCTTATCATAATACAGAGATGTCCTCTACTGACATGATGTTACCGTCACTCTCCTCCCTTTGGAGGCAGCGAGGCTATATGTGGTTTTGGATGTGAGTGAAAGATGACACAAGGGAAGGGTGTCTGGATCATGCCCTATAGAACATGGTGGGAGGCATACTGCAAAATATTTGGGCTAAATCCAGTAGTTAATTTAAAGTGAAAAGGGGCTAATTAAGTCAAGGTGACTTGTAAAGTGAACACTCATGGGAGTCCCGTTAAGTCTATAAGCCTACTCTAATTGGACCTAATAATTGTATTACCTCTTTAGTGTGTAGCTACTTTTGATTCTGTTTGCAACAATCCTGCTTTCTGTTTAATCCTGCACTGGTGCAGATTCACAATCTTGGTGATTATGGCCACTCTAGTGTCGTATAATAATAATCATGCACTGTCAAGTCAATTCTGATTTATGGCAGCTCTTTCTAGGGGTTTCTAGGTAGAGAGTACACAGATGGGATGTACCATTCCCTTCTTTTGGGAGTGTCCTGGGATTGTGCAACTTTGCTCAAAGGCCAGCTCTGATCACAGGTGGCACAACAGTAGGGAAATGAACTCTCACCTTCTGACTTGGCAACCAAATATCTAAGTTATCGAGCCAGCTAGTGTTGCATGCGGCTGGCAAATATCACCTACGGGTCAGAGGCATCACTTTCTGACACACAAATCAAGACAGATCACAGTTACTTAGCTAAGCTAACATAAGTGGAAGAGGTATTGTGCTTCTCCATAGGGTCTACTGACTTCAGTGATGTTATTACTATGAATCTGCTAGACATCTTAAATCTTTCAGCATCTGAAGGAAAGTCAAGATTTATAGGCCGGTTAAATTTTCAAGGCTGGTTCTCTTCCTGAACCAATTAAACAATCTGCTGAAACAAAAAAGGATACTCCAGTCGTCATCCTTATTGCCACAAGTACAAATCCCCCGGCTATTTTTAAGACATTAAAACCACCTTGATTCAAAATACCTTGGCTGATCATCCATCCATCCATCCATCCATCCATCCATCCATCCATCCATCCATCCAT
>JAHTLZ010003542.1:68527675-68539393 GCA_023846285.1 Phrynocephalus versicolor
CATCCATCCATCCATCCATCCATCCATCCATCCATCCATCCATCCATTCAGTTGCCTTATATACCGCCCATATGACAACAAAGTGACTATTAGCTGTCTACATTCATACTATTTGATTCACATTTTTGAATAATTTAGGAAAAAAATGTTTAAAAAAAACATGCTCTCACCTTTGCATTTTCAATGCAAGGACAAATAGCCCAGGCTGCACTTGCTTGGACATCTGGATGAGGATTTTTCAACAAGGACCATAACAAACGAACACCATCCAAGCGATCGATTATTCTACAAAAGAGAGGCACAGAAGACATTCAGCTGAAAAACGGACAATGCGAAGTATATATTGTACTGATTAGCTGGTGATGTTGTGTAATATTCTTTAGCAACAGACTGCATGTTACATTATAACATTTTTTACAGCTGGAACATGCTAAAGCTCTATAAATGGATGGCTGTACAACATGATTTAGAATAAGTCATCCTTTCTCAAAGACTCTTATGGTTTTTGCAATAACCTTTTTTTTCTCATAGCACTTTGCTTTAAAAACATTTTGCCAAAATAAAATAAAATAAAATAAAATAAAATAAAATAAAATAAAATAAACTGCATTATATAGATAGGTCTTTAAGATTTAAAAACACAACATGTGACTTTTAAACAAGCTACATGCAAAGTCAAGCTGAAATATACTGGCTTCTTTCATATAGCAACAAATACTTTCCAAAACAAATATTTATGTCAAAAAACTATGTACTTTACTCTATATTGAGTCTATGTCTAATTTATTTACCTTGCTGTATGACATATTTTAAATTTCTATATTGCTAACCTAACATTCTGCATTAAAATGGGTCATATCACAGTACACCCTTTGTTGGGCCTGAAGAATGTGCAACTTGTTTTCCATGTGTTCCCTGCTTACAAGACTAACACTGAAAACTGTGTTATAATTGCTTAAACATACTGTAATCAAAGTATCTTCAAGTCTAGCTGAAAAATGAATTATCATCAGAATCATCTTTAAACCATCTGTCTTATGTTTATATATCAATCAGTCTAGGGGATCATAACTTCATATTAAAGTCCACCGAGTACTTTAAAATGGAGAAGAAGACCAAACAAAACTTAATATCCTTTACAAACATGGCTTTGTTCAGGAAGATATGTAAAATTCAAAGCAGATGAGGTGAAGATAAAGAAAATCAGGCCTACTTTGATTTATAACCTCAAAAGTTTAATTCCACACAGTTTATCCACATCTTTAATTGTGAATACATTATTCTGGAAATAAAATAAAATACAGATTTCACCCATGTCAAAATCAAACAAGAACATCTAATTTCTGTTCATTATGTAAAATGAGTTTGCCAGGAATGAAAAGTAAGTAGAAAGTCAGCCCAGTACGTAATCATACAATTATTTTGATGCAGACAGAAAGATTTAGGACATGAACTTTCTCTCTCAAGTAACTACAGCTTGATTTAAATTGATGCAACTCTGGTTATCTAATTTTGCTTCCAATATCCCAGGTATTTTGGAGAAGAGCGAGCACAATCTGGAACATTAAAAAGGCCGGCAGATTTTCGCTGCCAGTACAAAGAACAGCAGAAACAAAACAAAACGAAATGAAAAGAATTCTGTATCGAAGGTGGGAACTCTAAAGTTTAGATCAAGATATTTGCAACAGGAGGGAGCATGTCAGTCAGCCACTGTAATGTGCAAAGAAAGAAAGAAAGAAAGAAAGAAAGAAAGAAAGAAAGAAAGAAAGAAAGAAGGAAGGTGTGATGTCACCCCCTTCAGAGACTGAGTTTTCAAAGGCACAACTGGGTTTATTTCAACATCCCACTGCTGTGCCACCAAATTGTGACGACACCTCCCTTTTTACACGTGTAATTGTGTTGCAAATGGTAATGCTGCCACCTTTTATTCATTTGGTAATGCTGCCACCTTTTAAAATCATCGCCTCACGAATTGGGACAGACTCAGATGTATAATATAAAAATAATAATAAAGTTTATTGAGAAAATAAATAAATAGACCAAGGACTGAAGATGGTATGCGTTGCCTTTAACATAGAATAGATTTAATCACCTCTACAAGCCTCCCTGTCTCTAATAACTAGTAAACAGTAAAGCCCTCACTGCCTGACAGAACTCCAACAGAGCAGTCCTCTATCCTAGCACTCACTCTCAAAACCTCAACTTAACTCAACTGCTTCAACTGACTAGGCTCCACCCTTTTTATATCACACCATTCCCCGCCCTCCTGCTGGGATTGGCTGATGATTTGTATATTCATTACTCCTGTTTCCAGGGTGTTGTCACAGAAGGAAGGAAGGAAGGAACTCTCATATCATCCATGCTGCCTGGCCAGCTATTGTTCCATCTCAACTTGCACGGTGACAGAGATGCACCCAAAAAGACAATACAAAGGGACACATGGCCTTTCCCACTTAAAATCTGGTACTATAGGAACGTGGCACAAGCAGGAGGATGAAATGGAAGGTGGCACAAGAATCCCACTTTAAAGACCCATCTTCATTTTCTCTGGAGGAAATAATGAGCTGCTTGCTCTCCTGGTTATAAGGAGAGAATTGGGTATAGGAAACTAATACAGCCCCCCCTTTAATTTTCCTCTTTCAAAGAAAACAGCTAAACAGTCACTGCTTTCATTTACCAAATATCCCACCAAAGTGAATAATTAAAATAAACCAAAGAAGTGCTTTTCTTTTTAACGTTATGGTGCAATGTATAGTTATTTCGAGGAAAAGTCCGTTGAATCAGAGGAAACATTGGCCTCCCCATTGCCTTTAGTGCACAACCTTCGCCTCAGCCTTAGCTAAGGACCAGACGAGTTCTAGTTGAAGAGAATCAGCATGGAAATTGTAACACGTCTACTCTTGTTGGCTTCCAAATTTCTATTCATTCATTCTTTACATTTTAGACATTGTTGTGGTTATAGGCTCTTAACTATGCTAAGTCGAAATGTTGACATTATGAGGTCAGTATCCAAGTTAATGAAGGCCTAATAAAGATGGCCAATGCCCTTAGTTATTTGTGGTCGCCTGACCTGAATGCCACAGAAGATTAAATTGTATTTTATTTGAACGGGTGTAATTTTATTCTTGATTACTATCTTGAAGAAGCAACCATTTGATCTAACATAGTTAATAAGGCCAAGCTGAAATTTATAAGTTTGGGGTTATATATCAAACTCAGTGCACTCAGCAAGGGAGAACCTGTTGAGCAGCTTTGGAAACTTTACAAGAATGTAGAGCAGTGATGGCGAAGCTTTTAGAGACCGAGTGCTCAAACTGCAATACAAAACCCACTAATTTTTCACAAACTGCCAATACAGCAATTTAACCTGAATACAGGTGGGTTTGAAGGGATGATGTTGGGTGCCACAGAAAGGGCCCCGAGTGCCATCTTTGGCTCCTGTGCCATATGTTTGTCAACAATGATTAGGGATGGCAAACCTTTTAGAGACCGAGTGCCCAAACTGCAATTCAAAACCCACTAATTTTTCGCCAAGTGCCAATACAGCAATTTAGCCTGAATACAGGTGGCTGTGAAGGGGTGATGTCGGGTGACCATGGAAAGGGCTCCGAGTGCCACCTTTGGCACCTGTGCCATAGATTCGCCAACACTGCTATTGATCATTGAGTCCATCACCTGACTGGAAGGTACAAAGAGGAATCAAAATCTCAACTTCTGCCTCCACAGCCAGAAACTAGAACGACTGTGCCTTTTCTCTCTTTCCAGGCAGCTGGATCTGTTTCCACCATAGTTTTCTGGGGAGTTCTTCAATGGGTCTTTCCAAGTCTTTTTTTTTTCTTCCTGTGAAGCCTTCTGGCCCACCTGAGTTTCCCTTTTCTTGGAACGAGTTCCTGCCTGAGTCCCACCACCCTGGCCCTGAAAGGGTATCATTTCATAACAACTCTAATGGTTTTCAAAAACAGCGCTGTGCTTCAGCCAATCCCGGCCGCTTTGCAGAATTGATTACTTGTGTAATTTATGTTGGAATATACTTGCTACAGCTTGATTACTGTTTAGGGGCAGCTGCTTGTTTAACCAAGAAGCCTTTAATACATCTGCTCGTTTTAAAGATCTCACGGGCTGCCAGGGTTAAATTTGTTTTGCTGCCAAGATAGCAGTTCTAAATGAAGCCTCCCCTCCTGCATGTTAACAATCTTAATCTGCTGCAAGCCATTTCTTTGCTCTAATAATTTGATATTGAATATTTCCAGGGTAAACAAGACCCAGACCTACTCAAAGATACATGCACACGCCCTCAACATCTGTTTCTTATATCTATCATCCATGAGATGCCAGGACTCTTGTGAAGTCTGACTGCATCTCTTGCCAGCTGAGACCACATACACAAATGTAAACAGTGTTATACTGACTATATATATTGTGCTCCCTGGTAAGATTACAGGTTTCAAGTCTTACCAAGCGCAATCTCATCGTTTTGAAAACCACAATTCAACTCTTAAATCTAAGCAAAAAAGGGGGGAGGGAATTACAAACTACTTTGATAAATAGTATTGGAAATCAGAGACTTTGGTTACATCTGGTTGGTTTAAAAAACATACACTTTAGTGCACGTGACTTAGATTCTTAACACTGAAGGCGGGTTTTAAGCTAAATAAAATGCAGCTGGAAATCTCATAAAGACTTTAAAAATGCACAGAACAATTAACAGCAGTTGTGAAGGACCACAAACACATAAATACACACTCACAAACACAATATATTATATATTAAGGTGGAAAGAACTTGGAGTGCAACTGATTTTATTATCTCATAGATGGGATCCATAGCAGATATCTGTAAAAACAAAATAATTTTCTCCTACTAAAATACTTAATAATGTTATATATTGCTACAATATAGATTGTATTTTACAGCATGTCTTATTTTTACACTGTGCCTAAATCTGTGAGGTTAATATCATCTATAAAGGAGGGCAAGGGGTCACCAAAACATGAGGAACTGTATTAAAGGGTCACAGCATTAGGAAGGTTGGGAACTACTGAGTTAGACTGTGGCATTCTTGATTACGATGTATGGATATAAAAGCTGGACAGTGAAGAATGATGTCAAGAAAACTATCCGTTAGTCTGAAAGGTAATGATGGAAGAGAGCTTTATCGATACAAAGGACTTCCAAACAAGACAGTAGAGTTTAAAACAAATTAAGGCTGAATTGTTACAAGAAGCTAAAAGGACTACGTTGAGGCTACCTTACATAGTGTATATTGTGAGGGAAGATAATATTAAGAATGGTTGGCAATGGAAAGGTGATGGAAAGTAATGGAAAAAGACAAAGATCTGACATGAGTCAGTAAAGAAAACCACAGCCCTTCGTCTTCAAAAAGTCATTCATTCATAGGCTTACCATAGGTTAGAAGCAATTGTATAGTGCATACAACACACAAAATCACCTGCTTTTGGAACACAATAAAAGGGGACACTTTGGCTCTGGATTGCAAACTGCTCCGGAGAGACCTTCCTGCACTGAAGGCAACATAGAGACATCATACTTCTCATTCATTCAGCAAAGACTTGCCCAAAATACTAATGCTGCTTCCCTAGCTGTCAGAGGTATCTCTTTTTCCATCTAAAACAAGGTGAACTTTGAGAGACCACAGTGTTCGGCCTTAATTTGTGTTGATGTTGATGTTTTTGTTTCATATAACACTTTAATACGAAGCTGGATTTGGGAGCGTTAGGCTTGGAACACTGGGGTTCTCTTGGGGTTTCATTCCTGCCAACAGGTTGTTTGGATTTCTTTTCAGATTCATGGCACTACTACGGTAAAGTGAATACAAAAATTATACAAGATCATTTGCAAGTCTTTGTGAGATTGAACCATTCTCCACAACCAATCTATGCATTCCTTCCTACCACTTGATTGGCCCTGTTCACAAATACCCAAGTTTACACTTCTGCTCTATCTTGCTACTGGGTGACGGCCAAACCATTGGAAACAAACACTCCTTTCAAGAAACTGGAATTGCTCACCATGGTACTCAATGAATATCAAATGTTTTAGGAGAGACAGAACAGGAGGAGGAGGAAGAGACGGGCATCTCCTTGGTTGCATACAAGCACCCGTCTGTGCCACCATCTTGGTGGGGATTTCTCTCATACAGAGTATATGCAACTCCTGAGCTGAACATTTTTTTTCCTGGAGGATGCTTCATGAAATTTAAATGCTGAGGTCTCAAACTGTACAAGCTTTACAGTGTGCAAGTCAAACATCAACAACTCTCTTAATAAAATAGCATCTTGTCCAGTTCATACCCTTACTGTGCAATGGAGAGGAAAATAGGGGAGGAGAAGAAAAGTTCCATATTTGTGTAGTTTCCATCTACAACTATTAAAGCATTCGGTCTAAACAGCGCTTCAGAAAAGCACTCTCCCAATGCCAAGGATGCAAATTATTCTTCCAAAGGGGAAATGTGCAGAAACATTAGAAAACATACTTCACCCCAAAACACTGAAAAACAGAAAATTATAATCCCCCTTTGGAATTTTAATATTCTGATATTACTGGTGAAAGGCCTAGTGCCACAGCTTAGACACAGAATACTTGCTTGCTCGCATGCAGGAAAGCGGACCTCTCTCCATTAGACTTTGCAGAACTGCTGCTTGAGTTACAGTAGCACTCCCCACATAGGGAGGAGTATGGTCTTTGTTATAAAATTAATAAATGAACATCAAGAGGTCCCGCCAACAAGGACTCCACATATTTTCAAAAGCACACTTACATCATATTCTCAGGTTCTGTTGCACAAGCTCCCACTGCTTTGTTGACATTTACAAGAAGAGCCTGATTGGTTCCAGTGAGCAAAGCAACAAGGGGTGGGATGCCCCCACACCTGCGAATAATACTCCGATTCGCTTGTTCTTGGCAACATTCACCTAGCGCTCCAACAACATTCACAAGGACTTCTTCTGGCTGATCTGTTAGCAAGCCAACCAAAGCCTCAATAGCTTTGTACTCCCGGAATCTAAAAGAACACAACAAAGGATCAAAATTAATTTTAGCAGAACAACGTAACCAGTAATGACCTAATTTCAACAGTTGCTACGAAACTAAGCAGACCCACTAAATCAGTGGTTCTCAAACTGCGGGTCCCCAGAGGCTCCTGGACAGCAACTCCCAGGTCTTCATCACTAGCTGAGCTGGCCAGGATTTCTGGGAGTTGCAGTCCAGGAACATCTGGGGACCCACAGCCTGAGAACCTCTGCACTAAATAAATGGGAACATGGCCTGTTAACATGTGCACAAGCTTCATTGACTAGTGGGTCTACATTCATACATTCATGAGTTCCCATTCATATCACTGCATCTTCTCTGAATAAGATCCAAATGTTGGTGTGCATGTTGTATTGTACTTCTCTTTTACTTTCTAAGGATGTAACGTTAACCGTACAGTTAAAGTATGACACCTTCCTTCAAACATCTGGGAATCATAAATGTTTTCTGACCATGTTACAAATTTTAAGAACTCCCATTCCAAACCTTCTCAAGTGGAGCCATGCATTTTATACAAATGTGAAGTTGCTATACAGCTTCAACCTATCACAAGATGATTGACATAATTCATCCAGAAGAATATCTATATTCATGGAGCTTAGGAGCTCATTTTAATGTTAGCAAGACAAGGTAGCATTCCTTTAAATCTGGAATAGCCAGTCAGAGTACAGAATGATTTTTGGGGAAAAACTTACTAGTGCTTGGATTATAAGTGATTAATATGCAGATCAACAATGTACCTTATTTGCATATCTGCATGACCAATAGAATTAGTCAGAGCAGTGGCTGTGTTTGTAAGGCTAATTTCAAAGTAAATATAAATATAAATAGGCAACAACTAAATAAGGTACTATTAGCTCATATAGAGCCATATAAATGTTTAAATTGTTCAATCCCCTATTTTTGCCATACATTCAGAAGCTGCCAACATCTATGTATTTTATACATTTTGAAAAAGATGCGTACTTTGTCACATTTTCTTTGCTGATTGCGCATTTCCAGATTGCTCCTGTTACTGCTGCTAGAAGTTCTTTGTTTTCAGAATTAGCAAGTAAGGTAGCAAGAGGTTTAAGGCCTCCGTGCTGCCTAACAAGGTCACGTGTTTCCTGATCTTCAGCACACTGCATTAAAACAAGAAGTACAAGGTTACATGGCAAAGATCTATAAAAAAGGCTTATATAAATAGCTGTGATTTATATGGGCAATATTTAATACTGTGAGACCAAGCTCCAGTTTCCTTTCACAGTGAAACGAAGAATGACAGTCCAGAAAAATGGTACATCACATTCAAAAAACGCTGTGGCCCATTCAAATCCCACATCTTCATCCATGTTTCAAGGAACCCCACTACAGCCACAACTAACTTTTTATGCAAGCTACCTCTGTGTAGCACTTTCAGGTGACTGGAGTGGTCGCCCTGGGGAAGACTGGGCAGAAAGTCCATTTCTGCTGGTCCACTTTGTGGACCTCAACTTGAATCCATAACCAGGACTTTTGGCACATCACAAATCAGGCTGCATGAGGTTTTCCGGGAAACAATTGTGGTGACTTGCAGAACCATCCAGCGTGATTTACTGCCTGGTAATCACACAACATACAGGGAAATGCAATCCGGCCCAACCCTGGTCCCTGCCCAAGCTGGATCTTTTCTATCCAGCGTTAGGCCCTCTACTTTTGGGGATAGCAGGTCAATTTAAGGGAGGCTGTTGTGTTAAAGCAATCCTTTCCATGGTGAAGCGCGCTTGTGCCTTTCCAGCCATCTGACTGCATCCTGTCTGCTGCACTTCACCATGAAACACACAGGGTTTGTGATGATAGAGGGATTTTTCAGGAAGAACAATGCAAACACAGTGGACCCTCGTAAACAAACAGTCTGTATAATATAAAATCTGTACAACATAAAAAAAATTCTGGAGATAGGGGAAATTTGCTGGACAGAATTGCCTATGGGTAAATCCGTACAACATAAAAATGGTCGTGATCAGGGAATACTCTGTTTTCAATGCATTCCTATGGGATATGTGTATGAAGGAAAATTTGCTTAACAGAATTTCATTTGGAACCAATTAGTTCCTTTACACAAGGTACCACTGTACTTCCCCTCATTTCCTTCCCACACAACTGCCCAGATTTTGCTACAATTTGTTGTAATACTGGAGAACCCTCTGCTAGTGATCAAGCTTTCCTTACTTTAAAGATAGCACTGGCGCAGTGCATTTGAAGCTCCTCTTTGTCACTGTTCAGATTTTTCACAAGGTTCTCAATCATCTTCTCCTGCTTGATGGCAAGTCTGTAGCTTGGCTACAAATGGCAGTTACACACATTAGGTCATGGAATGAAATACACAGAATGTGTCTTGAGCTTTCTTTACAAATAAACTGGTCTCATTCAAAAGAAAATAGATTAAAGCAGAACATCTGGAGTAGAGAGCACTAGAGCAGAACATCTGGAGTATAGCAGAGTATATTACAGATGGCCCCAGTCATATTTATTCAACTTTTACACAAATTACTCCTCGGCGTGTATACATACAATAACATCAACATGTGGGATCATTTCAAACATGACACCATGCACCAAGGTGCAGAGCTTCCCAAAGACTTCAGTTTAAAATAACCAACCATGGGAATTCTCTGCTTTCTTTGTATCAAGGATTTAAGCTCCATAGCATAACATACTGTATTTATATGATATGAGGTAGCAGGATGGACAACTCAGTGAATTGGGTATCTGACTTCAGAGTCAGAGGTCGGAAGCATCTTTACCCACTGTGCCTCCTGGGAGAAAAGCCAGCCTGCATAGCCTTGGGCAAGTTGCAGAGTCTAAGGACACCCCCTAGAGGATGTGAATGGTAAACCAATTCTCAGTATAGATGTAGAAAACCCTGGAGAAGGTCATGATAGGTCAGAGCTGAACTGAAGGGAATTTAGTTAAGATCTTTAGCTAACCTTTATATAATGTTAATTAAAGATCAAGGTTCCTGGGAAAACCTGTCTTCCAACAGTTTCGTCCTGATACTTGTTGCATACATACTTAATGGATAGTATTTATGCACGGTTCTAGACAATGGCCATTATGACATTAAAATCTGTGCACAGAGCCAGAAGCAGGTCAACAAGACAACACCATCATGGCCATACATGGCAACTTCTTAAACAGCTAAAATTTAAGATATACAATATAAAATATAGACACGGCAAAGACTCATAGGAAATGGAGAAGGCCTGACATTCTGTGCTGTCATCCGTTGATGGCCTCAGGGCCTTAGTCACCATTCTCTACCTATTGGGGTCTTTATCCATTTGATCATTCTTCCCTCAGCACGGTGGCTAACTGGCCATATATGGCCACATTGAATGTTACTTCCTTATTCCTGTCTGCTAGCAAGAGCAGGAAGCAACCCTTCCTGACTCCTTCATCCAAGTCTGAAATTATAGGGTTGATATAACTTAATTCACTGGCGGCAAACCTTTAGCACTTCAGAGTTTTGGACCACAACTCCCACAGTCCTTTGTCATTTGCAATACAGGGTTGGAATTCTGGGAGTTGTGGACCAAAACATCTGGACTGGAATGCCAAAGGTTCGCCACCCTTGACTTAATTGAAATAATTAACAAAAAGTATCGATAACTGTACCCACATACATTATAAACCTTGAGCATAGTTCAGGAAAAAGCAAGCATCTGAGACTGATAATTGCAAGAATTTTATGTGGGATGCATGCTGATATAATTGTGTATGCAAATTCCTACTAATTCCTGCAAATTAACAAGTTGCTATCTGCATTCCTAGTCAACTCCATACACAACACCACATGGAGATTTTGGCTTATTATGTGTTTAAAATGTTGCCAAGTCCAGATAGTCGCTATCTGATTTAACCGCATCCATAGAAATTGTTCCGCAAGTAACATTTTAAATATGGATCTGACTTTTAAAAATAATTTCCGTATGTTTGGCTGGATTTCAGGTTCTGCATTTTTGTTTCTGAATTTGGTTCCCCCCTCCCACTCCTTTGGTAAACTGTAATAAGAAAGGCTCGTGACACCGCTTACCTCAGAAGCACACTCTTGCAAAGTTCCTACCACGGGTATTAACATGTTTGAATGAGGAGATTTGAGTAACTGAGCGAGCAGCGGAATGCCTCCAGCCTTACGTATGGCTTCTTTATTGCTGGCACTTTTGCTACAGCTCCAGAGTGCCAACGCCCCACAGCGTGCGACTTCAATTTCCTTTCCCTGAGAGGGACTCGCTGATCCTGTGGCTGAGCAGTCTAACAGTCCGACCTGATAGAAAAAGATTCATTACTTGCTGCATATGAGGTATGTCACGCTGCAGGTTTAAGAAAGGATTGGGGAAAAGATATTAACAGAAATATTACCAGTGATGAATGAGGAGTAAGAGACAGAAGCCCGGAATTGAACTCTGTTTCAGCAAAAGTTAAGGAGAAGACTATTAAATTCCTACGTAGGTAGTATTTAACACCTCCAAAATTAGGTTGCATTAAATAAACAATACAGGATGTTATAAGGCAGTGATGGCAAACCTTTTAGAGACTGAGTGCCCAAACTGCAATCAGGGCCGGTGCGTCCATTAAGGCGAACTAGGCAGTTGCCTGGGGCGCCAAAATGGAAAGAGGGTGCTGGCCAGCCTGCCGCCCCCCCCCCCC
>JAHTLZ010003542.1:68539403-68560011 GCA_023846285.1 Phrynocephalus versicolor
CCCCCCCCCCGCGCCCATCGCCGCCTGCCACTTTGAACCGCTGAGCTGCCGACTTTGTAGCCGACAGTTTTCAGTGCTCTAGTCCACTGAGCCACCACACCATTACTGCTTGATACCAAATCCAGTGTCATGTTCTTATGCATTCAACTGTTAATTTAAGTGAAAATTCAGAATTGTGCTACTTATGCTGGTTTTTAATACTTTCTGTAGACTGTCTTGACTCTTGAGTCTTGACTCTTGAGTATTTTAATTCATTTTGGCAGAAAAATTGACTTGCCTAAGTAAAGAGAATAGTAACAAATCTCTGAACTGGAATGACAGATCGAAACCTATCAGTGTCTACCCATTAAATCAATTGTTGAACAATAAGTTCAGTCCCATTGATTCAGTGGGTCAACTCTACTTGAGGTTACCAGTAGGATTCAGGTGCTGGTTTTAAATGGGAATAAATGTCTTATCAAAGAAACATCTCTCTTTCTCGCTAAAACAGCAAAAAAAAGAAACAGCCTTAAGCTGAGAAAAATGATACAAAACCTAATATGATTATAAATGTCTACTTACAAGCTTCTTAATTCCACCATGTTCCCGGACAGTTTTTCGTGCTCGTCTGAATCTGGCCACGTTGGCTATAGTTTCAGCAGCTAAACATTTCAGATCCTGATCAACCGAATCAAGTATATCAACCATGATTTGCAATCCTCCAAGATCAGCAATTGTGCGTCTAATCTGTGCATTTTGGCTAATTTCTTTCAGGATTTTTAATGAGCCGATCTAAGAAGAAGAAGAAAGTTCACAGTAAGTATTTTGTTTCTTGGTTTCCATTCATGTAGAGTCTGGATACTCCAATTTAGATAATTTAAAAAAATACTGTACAGGCTTCTTCAGGTGCTCAGTGCTATGCCATGAGAAGTCAGACTGCTCCAAAGAAAAGAGGAACTCCTCCAAGTCAGCTCTATTTTTCTTGTGTTTTTAGAAGAGGATGGCTGTTCCCAGAATAGCTGGGAGAAACAAGGCTATGAAACAGCTGCCTACTGCTCCTACCTCTTTGATTTAAAGGGAACTTTACAGCAGAATCAACGTGGGAGTCCAGGAGAGAAAGGGAGATAAAAATGCAACCCAAATCTTTCTCTCTGTATGCTTTTCTTCCCTTGTTTATCTTTAGCTGAGCTGGGCTTTGACATTTATGGCTACCTCCCCACTTCCTTACTTGCCACTTTAAAGGCAAGGAGCTTTGCAGATGCTGGAAGAATAACGAGCAGGGATTGCTCAATGCTTTGAAAGGAACTTTGGAATTTATTTAATGTATATCCAACCCATCCCAGCAAACACACTCCTGGCCACACCTTGGCACCCAAGCTCAGAGCTGAATCCAGGAATACTCTGGCACTACACGCCCATGAGACCTCATCTAGCAAAAGCCATACCTGTTCCCCCTGATATGCATTCTCACTGACCAGCAGCACACCCACCTCCTCTGGGTTAACCTTGAACTTGTGCACCCTTATTCAGTCCACCTCTTAGCCCATATATCGGTTTAGAAACAGAATTAGACATCATCTGCATGCTGGTGGTACTGAATGCAAACCCCCTGACAACCTCTCCCACCAGTTTCATATATTAAATAGCATGGGGGCAAAGTAGAAAGCTGAAGGGAGCCACACGCCAATGGTCCCACAAGAACACCTTCTGAGCTCAGAATGACACCGTGGTCAATGCCACTGAAAGCCACTGAGAATCCTACGGAACTAAGTAGACATATTCCCCAGTTTAGTTCACCCACCAAGGCAACCACAACTGCTTCCCTGCCATACGTAGGCCTGAAGCCAGGCTGAAGTGGACCTGGATAGTCCACCTCATACCGGAATCTTTGGAGTGAGTGGCCAACAGACACTTTGATACCTTTCCCAAGAATGGAATACTGGAGAGAGGCCAGTAAGTACCCTGCATGGTGTGATTCAATGGGGGCATTTTCATAAACAGTCTTACTACTGCTTCCTCGAAAATGCTTTGATGGAGGACTGCACCAACCACTTTCCTTGTCCACTTTATTGCTCCTGAACCTCCGGCACTTTTTTTTAACCAGGTTGGGCAAGGATCTGACATACATGTGGTTGCTCTCACCTCTCGAAAGATCCTATGGCAGTGGTGTCCAAACTTTGGCCCTCCAGATGTTTAGGACCACAACTCCCAGAATTCCAAGCCTGTACTGCCAATGACAAAGGACTGTGGGAGTTGTGGTCCAAAACATCTGGAGGGCCAACGTTTGGCCACCACTGTCCTATGGAGTATAAGAGGATAACTTTGGACTGGTTCAAAATGAAAGTATCCTCTTATTATTCAAAAGCTTGCACCCATTGGGCCTGTCAGTGATATCAACTGGAGGGTGCAGGGGAAAGATTCAGGGTGATGAAGAACACAGTGAGACCTTAAATGGCATGCTCCAATAAGCCACTTATATCATCTTAGCATTTTTTGTGGCATCACTAAGAAACACCCTGGGTTTCAATGGATTGAAGGGCAAGATAATTAGAGCTTAGAGCAGTGGCACTCTCTCTCTCTCTCTGTGTGTGTATGTGTTTGTGTATGTTTGTGTGTTTGAAGGATGAATCTGTCTTTTTATGGCAGATATTAAAGTCTATATAAACCATCACTCTTTGCATGAACCACATGCAAACTTACCTTACATTTGATTTCTTCTGTATCAAGCAAATTAATCAGCACTTCAAGTCCTCCAACATCTCTAATTGCCAACTGGCAAGTTTCTTGCGACAAGTTAAAATCTCTCATGGAGCACAAGGCAATTACTGTTGCTGTCTGGTTTCCTGCCTGGAGAATGGAATGATCAATATACTGTAGCACACAACCTTTGGCTATACAAAACTAACAGCAAAGGACTCAGAACACACAGGCAGAGGAAGGGGGTGGGCAACGCCTGTCTTTTAGCTCCTCCTGTTAAATCATTTCTGATGACACAGTGAAGAGTTTAATCAACTCAACCAAAGGAAGGGAAGGTTCCTGTCTACTTCTCAGTGCTTATTTTTTCTTTTACATTTTTAGGATTCAGATATTTTATTTGTTTATTTTTTGAACTAAAAAAGATGCAGAGCGAATGTAATAAGCAGGTGCTTGAAACACATGCATCACGCAGGTGTGAAACATTTCCCTTTTCTCTTCCCTGGGTTACGAGTGCTGCTGCAGAAACATAACACCTCCCTGATGCCAGAATCACGGGGTATCAGAAATGTCAGCAAATCTGCTTGCAGTCAGTAACCCCCCTGCATACAGCCCTCACCTTGTCAATATCCAAAAACACTGGGCAACATTTGAAAATGACTGGAAGGATACCGTTACATCCTCCATATGTAGCTTCTTACACACAACTGATTAGCCACAGTATGAGCAAAATGTTGGATTAGATCGGCTTTTTGTATGACCCAGGAAGACAGATGCAAAAGACCTATGGATTTTTGCAGTTCTCGTAGACTTCTCAAATATTCCAAGGAGAACTTTGGATGGCTACATTTTTCTTCTGAGGGAGGTCCTGGTGTCAGATTTCTGAGCTGACTGCTGTGTACAGTGTACAAAACAATTCCCAAAAGACACTTGGGTCGTTACTTCACGAGGCGCATCGCTTCGCAGCGACATTGCCTTCGCTTTGAATTCGGTGGCGGTCACGTGGTTTCCATTCGATCCCACCCCTCTTTCGCTGTACTCATGTGCACCCATTTTTGGACCGAATCCATTGCAACCTCACGTCGTCCCTTCGCATTTGCATGCCACTTTTCAACGTCCGTAATTTCCCATCCTTTTTAAAAATTGCTACTGACGGTGTATCGATGCATCGATACGTAACTTGTCAGTTGCAGCGGAACAGTTTCCGTATTGATTTCAGCGTGTGACTCTACTGATTTTAACTGTTTCCTGGCATCATTGGCAGCCCCGCCGCCGCTACTCGGGGGGAGCCCCGCATGGCACAGCCGCCCGCCCTCCGCCACTTGCGCGCTACATGCCCCGGGCGCCCTGCTCTGGCCGGGCGAGGCGGCGGCTGCTCCTCCTGCTCCCGCCGCCGCCGCCGCCGCCGCTACTCGAGCAAGGGAGTCCCCTGCTGAACTTTATGTTGGATGCCGAGGCAGGGGGGGCGGGGCGGGACGAGGGGAGGGCGAAGGAAGGAAGGACGGGAGGGAAGGGAGGCGACGAGCAGTGCTGAGCGGGGCCGCACGTCCCTTTGGGTGCGAATCGCGATGCGCATTGAGTTGATTCCCACCCCCCAGAACGGGAATCACTCGCCCCGGTTGGAGCACGGTTAAGGGGGAGTGGTCGGGGTGGTATCGCAGCAAAACAGGAGGGGCGTGAGGACTGAGATGATCGGTTTGCACCAAAAGTTGGGGTTGCCGCGAAGCGAGAGGTTCGTGAAGTAACGGCCATAGTGGTATAGTGGCTCAGGTACTACACAGGGGACTTCTAGTGCCCAATGAGCCTTGAAACTTACTGAATGGCCTTAGGCCAACTGTTCCCTTTCACTCTGTCCTACCTCACAGCGTAATAGTGAAATAAAATGGAGTGGGGCCAGCCATAGATCACACTATGAGCTCACAGGAGAAAAGACAGGCTGTAAGAGCAACAGATATGTAAATAATGCATAGCTTCATTTCGCTTTAGTTTGTTGTTCAGTCCTTCAGTCATGTCCGACTCTTTGTGGCCCCATGGACCAGAGCTCGCCAGGCCTTCCTGTCTTCCACTGCCTCCCGGAGTTTGGTCAAATCCATATTGGTTGCATCGATGACACTGTCCAACCATCTCATTCTCTGCCGTCCTCTTTTCCTTTTGCCTTCAATTTTTCCCAACATCAGAGACTTTTCCAAGGACTCCTCTCTCCTTAAGAGGTGCCCAAAGTACTGGAGCCTCAGCTTCAAAATCTGTCCTTCCAGTGAACATTTGGGGTTGATTTCTTTCAGGATGGATCGGTTTGATCTCTTTGCAGTCCAGGGGACTCTCAAGATTCTCCTCCAGCACCACAGCTCAAAAGCATCAATTATGCGGCGATCCGCCTTCTTTATAGTCCAGCTCTCACTTCCATACATCACTACTGGAAAAAACATAGCTTTGACTATCCTGACCTTAGTTGGCAAAGTGATGTCTCTGCTCTTTAGGATGCTACCTAGGTTTGCCATTGCTTTCTTCCCAAGAAACAGGCGTCTTTTAATTTCGTTGCTGCAGTCACCATCTGCAGTGATCAAGGAGCCCAAGAAAATAAACTCTGTCATTGCCTCCATTTCTTCCCCTTCTATTTGCCAGGAGGTGATGGGACCAGTGGCCATGATCTTAGTTTTTTTTATGTTGAGCTTCAGCCCATTTTTTCACTCACCTCTTTTACCCTCATTAAGAGGTTCTTTAATTCCTCCTCACTTTTTCCTCGCTTTAGTTAGATTCCTACAAAATTTGCTCCACTGTGCTCCTAAGTGCTTTACACTTTTCTTCCAAGTACATACACATGAAACTTATTTTGAAACTTAAAGCTAGAAACATGCACAAAATGAAGAACTATAGAATTTGCTAAGGCAACAGCATTTGGTGATGGTCCTCATAGGCACCACTAGATAGCAAGTAGCCAAGGAAGAGGGTTGAGTCATGAATCTACATGATAACCATAGATAGCCAACTTGTTTTACATAGTGCAGGAGTAGCACAATATATATGTGCAGTAACTTCTAATAGCCTCCGTTAACTCAGGAAGACAAAATGGGCACAATCCACAGCTTGATTTGCATGGACTAAGCAGACATCTTGGGCCAACTGACCTCGGCTGACAGATACACAACCCTCCCTTTCATTACACAAGCCAAGTATGGCAAGCATAAATGTTTAAATTAATGGGATAGCTAAATCTAAATTGTACTTTTGTTGTATTACATAAGGATTCATACTCTATTACAGGTAGGGAACCTGGGGTCCTCCAGAAGCTGTTGGACTGCACCTTCTATCTGTCTTAGCCTGCACTGTCCATAATAAGGAACAATGGGGGTGGTAATCCAACATCAGGATGTCCATATGCAACTATTCATGGGCAACATCACTTTTGTGCAGCTAACATATTGTTGCTGTTATATGCCATCAAGTTAGAACTGACTTATAACAACTCTAATACAGACTTCAAGGCAAGCAAGATATTTAAGCAGAAGTTTCACTAGTTCCAGTTCCACCCCCCACCCCACCCCCCAATGATTGCAGTATTTGAACCCAGGTCCCTTGGTTCTAGACCATCACTTTGCCCACTATACCACACTGGTTATTATATATTTATATACAATACTTCTATTCAGCAAATACAGTGGTACCTCAACTTACAAATTTAATCAGTTTCGAATGCATGCTCTTAAGTCAAACTACTCTTAAGTCGGGGAACCTTTCTAAAAAATTGAAAAAATAAGTTAAAAATCAAAAAATGAAAAAACAATTGTAAGTCGAGCACCATATCTAAAATTTGTAAGATGGCAGTTAAAACGCCAACAGTTTTCCACTCTGAAGTCGAATTGCTATTAAGTCAAGCTGCTCTTAAGTCGGGGTACCACTGCATGTTAAAGTCAAATTCCTTAGTTACCCAAAATAAGTCCAGGGAAAAGAATGTATCAAAATACACTGAAGTGTTGCCTCTTGTTTCAAAATAGCTTCCATTGTTAATCTAGATTTTAAGGTGAAACCACAGAGAAATATTTTCCATCTGCTGTGACACATTAACTCTAGAGCTTAACTATTACTACTGGCTGTCACAACAATGATTTTTCTATCTACAAGCTATTACAGAAGGTTCTCGGTTTTAGCCAAGATGGAAATGGTTAGTTCTCTGTTAGATGCACACAAAAGCTGCATCAGCTTGTTGCCGTCTTTGAAACTGGATACAGCCTGTCAGATAAAAAAAATAATTTTTAGTAGCATTACAGCAATCAATTTTAAAGCTTTAAACGAAAGACAGATTGCTTTTCTAAGACTTCTTTCCTATAGGATGGTTCAGCATCCACAAAGATAAATGAAAATATAATATGAATTCCAAAGAGAATGTGTGCCAGTGTTCACAAAGAAAATATTTTCTAAACAATCTTGGAGTTAGAATTGTAGTAGTGCACTAAAACAAACAACAGATGGAAACAAAGAGAGCCCCTGCTGCGAAATATATAATGTAACACTTTTACATTTTTTAAAATTCACCAGTGAATTTAAGAGAAGAAAACACCCGATAAGAGTATTGCACAATACCAAACAAATGTTGGAGGTTGTACCCCAAAGCAGATATAGGTTTATACAAAACAATTAATAACATTAAACTGTCTTTGCCTAATAACTTTCCTTGTGGATGAACCAAAGTTGGAAGAATAATGAAAAAGAGGCTTCCGCTCTTCCTTACACAAATATCTAGCAGACTAGTTCAGGGACTCCACAGCCACCTTGGAGTCCATTTGGATCTTCCAGTTGTGAGCATTAAGGTATGGATTCCATCCAAAACAGAAGTGAAGGCCATTGCCTCCCACCACTTACTCCTTACACTTCTGCCCTCTGGTACAAATGAACCTCTAGAATCAGCCATATGAGAACTTATGCCCCAAAAGAGTACCAAAAGGGGGGCACAAAACATTCAACCATGCATGAAACCTATTTGTACAATGTTACAAACAATTGATTTAGGGTGACTATCCCTACCACCTTCCAAAGGGGATTTTTAAAAACCCATGTCTTTATCTGTATTTGGCCCTTAAATCACGCTAAAACCTAGAAAAGCGGAGGGATGAGTATCATGTTTGCACTAAATCATGTTATAACCTTCACAGTAATCTTTTTATTCCCATGATTTAAGGCACAATATGCATCCAGCACCTTAGAACCGAATCCTCTAAGCTCGGGCTGTTCTTGTCCGCTGTCTAGATAGAAGATCTATTTAGCAACTGTTATCTTAATTAGCTCGAAAAGTAGCTGAAGAGTTCTGTTTTGACTGCAGGACTCACTTTCTGCTTGGCTGAATGTACCGTATTAAAGCAAGGCATGATGCTCAATGGATGAATTCGTTTGTTAGTAAAGTAGTTTAACTGACGTTGCTTTGATCTAAGCAGGTGTATGTGGTACAGGGCTTAAGGGAATGAAACATTTCTCATATGGACTCCTTGCAGTTTTTTTAAAATCCCCTAGTCAGTGTTCCCAAATGTTCATTTTCTGCTCCAACTTTTCATTCTCTTTTACAGAACACAGGTCAAGCTGTAACTTGTTAGAGATGAGTTATGGACAAGTATAACTGAGTTGTGGAATAATTCCTTGCCCCATTTCCTGAGTCCTCTGCAATTCTTGGGCTACAGCCTGGCAGTAAATAAAAGACACACATTAAAAGAGCCAGGGCCAATGGAAAATCATAGCCATGATAAAAATCGCAGATTCCGTCACATGCATGGGAAAAGACTATTGTTTAATAGCTAATTAAGTCCATCAGGCCTAGCACATCCCAACAACAAGTACATGAAGTTAAATTCAGATTAGAACTGTTATCTGAAGCATTAAAACAAAACAAAACCCCACACAATAAACCTTCCCAAAATAGAATGACTAGGAATATGGGACTGGCACTTGATGTATAATTTCATAGACTGGATATTGTAGGATCTCTACTGCTCCATGCCATTATAACCTATTCATTGTGTACCAAACTACAGAGGGAGATAAAGCAATCCTTTTTAATGCAATCCAAATATCCTGCCAATGGCTGACCTCAATAAAAAGTGGTCTGCTTATATACCGCCCCATACCACTCCAAGTAGTCTCTGGGCAGTTTACAGATTTAATTACAGTATGCAGGCTACACATTGCCCCCCCCCCAGCAAGCTGGGTACTCATTTTACTGACCTAGGATGGAAGGCTGAGTCCACCTTGAGCCTGCTACCTGGGATTGAACCCCAGGTCATGAGCACAGTTTTACTTGCAGTACAGGCATTTAACCATTGTGCCACGAGGTACCGCCCTTTGCCTGCCAGAAGAAGGAGAACAAGGAGGGGGCCAGTCTAGTCTCTTTTTGTAGTGAGTTCCACAGTTTGGGAGGAATACTAGCAGAGGTTCTCATTTTCTTATTCAATGGCATTTACTCTGACAATTATAGATTGGACCCCTAACCATCTTTCTGTAATGGCAGCCAAAATCTGGACTGCATTTCCATGGCAGACTGGAAACCTGAACCCAGGTCACCTGAGCCTTACTCTGTTACCCTGCTGATGTTTTCTAATTACTTTATAATTTTAGGGTGATATATTGATTTTAGTGATTTAGTTTTCTAATTCCTTTCAAAAGTTAACCTACTTGAAAACTGAACATTTCAGAGCAGTTTTTAATGGTGTTACAAGTGAAAACCTGTGAGCGCTGCTATAGCATTCACCATGTCATTCTAGGTTTAGGTAGTTGGAATGTTAGTCTCGCGTTTTAATTTTAATTCAACCATTTCTTTTTCAGCAGAAGATATGGCCCCTTTTGTATCTTTATTACTCTACACATCTATTTCTTGTTTATTAATATGTTTAACTGTGGATTTTCTCGTTGCTATATTATATGAAAATATAATAAATGAATATATAAATAATATTAAAGACCATTTTGATAAGCATTTCTTTCCAGATTTATGCTACTATACGATTCATAATATCCAGAAAGAAAGTGGTAAGAGAAGGATTATTTTTTATACTTTTTTTTTGAAGACAAAACACAGTGGTACTTTGGATAATGACTGCCCCGAATAACGAATTTTTCAGATAACGACTGCAAATTTCTGGATATAGGACTGCTTCTGATAATGAATTTTCCTTATGGGCTGCCTCGGATAACAAATCACAATTCTAGGTATAGGTCTGCCTCGGATAACGAATTTTCTCTATGGGCTGCCTCGGATAACAAATTTTCTTATGGGCTGCCTCGGATAACGAATTTCCAGCATGCATCAGTAAAAAAGAGTTATCCCGGGTGGCACTGCATCTGTACCTTTAAAGTGCACTTTATAAAAAGTTTTGAGCAAAAACTCAGGTGTCTATGCCTTTTTCCTAGGCTCTGGAATGGATTAATTGGTTTCCCATTCATTCCTATGGGAAACCACGTTTCAGATAACAACATGTTTTGAATAACAACTAACCTCGGAGAACGAATTAAAGTCATTATCCGAGGTACCACTGTATCAGAACTGGCCACCGGGGGGAATCAGACAGGATTTTGCTGTATATTTTTTCCTCCTTGTAACAGCAGGGCGAAGTGTAATAAGACACCAAGCTACAAGCCAGCTTCCTGAATGGAGCTGTAACAATGGCAAAGATCATCTGGCTGCCTTCAACCAATTAGTTACTCAGTAAGTTCCTTCAAAAATAAAAATACAATGGTCCAAGCTCTGGTTTGCTTCTCAAAGTGGGGCTGATAACAGCAGAGAGAATCTGGAGAAATTCTGTTCTCAACATCTGGCAAGAGTCGCCGCTGTCACAAGTGGGTGTGGGGTCACGGCTGGGCCTTCTACCGTGTCTGTGAAAGAAATTTAAGAAGGCTAATCTGGGAAGGCCCGATGCTTCTTCAGACCGTTAAGAAAACAAAAAGCAGCTGCGCCTGAATAAAAAGTTGGGCAATCCAATCAAACTAGAGCCAAAAGATTTTTTCTAAGGAAAAGCTAAACCATATGAACAGAGAATCAAAATATAAGGGGAACAATGCTGTCTGGGAACAAACAATTCACTAGAATTAGCACGACAGCTCCTAAAAACCATAGGAAAGGTTTTTCAGGCACGTCTTTCGGGCAGCAGTGATGGAGAGGTAGTCGTCTGCCAAGCACTCCCTCTTCATTGCTCTTTTCTCTCTCTCTCACTGGCAATGGCATGAATAAGCAGGTGGAAGCCAAGGCATATGCTCCAATGTTTCTTCTAGCCCAGGCCTGCCCAACAGGTAGACCGTGGGCTACTGATAGCTCATGAAGGGTTCAAAAGTAGCCCGCCAGCCACCAATTTAAAAAGTGAGGGGATAAATTCCCCACCCTCCCCTCCCCCATCTCAAGGACCACCACTGCCCCAGCAAATTTCTGGGTCTGCTAGCCCACTGTCTGAGCCGAGCAGGGCAGTTCAAGGGCCATGGCGCATTGGAATCTGTTCCCTCCAGAACATAGTAATTGGTTTTCAATGCATTCCAATGCGAAACTGCTGCTCTACTTACAAACGTTTTTAGTTACGAGCATGTGCTCAGAACAGATAGAATTTGTAAGTAGAGGTTTTAGTGTAGTAGCCCTCAGGCACTTTGGGCCGGAAAAAGTAGACCTTGGCCTGCTCAAAGTTGAACAGCCCTGTTCTAGCCAATGTAGATGTGATGCTGTGGCAAATTCTTATGAATTATATGTTAGGCCAGTGGTGGCGAACCTTCGGCACTCCAGATGTTTTGTACCACAGCACTTTGTCATTGGCAATACAGGCTTGGAATTCTGGGAGTTGTGGTCCAAAACATCTGGAGTGTTGAAGGTTCGCCACCACTGGATTAGGCATTCTATCTCTTTCTGTTCCTACATCCAAGACACAAACCCACACTGGCAGGAAAGGTGGCTCTTTATACACTGTCATCAGCTGTACACAAATTTAGTTGCATCTACGTACTGTGGGCTTTCAAAACCACAATGGATGTACATTTTCTCTGTGTTTTAAGGTGCAGTAAATGATACAGAATAGTGGGACTGTTACAGTGTGCAACATTTGAAAGGCATAGACATTTTAAACCTTTACATTATGAATATCCCTTTTTAAATACAGAACTTGACTGGCACATTACTAATTACAGATTTCATCCACCTATTACTTCTAAGGGTACTGATACATTTTTACTCAATTTGGTTAAATCTTATTTTCTGTGATTACTATTATAAACAATTTCCCTTATAAACCAGGAACAGAATTTTGAAGAAACATATTTTATCTTTTCCCCCCTTCCTTCCTTCCTTCCTTCCTTCCTTCCTTCCTTCCTTCCTCCCTCCCTCCCTTCCTGCCTCCCTCCCTTCTCTCTCACACTTTCTTTCTTTCTTTTTGCTTTTGAATGGTATCTGCATGAATAATTATACTGTGATCCATGTTTAATGGATTGTGTAAAAAACCAGAAAGCTATCACCAATCCATAACTTATTTTCCAGCCATTATCTGTTAAGCTAATTTGATCCAGCTACATTATACAATTCTTTTAAAACCCCTTCCAAATAAAAGAGAAAGAAACAAATTTAAAAGTCATTTATAATTGTGGACATTTATGGGAGGGCCTAAATAAAAACAGCCTCTCATTTCTCTTCTTTCAAAGCTAATCTAAAAGCAACTCAACTTTCTGCTCCATGGTTATGACTAAAATCCAAGTAGATAGCAAGTGACAAATAAGTATTTATTTTGGAAAGCTACTGTGATGGATACACTGCCTTAGAAATATATCAAAAGTCTGAAGACATCACAGGATACTTCCCCTTTGTGTAGAACTCTGAAAATCGCTATCAATTAATACAGAGAAAAAAGAAGAGTCTTCCTCTTTCTAACCTTCAGCAGTTTTTGCTGCTGATCTCGAGATTAGCTTTGAGTTCTTAGTATCATGGAAAACCAATATAGGATCACTGATAGATTTTTTTTTATGCCACATAGAAATGTTTTGCATTGATCAGTGGTGGGAAATCAACCTACCAAGAACTACACATCTATGTCAGTGTAATGTGGCAGTTTCAATCTAGGGCTGTGGTCACAGCTGGGTTTCGATCCTGATCATCTGAAGGTCCGGCTTTTCCTCTTCGTCCCATCCCGTGATTTAAATGTGGGACAAGAGTTCTCACGTAAAAAGCTGGGGTTTTTTTAAATTTTAAAGTGCAGTTCAGCCCCCTTGGCCAGAAGGTGGCGCTAGCATTTAAAAAAAACGGACCACTTTGCTGGGGGAAATTAATGCTTGTAGGACTGGATAGAGCTTCCTGTTTCTCCGAAGGTGAAAATAAATTAAAAAAACACAGCCCATCAGCCACAGGAATAGCCAAAAAAAGAAAGAAAAAGAAACCTGGATCATCAGTGTGGTCCCATGGCATCTGCCTCCTTAAAACCTGGATTTTCAAAGCAAGGCAAAAAATTCTCTACCTCGTAGGTGAGTCACAGAAACCTCGCTTAAGGGATCATTATCGGGTTTTCTTTCTTCTTTTTTTTCAAAAAGCCCAGTGGCCGTGGGGACGGCATTTTTGGACTTGGTTTATTTAGTAATTTAAACTGCTTTTAAAGGGATGTGGGACCGAGCCCTAGGACAGTACCTTATCCCCACCCATGGTGAAAAACATGGTATGTGACCAGAATTGAATGGGGAGGTGGAGGAAGTGAAAGCTAAGTCTAATCAGCATTCCAGGCTCATTTTCAATATCTCAAGCCCTTTATGTTCTTGACGTTGATGGAATGAAAAGGAATATATGAAGCGGCACAACAAGCAGGCAAATCCACCTCGCCTAGTACTCATGACTCTGACCGGCATCAACTCTGCAAACATTTCAAGCCTGAGTTGTACCAGCCCACGGCAGGGAGTTATGCCCAAGACTTTTTGCATTCATAGCCTGTGCTCTATCTGGAACCTCTCCTGTACGGTTAAGTTTAGGAGTCGTTTTATCTGAAATGGGAGCAACCTAAGAACAGGCTGGATAACTCAGTGACTTAGGCATCTGGTTGAATGTTCAGTTTCTCCACTGTGCGTCCCAGAAAAGCCAGCCTGTGTGACCTTGGGCACCACCAGAAGAAGGGAAGATTAAACCACATCCGAATACACACTACCTAGAACACCCTAGAACGGGGTGTCATAATATGCTGCCACAGGGCCTTTTTACACGACCCCTAAGATCCGCTGGTCCCTTAAATTCGGACCAGGGATCTTGGGGGTCTGTCACTCTTCCTTCCTCCCCACCACTCGGCACGTCCTGGCTGCTGGCTGCGTGAGGGGAGGGAGGAAAAAAAAGCCTTTAAAACGGACAAAAGAAAAAGCCTTACCTCCGGTGCCTGCTCCGAGCCCCGGTGGGAGCCACGTTTACTTCCTGGTTGCTCTTAAAGGGGCGGGAGGCAAAAGAAAAACAACAAAAAGAAGCGAGGAGAGCCGGCACTCTCCGCATCAAAATTTTTCACCCTCTTCAAGCAGGTACAAGAAAAGTGCGCTGGGTCGCGCTTAGGTGGGCGGGGTCGCACTTAATTGTCTGCAAACTCCGGAGCTGGTGGGGAAACATTTTTAAGCTCCGGAGCTTGCAGCCATTTGCGGCGGAGTTTAGGGGTCGTGTATAAACGCCCACAGAGGGCGGTGGAGTCTCCTTCTTTGGAGATTTTATGTAGAGGATGGATGGCCATCTGTCAGGACTCCTGTGATGGGGGTTCCTGTATGGCAGGGGGTTGGACTAGGTGGGCCTTGAGGTCTCTTCCAATTCTATGATTCTATGATTTTATGAGTCTATGAAGTCAGGACTGATTTGACGGCACAGAATTACTATTTTAATTACTATTATTAACAGGGCACCTCATCAACGGCAAGCAAAAGCTCATCTTCCTCCTCATTACCCATGATCCCTCAACACCAGATCTCAAAGTTTATGAGAACCCATGTCAGGACCATCCCGTCTGGTGGAATGCTCATATGGTTACAATAGAAAAGGTCACCCATGGGATTTGCCCACTTTGGTGAATTCAGCCACTGATGAGTGCACAGGAAGACAGTTTAATAAGCAATGTGTAAAACTGGCAAGCATATATGGTAGCATTACCATCGTTTATGTATTCTTGAGTAGCTTAAGAGCACATTATATTTTTCAGTCACAACCTAATACTATTTTATGATTCTATACACATTTGCCATATTCGAGCAAAAGTATTCTGGAATTAATTATATATGTTTTATTCATTTAGATTGAGTCTACAATTCTTCCCAATCTTCCAGATAAAGAAATGGGAGATGACATACCACATTCTTTAACATAAATTCTTCTTTGGCATTTTCATAGGCAAGCCAGAGACAATGCAATAAACTGAAATAAACTGGGGATCCTCCATTTTAAAAAAAGAGAAGAAAATTAGAATGAATTCTTTTATTTTTCACCATAGCGACAAAACTGATACTGTGAGCAACCTATTTATTTTAACAGAAAGCTAGTTCCACCACTATTTGTAAGTAGGGCTGTAACTGGGAGGAGGAATGTAAGACTTTTGCCAAGGGACCAGAATTGAAGGGTGCCAAAATCTAGAGGTGAATGCAAAGATGTATTTTATGCTGAAAGCATAAACCTTTTTCTTTTCAAGGGACACCACTTACTCTTCTTTTTTTGTGGTGAGGGGCTCGTACCCATGGCTTGGTAGAGAACCGCTGGGAGACTCTACTGCTTGTCCAAATTGCTACTTACTGCATTGGTTTCCAGAACCATAGATATTACGCCCAGCCTGATTTCTGTACAGTTTACCTCAGCCTGCAACTTCTATCCCTCCTTATGTCCTGATGAAGAGTACTTGAAAATTCAAAATAATACCTTACTTGTAACTGTTCAGTGGAAGGTATTATCCAAACCTGAATTTTGCTTTCATAAATCTATCGCATCACTATTTCTTCTGTTCATAATAAACATCACTTTCCCCCAACTGGTCATCTTTCAGAGGTGTTTGAATACAACTCTCAGAAACATCCAAATATGCTGATTTAGAATCTAATATCCAGGAATAGGGTAATCATTCTGTCAGAGGCTTCTAGACTTTTAAAGGAAAGCTTTTCAAAGCCCCATAACTGATTTTTAATTTCTGAAACCAACGGCCATTGCCATAGAATATGTTTAAAATGTAATAGATCTTATTTTATCATTCATATTCTGGCCTCATATTCATATACTTGAATTTTAAACTGGGTGTAATGGTCTATCATACTGTTGAGACATACACTCAAACCTTCCACCACAATTCGATTAAGAGGAACTTTCCAAAAGAAGTACATTGTCCAGTTATTGGACTGCCATGCCACATTTTCAATGCAGTCCTAAGCATGTTTACATAATTGAAGCCCTACGACAGGGCTTAAACTGCTTTCTCCCAGTCAATGGCTATTCATAAAAGATACATCATTACTTGTTGAACTGTGCAAAATAGAAGTTGAAATATGTTGTAAACAAAGCAAAGTCTAGCCAGTCTAATGCTGAACAAATCCCTTGAAGACGTAAAGGTTTTAATCAGAATTCTTCCTCCCCCCCCCTCTTTTCGGTAGAGCGGAGGTTTTCTTTTTAAATAAGTCAATACAGAGAGGGAAACCAGGTATCCAAAAACTTTTCAGAGAGGTAAATTGGGCCTGTTCATGTTGTTGTGGTTTTTTTTAAGTTTAGTTTTTCACAAGTATTTGAATAACCTCAGGATGGAATTTGATATTCTTCTGCCAGTGAGATGTAATTCACTGACTACCTTTCCAGGGAACAGTTTACAGTATCTGATTCTCAGTAGGAAATGTAGTGAGACTCATATTCTGCAGCACCCGGTAAACTTACCCACCCACGTTCTTAGCAGAGACAATACGTAGCTCACTGGGCAAGAGGCCATAGCGCCATGCTGAACATCAAAGAAAACGGCTATTGCTTCTTAAACAATCATTAGTAGGGAGCACATCAGACAGTGCAAGCCTCACTTGCCAGCCCCTTTAGAGCTACAAATCAGGGATTCCATCTCATTAAGAACATATCTGGAGCTGCATGAAGTCCTATTTTCCATTCACCCTAGAGTTTCATAATGAACTCATTTTCTGAGTCTGGATCCTTACATAGCCAAAAGTTTACTTGTCTATAAACAAGACAGAGGTATCCAAGCTTGCAAGGAAGCCCCCTGGATTTTCAGCAGAGCAGAAAATCTTTAAGTGGGAGAAAAGCCCTCTCCTGAAGAGGGAAACCAAAAGGAGTGCAACAGGGAAGGAGCACAGAGTGGCGAGAGATTGCTGGTAGAAGAAAAGTCTGCCGAAAGAAAACCCCGAGCTGACTCACCTTTATATATTTTACTAATTTTTGAATCTGCCAGTATTCTGATGGCAGATCCGTGTTGATCTCCTGGTGGCGGTCAGGTTGTTCTTCATCATCTTCGCTTTCGCTCTCGCTATCGCTCTCCTCTTCAGGCTTTTGGGGAGGTTTACTAAATAAAAACAAATAAATTGCATCTGGAAGTTAGGAGCGTGCAAAATGGGATGCATTTCATCACACTTGAGTGGCTGCACTGAATCCTGCATGTCATCCCACCTCCCTCTCATGGCTAAGGCATAGAGAGAGGAGGCCAATTTGCATACACCAGTCTGGGTATAGGTTTCCACTACCCCAGTAGCATTAGCACTGGGGGGTGGACTCTGGGCAACCTCTTAAGCATGATGCTGGGTAGGGACACTTGCTTTTTGCACACCTGAATAGGGCTCTAATAGGAAACAAAAACAATTGCAGTCAGTCAGCCCTGGTGCCTAAAGTCACTTCATTAGGACTTACACAGAAATCTTATGCAATCCAAATTAAACTGGAGTAATGTGTAATAGATATTGGCTGAAATCCTGCTATACACTTACAGAGAAGGTGTAAGCATTGGATGGAAATTGTTATAAGAAAACTGTGTAGACCTGGACAATTTTGGTGTGCAACAGATGACGCCTATGGAGATTTCTTAGCTTATGGCAATTCATTTTCAAAAGTTATACCTTTCCTATAACTGTGCAATAGGGGTGAGGCTATTAAGTTAAGTGTGCACTGCTTCTTGTCACCCCTGTGTTTGAATGCTTTACCTTAAGCATCAAGCCATATGACTGGAATCATTGTGGTGTATCAGTTGGTGGTGGGGAGGGCAGATGGCCATTTTAGTTGATTGCGCCTTAAAGACATGCAGGTTTCACTACAGATGAATTGGCATGTAGCCCTTCAGAGTGAACACATATAATTTCTAAGCCACATATAACCATCCTAAGTAGTTGGTCAGTATTATTATTTCCATAGTCATCATACCACATCACACCTGAAAAAGCCAACCTTATAATTTCAGTTCATGCTTCTAGGGATTCATAGGAAGAAATACTGAGCCATTTTGGGTTTTTTTTAAAAAAACTTTATATTTGGTTGAGATTTCAAATCTGACTAGCACCTTTTGCAGGGAAAGTGATTAACCTTTTTGTTACAGGCATTTTTCCTACCAAAATCCCCACTCATCCATGCCAAATTCTTCCACAGATGAAAGAGAAATGGGCACGGGATCTTTTCCTTTGTTGTGAGGAAGGCCAGCTTGGGGGGGGGGGGGGGAGCAGTGTTCACTGTGAACACATCCTGCAGGAAAAGAGCCGAATATTTGTTTCCTTGCTTGCTACTCCAGTTGAAATCAAAGCCCACGACTGCAACACTAAGATAAAAATACAGAAACAGAAGATGCCCCATAAATCTCCCATATCAGAACTAGTTTAACTCCGGCGCTAGGCTAATGCTATCAGATGCTACACATTTCCCCATTAACACATATTAAATCAATCTTCTACACATTTCCCCATTAACACATATTAATTACTTACCTGCTTTATATTCATGCTCGGCAGGTACTAAAAATTATACTGAGGTTGCATAATTCACTGTGCACACAGTGGGCAATAAAAAAAAACCAACTGCTTTAAAATAATCTTAGGCTGTGGTCTCACTACCGTTATCTGCACATCTTAATATGATGTGTACTATTTTTTTGGGGGGGGGTCACGTGATGTTTGATGCGCAGTTAGCGCCCCGAAGACAGGGGAGTATTTTACTTCTCTGCGTCCATCCCGACTTGATAACAGTGCATCTTTTCCCTGTTTTTTCCCTTGTGGGGAATACCTGCGTTGCAGCCAGGTAGCAGTTTTTCTTCTTAAAATTGATTGTAATTGCAGGTGGAAATCCAGTAAAAATTGTGCTGGCATGCTTGTATGCCACCAATTCAGTCGCATAAACGATTACCAAGGCAGAACTACAGGAAGTGGCAGGAAAAGGGGTATGAATCTAATTGGTGTGAATTTTCTGGGGTCATGCCTCGTTTGAGGGGTTTAAAAGTGCGCATAAATAACAGAAGTATTTTAACACAATCCCTAGCGGTTGTACAAAATGCTGCGGTTAAAGTGCGCTTCCGGGGGCATGGTCGGGCGGGGTACCAAAATACTGCTCTTCAGAGTGAAGGTCTTTCGCAGCAAAAAGAGCAGCAAAATCGTCGTGAGACTGGGGCCTTAGAACAGCCGAGGTGGAAACGAACCCTTGGATCATTGAGTCCCGCCCTTGTTGGGGAGGCCCAGTGGGCGAGCAAACGCCCGAATTCTGGCTGTATAAGCCGGATGCTTTAACTAGATGCTTATCTATCCAGCCGTTTGTTTACACTCACATGGCAATCAGAGACCATGACAGAAGATCAAAACTCTTGGAAGGAATGCATTTGTTGGCTTGTGAGATTTTGGTAGTGATGGGGTATTGGAACATTAAAAGAAAGGAAACTAAAAGAAGCCCTCTTTGAAAGGGGTCTTTAAATCCCAAGAGCAAAAAACGTTCAGATGCAAGTTCTGCCCCTTCCTTTAGTTAGGAAATGTGAGCTAAGGAAATGTCTATTGAAAGCCAAGTTACTGGGACAGTAAGCCAAGCAATCATCCTTCTCCCTGACCATGATTGGAAAAATGGTCGCAGATGCAAGTATGAGACAACCCTACCACAACCAACAGGTTTATATTTTCAGTTTGGGAGTTCCCCCCTTCAATCCGGCACAGGAGTGGAAACAGCCAGATAACTTTCCAAATCTTACTAAGTCAGCTTCATCATTTTAAAGGCAGCAGTTTCAAAGCAGCTTCCCCAAAATCTCCTCCCCTTCAAGATCTCTTGGATTACAAATCCCATGGTTCCAGTCCACGTGGGAACTGGAGTTTACTGGAAAGCACCAAGTTGCAGAAGATTGGTTTAGAGACTCTTCAGGTCAACAAGAACTGTTTCATTCAAGAGACTGAATGAGGTTGAAAAACATGTCCGGCAAGATTAAAGTGTGTCTTAAAAATGGGATTTTTAAATACAAACAATGCACAGAGATCACTTACCCTTTTAGGGAGCCAGTGGGTGTAGCACTGGATTTCTTCTTCCCTTCAGGGGGGACAGGTTTGCTTTCCTTTTCATCCTTGCTTTCTTTCCTTGCTCTTTTGCCTCTGAAATATTTTGGGTTTGATATTTCATATTACAAATCATAAATGTGTGGCTATATTAGACATAAAAATCTATCTAAAGAATTAGAGATTTAAATTGATTGCTGGCACGCTATAAGAAGGCGGGGAGGGAATCGGTTGGTTAAGGACATAAAGCAAAAACAGATGCCATAAGAAATTAGCAAGAAAGCATTTGGGATTTTAAAACAGTGGACACTATCCAGCAGACAGCAATGTGTGCTAAGCCTAATGATTTCAGAGGATTTAAGCACTAAATACTTTACTGGATAGTGGCCATAGGGTTTTAATACAAAAAGCAGTTCAGGGTTCCATTTATATTTTTACATCTTTTCCATCCAATATCAATGGCTGGTTGTTGTTGTTGTTGTTGTTGTTGTTGTTGTTGTTGTTGTTGTTGTTG
>JAHTLZ010003542.1:68560021-68653969 GCA_023846285.1 Phrynocephalus versicolor
ATCCTTCTTGTGAATCTTTTTTCTGCGCCTTTCCTTTTGGTCCCTTCAAGTTCCAAAGGAATTCGTCTCACCCCTTTGGCTCTTCAAGGAGCAGGACTTGTATATATCCCTTTTAAAGGGTGGAGCCAGGGCAGAGAATGGGGAGAGCATGACAGGGAAGCAAGAAGAAAGGGGGTGTAGCCGTATGGAAACTCAAGTTAAACTGCATTCAAGGCAAAAATGAAAACAGGTCTGGAAGCTTCAAGTGAAAATTCTGGAGGAAAGAATCACAGTTCTAACCACATCAGTTTGAACCACCCACTTCATTTAGTAGAGCTTGGCCCATTTACTCTCTATTTTAGCTTGGCCCATTTACTCTCACAGTGTCACCTACTCAGGGGCGTATCTGGGGGGGCAGAAGGGTACATCTGCCCTGGGCGCAGCAATCTGGGGGTGCCGAGAGGAAGAACAGGAGGAGGAAGCTGTGCACCCTCCCGCCACCTAGCAGTCCTCTTTTCCCCTAAGGCTTGGTGACAGCACCCCCTCAGACGCCTCTGCCGCCGTGCACCAGACGAGCAGCGAAGTAGGCAGGCAGGCAGGAGCACAGTGGCCATGGTGCCCCCCCTCCTCCTCACCTTGGTGGGAGATGTGTAAGGTGCACGTGCACACATGCACCTGCATGCACCCCCACCCCCGCAGGGTTCAGCCCTCATTGCTGGGTGGTGCGATGTGGGGGGTAGGGGGCAGGAAGGGCGCAAAAATGAATTTTGTCCCCAGGTGCTCCAAATCCTGGCTATGCCTCTGCACCTACTTCATGGCGTTCATATAAGGATAGAATAGGGAAACACACAGTGATTTTGGACATGTTTTGTTCAAAATGCTTGAATGTTTAGCTTAAAAAAAATAAAACTAATTTAAACTAATAACATTAATTGATGGTATCTGTCAAAAGAATTACGTACTCTCGAGAGCCAGGCAGCGTCTTCCACTTAAGAGATGGTTCTAATTTCTTGCTGTCAGTAGGCTTACTTTTGACAAGAGGACTCTTCGGCTTCTCAAAAACATTCTTTTCTGCATAGTCGTAAAACTTTTGGGCTTGGCCATATTCATCTGCTTCAACCGCTTCCATATGTTGATAGTGTTTTTCGTACTTTGGTTCATCAAAAAATGTATACTTCTAATAAGAAACGAAAGTTGGATTTTGACAAATTATATTTTTGCATCAATAAAACATGTAGAGAAATTAGTATGCCACTGGAAATCCACACAAATTGGCTTTATACATTTTTTTTTCATTTGAAAAAAATTCACCATTTTCTTGCTTTAGAAATAAAGGCAACTTCCACATTAATCAGCAAGTAACTGTAATTGTGATTAAAAATTACAAAACTGACATCTCCCATCCAGTGGAATGTCACAGGATGGATGTAACTTTAGCATTCCAAAAACTGTTTTTGAAACACTGGCATTTGATACATGTGGCAGAATGTATTTATTTACCTAATTTAAGTTAGATTAATAAAAAACGACTGAGAAAAACTGATGAAGTGCACCGAAAAAAAAACAAAGATCACAAAATCAAAATGCATTAAGGTGGAGAAGGACAGGTTGTGTCTGCATAACTGTAGTTTTTTGATTGCTCATCTATGACATGGGCACAAAACCTCTTTGAATGAGACATAGACCACAGAGAAATACTTATTGGCTGAATGACTTTGGGGTTTGGTTCGGATATCATAGAATATTACTGTTTATAGTGCTGCCTCCTGTTCATATAACCATGATGATGATATCCACCCCCTAGCAGTGGCACCACATATATGGGACGCTCACGGAAGTTTGTCTGACACCTGCTCTTACGTATATATTTTTTTCAGCATCATCCAAAAACTTTTCTTTTCTTCTCCTGTTTTGCATGATTATATGGATCATATTTGTCTACATGACTCTGGTATTCTTAAGAATGAAGAGCAGTTTTAAAATATTTTAATTAACAAATATTTTCCTAGACCTTGTTATGCGCCAACTGAGTCTGGTTTCATTCTGTGGTTTCAATTGTCTCCTGTTTCACATTTTTAATGCTCTACTTTTGTATTGTTTTTCCACTGTGTATTTTACTATTTTAACTGTTCAAGAGCTACCCTGAAAGCAACTCCTAATTGGTCAAGCTATAATCCATTGATCAATGAATCAGTGTGTTGTCAATCATGGCCAAGAACAGAGAACTTTTTTCCTTCTATTATCAGTAGAAAAGCCTCACCATTCCAGTATTACTTCCTTGTTATATCTTAATTGTTGCTTTCTTTGAGACCCAAACTACTTTGTGTAGCTACAACCATGGTCTACCACCTCCACTGATAACATGAAGGGAATTTTATCCAGATCAGATTTCCCCTCCAGCTTTAACAAGATCAAGGCAATGTACTTTGTCCAGGTGGAATGGACAATGCAAAAACGTATGAACAAGGGTGGTAGATCTTATGGAAAGAGTAGCAGATTTTTCTTGGCACAATTGTTAGGAGCCAAAGTTCTGTTGCTGTTTAACTGTTTTTGTCCTTCTGCCTTTGGGATCCTGTAAATATGAGCATTTAACAAAACAACTTGCTTATGTTTTACCGCTTCTATGCCAATAAATACATTACTGCTACTACTGCTACTACTGCTACTACTGCTACTACTACTACTACTACTACTACTACAGCAGTAAGAGGCCGTCCACTGCTCCTTTATCTTGCTATTGCCATCACAGATGTGATGCCTCTTTCCCAAGATATGCAACAGGCAATCCAGTGTGAAATAACAGAAAACGATACCAGCACTGCCCTATTTTGAATAGAAAGGAAGAGGGGACACAGTAATTGGCTGTAGTTCGGCATTGGAAATGGGAGCTCCATCTCATCTTCAACAATGCCAAAGGTTGTAAGTAGCAGTGGCTATCAAATAACATGAAAGACACTGCAGACTAAAGCAACCAGAAAATTCAGGAGTAGCTAACACACCCTGAAACAGACTGGACATGAAATTCTCTTCCAGGGCACAGAGGTACTGGACAACACTACTAATCGCTATGTCAGACTACATAGGGAGGCCATTGAGATCCACAAACATAAGCACAGTTTCAACAAAAAAAGAAGAAAGTCTAAAAATCAACAAAGCCTGGCTGCCAGTACTGAAAACTACAGCCTGCAAAAGATCAAAGTTCAATTATTCCCACCCAGCCACAAGCACCTGTGATCAGTTGACACAATAGAACAGCTAACAACACCCATCAACTACAGAGAAGGATTGCTACCACCACTGATTGCAGTGAAACGTCTTAATCCCTCCATCACAATACAATGACTAACACCTATTCTGGCTGAAATCCAGTAGTTTAAAGTTACACCATCTTCCACCATAGCAGAAACATCAGAAGCCCACAGTCTCCTCTCTGGTCATTGATGAGAAAAAATAGCAGAGGATCCTGACACAACTGGGGTGAAAGGGGAAGTGGTGACAAGAGGGGAAACTTAAAACAAACTGGATTAAGGCTGTATCTACAACAGGGATACATGCAAAATTACAGAGAGAGCAATTTGAACATGCCAATGTGCTTTTATATGAAAATCAACCTTAATGGAGCAAAATAAATTAATTCTTCTTTGTGTCAACAAGGGAACAGTTGCAATTTTAAAAACCAAGGTCAATAACTCCAGTTGTCCTCTAAATCTGAAAGTTAGTAGGAAAAAACCCACATCATGGAAATTTTGAGACTGAAAGAATTTGCAATATAACCATTCAGAAGATAGGATTTTAAGACACCATAAGATCTCTTCCTTTTCCTCTTAAAAAGTATGAAATGTGAAAACTACTTGGACATGGTTTCCGTACCAAATGTAATAAAACAAAGTTATTCCAGACCTCACATACTGAGTAACTTGCAATGTCCTGATCTTCACCGCTGATGAAAAAATAAAAGCAGACCACTTTGAAAAATAAAACTGAAACATTCTTCCCATAAACGGGAAGACAGAGGAGGGGGACAAGGAGGGCTTTGTTGTTGCTTTTGCATTTTCTTAAGAAACACAGGCCTAACAGGGTCTGTTTGGATGTAAGAATAACATCAAATAGCATACCAGACCTCTACCTATCCTTAAGCAACCCACTCCAGCCTGCTCCAAAAGAGCCCAAATAGAAAAGCCCTGAATTCAACACTAAAGACAGAGCTAGGCATTGCCTTTCACAACAGGCAGCTATAGGAAAGTCAATTTAATAGCTGCTGAACATCCGAAGTATACTAGCTACAGCAGAACTCATTACTGGATATTTTTATGACTTCCTACTATTTGAAAGCCAGCACGATCCAAAATACTGCAGACTGTCTAACTAGGAAGAGGGTATAATTTTCACTCTCCCCTCTGTTGTGTTTAAAACCCACCCACTTAACAGAGAAGCCTTCTTGTGTCTGATGTAATAAAGGTTCCAGATCTTTCATATGATTAAATATTGAAAACACAATTTTGACAATCATGTTATTGAGAGGATGCAAGTTAGACGGTTACTTCACGTCCATTCCCGTCCTGGGAGGAAGTTCGTTGCATGTTGATGTCAGTCACGGTCACGTGGTCTTCTTCCGGTTCTGTCCCTGTTCCCGTGTACGCACGTGATAGATGATACCAGCATGACTGTTACCGCACATCCTCGTTCCGTGATGAGATGTGAAATTCCATGCCTTTGTTCTCCATTTTTTTCTGGTCCCAGCCTTCCATTTTTCGATGTTTCAATTCTCCGAAGCCTTGCCTTCAATGCGTTACGGAGCTAAGTTTGAGGCATTTGTCTTTTAATCTCTCCGCACTGCGTTGCTGACTCCATAGGGAATGTACTGGCGAATGGCACTTCGCACTCCTGCCACTAGATGGAGAATGGCACATTGCGTGACGAGCCTTATCTCACAGCCACTCGTCTCGGAACGAGAAGCGTGACGAGCAGATTCCCGAGGCCAGGGAGGGGAATCTCTCATCCCGCTTAAATCGCAGTTCAGGGGGCGTGGTCGGGACGAACTCCCCTCGTCCAGCAATGGATGTGCGGATAGATTACTTTGTACCGGTCCCAAGCGGGACTGCAAACAGCGATGAGATGGACGTGAAGTATCAGCCTTACATAATAACAAATTACCTTTGACATTATTTTCTGATAAGTATCTTAACACAAACTCCCAAACTTTCACTCAACAACACTGTATGTTTCCCTTTCCCTTACTCCTTTAGTGATGCACTGAATGATGTTCCAAACGTGCAGTCTTTTGGGGGAAATTAAAGAACAAAAAGGGAACTGGGAACTCAAAGCCCATTGCTCATGAGCAAAGCATCCTGCTCCTCTTCTCAAAGTGTAGCAAATTTCCAGCTTGTAATTGCAATGAAGTAATTGCAACAAATGGAGAAAACCTGAATGCAACAGCTTATTGCAGGAACCATGTGATATCTCTTTAATGAGTAACAATTGTGCAAACTTTATTCTAAGAAATAGAATACAATATCGTTCTTACACTGAATGGCCAGGCCAATAACACTAAAAATTCAGATCTACTGCTGCATACTGACAACATATGGCAGTGCGAGTTGGAAACACCCGACTCATGTCTGATGTTTAAATCAAAGACAATTCTTATAAAATATGGAATACGCTTTTTATTCATATCATAAGGAACAGTTATAAAGAGGAATGGTTTTGATTATTTAAAGCACTGTCAAAGATAGTTGACCTCTTCCATTAAAATATGATATTTTCCTGCTTTAAAAATTATAGTATTGCTCAAGGGAAAACCATCTGCAAAAGGTTGAAAGATCAGTAGGGTTTTGCCAATTCCTGCAATCCTAAGCTTGCTGGGAAATGAGTTCCCTTAAAATTAGTACGGCTTTCAGATAAATGGGTTTAGGATCAGGACGAAAGTCCAAAGGCATCTACAAATTATAGCAGAATTCTAGGTATACCTAAAAAAAACCACTCCATGCTGGCCCCAGAAGTATTTTATCTGAGTCACAAAAATGGAAGAAAATATCTGTAATAGACAGCCATGATCCAAGAGGGTATTTCAGCAGAAATCCTTCTGTCAATGGAATTGAGACGCAGGGCTACCTCCCCACTGCAGATCCTGTCCCACGATGACACTCAAAAACAAGCTTTTGGGGTGGGGCCTTGGAAAACCTTTGAAACCAATTTATGGATGGCAGATATACAGAGGGCTTCAGGACAGAGAGGAGGCAGAGGAAAATAACCTGTCACCTTGGAATCAGGCAGGCACTAGTGGCATAAAAGCTGCAGGATCACATATGGTGTTCAGGAGCAAAGCAGATACAGTGTTAAAGTTACCAAACATTTTCACTACACAAAACTCTAGCAATTTCTTTCCAATAAATCCTTTGGCTACGACAATATTAAAATTACAGTACTTTTTGTCTATTCTCACCTTGCTAAGTTGGAAACCAGGTAACTGTAGTCTGTGAATCATTATAAGGAACATAGGTTTTAAAAACAAAACACCTGACCGGAATCATATTGGTGTTAAGATTTGCATAACATACTGCAGCTAAATGCAGTTAATTGACAAGTTGTCTTGGATGTACAGCAAGTCATGCACCCAACTGTGCAACTGAAATGTATCCCAGCATCTTAACAATCATCTGTAATCACTCATGGTAAGTTACACAAACTTTATATGAACATCAATAGGATTATTTTGTTAGTTACAGCACTGGTCCACAACATGGTGCTTTGGTCCCATACTTACAGCAATCCTTTATAATCCTTTATATTACAACAACAAAATCCTAGGTATTCCAGAAAGAACCATATAAAAACAGATAATTGCCTAAAACACAATCCAAAATATGAATCAACTACATATGGATCCTAGGTATTCCAGAAAGAACTATATAAAAACAGATAACTGCCTAAAACATGTTCCAAAATATGAATCAACTACCTATGGATTAGGTAGAGCTTTCTCAGTGTAGCATGTTTACATTTGTAAATTAATAGATAGAGGGCACCACAATCGTCTTAAAATTCAGACACAGCTGTATGAAAGAACCAAGCTACATAACTTTGCAAGCTGGTTATATCATGACACGTTATTGAAGAGTAGCATTCAGATTTAAGAAAATACATACCTGTTTAGCCATATTTTCTGCAAAAACTGCTGATCTTTCTCTTAAAAACGAGACAAGGTCTTTATATATATCACTCTTCCTCTCATAATTGATTTCATCTCTCTCTTTTTCTCGTCCCTGAAAGAAAATCAAAGGCAGTGTTATTTCCCAGATGTGCATACTCTTGCACACTGTGTGTTTCATTCATATTTTAAAAACATAAATGTAGAGTTCTATTCAGAAGTAAGCCCTATAGAGTTCAATGGGACTCCCTCCAAGTCAACATCAAACTTCAGCCTACCCCATTTTGAAACTCATCTTGAGGTTTAAGGTGGACAGAGCTGCCATTCCAATATGAGCCTTTTCACACGACCCCTAAACTCCGGGGCAAATGGCTCCCAGCTCCGGAGCTTAAAATTGTTTCCCCACCAACTCTGGAGTTTACAGAAAATTAAGTGCGACCACGCCCACCTAAGCGCATCCCAGCACACTTTTCAGGTACCTGCTCTCCGGGGGTGAAAAATCCCTGATGCGGATCTAACGTAGTGGGTGCCGGGCTCTCCTCGCTTCTGTTTGTTGTTTTTTTGCCCCCCGCCCCTTTAAGAGATCTGAATGCAGTGCCGGGACGGCAGAACTGAGGTGAGCGGCATTCTTTTCTTCCTTTTTTTCTCCCTCCCCTCACGCAGCCAGCAGCCAGGAGTGCGGAGTGGGTGGGAACACAGGAACAGCGACAAACCCCCAAGATCTCTGGTCCGAATTTAAGTGGCCAGCGGATCTTAGGGGTTGTGTGAAAGGTTCACATTGCAATGTTACAGTATTCTTATTTCCTACTTTGTTGTTGAGATACAGTGGTGGGTTCGAGTCAGCCATGTTACTTGTCCCGGGAAAAAATGACAAACAATGATGAAACACTAACAACATTTTTAAAATTATAGAGCTAGCAAGTGTTTATGGACCACAGCCCACTTCCATCAGAATGACGGTTTAAATGGGCAGCTATTTTAGACAGATGCTAAACGAGAATGAGGAGATGGGGAAATGAAATGCACGAGGTATAAAAACTGGTGATGACCTGAGCAGTGATCATTTAAAATGGGAAATAAGACTGATATTGTTGCAAAGACAAGCTGATTAGCACATGTATGAATGCCCCCCTCCTCCCCAAGGTACAAGAGATTTTAACCTCCAGATGAACTCTTATGGGTGGGGAATAGTAATCAGTAAGGCCAAAGGGAATCAGGCTTAAAATTACTTAGCTTGCTTCTTCCAGCACTGCTTCATTTACAACTGAAATATTAAGAGAAACTTCACTTTTCTCTTAAACTCAAGAAGTTTTACATTGTTTCACCAGTGTATGTATAATGCTGATAGTACAGTGCACTGCCACCATTACTGTAACCATGGAGAATAATTTATTTTCAGATTCCTAGACTGGATAATAAATAGCATAGCCTAACAATACAGTATGAGGAAAGCAATTTTTAAATTTTTAACATTAATTCATATTTGCTTTCACTATTTGATTTTACCTAATATCTGACTGTACTGATTTTTTAAAAAACACTACCTTGCAGACATAAGAAAGAAAGAAAGAAAGAAAGAAAGAAAGAAAGAAAGAAAGGCCATCTGTAAGAAAAAACTATAATCTGGATTAACAGGAGTTTCTGAACATACTTCTGAGGAAATGTCAGACAGAGTGAAAATCTGGAGTGATTGACATGGAAGGTAAACAGGTACACATACAGAACTAAACATATCCTGTATTGTTTGGGAAATAAATATATCTAAATAAGCAAAGCACAAAGCACCTTTCTTAATAAAAAAACCTAGATTGTAGAACTGGGTTCACTGCATCTAGTAGCTGGAAAAAACCTAGAAGCAGTTCCACCAGCCAAATTAATACCAGGTGAGTCTAGTTCCACCAGCCAGCATTTCAGCCAGGAACCAGTTGATACCTAGTGATGTTATATAAGAACATTTTTGGCAGAAAAGCCCTACTAGAAGGAGGGTTGGTAGGACCATTTGTCCTAGCCCTACCTCATAGGGAGGTCTCATACCAGGCAAGAACACACCATTGTCATGCATTGTATGTACAATTCCCTCCCGCATAAGATTCCCCCCAAACAGCAAGGCGACCTCACAATGACATGTGGCCAGGTCTCATCTGAGCTCTCAGAGGTCCTGGATGTGGAGATCCAGTCTCTTCCTAATAAGCCTTTGCATCTCTGATCTAAGCTAACACATTTCTGGTAGCCAGCTGGGTACTCAACTAAGCTATGTTTATCAGTAATACCTTGGTTTAAGAGTGTTTTTCAAGACAAGCAAACATTTCTTCTAAATTTTGCCTTGATCAATGAGCAATGTCTTGGAATACAAGCAGTGGAGCAGATCACATGATCACAAGTGAGCCAACGGTGGCTCTCTCCCCCCCCTACTGGATTCTGCGTGATTGTCCGGAATGTTGCATCTCAGGCAAACCTCAAAAGCAAGGAGAAAGGAAGGAAAGTCTCCCTTGCACCAGCCAGCAACCTTTTCAAAGGTGAGTGCAACATAGGGTTTTGTTTTATTTTTCTTTATTTTTTCCATTTGTTTTCAACATCCTTTCTTATTTTTCAAACCATTTATAGTCATGGGGCAGCTAGTCAAGCGTGTAGAGGGCTACAAATTGCACTTTATTACTGTCACATTAAAAACACAAAGTAAAATCCAGTTGATAGTTCCAAGCAGAGCAGATTTCACAGCCAGGTGCCTAAACCATGGTGTGGACATGGACTTCTAGCCAACTTCTTTTGGGAGTTTTGGCATTTTGTGCGTACAGAATGTAATCTACAGGGGCGCAGAATGAATCATCTGAGTTTCCATTATCTCTTATGGGGAAATTTGCTTTGTTATAAGAGTGTTTTAGTTTACAAGCATGTTTCAGGAACAGATTAAGCTCGTCAATCAAGATATTACTGTACCTGAACAATCTTCACAGATTTAAAGGAACTTATGATTTTCACTCTAGTTTGGTCTGGAATACAATTACACTTACTCCATTTAAAAACACTCCTGCTGTGCTGCAAGTGACATACATAGCATCTGTGTCACGTGGTTTAATGGTCAAATAGCAAATCTCCCCATGGACCTGTCTCCAAGGTGGAGCACGGCACCCATTGGCAAATTCATAGTCTGGAATCAATCAACAGCAGTGTGTTAGTCTGAGTCTATCAAGAATATGGCTAAGACACAGGAAATATATTTCTTCTTTAATACTGTACTAAGAGAAACACACCATCTAACCATTTCAGACCGAACTGGTCACATGTCGACACAGGTGGCACACAGTCCCTGTTTAATGAGAATTGACAAGCCACCTGACTATATATGTATTGATTTGTATGTCAGTAGCCAAAAACCTGTTGCATAGTTATGGAAAAGACATAAAAAAAACTTTTAGAGGTGAATTGCCAGAAGTTAAGAAATGTCTATAGGCCTTATCTGCTGCACGTCAAGTGGCACAACTCATTAATAGAAGGAAAACCCTTCACTTAGATCAAAGATGAAATCAGTGTAGAAGTTATCTGGTAAATATTGTGTCAGTCAACTCAGTATACAACAGTTAATACCTGTATCAGTTTTGTAACTTGAGGCAATACACCTCCAAAAGTTATGAAATTAGTATTACACCAGTGTAACAACATAAGAGGATTTGGGCCATTTGACCCATGAAACAGATGCCTAGTTGGACTATACAGGTGAGATCTGCATAATGGAATATGCTTCCAGCATGTATCTAAAATCAAACCTGATAGGCACATGCTAGCTTTCTGAATCAAGGACATTCTACATAGTGAGTGCCAAAGGTCCTGTTCTAGAGGAGTGCAGAGCAGAAATCAGGAACATGTGTCACCATCAGGATGATATGTCAGAGAAACCATAAGGAACAAACTGTTCCATATGGAGATAATCAGTCCATCTGGTAACCAGTCCTCAAGTTGGTTACGGCTAGAAAAACTTCTTGAACCTGGTCTGGCACCCAACAGTCAGACCATGCAACTCCTGGAGGGTCTACGTACATGTTAGACCACCTTTTCAAAATATGATCCCTGTGTAATCACAGAGTTCTGCTCCTTCTTTTCCTGCTTCTGCCCTGCTGTCTTAACTTTCCCACTCTGGGAAGATGAAAACAGTAGGCAGTTAGGATGTGGCCCAGCATTGCTCTTGACAAAGCAACCAGCATCTCCAGAAGAAAATAAGAAGAGCAACTCTCTGTTGCACAGGAATGTTGCTGGGGCCATGAAGGATACAGTGCAGCTAGAGGGCAGGGAGCATAGTGGGGGTGGGATTCAGAAGCACGGCCTGCAAGAGGTCTTGTAAGGATAGCCAGGAACACAATGGAAGGTGGCGAGGGCTCACAAACCATGGGCGAAGCAAGGACGGATGGGAATGTAAAATGAGAACAAACCGAGCATGGGTGGGAGGTGACAGAAGCAGGTGGAGCCATCTGAGATGGGAGGAAGGCCTTAGGGCTGTCATCTTGAGAAGTGACAGGATGGGAAAGAGGATGATGTGGGGGTGTGTTTGTACAACATTGCGCAACCACAGGATGAGAAAAATGTGAGGAAGGCATATGAATTCATATAACTCCCCTGGCAGTAGGGAAATGAGTAGAATAAGAATGAACTAAAGAGACATGGAGTTGAGTGACAATTGAGAGAAAAGCAATTCACGAATAGTCTAACCGGGGAATAAAAACAATTGTTGAGATAGTTATTTTACTTAGACATGATCTGCAGGAGCAATTGGGCTTGCTATATATGCTGGTGCATTTGGGCCGGAGATCACTCCTCTGAGATAATCAGTTTCTCAAGGGATTGAATTGTCTCTGAGCCTCTTCTGTTGGCCTTCTCAGTATTCCTTCCATAAGGCATTTTCTTGCGCCTTTTAGGTCCTGGTATGCACACACATACAGAACACCTATTTTATGGGAATAGACAGCTGTGACAGTTTGAGATCTCCAAATATGTTGATGCCCCCCCAAAAAAAAGGTTAGGGTTGCCTGCTCTTGCTTATTTTACCATGAATATGAAATTTGAAAACATAGGTAAGAATACAACGTAAAATTTGGACCTGACGTATATTCCAGCGAATCAAGGACAGCATCTTCTGTTGGCCCAGAGAAACGTTTCAGCAGTTCAATTTCATTTTTCACAGCAGCTGGAGTTAACCTCACTTCTCTGTAATTAGAATAAGTTAGGTACATTCCTGTAACTCAGAAAATATTACTCACACGGTGAGATGAAAAGAAAGAAAGCCTGTCATTAGGAAAAGATCAGCCCTAAGGTCTGAGCATGTATAAGGCTGCTTTTACACGACCCCTAAAATCTGCTGCAAAATACTCGTAGATGCGGAGCATAAAATTGTTTTCCCACCAGCAGCAGACTTTAAAAAAACAAAGTATGACCACGCCCACTTAAGCGTGCCCCAGCTCATTTTACAAGTACCTGGTCTGGAAGAGGTAAAATCCTTGTTGCTGTTCCTTGTTGCTGTTTTAAAGCATTGCATGCCTGGCCCTCCTCTGCTTTTTGTTTGTTTTTGTTGCCCCCCCCTTTTAACAGACAGGAATCCTAACGGGCTGGAACAATTAGCTGCTGTCTACTGCAGGCGGAGGTGAGCCTGCATTTTTTTCTCTCTCCCCTCACCGCAGACAGAAGCAACAGAATCAGAGTGCAGGAGGTGGGAACACAGGAAGCAGAACAAAAACCACGTTGCATTTTTGGGCGCTTTTACACGACCCCTAAGATCCGCTGGTCCCTTAAATTCGGACCAGCGATCTTAGGGGTTTGCCGCTCTTCGTGCGTCTCCACGCTGGCTGCTGGCTGCGTGAGGGAGGGAGGGAAAAAAAGGACAAAAGAAGAAAACCTTACCTCCCCGGTGCCGGTGGGAGCTCCCGGGCGAGCCGCCGGTGACTTCCTGGTTGCTCTTAAAGGGGCGGGAGGCAAAGAACAAAAACAAAAAGAAGCGAGGAGAGCCCAGCACATCCACATTAAATATTTTTCACCATCAAAGAGCAGGTACAAGAAAAGTGCAGCTGGGTCGCGCTTAGGTGGGTGGGGTCACACTTAATTGTCTGCAAACTCCGGACCTGGTGGGGAAACATTTTTAAGGTCCGGAGCTTGCAGCCCTTTGCCGCGGAGCTTAGGGGTTGTGTATAAATGCCCTAAGTTGCCAGCGGATTTTAGGGGTCGTGTAAAAGCAGCCCAAGAGTCACAGCAGAAACTTCTTGCAAACTAGTCTGCTTTGTTTTGTGGTTGGTTTTCAGGACTTCAGGAGAGGATTCCCTTCCGAAAGGCAGATGTCTGCCTGAATCATGTATCTCTCTTCAAAACTAACAGCCTTTAGCTCATATGACAATTTACTGCTAATGTCTGTTTCTGCCCTGAGAATGTACTCTTTCCTATTTTAACATGTAAATGACCTTGGGATCAAAGGCTAGTAAAAGGATACACTATACATAACTATAGAATGCTTTCCTTAATTTAAAAAAAATAACTAACAGTTCCATGCCTTTTAATTCTGCAATTTGACTTCCCAAAGCAAACGTAATACAACTGAAAAGTATGATGCTAGTCCAGAAGGGTTTTGGCCTGGTAAAAGAGATGCATTTGTTTTAAACAAGCCAAGTTTTAAACAGCACTCACTGTGAAATCTGCTTTAAAGAGCTGTTGAGTAGTTGCATATCCAGTTGCTGAAGAAGCAGGGAAATTTTCATTTTAATTTCATTATCAGAAGCATCATCTTTTTTAACCTTGTCAAGTAAACGAAGCATCGACAGATCCTCTCCTTCGATTGTCCCATATCCAGGCCCAAGAATTTTCACAATAGGGTCTCTATTGGCTATAAGTAATTCATATGAGCACATGTAAGGAAATCAATGGGTTTAGCTTAATCTGAAAATAACTATTCATGAATTGGAATGTCGTAAAAATTTAATTATCTCCAGGGACCATGCAATTTTAACATACTACTGTATTTCCAGAATAAACCACCTCACATTAGAGATCCCCTAGTGTAAATCTTTGTTGTACAAAGCACATGGTACAGCAGCAACAAATGCTACTTTTGAGGTAAAAAACCAGCATGGGGTTATGGAGAGAGTTGTCTCCATATACAGTTGGGGGGGAGGGGACTTTGAATTTGATTTATTTGGGGTTCTTTTGGAGAGAGCATTTGTCATTTTTGAGTCATTGATCCTTTTATTTCACATGGAAGGGAATGGCTTTTCCATTTCTATCCCCCCACCATCATGTTCTTTCAAAATTAAAAGAGTAACTCTTTTCTTGTCTCCAAAAAGTTTTTGCCATGCATATCTTCAATGGGAACACCAAGGGTTTTTTTTTTTTTTTTTGGTCTCTGGGCCCGCCTCCCTCAACCAGGTGGCTCCCCGTCCTCCTACCCTCTCTGAATTGCCACAACTCTATGTCCTTGCATTTAACCTCCTCAGCACATCAGGAGCTAGTCTTCATTGATGAATGAAGCTGGTGAGTCCTTCTAACAGTGCTCTGTCTCCAGCTGAAGCCAGTGAGATCCCCAAGGAGGCTCAAGATAAAGCAGGTTCCCCCCAGGCTGATTTCCCCCACACACCCATTCTTGCCTTTCAATGGAAGTCTGATCTCTGTGCCCCAAAACCAGCTTCAGTCCCTTCCTCCCAAGAAAGGTACACAAAGAGTCTTCAAAACGCAGTTGCACTTACCCTGAAGCTTGGTCTTATGACATAAGATTAAGAACATAAGAAGAGCCATGCTGGATAGGGCCAAAGGCCCATCTACTGCAGCTTCCAGTATCTCACAGTGCCCCCGCCAACTGTGTCAGGGAGTACACAAGACTAGTTATCTGTCTCCTGATACCACTCCCCTGCATCTGGCCCTTGAAGTACCCCAGTTTTAAGCCTGGAGATTACACTCTCCATCATGATTTGTAACCTGTGATGGACTTTTCCTCCAGGAATCTGTCCAATCCCCTTTTGAAGGAGTCCAGGCCAGATGCCATCACCACATCCTGTGGCAGGGAGTTCCACAGACTAACAACGCGCTGGGTGAAAAAATATTTTCTTTTGTCTGTTCTCACTCTCCCAACCCTCAATTTGAGTGGATGTGTCCTAGTTCCCAGGAAGAGAGCAAGCAAGTCTGCCTGCTTGTCAGGTGCCTGGAGCTTTTTACTAGCATGAGTGGTGGCTGCTGTGGCCACAGCAGCAAATAATGAAGGGAGCAAAGCCAGGCCCAGCAGCCACAGGCTGCAGCCTGCCATCTTTGCCGCCTCTGTCTCCTTTCGTGCTCTGTGTCAAGCTGCTATGGGATGAGGCGTGTTAATTTTGACTCAAGCTCTGCTCTGCTTCTTGAAACCAGATGCTGCTGCCAGGCCCTGTGAGCTGTGGCGCCAAAGAAAACCTCCATTTCTCCTCATCAGCAAGACAATGCTGTGACACCACATGCAGATTTGCCATCACCACCACCCCAGCACTGGTACTGCAGCAGTGGCAAGAACTGGGTGGGGCAAAGGCAGACACCTTCAGAAATACTGGATGAACAGCAGGGTACCTACCAATTCCGATTATTATATAATTTATAACTCCTACTCTTCCCCTGCCAGGCATTCTGACTGGCTGCTGACAACACCTTTCGCAACACTAGGCCCCAACACATTTTTAGTGGATTTGACAGATAAAGAATGAAGGAAAAATTAAGAGAAGGGATAATTATTGGGGGGGGGGATCCAGAATTTCTATATTTCCATCCATCTCTCTTTCACTAATGCAGATCATGTGTTTAAGATGGGATGGCCTGAAAATAAAAAGCAAAAAAAACCTCATCCCTAATACAGACAGAGAAGTCCTAAATACCTTCAAGGCACGCCTGTGTTTCTTTTAGCCGTTTTTCTGCAGCCACATACAGCAAACGGGACAACTGCCCAAAGCTGCGAACACTGATAGTTGATCCTCTGAGCACGAGCAGTGGCTGCCCATCCTTGTCTGTTTCTTGAGACTGAACGGATTTTTCGCTGGAAGAATAAAATAAGACCTTAATAGGCAAGAATTCATAATAACTGGAAAAAGCTTTTGAATAAGCTGCAGCTATGAAAACACAGTTAAATATCATCTGGAATAGAACATACATAAAATCTGAACATTTTTGCCAGAAAATATTTGAAACTGAGATCTGAACAGTAGAAAAGAGGTCCATGTCAAGATGAAAGCCTGTGTCCACTCTTCACAGCTACCTTACAGGACAGGGCAGGGAGCTTAAAATCAAGCACAGCATTCCCTTTTGACCTAGGTACAGTATTAGCCTGGGTTTATATACTACCAGAATTCTTCAAACAGTTTTAATAACCTAGCTATTATTTAACTATTTAATAACTTAACTATTTGGTCCTATACTTAACTATTTAATAACTTAATTATTATTAATTAGTCAGGTAATACAGAATCGACACCTTCGGGATTCCCAAGGGCAATAATAGCACCTTGTCGACTCGTCCTTCAGTTTGAGAAGCACCATTGGACTGCTTCTGGCATGAATGAAGAAGAAAATAGGTGAATCACACAAGATTATTATGAGAGATGGGCACGGACCAGCACAAGGGTGACTCGTGATGGTTCATGGTTTGTCAGTGTCCACAAACCACAGACCATGCCAATTTTTTTGAAAAAACAAACAAACCAGTTTGTGGTTTGGTCAATTCAGGCTCATCTCTAAATGAAGGGTGGCTTTCTAAGTGGCTCGGCTACACAGAAATTCCCTTTAATGGGTTTCCCACCCCATGCCCCCCCTTGGGGGCCCTAGCACCTACCTTACTTGTTCAGAGCCTCGTCCTCATTTCTGCCACTGTCATACTGCCCAGTTTAGTAGGACAGTAAGCTGCCCAGAGTCTGTGCTAGTGCTTCCTGAGAGGCTTAGGGCATTCTGGGAAATATAGTTCCTTGAGGGCTCCCGGCCAATTGGTAGCAAAAGCACAACTTTGAGGGCAAATAAATTTTAGGAATCTTCAGGTAAAGAAAATAGAGATTACAGCCTAATTGCTTCTATAGAAAATGGTTAGAATAAAATGTCAAAATATACATAGAATATCTATCTATCTATCTATCTATCTATCTATCTATCTATCTATCTATCTATCTATCTATCTATCGATCTATCTATATATATGCACAAATAATCTAATGTTGATCCCATTGGGAGTTGTTGTTGTTGTTGTTGCTGCTGTTGTTCAGTCGTGTCTGACTCTTCGTGACCCCATGGACCAGAGCTCGCCAGGCCTTCCTTTCTTCCACTGCCTCCTGGTGTTTGGTCAAATCCATAATGGTTGTATCGATGACACTGTCCAACCATCTCATTTTCTGCCGTTCCCTTTTCCTTTTGCCTTCCATATTTCCCAACATCAGAGACTTCTCCAAGGAATCCTGTTTCCTCATGAGATGGCCAAAATACTGGAGCCCAGGCTTCAAAATCTGTCCTTCCAGTGAATATTTGGGGTTGATTTCTTTCAGGATAGGTAAGTTTGATCTCCTTGCAGTCCAGGGGACTCTCAAGAGTCTCCTCTAGCACCACAGCTCAAAAATATCGATTCTGCGGCGATCCGCCTTTTTTATGGTCCAGCTCTCACTTCCATACATCGCTATTGGAAAAACCATAGCTTTGAGTACCTGGACATTAGTCAGCAAAGTGATGTCTCTGCTCTTTAAGATGCTGCCTAGGTTTGCCATCACTTTCCTCCCAAGAAGGAAGTGTCTTTTAATTTCCTTGCTGCAGTTGCCATCTGCAGTGATCAAGGAGCCTAAGAATATAAACTCTGCCATGGCCTCCATTTCTTCCCCTTCTATTTGCCAGGAGGTGATGGAAAGGGACTTGCAAATAACAACTACAGTAATCTTTATTAATCTCACTAATTTCTATAAGTCACCTCCAGATAGGACTAACATTGTATTTAGCCCCAAAGAAGATGAAATAATTCTAATTCTAATCAACACTTTATTTATAACACATTTAGTTATGCTTCAGAATCAATTTACCTGACGTCAAAGCCTGATTCAAATGCTGAAGGTTCTAGTTTTGTCTGCCACTCGAGGGGCTCCCTAAAGACAAAGGCCACTTCTTGAGGATGTTTGCTGCTAAAACTTTCTGTAAATTTGATGATTTCATTCAAAAGAGATTCATTCAGCGGTGTAATTTCTAATGTGCCTGTTCCAGAACCAGCAGCTGTCCACTGTGCTGCTCTTGTTAGTGCTACTCCCATGGCATCAGCTCATTCCAGAGTCATGTACCTTCACAAACTGAAGAACAAAACCAAACATTACAATCTCACACAGAATCTGTCATAAAAAGGTTCCCTATACAAGGGGTTATATATAAATGCTTTACACAGGTAGCCAAATCCCGTTGTTAGTACTAGATGGAGTACTATAAACACACTGGCCAAAACACTGTTACTTCCTTGCTTTATTTATTTATTTAATATACTTCCCCATTAGCACGCAGCACTATTCTGGGCAGTTAATAAAAATCTGACAAACAAAACAAATAAAATAATACTGTATAAACAAAGGATAAACAAATCACTCTGATTAGTAAATCATCCATGAATATAGGACGATGCAATCCATCTCTACTTGGTAGCTCAACTCCTCTGTAAGTACCATTGATTCAAGTGGGCTTCCCCTAACAGCAACTTACTTTAGCATAGTATGTTGGTTAGCAAATTAGAGTAGCATAGTAATTTGCATTAGAAGAATCTCACTTAATTAGTAGGGATTTTGTGAATCAATTCATCCATAGCTACTCTAACTTCAACTAACTTTTGTAGGCCCATTCCAACCAATTGAACTTATGAAGGATTTGACTTACTAATCCACACTGATTTAATGAGTTTACTCTAGTCTAGAACAACGTATGATGCTAAGCAAGAGGATTTTAGACACTGAATAAATAGATGTACATAATAGATATCTTAAGAAATCCCACTGATTCAGTGGGTCTGCACTAGCAGAGACTAACAATGTTGCATTCTATACTCGTGAAACATGAAACATGACATACCTAAGAGTAGGAAATTAATTCAAAATAACCTCACATTTACCTACTGAAGCATTTAGATTCTGATCTGTATGCCTGATAAGCAACTACAAGGAAATGAAGTGGCATTCTAAGAGTGGGGTGAGTCTGTGTGACAAAACAATGCATCCCCAAATTATCACATTATATAAATGCAGAAATGTTTTCATCCAGGATTCCTCTGCAATATGTGAATAAATGTGTCTAACTAAAGGCCACTACTAGTCTATATATAAACCCATTGCTTGAATGTCACTTAACATGCATCTGCAGATGTGGCCTATATCCAAATAAGGTTTGTGAAAGATGGTAGCTACTAGCTTGGAAATTACATCATTTCTTAGGGATTTTCCAGACTGGTCAATTAGGCCAAATAGGTTCAGTTCCTCCCCACAGGAACTAGGGGTTACTGGTACTGATAACTGGGATGCATTGCAGGAGGCAAATCCTTGAAACCTTCTCTAAGCTTCCCAGGAAATTAATATTTGCAAATTCCTTCCTTTGCCTCTGGATTCCTTCCCCCACCCCCCAATCCTTTTAAAAGTCAGTTAGAAGGTTAGTTAAGAACCTCAGACTGGAAGTCTCTGAGATGAATGGCATTCTGCACAGGAAAGGCTGCAAGTGTTAAGCTGGGCCTGCTGCAGCAAAGCCTGGTTCAGTTTTACCACCCTTTCCAGAAAGAACAACCAACAAAAACCCACATAAGTCAGGGGAAATGTCACTGATCTGTTCAAATTCAGCTTTCTACCATCTGATCAGTGGAAAAAATAATGGAAAGGAATAGCACTGAACTAGAAACCTTTGTCACCACCTCCACAAGTCCTCCCTCTACTTCTAGAAGCTGTACCTTGCCAAAGTTTATTTTCCTTTGCCATTATTAAATACAGAGAGCCTGCTTTCTTTGACATCTGCTCTTCCTATACAGTATTATTCTTAAGAGGAATAGATAAACAGTGATTGCTGTCATCTACAACCCTTGCCTCCCCTTCATTATCCCAGTCATGTTTTCAACATGCCTCCCTATACAGTATATAGCACAGGGTAACACTGTTGTTAGCCCAACTGATACTTTCCTTGTAAAGAGGCTGTAGTAACTCAAGTCCATGATAACTAACATGGAAAAGTTTTACATTTTTGGACTCCCAAGTTACAGCCTCCCCAAACAGCATGATCCAGTGGAATGGGGCAGGGAGGTCCCTCCCATCCAAAATTTCAGGGGTCAACTTGCCACCTCCACATTTCGTCGAGGATACCATACCGAGATCCCTCGTTTCCATCCCTAAATTCAAGCACCGTGTCCGCCCCCCCCCCCATCCCGTTTGGAGATAAAGCTTGAAACAATGCGCTGCTGGTAGTCTCAGAGATCAATTCCAGAGCCAGGATTGGAGACGGACTTCCCCGAATCCTCCCGTCTTGTGGCTGGCGGCTTGCCCCACTCCTCTCAGCCCAATAATGCTTGAAGACCCCAGTTTCAGAGCCTTCCTTGGTGGACTACAGTTGCCCAAATCCCCAAGCCCGCCCGCACGGTGGTTCCGGCTGCTGCAGCCGGAAAAAGTAACTTCCCCCAACCTCTGCTCTAGATAGAGGAGGAAAACAATCTACAGCGAGAAAGAAGTTCCGTAGCATTTATTATTGAAGTGAGGAAGGCGGGTGGCGGGAGAGCAGGAAGCCAGCCCGGACAAGGGAGAGGAGAGTACAGACCCGCTTCTTCTTCTTCTTCTTCTTCTTCTTCGTAGACCCGCGTTCCCTTGCCGCCTGAGCCCGCCCGGGCATCCACGCAGCGAGCGCTCGGCTTCTTGCTGTGGCTTTCTCCGCGGAGAGCACGCGCGGCCTCGTTGCCATGGAGACCGGCCGGGCCTTCGGTTGCTAGGAGCCTCCCCGTCAACAATAATGGTGGGCCTGGGACCGGATCTATCATCAGCTGCCGCGTTTCTTTGGCCGCCGCTCCTTCCTTGGTGGCTTTGCGTTTCTTCCCGCTGACAAGTGCCAATCGCCTTGTCAGGAGGAAGAAGCCGACTCACGGCTGGTTGACGTTACATTCTGCCGTTTCTTCCAGGGGCTGCTTGAGATGTCAATCATTCTGCCCTTCCCCTAACCTACACCTGCTGCTTTTCGCAACATGCCCAACCATTGCTGTGTAAGGACCCATTCCAGAATCAGCCAACCCCCCCCCCCCAATGCATTGATTTTTATTATACCTTGCCACTCTCCCAACTGAGCAGTGCAGAGTGGCTTCACAAATGTTAAACCTGTGCTGCTAAAACCACAAGCAATTATAATGTTAAAGGCAATTAAACGTCTTATATGAATAATGCAGTCATGAATTCGAAACCATTTTTGGAAAACCTAAAAGGAATTGAAAAGCAATTCAGCCCGTTCGGTGTTTTGGAGTCTAGTCACCCCTGGCATGGCAGGAGCGGCAGTCCAAAATCTGTGGAAGCCAGTCTGGTTCGTTGCACTTTTAGACAGCAGGAGCTTAAGGCTTTTTGGAAATGACATTATTTGACACAGTAGTCTGCCACCGGGAATTTGCAGGAGTAGGAGACCATGTTGACTTTCTTGGCAGCCAAGGGGAAGCACTTGATGTACCCATGAGGTAGATGCAGCAGGCCCTTCTGGCACACTTAGGGAGGAACAGAAGGAGTCATAAATGTGGCTCAGTTTGGGCCAGAAGAGGCCACACTGCATACAGCATATGTTAATAATGATGATGTGTTGGCTAGCTGATTCCAGCTTATGATCAGGCTTTCCAGAGTCTTTTCTAGGTATAAAATACACAGAAGTAGTATAGACAATGCTGCCTTCTGGGGGTACCCAATGACCATGTAGCTTGCCCAAGGGCACACAGGGTGGCTCTGCTCCTGGGAGGCACAGTGGAGAATCGAACACCTGCCTAACCCACAGAGCTATCCAGCTATGTATGTTCTTCCCGCCCTCAGGGTCCCAAGGCTCTCTTGGTATCCCCATTGTCTTGGGGAAGCCATTGGGATCCACAATACTGCAAAAAATAGTCAACACCAGCACAATTCAACAAGATTTAACATTTATTTATTTATTTATTTATTTATTTATTTATTTATTTATTTTTGCATTTATATACCGCTCCCATTTTCCAAAGGGAACTCTGGGCGGTTCACACAAATATTAAAAACAAACATAAAGAACAATATAAAAAAGTACTTGGCAAGAGGCATAAGACTTGACAGCAAAAAAAAAAAAAATCACCACCAACAACTAGGTACCACCCTAGCCATTGCCAAAGGCATCCCTGAACAGCCAGGTTTTAACAGCTTTCTTGAAGGATGCCAGTGAGGGAGCCTGGTGAATCTTGCTGGGTAGCTTATTCCAAAGCGATGGACCGGCCACCGAGAAGGCCCGATTACGGGTTGCTACCCTACGGGCCTCCCTGGGGGTGGCCACCAGAAGCGAGAGCAACATAGAGGAACGGGTAGGTCGGGCCAGCTCTGATCGTAGGGAGATACACTCTGCCAGATAATCAGGACCCAGACCATGGAGGGTTTTGTAAACCAAAACCAACACCTTGAACCTTATTTGGGAGGCAACGGGCAGCCAATGCAGACGGGCCAGGATGGGGGTGATGCGGTCAAACCTGCCCGCACCAACCACCAACCTGGCTGCCGCATTCTGTACCCTCTGCAGTAGCTGAACAAGGTTCAAGGGAAGCCCCATGTATAGAGTGTTACAATAGTCTATCCTCAACATGACCAGCGCCTGCACCACTGTCCTCAGGGAGTCCCCATCAAGGTATGGGCAAATCTGGGCGATAAGCCTAAGGTGGTAAAAGGCCGACCTGGTCACGGCTGCCACCTGGGAATCCAAGGACAGATCCGGATCCAGGACGACGCCCAGACTCCTCACTCGTTCCGACAGCTGGAAACATTAGGGAGCTGTCACTCTGTGCCATGAGCTCCCATGGGCTTCTTTGCTCTATACTGTGGTCATCATTTGTTGTTGTTACATGCTGTCAAGTCACCTCTGAGTTATGTCAATGCTATAACTGAGTGATCTCTAAAATATTCTGTCCTCAACAGTCCTACTCACCATTGATAAACTCAAGGTCATGGCTTCTTTTAGGGAGTCAGTCAATCCATCTCATATTTGGTCTTCCTCTTTTCTTGCTGCCTTCCATCTTCCCCAGCATTATTGTTTCCTCCAGCAGTGAAAATTTATAAATAAATTGGACTGACTAGGTAGAATGACTTCTATTATAATAGGGAAGATTATGCCCAATATGCCTTAGCCTGCTGTAGTGATCAATTTCAGAGTGATTTCCTGGTTTCACAGGTATTTGACAGTAGTTTAAGCCTTAGGACAGTCCATTTAAAAAGAGAATGTCTGCATATTTAGACAACCATGCTTCAAATGCAGGACATTTTAGAAGCTAATACACTTAGGTACATTTTTTGCGTCTAGTCTTTTTACACACATATTTAGTTGAAGGCTTCCTTCATACTTCTCTCTTTGAATTTCCTGATTCTTTTTATCTCTTTATACGTAGACTGTAAAGAGATTACATGTACAATATTAATATTTGTCAGTAATCACAAGCTCTTTACTAGATTGCTTTCCTGTGCAATAATCACCATCCATGAAATAATTCTCTAGCTGCTTGCATCTTCTAAGTGTCTTGATATAACAACTGGTGAATAGAGATGGGCACGACTTGGCGAAATTTCCGTTTCCGTTTCCGTTCCTCGTTTCCGTTACGGAACGGAAAAGGAAACAACAATTACTCCGCCAGAACTCGAACTCGAACCAAAAAAATAAAAATTGGGTCTGATTTGTCATGTTGTCGTTCCTGGCATCGCGCGATGCCAAGCAGCACAGAAAAAAAGTTTTTAAAAGCCCGATTCCCGGCCAAAAAAGCAGGCGAAAATATGCCTGCCTGAGGGCACCTACCCGAGGGGTGGTTTCTGGGGGGGGGGGTTCCCCACTCCAGCCTCCCCCCCTGTCCTGGGCTGCTGGTGGTACCAGGGTGGGGGGACATCCTCGGCGTAATCCATTTGCCATGCGGTGCGGGGGGGATCCAAAATGGCGACCGCAATATTTTTTTAAAATCGTGGTCCAAAAACCCACCAAAGAACCACAGAAACATGAGAAAATTAGCTATTTTAACTGCTTGAATTTTTACAGTAGCAGCAGTGGGTTTTTCTTGCAACAAAACGTCTCCGTTGATTTTATTTTTTTATTTTTATTTTTATTTTTTTACACATGCACAATGATGGGCTGGCCATGGGATGAGACCATGCAAATTTTTGGACCCATTCCACCAATCGCATGGCCAGGTTGTGACTGACACTTCTGGATGTGCAAGAGGGTATAAAAAGCCGGGGCACTCCCCAGAACAGTCGCAGTCCGGGCTTGGAGTGGGTGGGAGAGGGCTGTGTGTCTGTCTGCTCTCTGCTGTGCTAGTAGTTTTGATTTCGCGGTCGCGGAGCCTTTAGATTCAGTTAGGCAGGCAGGGAGGGAATTCAATTGAATTTTTAGGAATAGGAATTTGGAAATATTTCATTCCCTGTCTGCTGTGGGGAATAGCAAGCAATGCAGTTCATTCCTGCAGTTTGTCAGGATTTTTTCCTAATATTGGTTTAGGTTTGACTGGTGTGTGTGTGTGGATTGAGTATACTACCATTCAATATTTATTTTCTATTTTCCAAAGTTCATTTTTTCATTTCATTGCTAGCAGTTTTGTTTATTTTCTCCTCACCTTTTTGTGAGACAGAGGGAGAATTTATTCCATTTAGTGCTTCAACAGGGGAGGTTTTTTGGAGGGGAGTGGATTTATATTATATATACTCTACCATTTATTTTCTATTCTATATTCAAAAGTTCGTTGGCAGCAGGCAAGGCAACAAGTTGTTCCTTTACCCTGCCTCCATCACTGCTGCTGTGGCTTCAGGCTGGGAATAGCAAGCAAGCCTATAGCAGTTCTCTCACCTTTTTGTGAGACAGAGGTGGAGGGGAGATGGGATGGATTAAAGCATCAAAACAAAACAAAACAACAAAAAAGTATAACAGGCACGGCAGCCAGGGTGGCCAGCCGGTTCAGCATCAGCTTCAGCACCAGCAGCATGATTGACCAAGAGAAAAAAAAGAAATATATTGCATTCTGCCCACTTTGTTTGCTTTAGGATGCACTAGTCTTGTGCAGCAAGTCCATCACCCAGTTAACAAACTGTTTTTCGCCTGCTCTGGGTCATTTGCGGGACCCGCGCCCGCCGCCCGCCCGCGTGCCCGCACATGGACCCCCCCGCCACCGCCGCCCGCCCTGCGCCCGCACCTCCCCGCCCCCGCAAAAATAGCGCCGGTCGCGCCAGACGTCAAATCGCGCGAAATCGCGTTAGAAACGACAAACAAAAAACGACACGACGAAACGACAATTTTTTGAAAAATTTCGCGAAAAACGGAAACGAGCCGAAACGGACCCGTCCCGAAAAATGACAACTTGGAAAAAAAATTTTCCTGGTCGTGCCCATCTCTACTGGTGAATGTTCTCTGTAGCATTATGTAGGTTGTATTTGAATGGATAAGTGTTCAAGTTATCAACATATACATAAATTTCCACAAACTGTGCTTGTCCTCTGAACAGTTTCAGCTGCCTGCATAAGAGCTGTAACATGATGTTTTCAGGGTTTGTGCTAATTACATGTTTTACAGTTCAGCTCACATCACTTTGTTGCTATTAACCAAGTAAATAAAAGCATGTGAAAGGACTGACGAAGCTGACAAATCTGCATGAATGACTAGTGAAACATTTCAATCTCACAAGAAAAGAAATCCAGTTGCCATGACTCACCTTCCAAATAATCTCACCTGGATGACTGAGAATCTTCACAGACTCATTCAATGAGATTTGCAAGGTAGTGTCACAGTCTTTTATCTTTCTCATCTACCCCTTTGCTTTCCCTCAATTTTGAATATATTTAAAGGACCACCAAATAGGCTTAATGGATCCCTTTTTCACTTTTTCTTCCTAACAAGCCCTCTTACCCATCTTTTGCAAATGTGTTGGATCTGCACAGATGTTGCATTCCACCTTCTCAAAATCCTAAAAATTAATATACCTGAAAGAAGTACTTAAATAAGTATATTTTATGTCATGTATCTGCTCAGTTCTCTGCAAATATTTTCATTATGAAATCCATCCTGTGTCTCACATAATTTCTTTCTTTTTCTTTCCTTTAATGTACCTAGCAAATCACATTTGCACAATTCTGAAATCACATTCTTGGCAACCCAAATAAGCATTCCGATCCAGACAAGTTATGTAGGTCTTCATTTGCCCAGAGAGATTGAGAGAGAGAGAGAGAGAGAGAGAGAGACTTTCAACATTCCCTCAGATTTTCTGTACACACCCTGGAAATTCTCCCCCCCCCCCATCCAGATTCTGTAGTGACCATTAAAAAAATGGTGGGTGGGAAAGTCTCACATGGAAGGGGGTGGAGTTTTTTATGTACATGTGCCTTAGAGGCAACCTTGGCCCCTATACATTCAATTCTCATTTTATATTGTATCTTTTGTTTGTTTGCCTTGAAATATATCCAAAACAATTACCACTATAGGTGTAGCATTTGGCACAGATCCTACTGAGTTTCCAAGCAATGGGTAGGTTATATCTAGAAATTGTTTTTTCCTAGATTGAGTGTTTGCTTTTCAACAAGAAACACAAAACTAAGCAAAGTGGAGTCTTGCGGCATCTTAAAAACTAGCTGCTATATTTTGATGAAAGTTCACTCTTAATGACTCATTCAGGTTCAAACCACACTTCTCATTACGACAACAGTGATGTGGTGACAATGTACTGTTCCTGGGGAAAATAATCTGTTTCTTAATTACTGTGAGAAGTGCACACGAGCTCTGAGGGAACATGGAACCTTGAGAGTTGAGATGGATGGTATCATAATTCTAGTGTAATAAAAGCCAAAGCCTCCCCACTTTCTCTACACAATATGCAAGGCAGAGAGAAGCAGTTGCTTGAGGCAGTTGTTTTTTGGGTGTCACAAAAGGACAGCAGATTGCTGATTAATTGGTTTAGCATTATGACATTTTGACTGTCAGAACTGTGTGTCTGACTGTAATGTAAGCTAACATCATGTTATGCATGTGGGTATACAGTATGTCCATTCTTTGCTGGTGCTTTACCTCAGGCTGCGAGGAGGTTTTGATCTGGCCATGAATCCATGTAACATTTTGTCAACATATCATGCTCCTTTTCAGTCCTCCTTTCCTCAATTAAAAAGTTTTTTTTTCCTTTTTCCTTTTTTTTTTTTTAGTATTTTCCAAGTCTTATACCTCAGAAGGGTGGCTAGGGATCCCATGACCGTTCAGATGCTGTTAATGAGCAGGAAAATGGATGTAGGGAGTGGAAAAATCGACTGCCAGCTGACTAAAATCCTGAATAGAAACACAATATACTTGAGCATTTTCTTACAAGCGCTATTAGTATCAAACAAATGTAGCATTAAACAAGTGTAGAATTGGCTTACATTTAAGTATATGCTGTAAAATCCAGTTCATGAAGGCAATTGTCAGTTCTGAATGCTCATGGGGGGGACAGAACAGGATACATCTAATGGGCTTCATCCCAGCAGCCCAAACAGTACCACTCGGGAATATGAAATGCTTTATCAGGTTTACACTGTTCATCTTATGCTAAAGAGCCTCAGTATTCAGTGTGTCATAATAGAGAAGATCCTGTTTTGATCAAATCCTAGTGTGCATTCCATGGACAAAGGAATGGAGTGTTATGGTAGTTTTGAAACACCAGTGAAGGAAAAAAATGGGATTCCAATGTTGTTAAAGAAAAATGAGTGTGGAATATACAAAAAGAGGGATGTGTACATTCTAGTCTGGGAAAGGATGTGTTTACAAGGTTCAGCTGACATTTTCCAGTAAGAGACAGCATTTTTCTCTTCCATGAATATGGACTTAATTCCATTAAAAGAAAAGAAAAACGTTGTAAGTTATTTATTGGAACAGTCAAGATTATTTCCAAAACCAGTGTCTTTCAGAAACATCCAAGCAGATATGACAGTCCTCACTATTACAGCATTTCAGAACAATGGAAAGAAAGACATCATGCATATTTGGGGTGGGGGTGGATTAAGGAAACATCTCCAAATCAGGTCAGCTGATGTGAGCTAGAACCTGCTTTAAACACTGAGAAACACACAAAACACCCAACAGTCTCAATTGTGAATTAAGAATGGTGGGACAGGGATGTGGGGAGAGAGGAAAGTATTTTCAGAGGGGTATCCATGGGACAGTGGAAAATATGCAGTTTTCAGAGTAGGTTGTCTGGCCAAGAGGTGATACTTTCTACAATCTTCTGGGAGACCATGAGTGAGGCAAGATATTTGGGATAATAAATGGAGGCTTAATAATACCCAGACAATTGCTTTTCTCTAACGTGATGGGGAGGGAGCGTGTGCAGGACACTTGCAGAAATGGGTTCCAGATGGGAATGTAGGGCACACCATCCAAGACTTAATGTGATTTAGACAGAACTTAACCAATGCAAGTTAAGGGGACAATGCGCAGTTCAGGATCAGTAAAGTATCATACTCTTGTTTTACCTTCTCACTTCTGTGGCTTTATTTGTTTTGGCCATGGACAGACTGTTGCTTCAGTTCATATTTCACAACCCCAAGTGCTCTGGAGAGATCCAGTGAGAAAATAAAATGGCCAAAGAGGATTAGCTTCTGTTCTTAATGGGGTGATTAGCAGAAACAGTACCCTTTTATGGTCTTACTGAAATCTGTGTGATCACCTCAACGTAAACAATCTGTGAATCTCTCCTTTCAACATTCTGGTTTGTGGTTGTTCCAAAGAGTTACACTGCTTCTTTTGGAGGAGGATGAAACAGAAGAGTTGAAACCAGTAGAAAACCAGAAGTGCATGGATATGTTTGCTAAGTGGTTGAGCCAAATAAGCAAACGTAATATGCGCAACCTATTTTACACTGGATCTCTTTGGGTATCTTGCTAATATACCAAACCGAACACTTATAATGTGGTATGACTGCAGGCATTCCCTCTCTTCTAGTCTCTTCCATCATCATAATGCTCCAGAAGTAGGCACTTCATCTGGAGTTATATATGCAACAGGGTTCAGGCCTTGGCCCATTTCAGTTCCATTATAGTTAGCCTTTTGGAACTCATCCCTTCAAATATCCACCAGGTAATCTGACTGCGATTTGACCAAATTTGCTCTTCTCTGGTGTTTTAACTGCATTTGAAATCTTGGCTGTATAATCCTGCCCTGCCCTGTGGCTGTGCTGTGCTTGCCCATCCAAATACAGTGATACCTCTTAAAACAAATGTAATTCATTCTATGGGTCAATTTGTTATAAGAAAATTTTGTCTTACAAAATGTGGTTTCCCATAGGAATGCATTGAAAATGGATTAATCTGTTCTGGAGGCTGTGGGTCGCTTTGTTTTATGAAAATTTTGTCTTATGAAATGCAGTTTCTCATAGGAATGGATTGGGAATGGATTAATCCATTCCGGAGGCTAGAATAAAGGCAAAAATACCCCCCTCATGTGGAATGGCTTTTGGTCTTGTGAAGCATCCCATGGTGAATTTTTTTGTCATTCGAAGTATGCCTATTCCTGGATATTTTTTCTTCCCACAAGTTTTTTGTCTTACGAGGCAAACACTGTAGAAATATTGGGTTTCAAAAGAAGGCAAATGTACAGCGGCAAGAATGGTGTGGGCACAGTTATGGAAAAGCGAAGCAACACCAACAGAAGAAATGCTATTGAATAAAATAATGGAATGTGCAGAGATGGACAGGCTAACATACTGATTGAAGGACAAAGATGAATGCGAATTTTTCCAATCCTGGAATATATTTTATAATCAGCTAAACACAAAAAAGGATGTAGTAGAATAATAAGAATTGGGTGTAAGTTGATCTTAGCTATTTTATCTCTATCAGATGAAATACGATGAAAAAATGTACAGTCTTTTATATGTATATGTATATATGTGGGTGGGTGTGAGAGAGAGGGAGTGTGTTTCCCTCTCTTTTTTTCATAATTTTTTAAAAAAAGAAGGCAAATGTTGGGAGGGGGATGAAGATGACTTGGTAGTTCTTTGAAGAGACGGGTGATAAACTCCAAACTGTTCTTTGGGGAGCAGTTTCTGCTCACTTCACCTTAAGAAAATTGGTATGAAAAACCATGCCTGGTATGAACAACAGCCATGCCTTGAAACCTTACCTTGGTGCATGGTCCGATGAGGACAAATAATTATCATCAAAATCCAGAAATCTGCTTGATTTCTTTAGTGGTCCAGTAAAAGTATCACCTACCCCCTGTATTTGCATTTGTATTTTTTTTGGGGGGGGAGAACACACAGCCTTTTTCTGATTCGCCCCACCCCAATCTAATAGTGGTTTGGGTGTTTAGGGAATAGTTTACCAGTGTCACACACCCCTCCCAGGGGTTTACAGGGCTGAGCAGGGACTTGAACCCGAGTCTCTCAAATCTTAATCTGACACTGTTTGCTGCACCCCACTGACTCTGCAGTGTGACTTTTTGTCTGTGTTTGTTTACCACCCATCTAGCAAATTGCTGCTCTGGGTAGTGTACAACAGAAATGAAAATCAAATTTTGTATAAAACATAAATTATTTAAAAATTAATTACTACAAACTTCAACCTCCCCCCCCCCAAAAAAAATCATAGTTTGAACCACTCTGAATCCCAGGTTCAGAAAGGTGAACTAAAACCCCAGTAAATGAATGAGTAAGCCAGGTGTTCTTAATGATAGTGGGTTTGATCCAGATGCAGAACAACTAATGTCATTTTGGCAGCTCTTCAGTTCATAGATAAATACATAGAAAAGACCCACCCATTGCACATGGCATTCTTAGACCTGGGGAAGATATTGACTGTGTCCCACATCAATTGATCTAGTGTGCACTCCATACACAGAACCACTCACTGACTGGGTCCAAATGCTACACAAGAAAACCAGCAGCTGTGTGCAATGGTCAGCTGGCCTCTCTAACTTTTCCAGTGATGGCTGGAGTGCACCAAGGCTGTGCCCTGTCAGCTCCTGTTAATGGTAGTCATGGATGCTATCACACAAGACCTACAGCAAAATGCTCCCTGGACCATGCTCTGTCCTGGTCATGTCTTGTTTACTACTACCATTAGAAATGAACTGAAGTGGCAAGTTCAAATATGGAATAAATGCTTCAGCTACTTTGGACTCTGCCTAAGCATCAAGAAAATTGGGTGCCTTGAGACTGTTACCACCCATGGAAAGCTCCAAACAAATGCACCAAACCTAATGAAGGTGGATATCTTCTGGTATCTTGGCTCCCATTTCCAAGGCGATGGTGGCCTCAGTGGAGATATGCAAGCATGAATGCGACCTGGTTGCAATGGCAAGAACCCATTGGTGTGCTTTGCAACAGACAAGGAAACGTGCATGCTCTGTTGGATATTGGGTATCTCCTTACTCAACCACATTACAAATGATACTACCAGACAATAATTAGGTGTGGTATCAGTAACAGAAGATGAGAGATAGCCAGCTCCACTGGTATGGATTTGTCCTCAGGGCAGCACCTTCCACCATTGCCCAAATTGCTTGCCACCTAAAAACTGATGGCTAGTGACCCTGTGGATGACCAAAAGAGAGGTGGCAGGATATTGTCAATATGCAACTTGCCCGCCTATGCCCTGAAGGCATGGACAATTGGGCAAAGTGGTGTTTCAATATCCAAAAAAGCAGACTCTGCACCTGGGGAAAATATTAGGAAGAAAAAGAAGATCCAGACTTAGTCATGTTTGGAGAAGACCCACAGAAATCAGTGTGACTGTACCGAGCTGTGACTTTGTCCTACTTTACTGATTTCAACGTGCTCGCTTTAAGGATGACCAGGTTTGGTTCCACCCCATTTTTGCTGTCATTGACTGGCAACAATAATTACTGGGAGAAGCAAGAAGAAAAGGAAGACGATTGCTCCTACCAACTTTTTCCAACAACCTTATGTCTTCTGTTGTGTTGTACTGCAGTTCTCATGATCCAAGAGGAATCTGGGCAAGGGACAATGGGAATATGCCAATCATCCAGGATGGGGAAGACTTACTTAGACCATGACCAATTATTTAAAAAATGTTGTAAGTTAATAGATTTTTAAAAAGCTCAGCCATAACATGTTACCTTGATGTCTTTCAGATCACCTGTTGTTTTCAAGATATTACAGTACTTCTTAAGAGTCCACAGAGCAGAATGTCTAATCATTAAAGAAGGCAAGAATGCTACTCTCTCACCTTTAAGGGTAGTCCTGTATTTGAACAGCATGGAATCAACAGAGACGACATTTGAGTTGTTAAAGAAGACTGTCTAATGGCACAATGACAATCACAAGAATTCAAAGACGGCAACATCACCCTTCATTTCCATTAAGAAAACAAGGTTTAAAATAAACTTGACTGCATTCGGCTCAGCTAAGCACAAGCCCAGCTACTGAGAAGTAGCTGGGCTAGTACTGCAGCTGTATCTGGTTTCCGTCACCATTCTGATCACATTATGTCAGCAGTCAGGCAAAATATAAAGAAATATTCTTTTTCAAGCCAAAGTCTACTTCCCATCCCTGGCTTTGCTGCTGACACCCTCATCTTGGATGACACATGGATGCTGTTGAAGAAGGAAGTTGCAGGTCTGATTCTACAGCCCTGTCAATTAGGTGGCCAAATTACAGAACAAAAGATGACCTTTTATCAACATTGTTTTTATTGTTTAACCAGAGCAGAACTATGTGTTAAAATACGTGTCTTCCTGCATAGTGTACATTCTGATACTATTCATCCAGCCAATTTTCTGGTATTTTTCTCCAAGTCTCTGCCATGGATATTCCAATCATCCATATGGGTACACTTACTCTTCTTTTTTCCCCATTTCCTTTTCTGGTAATAACTTTTCTAAATCAAGCTTTTTAGCTGAACAACTGGAGCCACTCGAGCTATGCTTATAGAGCTGACGCCTTCCAGGTTTGGCAATTACATGTTTTATTGTTGGAAGAACCAAATCTAATGGTTTCCTTTTTCTTCAATTAGGGGTTTATGTAGCACAAGAGGTTTACTCCCAGACTCTTTCACGGGATGCTCAGTAATGTATTGAAGACTCAGAGATTAATTTATTTTAGATTTTTTTTATGTTGAGCACTGGTGTTCCAAAAAGTCACATGATCAATTCCAGAAAGTTATTTATTCTAATTTGTTTTAAATGTTGGCACTGGAGGCTGAACAGTAGAGCCGGCTTGCATATGTGATGGATTGCCAGATAGGAACAGAATCCTTTTTACAAGCCTAAGATCAACTCTAGCTAGTAGAAGACTGGTGGGGGGGGAGTGCAAATACTTTATGCAATGCATAGTAAACAAACATTTCTTGCTGTGGCCTTCTTGCTAATTATAATGTGGACTAGGGTGGTGGGTTTATTCAGTCATTTTTTTAGCATATTCATGAACATTCATGACTTGGTTGTATCTGGCATGCTGAGCAATGACTTAAACCATCACACATTCCGAGTTTGCAAAAATTAGTTTTTCAACTAAATCTCCCAGAGATCCCCCGCCAGTAGAGCTATTGGAAGGTTCTGGAATATGGAGTCCAACATGTTTATTTCTTACAGATCTTTAAAGAGAGGGTTCCTAGGTCAACACGTATCAGTGGAAGACAGTGGGATCTGTGAGTTGAAGTGTCTTGGAAAATTAAATTGAGAAGTATTGTACTGAATATATACGTGGGAATGTGCACATAAAGAGCAGGCTAGGAAATTTCTTCCCCTCCCCTCCTGCTGCTGCAGCCCCATTAGACTTCTAAAACAGGACCATGAATAGACAGGCCGTGCATCCTCCTTTGCAAAGGACAATCTTCTGTTTGAAGGCATTCTCTCGTGGAAAGGCTCTTCAGCCCAAGGAGAAAGGACCATAATAAGGGCAACAGACACTCGTTTCTGTTCTGTTAATTCACCATGACAGGAACTAGTAATTTATTCTCATCCTCTGAAGAGAGACAGAGCAAGTATGGAAGCTATATTCCTGGTGAGATAACCAAGAGACCAGACTGATTAATTGCTGCAACTTAACGGTCTGGGTGAGCCGTGCAGGAGCAAATAAATGACATATACTTTGATAATCAGATGAACTGTGACATGATTGTCATTATTATTGATTCACACTGGTATTTAACCCTTTCAGGGACCTTGACAAGGGGCAGGGCCTGTTCTCAGTCATTCCAGAGTGTAGGACATGACAATGGGCTGAGGTTACAGGAAGCCAGCTAGTCATTTGAAAGTCAGGAAAACTTCCTAATTGTTAGAGTAGTACAGAAAAGAAACTTGGGGGATGGCTAGTGCTCTGACACTGGAAGCATCTGAAAACTGGACAACCATTTGTCTGATCTGCTTTGATTTAAAGACCTGTACTGAGCACAGGGTTGGACTCAATGGATTTACAGAAGCCCCTCCCAATTCCAAGGGTCGCCTATGGTTCTAGGCAACCCTTGCACCAATATGCCCTTATCAATGCTTGTGACTGTAGCCACAAATATTCTCAGATGTGAAATGACTGGCCCACATTTTGAACCTGCAAATGAGTTTCAAGACTAAGACTTGAATGAAGAAAGTAGCACGGTGGAAAGGAAAGGCTATGGAGAATAGAGAGGCAACAGGAGAAATTAAGGAAGCATCTTGTCCATCTCAATGAACAAGGCATCGAACCCATAGCAATTAAAGACCAGGGTTAATAACGGGGGATACCTAATTTCCTTACGCAAAGGATGCCTAGTTGCAAGCAAGTCCAGATAAGGCTATAAAAGGTTCGAGTGGAGAGTAAGTGAAAAATAAATCCAACACTTCTGCCTTGTCAGCAGCAAGAAGTCCAGTTATAGATTTGGGTGGAAAGGAGCCTTTGTAATTAAGGGCTCCATGCCCTTAGGGATCGATCCGCTAACGCTCTTACCATGAACTGGGGGCAGGGATGGGGAGAGAGCATGACCCATCCCAACAATACCCTGTTGATAGTTCTGAATACCTCAAGGGGCACATGTGAAGTTTCATGCTGTTAGGTACTTGGTTCCAGGCTGCTTGGGGCTTAATCATACATTTTTAGGAGCGGGGCCAGAGCTAAACGCAGGTAAGACTAGAGACCAAAGTGGCTGAAACTAGAGGAAAAATTGGTGCCGTGTACAAGGTGGCCCTATGCATGCAGGGTATGTGTGAGACAAGCTCCCCACCTTTGCTACAGGGTAATATGAGCTTCAACTTCAAAAGAGAAATGGTATTACCATGCTATCATAACAGCCAAAGGAGAAAAATCTGGAGATTTGTCATCTTACCAGGGATGACATGTACCTTTGTGTCCTGCCAGAAGGCCGTCCATCACTGACAAATATTTTTTGGATTTTACAGCAAGACACCAATAAAGACACAGCTTCTTAAGAAACATGTAAATCTGAGCAACTTTGGAGGAATCTACTGTCAGTTTTGCAAGTCCAAAGTGTTCTTTCAAGGGACATAAATCATCACATACCCTGGCCACCACCACCATGTATGACAAAAATATCTTATTTTTAAACTGTTTTACCAGTAGTGCATGCTGTGGGCCAAAATGACGTCTGCTCTTCTCAGAGTGGGTGTGCACAGTGCTATTTCAGGAGAATCATCCACTGACTTTATTATATTCAATTAGATTCAGAAGATGTGGGATGCTTGTACGTATGCACAGACGGAAACATGACAGAATTGTTGGACCAGGGCTGCCATTTTAAATTAGAAACATGACTCAGGTTCACAAGTGGTTACTGCTACTGTCTTTAGGGTCACGAAAGACAACCACCACACAGCTGATTTCATCTTTTAGCAGATGCTTTTGAAAACATTTCTTAGGATCAAGCTAGATATAAATACTTGACTGCTGCACACATAAATAGAAATTAAGCCACTCTTAAAATATCGTTTAGCATCTAATAATATAAATACATACAATCGGAATGGCATAACAATAAATAATACAATAAGGATTCTCAGACAAGTTTCTCAAGTTGTAAGAATAACTTAAGACCTACTGTGAAGCAAGCAAACTGTCGTTCCATGTCTCGTTGAGTTTAGTGATCATATAGGACATATAGTAGTTTGTGCCCGACTGCAAGAAGAAAGCTGTATATAAACAGTTGTTCTTGATCCCCATTAAGGGTTTAGGGTATTGATCCAGGAAATCTGCATACAGAGGACATTCTGTTAGAAAATGTAATGTCCTCCATGTTAGAGAATCCTGCTTGCTAATATCTACCTGCACCATGTTGGTCTATTTAATGTCTCTGAATCTCTTTAAACTGAAATGAGTTCAATCTGCATTTAGTTAACCACTGTCTCAGCTTGTGTAAGAGGAACCACCTTAGTAATTACCTGTTCTCCAGCTCCAGGAACTGGCTAGAAGAACAAAGTCCCTAGGAGACTGTATCTTTTTCTTCTCATGAACAAACCATAGTAAGAGAAAGATTTAGGATTGCTGGTTGAACAACACCCCATTCCTTGAGATTTCAGGGTTAAAACTTCATAGCAATGGGCAGGTCCTTCTGATGACACAGGCATGGGTCCTTGTGATGACTCACAAGTGTGTCCAACAACAGCTGGCATTGAAATATACAAACTCTGTCTTATTGAGTGTAGAGCCTTGGTGTTAGCTGGGAATGGGCAGAAAAAGGTACTCAGAGATTTCCAAACAACCAACCAAGACTTTATTTCCTTTTCAGCATTGACATTCCAACATATTTCTCTACACAAAGATCCAAACCATAACAATTCCCAAGAGTTCAACTGGGGACCTTAGAGTTGGCAACCCTAGACTGACACCACAATGCCAAAAATCCCCAAAAGAACAGCTGCAGGGAATATTCTTCCCACAACTCATCCAGAAAGAACTACTCTGCCTATTGTTTGTGATCTGCAAAAAGCAAGAGGCACACTCTGTGCTGCACTGCTTCTGTCCAGGCAAGAATACCGAGGAAGAACAGCTGGGTTCAACAGTTCATCAGTGCCTGTCGACAATGGACCACTCCATTCTGGCAGTGACAAAATTGTCCCTCGTACTCTTCCATTTATTTATTTTTTCTTCTGTACATAGCTTTAGTTTATATAATCTTGAGGATAGGGCCTATCCCCTTCCTTTTCCATGATGCTGGTCACTTTTGGAGACTACTACAGTATCTGGAAATAAAATACAGTCCTCTTTCCTCTTTCCCTACTCCCATGACCTAACACGTTCCTATCTGATTGTGAGCACCTGTATTTATAACCAGACAGATAGAAAAACTGGTCGTAGAAGGCAGAGCAGGTGAATGGCAGGCAGAGAAAACGTGTGGCTCCTTCTTCTCCTTATGCTTTTCCACTTTGAGAAAACATACAGTACCAGATTTCTGAGTTTTTAAAAGTTGGTCTAGGTGAAGTTTCAGGCCCGTTATGTGTAGTGTGGAGCTTAGAAAAGTTACTTTTTTGGGGGGGGAGGGGGCTTAGTTTTCAGAATCTCCAAAGATTTTGGCAGTTCTAGTCCAAACAAACAAAAGCTTTCCCCAAGTATTCTCAAAGGCTTTCACGGCTGGGATCTCATAGCTGTTGTATTTTTCAGGCTGTTCGGCCATGTTCTGGAACTCACAACAGCTTCCTCCAAGCTCTGGTTATGATTGTGCTAGAAATTAAGATAGGAATCATTCCTTTATCTCTTCTTTATTTGTATCACATTAGTCACTTCTCTGGTAAAACAGACTCTCTGTGCAACTGATTGCAACTAAAAGCACAAAATGTACTTATTAACTATTTGTTAATTACTTGAGATATTATTTTTCCCTTTTGAAGACTAAGGGCCTTTTTACACGACCCCTAAACTGCGCCGCAAATGGCTCCCAGCTCCGGAGCTTAAAAATGTTTCCCCACCAGCTCCAGAGCTTACAGGAAATTAAGTGCGACCACGCCCCCATAAGAGTGTCCCAGCGCACCTTTCAGGTACCTGCTCTCAGGAAGTGAAAATTCCTCGATGCGGTGTAACGATAGTGAGTGCGGGGCTCTCCTCCCTTCTGTTTGTTATTTTTTTGGCCCCCGCACCTTTAAGAGCTACTTTAAGAGAATGAAAAAAGAAGAAGAGAGAGACTGGAATGTTGCTGGGAGCAGAGCGAGAGGCAGAACGGAGGTAAGCCGATCTTTTCTACCTTTTTTTTCTCCCTCCCCTCACGCCGCCAGCAGCCAGGAACCGGGAAGGGGTGGGAACGCAGGAAGAGCGACAGACCCCCAAGATCTCTGGTCCGAATTTAAGTGGCCAGCGGATCTTAGGGGTCGTGTAAAAAGGCCCTAAGTCAGATTGCTGGTTATCAAATTTTAATTGTGTCTCTAAAGGACAAGGAAGCTTACTGAAAATGAATAGGTGGGTGGACTTTAGCAGGTGAAGGACCAGCTCGGCATCCAAACCTGCTTCTTTAATTGGCACACACATCCACTTAGCTGTGTAGCTGCTCTTGACAAGCCATCTTTGGAATACCCATTACACTCAAAGCTGGCTGGAGAAAGCTTTTCAAAGATTAAGTTTTTCATATTAAAACCTTCATGACATTCATTTCTTCAGCAGAGAGTCAAGATCACGAAGGAAAATCGACTGACATCCAAGAAAGAAAATGTCTGTTTCAGTCAATGTTTGATTCGTTACAGAACATTTTCCTACGCAGAACTTTCAGTAACCTTAATTATGTGTTTGCAGTTTTGTTACAGTTTTTAAAAACTCAATATAAATTATTTGACCAAAATATCAAAAGAACACCAGATTATATTTTCATCTGTTGTTCTTTGAAGCTGTTAAAAATAGTGAGAATCAAAGATTTATTATGCTACCTTGGCATTTCCTTGCGTTCATACTTCGACATCTGTCTGCTGCACTTGACTTCTTCCCAATACAAGATGTAATATAACAAGCCTACAGGTGTAAGCACAGCACTAAAAGTATTCATATCACCTTTCAAAAATAAAGACTGCCAACATTTCTGTAAGCTCATAGTAAAAGGATTGCAAAATAAATTTTAAAAAGAACAAAACCCCAAATTTACCAGACGCAGAACATGAGTTGTGAAATGTCTCTAGCTCTGACAGTCTGTCTCATGTATTACAAACATATAAAATGGGATCAGGGATACTTTTAACAAAAAGAGTAAGAATCTCCAGGTGGCTTTTAAACTGAGAATATAATAAAGGGTAGGGTTTAGAGAAGTATAAAAGAATGAGGAAACAAATGAAAAAGTCCAGGAAAAGGAAGATTAAAAACATAAAGGGGAAGAATGGAGCATCTCATTGTGAGACAAGACAGGCACAAAATCAGCTGAGAAAGATCCATCCTATCCTATTCTCACCCTCCCGTCACCACATTGCCTATCAAGACATAAGGGAAAGCAAACTGCCGTCCTCCTGATGTTGTTGGACTGCCAGTTCTCTCTCTACTAGTCCACATAGATAACAGTAAGGAATTTCTGGAGCTGGGGTCCAACAGCACCGGGAAGGCACCCCTTTGCCCTGCACTTCACTTAAAGCTAGCCAACTGCAATTTCTATATATCACTTGCTATTTCATGAGGGTTAGAACATGTTTCAAAATTTAAGGGTTCTGTGCTGGAGCACTTTTTATCTCCTTTTCTCTCTTTGTTGACTCTTCTAAGTTGCTCAGAAGGAGGCCTGGACACAGTGGGATTGTCAAGTAACACAACAAAAAAAGAGGTTACTCACCTGTAACTCTGGTCCTTCCGAGCGGTCATTCGGTTATTCCACACAATGGGTTAATGTGTGCACACACAGCAGACCTCGGAATCTTCTAGAAGCTGTAAAAGAGCAAGGACCTCCCACCCTATATAAGCCGGCTCCGCCCTCCTCCTACCTCAGTTCCGCTTTTTTGCTGCTGTCAAAAATGGACAGGACTGACGTGACGGAAGAGGGGAAGGAGGGCGGGTTTGTGTGGAATCACAGAATGACCACTCGAAGAACCAGAGTTACAGGTGAGTAACCTCTTTTTCTTCTTCGTGGTCTTCTGTGATTGCACACAATGGGTGACTAGCAAGCAAGACTCACCAGAGGAGGGTAGTCATGGCAGCACTGATGTAAGCACCGATCGGCCAAAAGCAGTCTCTGCACGAGCCCGTGTGTCCAGACGATAGTGAGAGGCAAAGGTCAGCTCTGAAGACCATGTGGCAGCTCTACAGATGTCTGGAACTGGAACGCCATTGAGGAAGGCCGTGGAAGTAGACACTGCTCTAGTGGAGTGGGCTCTGATCGATGCTGGAAGAGGAGTTTTAGCCAGCTGGTAGGCCAAGGAGATGGTGGCAACAATCGATTTAGAGATCGCTTGGGCTGACATAGGCTGGCCTTTCTTAGGGCCGAAATAACAAGTGAAAAGTCTAGTAGTGGACCTGTAGCTGGACGTGCGGGAGAGGTAAAACAAAAGGGCCCGCTTCACATCCAGGGAATGCAGGGTCTGCTCCAAGTCTGTCGTAGCAGACGGAAAAAACGTAGGTAAGAGAATAGGTTGTGACACGTGGAACTGGGAAACAACTTTAGGCAGAAAGGTAATGTCTGGAAACAGAGTCACTTTATTGGGATGGAATTGGAGGAAGGGTTGGTCCATGTGAAGAGCTGCTAATTCTCCAGCACGCCTCGCCCACGTGATGGCCACTAGAAAGACAGTTTTATACATGACAAGTTGATCTGAGGCCGTAGCTAGAGGTTCGAACGGAGGTCTCATAAGGCGTTGAAGCACCAGAGAAAAGGACCATTGAGGCACCGGTGGTTTGAGTGCAGGCCTGATGTTCCTGAGGCCCTTGAAAAAGTCCTTGAGGCGGGGTGCTGGAAAAGAGCGGCTGTTGGGGAATCTACCGGCTGGTAAGCCACAATGGTTGCAACATAGACTCTAAGGGTAGAGAGAGTGCGATGTTTGGAGGCCAGGAGTCAAAGAAATTGAAGCACTGTGTCAATGGAAGTAGGTACAGCAGAGAGGCCCTTGGAGGCAGTGAAAGATTGAAAGACATTGAACTTGTATTTGTACAACAGTCTGGTGGAAGGCTTTTTGGCAGATTTGATTATGTCCGTGACGGAGGGAAAATCCTCCACGCTGTGAGGTGGAGAGTTTCCGGGTCCGGGTGTAGAATTTTGAAGTTGTTCTGGGATAGGAGGTCGTGCCTGAGAGGGAGGCGAAGATAGGTTGTGGTTAGCTCTCTCAGAGTCGCGAACCACGGTTGGCGGGGCCACCAAGGGCCCACGAGAATGACATCTGCAGCGTCGTCCCTGATCTTGATAATGGTTCTGAGGAGGAGCGGAATCAGTGGAAAAAGATACAGAAGATGTGATGTCCATGGAATCATAAACACGTCGCCTAGGGAGTCTGGGTCCCTGCTGGCTCTGGAGCAGAAGGTGGTGCCTTTGGCATTCTGACAGGTAGCGAACACGTCGATCTGTGGTGACCCCCAGATCCTGGTGATGCGTTCAAACTTGGTGGGGTGAAGGGACCACTCGTGTGTGTCGAACGTGAGTCTACTCAGGGAATCCGCTACTTGGTTGAGCTCTGTGGACACATGAATGGCTACAGGACTGACTCCGTTGGCGATGCACCAATCCCAAAATTGTAGAGTCAGAGCCAGAAGGGGGGAGAATGGGTGCCCCCTTGTTTGTTTATATAAAACATCACAGTCGTGTTGTCGGTGACAAGCTGAATGGCTTTGCCTCGAATGACAGGAAGGAATGCCTTGAATGTGTTCATGACCGCTAGCAGCTCTAGCTGATTGATGTGTAGAGATGATTCTTTGTGGGTCCATAGACCGTGTAATCTGAGGTCGTTGCAATGGGCACCCCAACCCATGGGGCTGGCGTCGGTGGTAACTTGCACCGTAAGACGAGGCTGTCGGAATGGGATTCCGCCCATTAGATTGGAAGGGCTGGCCCACCATGACAGTTGTCGAGCCACATGAGGAGGTATGCCAAGGACGGACCTGGGGTTGTCCACCATAGGATCGAAAGCCGACAGGAACCATTCCTGCAGCGGCTGCATTCGGAGGCATGCATACTGGACAGTAGATGTAGCAGACACCATGAGATCCAATAGCTGCTGGATGGATCTCGCAGAGTGATGCACATGTAGCTGGGTTCGAAGAGTGATGGAGGTCAGCTTTTGCACTCTTTCCTCCGAAAGGAAGGCTCTGCCCTGAAAAGAGTCCAAGAGGGAGCCAATGTAAGGCATAGTCCTTGATGGCGTAAGGCGTGATTTTTCGAAGTTGACCTTTAGACCTAGACATGCTAAAAGGGACAAGGTGAATTGGGTATCCTGGAGAAATCGCTGATAGGAGGCTGAGACCAGTAGCCAATCGTCTAGGTAGGGGAAAATGGTAATGCCCCAAAGTCTCAAAAAGGCAATGACGGGAGCCATGGTCTATGTGAAGACCCTTGGGGCTGAAGCAAGGCCAAACTGCAGGGACTTGAATTGGGAAATGGTATTGTCCATAAAGAAACAAAGAAAGGGACGGTGGAAGGGAGCTATGGTAACATGGAAGTAGGCATCTTTTAAATCGATGACGACGAACCAGTTGCCTTGCTTCAGGAGAGGAAGGATGGTATCGAGAGACGCCATGCGGAAACATTTTTTGGTGATAAATTTGTTTAGATCTCTTAGGTCCAGGATGGGGCGAAGCCCACCATCTCTCTTGGGAACCGCGAAGTAGTGGGAGTAGAAGCCACGCTTTAAATCTCTGATGTCCACTTTTTCTATGGCATCTTTTTCTAGGAGTGAGTCGATTTCGTTGCGGAGGGCCTGGGATGGTGTAGAGATTCGCAAAATGCTGGTTGGAGGTAAGTGATGAAATTCGATAAAATATCCGCGAGATATGGTGTTTAAGACCTACAAGTCGGTTGTGCTCGCCCCCCCCCCCGCCGGGGGGGGGGGGGGGGCTAAACGGGTAAGACGTAGGGAGAGGCCGGTTCGATACGTCTGGGTGGAAGCACATTCAAAAACCCTGTCTGCTTCGACGATCAGGGTGCCGTTGAGAGGTTCGGTTGCGTGGACGCGAGGCTGCAGTACGGGTGGAAGAGCCGGCATTAGATTGGAAGCGTTGGCGGTAAGGTAAGTGTTATGTAGTGAAGGTACAGGCAGCATTGCTGGAGAGGAATGGGTTAACTGAGGGCAGACCAGCTGCAGTCAATTAACAGCTACCTCCTGGCAGCGTCTGTATAAATACGCATGTGTGTTTCCTTGTCTTTTGCTTTGTGTTCGTCTGTCCTCGTTGTTGTGCAATAAAGCTGTATTGATGGATCTCCGGTGTCGTGAACCCACTATTCAACACTGGCGACGAAGGTGGGATGAATCCCGGTAGCATCTATCAGATATCCCAGAAATTCCACCTGTGACAACCCAAACTGATACTTTTCTTTTTTGGCCTTCAACCCTGCATCTTGTAACCGACCCAACACTTCGTGAAGACGCTTCAACAGTTCTTCCTTGGAACTCCCGGCCACAAGAATATCATCTAAGTATGGAAGGACCCCAGGGATACCCTTCAACAGCCCTTCCATTAAACTCTGGAAAACTCCTGGGGCCACACTGACCCCAAACTGCAAGCGCTTAACCTTAAACGCCCCACGATGGGTCACGATAGTTTGAGCTTCTGCGGTGGCATCGTCTACTGGCAATTGTTGATATGCCTGGGCTAAATCCAATTTTGCAAATACCTTTCCCCCCGCCAGTGATGCCAACAAGTGGCTTACTGCTGGTACCGGGTATGAATGCTGTTGCAGGGCCTTATTAATAGTACATTTATAATCCGCACAGATTCGTACTGCTCCATTTGCCTTCAAGGGGGCCACAATTGGGGTTTCCCACCGAGCATTCGCTACTGGCTCTAATACTCCTTGGGCAATCAACCGGTCTAATTCTTCATCTATTCGGGGTTTCAATGCAAAAGGTACCCTCCTAGGCTTCAAACAAATAGGTGCGACCATTGGGTCAAGGTTAAATGATATGGGTGGTCCCTTATATAATCCCAATGACTCATCAAACACCCTCGGGTACTCCTGATAGATTGCCTCTACATCCACCCCCTCCACCTGGTGGATTCCCACTACAGTAATCCCCAGTGGTTCAAACCAATCCAATCCCAATAAATTCACACGATGTTCTTTCACTACCACCAGCCGTAAAAGCCCCCTGAATTGTTGATACTGCACTCGGAATGTCCCCATTCCCATTACTGGAACACGCCACCCTTGAAAATCCATCAGTTGAACTGATAATGGTTCTAACTGCAGCCTTCCCCTTTCTACACAAATCTGCTGGAAAGTGTCTTCTGAGATTATTGATAGAGCTGATCCTGAGTCCACCTCCATCTCACATGGGACCTCCTGTATGTGCACAGTCACTTTAATCTTCTTGCGAGTGCTCATTTGAACACTTTGGATAGGAACCGGGTCTGCATAGTTTATAACAGAGTGACATTCCTCCACTTGCAGTCCTCTTTTCTGCTGTTCCCACGATCTGTGCTGTGTCCTGGGTTCTTTGAGCCTTCTAGCTCTGCACACCCACGAAATATGTCCCTTCTTCCCACACAGTCTACACAAGGCTTCACGAAAACCACAATGTCTTTTATCATGATTCCTCCCACAAACTGCACACCCATGGGGCACTTCATTCCTTTTTGCCTTTACACTCTCGGTCAGGTGGACCTCCTCTTCCTCCACGACGTCCTCCCTTGGTGGGTAATTTCTGGCCGCCATGCTCCCATGATGAATAGTCTCTGGCCCTTTTGGCTGGGGAGGTTTGTGTGCCATGCTTCTGCTGCTAACGCCTCCTCAAACGCCACTCTGAAGGTCAGCTCAAGTGGGGGATTGGGTTTTCAAGTGGGGGATTGGGTTTATGCCCGGAATTATGGTAGAGGACCAGATTGGGTTCCAGCAACCATCGTAGAAATAAGGGGACCAGTGTCATACGGGGTGTCTATTGGAGGAGGGAAGGTATTACGCCGGCATGTGGATCAACTACGGCGGAGGTGGGCAAACCCGGTCAGGGCTCCTGAGGCGAGTGTAGTTGACGCGGGAGAATCAAGTGGGCTTGGCGAACGGGAAGAGGGTACCCCACTAATTGAGATGGAAACAGCCGAACCCGAAAAGTTGGAACAGGAGATGATCCCAGAGGGAGAATTGGGTTGCGAAGAAGAGGCAGTGGATGGTCCGATAGAGAGGAATAACCAGGAACAAGATGAAACTGAGATAGCCACAGAATTACGACGCTCACAGCGGGTGAGGAGCCGACCAAAATATTTACAGGATTTTATTTGTGAATAAAGTTTTAGTTAGGGGGAAGGGGTGTTATGTAGTGAAGGTACAGGCAGCATTGCTGGAGAGGAATGGGTTAACTGAGGGCAGACCAGCTGCAGTCAATTAACAGCTACCTCCTGGCAGCGTCTGTATAAATACGCATGTGTGTTTCCTTGTCTTTTGCTTCGTGTTCGTCTGTCCTCGTTGTTGTGCAATAAAGCTGTATTGATGGATCTCCGGTGTCGTGAACCCACTATTCAACAGTAAGTATCTCTGGTTGAAAGATGGCCTCCTCCAGGGCTGTTGATATGGCCTGTATGAATTTTGGTACGTGTAGGAGCGGGAGGTCCTTCTGAGTTTATTCAGCTTATCCAGGATATCATCTGTTTGAGGATCAAACAACCCTTTGCCGTCAAAAGGCAAGTCTTCAATACGAGCCCGGGAGTCATCCGGGACTGAGGTTGACCTAAGCCAAGCATGTCTCCGTAGCACTATGACCGTGGACAACTGTTTAGCTGCTGCATCGATGGTATGTCGAGCGGCCAGTCTTTGGTGCTTGGCAAGAGCCATAATGTCCTGGTAGGAGGCTAGGGCCCTGGCCTTATGGTCCTCAGAAAGTGAGTTGAGGGTTGGCTGCATCTTGTTGCATAGGTTCCTTAGGTAGGCTCCCGTGGCTGCAGAGTATTTAGTGACCCTGATGATGAATGAAGATAGGGAGTAAAGCCTACGTCCCAGCGTGTCGAGCTTCCTGCCCTCTTTATTGGAGGGGGCAGTGGATGATCTGTAGCGTGCCCTGTTTTGAGTAGAATTTACTATAAAGGAGTTGGGCAAGGGGTGCTTCTGTAAAAAAGAAGTACTATCCCCGTGTGTTTTGTATAAGTTTTCAACCCTTCGGGGCATTTGATACGAGGAAAAAGGCTTTTCCCAGGACTCCTTAATCAACCTCAGCATAGGCTTAATGAAAGCCAGATGACATGGGGGAGCCTGGTCCAGAGAAATGTCATCGAAGACCTGGTTGTCCTCGTCCAAAGGTGGCTGCACCACAGCTAAGTTCAAGGCTTTGGCAATCTTGGTTATCATGGAGGAATAAGATTTGTAGTCCTCAGAAGGGGAAGGCGCATGGCGATCCTCCACATTAGAATCAGGGGTAGGAGAGTGGGCCTGAGAGTCACCCGAAGTAGTGGAGAAAGAATTATAGGACTCATCACCTGATTGCTGCCCAGTCGGAGAGTAGGAGGGGTCTCCATCCCCGGAGGTGGAAGACGAGCGGTCGTGGGAAGCTCGGGAGACATTCGTATCTGGTGGAGTCATTGGAGGCTGGTGTCTCGACCTAGTGACTCTTTCGGAAGGAAGTGCAGGCGTAGTGGCGCCATCTCCTGTAGTGCCCGGGGCAGCGGAGGTAGCTGCTGCAGTTGGGGCATCCCTCTGTGTCGTGGATGGTGCAGCGTCCTGTTCACGTCTGCGGCGGCGCCTGGGAGGGGAGGATCGACGTGACAGGCACGAGGATGATGATGATAGTGAACGGCGCCTGCGTCGATGTTGGCGATGCAGGGGAAAGTCCATGTAATCCGGGTGGAGATAAACCAGTTGAGGCTGCTGATGTCCAGGACGGCCTCTGGGGTAGAAAGCAGCATCCGAAAAGGAATCAAAGGAGCCACTGTAGTCTCCACGCCGATGGCGGCGTGGAGCAGCTGGCGCGTCAGAGTCAGGTGTAGCGGAGCGTCGCCCGTAGCATTGATCGTGACGTCGGGCTGGTGAACGGGAGCCGTAGGCGCGGTCGCGCGACGGGGCATAGGAGCGGCTTGATGACATAGGGTGTGCCTTTGAGAACGCCTGGGGGCGGAGCGACGCCCAGCCACATGCCGGCTGCAGGGAGACAAGGAGGCAGAATGTTGTGCCTCACTAGGTCAACAAGCTCGCACAATATCAGGAGGACGCTGCGGGGTTGGTAAGCGCTGTCTGCAGTTGGTGGGTGTCGGCGAGGAGGAAGCCGATGGAGATAGGCTAGAGCGGCAGCGGCGGTGTGCGCGCTGCAGAGTCGGGGGGTAGATCCGTGTCCCCCAGCGGAAGAGGCCATTGAAGTGCTTTGCCGACTCGCGGGGGTAGCCTGGTCGCCCCGCAAAGAATCATTCCCCCTGGTCAAGGAGGTGGGAGGGCTCCGGCGCGGCATATCATCGCACTCTGATCGATTCCTCTCAGCCTCTGCAGTTTTGAGAGGTCGCGAGGTAACATCCAGCTGTTGAGAAAGAGGGCTTGACCTGCCAGCTTGCTTGCGGCGTAATTTATCCTTTTTGGAGGATTTAGCCTTGGCTGTTGGCCGTGAGTTGGCCTTGGAAGCCGTGGTGGATTGTTCTCCCGTTGAGGTGGATGGTTGGAGTTAGGAGGCACACTGGGAGACAAGTCCGGTGGGGAAGCAGATGCAGATGCCATGCCGGCTGAGAGGGACTGCTCCCAGAGATGGAATTTAAGCTGCTGAAGTCTGGAGCGGAGAGTGGCTCTAGTACACTTCTTGCAGTGCATGCAGAAGGAGTGCAAATGTCCCTCTCCCAGACAAAATAAACAAAGGGCGTGTCCGTCAGAAGCCGCAATTTTATTGCGGCAAGAAACACAGCACCTAAACGGCGCTGAAAATGCCATATAAAAAAGGCGGGGAAAAATGTTACCCCCCCCCCCCGCTGGAAAGGGGCGAGAGGAAGGGAACAAAACGGGTGAGAGATCGAAATTAAAAAGTAAAGTCGAAGAAAAAATTATATTAAGGTAAGAATAACTGTGTTTTTTTTTAAGCGAAAAACTCACGATAGAAGAGATACCGAGGCACTACTGGCGGTGGAAAAGAAAGAACTGAGGTGGGAGGAAGGCGGAGCCAGCTTATATAGGGTGGGAGGTCCTTGCTCTTTTACAGCTTCTAGAAGATTCCGAGGTCTGCTGTGTGTGCACACATTCACCCATTGTGTGCAATCACAGAAGACCACGAAGAAGAATGCCATTTTCTGTTTTGGAAATCAAACATTTAATCCTCCCTTGTCAGAATATACCAATACCATCCTAGGGAGTCAGGACAGCAGGCTGAAAATCGCAATCTGCGTGCAGAGAGATGGGACCTAGGAATGGATGATGTACCAGTAAGATATAGTGGTCAGTCTGGGAAGAGATGGGCCACAGGTATATCAATGCAGAGGATGATTTGAAGGTGATTGGAAAGGTCCCATGCAAAAATCATGTGAAATCAAGAGGATATGGTAACAGCTGGCTTCTTTTACCCATACAGCTTTTATTTAAATTTAAAGAGAGAATATTGGCCACACCAGCCAACCTGCTCTCTTTGAATTTGAATAAAAGAGGTGTATGGGTAAAAGAAGCTGGATCTTATGGTACAAATCATGGCAGCATAGCTGCTGTGTGGAACTTAGACCTACCATCTGAAATGAAATCACCCATTGACTTACCTTGGTTTACCTTATGTGGGGTGATATTCCAACCAGGAAGTACCTTTGATGTGTCATTGTTCCTTTTCCCTGGTGCTGGCCAATCAGAAAGGGAGGTGGGATGATGCATGTGTTTGCCAGCTCTTGACTGGCCAGTGCCAGGAAGAAGGAATGATGATGTGTTAGAGGGTACTTCCTGGTTGGAGTATTGCCCTGTGGAATGTAAACCAAGCCAAGTCAGTGGGGGATTTTGTTTTGGAAGGTGGGTCCAAGTTCTGAACAGCAGCTGTGCTGCTGTGATTCATTTTGGAACCAGACATTCTGAAAAAAAAAAGGCCCATCCCTACTCTTAAGCTACCCACAAAATTGGGTGCCTCTAGGACCCAGGAGAGCAGAGCCATATAGCATAATGAATTGTTTTGTATTCTTTCATTTTGTTTCAAAATTGTTTAAAAAACTGTTTATAATGAAATGAAACAAAAAGAAACAAAACAAAATGCAATTTTCCATGTTGCATTCTACTTAGGGCCCAACAAGATATGTTCAGCTCAAATTTAGAAGTTGATAGCATGCTTGTCTTGCAGTGATAGAATTTGTTAAAAGCTGCTAGTCTGAGGATCTTGAAACTCTGACAATGATCAGTACCAAAAAAGACAAGAAATTTGGAAGATAAAGGAGGTGAGAAGAGACTGACCGACCCCATAAGGCAGCTTCACTTTTAAATATGAGTTGTGTGTTGCTTACACATGCCAGAAATGCTATGTCTGAACTAGAAAATAACACATTGCTTCCAGGATTCCTTTAGACCAGTGGTTCTCAACCTGTAGGTCCCCAGATGTTCCTGGCCTGCAACTCAGAAGTCATCACTAGCTGAGCTGGCCAGGATTTCTGGGAGTTGCAGTCCAGGAACATCTGGGGACCCACATGTTGAGAACCAGCTTTAGACCATCCCTTTCCCAACAATTGAAACAGTATTAAAATACTTTGCTCCTTATTCATGGTCAATATTTCTCCGCCTCCAGAATGGCTCATCCCGTTAGTAGCCGATGGCTAGAGGGGTGATATATACAGTAAATCCAATAAACAAACAGACAAACCTCTCCTTGGCAGCCCAATTGAAGAAATCAAATCCCTTCCCACTCCTCTTTTAAATTTGGAGAACAGTTACATTACACTGTACTCTGCATAACGTCACCTTAACCAGAGGTTGTAGAGATATTTTGCAGCCTTGGTTCAGATTCCAGCACATCCAGCAATATAAGGAAAGGCACTGTGTTTCGAAATATAAAATTCTAAGTTTCCTGAGATGTGTGAATGCTGTACTTATGTAGGACATATATCTTTGCCAGCCCATAACTTCCACTGCTGTGCTGTGTACAAATATGCTATGATCCTTTAATTAAGCAAGAAAGGGACTCTTGTAAGCATGCTTCTTTCAAGGAAACAAAAATATGAGCATTCCTGAAAACTGCAACTGGAAAAAGTTCTGTGTGAGTGTACATACATGAATTTGAATGGACAGTAGAAAGATTATTTAGTCATAGTAACATGTACAGTACATTGACTTAGAGCCATCATGCCACAGTAAAAAAAGTTTCACAAGTAGCACATTTAATATGAATGTGAAGCAACCAATTAAAGCACTCCCAGAAGCAAATATCCTGGGAGTTTAATTCAGCAGCATAACAAAGAAAGAAAGCAAAATCATTTATTAATGTACAGTAATCAGTTTTAGACAAATATAAAGCAAAGCTCCAGTTCTTTCTGTTTCCAGAACCCCAAAATTAGCCTAGAAAGTGGCATAAAATATATCCTTCTTGTAGAGGTGATATTTTTGACCACTGAAATATTCCCTGTATCTTTTGTGTTATCTTTGTATGTGATTCCAAGACAATAATTGGACCCAAGCTAAATTAGTTACATACCTCCTACACATTTCTGCTTACAGCCACTTAATCCTATTGGTCTTAATGGGTTCTAAAGTTCATCAATTTTACTTTGTGTCCCACTCAAAAGAAACAAAGAAATGAGAAGTATTTTTTCCTTACAGAGCCACAATAGTAGGATGGTTGGGTTGCTGGGTTAGGACTGGTAACAGCTGGCTTCAAATCCCACTCAACCCTAAACTAGACTGGGTGATTGGTTTATTTGCTCTCTCTCACTTTCATCACAGGACTGCTGTGCAAATTTAAACAGGAAAAATTATATACACTACTATGAGTATTTTCTTTCAGAAAATCCTAAAACGGTTGCTATATGTCAGAACTGACTTAATGTCCAGCTATTATTATTTGTATTCTTGAAGGCTTTCATGGCTGGGATCTGATAGTAGTTGTGAGTTTTTGGGGCTGTTTGGCCGTGTTCTGGAAGTTTTTCTTCCTGATGTTTTGCCAGACTCTGTCGCCAGCATATTCAGAGGGCAAAGAGGTAAGGGAACTAGGAGCTCCCAGTCCTCTGAAGATGCCAGCCACAAAGTCTGGCAAAATGTCAGGAAGAAAAACTTCCAGAACACGGCCAAACAGCCCTAAAAATTCACAACAATTATTATTATTTGCATAAACATATTGCAGGAAATGAATATGTAACAGATAAATAAATGGAAAGTTAAGAGTTAAGAGACTGGACTACAAGCAAGTCAATCTAGGCCTAGTTCCAATATGCAGGATAGTAAGGTAGGAGTAAGATAGTAGGAAGATCCTCACATCCTTAATTGAGGGGTATAATTTTAATACTGTATTCCCACAGACAAAAAAAAAAAAACTTGCTTAGAAAGTGAAAACTAGGAGAGAAAGTTTTAATCCTGTCCCCTGTTGTGAGTGTATGTGGGTTGTATTTCATTCATAAAGTAAATTCCTCTCTGTGGCATATTCATACTCGCATCTTTGAATTAGGGTCCATATATCTTGCTGCTCTGTTCCTCTTTGCATAACAAGTAATAACAGGAGACAAAAACATGCAGGAATGGACAAATTGGAGTATTTGTTTCCTAGTCACAAAATCACATACTTTTGCAAAGCTTTTTGGTTTTGTTGAAAGACTGACATAATTTTGAAGGATTTGGCACAACTGTGCTGCATTAACATGTAAGCTCTTTCCTTTTGTTGTGACCTGAGTGTGATCATGATACATTCAGGCAGCCAAACTCAAGGTTAATTCGGCCTTCCATCCTTCTGAGGTCACTAAAATGAATACCCACTTGGGTCAGGAGCAAAGTGTTACTTGCATTGTTACACTGTAAACCATCCAGAGAGTTTTTTAACACAGTAGGGCAGCATATGAGTTGAAATAACAACAACCATGTTTTAACTACTGTAGAATGAAAAATTACATCCTATGTAAAAGCTATGCGTCTTTAAAATAAGCAATTCTTTCATATTGTTTCAATAATTTATTGATTTCAGATGATAAAGTTGTATTTCAGGCACATTACCAGTAAAGTAGATTGAGGGTAACTTCAAGTATTGGTCTATATCCAAGAGTAAAAAAGTTTAACATTTGTTCCACAATGTCAAAACAGCAAAAATACAGTAAAAGTATCTGTACTTTAAGCATGAAAACACATTTTTTTCAAAACAACAACATGCAGTACAATTTAAAGAGACTAAAACAAACCATAAGGCAGTTTCACCACTTGTCAAAAACAAAACAAACAGGGAACAAATAAAAAACCAAAAGCAACCCAACCCAAACCCCACTTCAGATTTTTTGTTTTTACAAAAATACCGCCATGCTACACATATGTTCCAAAGTATCAAATACCTCCTATGTGCATGCATACAGCATTCCCCTGCACTGGAGAGAAGAGACAATTCCTATTCATCCAAATATTCATGCATACCCAGAGTATTAAAATTATTTCTGGAAACAGGAATGGGATTTTTGTATTTTTTTGAACTACAACGCACAGAATTCTGCTGGAAATTCCAGCTTTCTCAGGTGTCTGATATATCTGACAGCTATTGCATAAATGAGAAATGATCCCTCCACTTCTGAACTAGAGGAACAGGATGGGAGGGACTATGTTTTGTGTACTGCAAAGTATTAGGGCTGCTACAGTTATCCTGTCCATATGGTCCATATTGGGTGCTTCTCAGGAATCTAATGGGCCAGAGTTCTGGGTGCTGTTGTTTAACATATACTGTACAAAACATTCACCTCTATCTGGAAAGACCACAATGTCAACAATGTTGAAATGCTATTTTTAGGTGCTAAGTGATGTTAATGTGAGCACATTGTTATCAGAGATTGATCTGAGGCTTTACAACATTTAGCTCTGAAGTCCTAAAATGTTCTTGTTTTCATGGAGCATATTATTAGAACAGATTGTCACATTATAGATTTCAAGCAAATTCATCTCTTAAGGAACACTTTAATCCTCTTGTTTGCAAAGTTAGACTTCCAAGAGATACTAGGCAAATTTAGGCTATGCCTCTCATTGTATCCAGTGAAAAACAAAGATACTTAGCACCTGTCAATTGAAAAGACCACAGTGATTTATTCAAAGCCATGTTTTTTTAAATGGAACATTTTTGTTAGAAAGTATTCCACTTCAGTATTTTTCATGGAATTCAATGGTAGTGAAATGAAACCATATTTAATTCATCAAAACCAGTAAAATCTGAACAAGTCCTGGGGGTCTGTGTGCTTAAACACTAAACATTTTAGCATAAGTTTTTTTTAAACTGAAATACACTATCAAATACAATCTTACACAATAAAATAAAAATGTAAAGTCTTTAAGGTGCCACAACTCCATTTTTGTTGCAAGAGACTGATAAATAACTCTCTGAAAATTACTAAAACCTGAGAAACTGAAATATGCATTGTGTATGTTCAGTGCCAGGCTACAGGATGCAGTGAACTAATATAAATGTTTCCAAGAGACATTTTGGTTATTGGCACTTTCCTTGTTTTACACAATTTAAAAACAAATGCAGTGATCCAAAAAAGCAACCATCTGTTTAGACTACATTGGCAAAGACCTTGTGGTTTATCTGTATCTAAAGTAAAATATTTACATGGAATGTTGAATTTATAAAAGCCATGTTTCAAGTCACAGACACCTACAGATCTGTTTAATAAATGATCACATTGACAAGAAATTCAAGAAAATTAATGTCCCTTTTCACCTCTTTCCATAAATATATATAGTATCACTAAATTATTTTGCTTTTAAATACAGCAGCTAACATTTTAATATGTTAACATAAAATATCTGGGCTTCCTGTTTGCATGCCAAAGCTGTGATGTATCACCCTCACATGCTATCAGCAAGATAGAATGACTTACAGAAAACATGTTATCTATTTTATCTACTTACATTTCATGTTAAATATTTTGACAAAAGGAAAGAGAAAGCAAAAATCGCTTTCTTCATTAGTGAGAAGAACATGAGATGTCACATGCATGTGACCAGTGTAAAACAAGAATGAACCATACAGCTTAATTACATTTCCTTTAAAAATAGTTTCTGTGCTTTTGCAAATGCTGTTTGAGAAATGTATATATTAAAATAGTGAAGCACTTATATCCAGTTACTCAACTGTCTCTGTTCCAAAAAGTACTCCAAGGTGGTATCTCAATTATTTACCAATAATTACTCTTGTCACTCCAAGCTTTGATATTTAAATTAACTCTTACACTGTTTTTACTCCTAATCAAGGGCGATCTATAAATACTTAAGATATAGAATACTATTGCTTACTCAAGGAAGTTTCCTCACCAAAGCTAATTTGACTTTTCTTATATAGTCTGAGTATGGAAGACAACTTCACAGACATAACAAACACCAAGAAAATACGGTACAATTTTACCACACTTGATCTTAGTCAAGAGGCCAAAAAGCAATACAATTTAAACCTATTCCAGTGAAAGAAATGTTTGCCTCCTCCAGTTTAAATTTTTCAAGTGCTAACTCTCAACCAGGCCTGGTACCAAAAATCTGAGGCCACTTAAAAATTGGAGTCAGATCTTAATACCTTTTCTTTTGCCTTGGATTATAGAAAGTTTCCCAGAGGAGATGCACATTACTGCTAAAATGTAGTATCACAATAGCTGAAAATATATATATATATTTAAAAAAGAGAAACACCACTAATTCAATCTGGTAAAAATTAGGCTTCAATGTAATCTTTTATCTCCAATATTCTATTTTCAAACAAGAAGGCTTATAGACAGGAAAGTAAAACCAACATTCCACTGCACCCAAGTTTGTAAACGCAGCAGTTTGCCAAACCAACAAAATGTCCATTTAGACCCAACTAAGTACCTTATTAAAATATTATGAAACATTTATTTGTTCAGAGTTATGAATGCACCCAACTGACTGGAACCCAAAAGGCTTCTCTCTCCAGTTTGTCAAAGGTTGTTTTCAACTCATTGTAGGCTGTAGTAAGATCATCATTTACTATAACTTTGTCAAAAAGATGGCTGTATTGGCTTTCCATAATCTGTGCAGATCTAATCATTTCTTGAAAGTCTTCTTCCTAACATAAGAGAGCAGCAGTCACTCAAAAGTAAGAAGTAAAAACAAGGCAATCCATGTAACTTCCAAGAACACAGATAATTAAACTGTATGGTTTAGATTCAAAGATCGTACACATTTATCCGTATGCAAAGGGAAACTGTCAAACCCCCATATGTTCTCACTCTCAACTGGTTTTGGAGATTTCATTTTTACCCTTTTCCAGCAAACACAATTGGGGGTGGGGGGTCTCCTTCCATCCCCATGAATGACTAGCCATTCTTCCTAAATCTGCTTCAAAATCTCTGGATCAATGTCTATATTTAGCTAATTGTTCATTAAATATGAACACACATTTTATTAGTTACAAAATATACATAAATCATAATTTCAAACTATTCAGTAACTGTTTTATCCTACCTAACAATACCTTTAACTATTTATGATAATTAAAGAAATGCCTGTTCACAAGAAAGCACTGGAAAAAAATAAAATCTATTTACATTAATGATGTACTGACCAACTCCATTACCTAAGACTCAGCCTACTATTAGCAAGGGATTTATCAGAACACAGTCTGTATTTTTGAAAGTTTGGTAATAATCCAAGGAATCGTTCCTTTTGGATTCCTGGGTCTTATTAGAGTTCATTCAGTAGGTCTACGCTCATGTTTTTGGAAACATGGAATTTAACTATATAAACTTAAGACAGAAAGTCTTAAGAAGAGAATACTCCCCAGACTGTATTACACTTTTCCAAGTTAAAAAACCATTTTGTGCATTCAAACAGCCTGGTTTTGAAAAGGCTCACTAACCCAAGTATTTCAAATTTATAGTCTGAATCCCATGTAATGCTAGCATAGTCATAATCCCATTTCGCAGAGTTCCACAAGTTTACACCACTCTGCAAGTGGTTGTGCAAGTAGTTAGAGGAAAGGATACGTGAGAAACTGTGCAACTCATTCTTTTCCTCCCCCCCAACCTCTCCATCATGGCAGCTGTGACACTGTTGCCACTGCCACAGAGAACATGAAGTGAAAAGCCAAAACCTCCTGGGGTGATCAGCCTCCCTAATTCAGCTTCCTGTTTTTTTTATGAAGCTATGCTGAAATTATTCTGTACTGTGTTCCAAGGACATGCAGTCAGCTTCAGCCACGGACATAACTCTGGTCTCTTCCTACCATCAGGAATGTGCAAGTGACTTACTTGAAAAGGTTTGGCAGCACTTTTTTCATCTTTGCTTGAAATTATCTTGGCATTTTTTCTTGTTTCTCGCAAACGCTCTATTGATGGAGGTTTTATAAAAATGACGAACGGTTTAAACTCTTGTGTCCTTAAATGTTTCACTGTCTGGAGAAAAGAAAATGTTAAGTTAGGAGTGGGGCTGTTTTAAAGTGTCTTTGAGAAGACAAGTAATCTGGCCAACTATGATTGTGCTGCCATTAACTGTAATTTACAGCTCTTTAACTGTGCAAAGGAACCTACAAACTTTCAGTCAGAAATATTCCCCTTAGTATTTCTTGAAATATCAGTCATTTTCATCATTTACTCTGATTCCATAAACATAGGACTGTGAATGAAAGAGTCCCCAGACCAGAGAGAGAGAGAGAGAGATGGTTTTAGATAAATAAATGACACGCATGTAAAATATAATTGTAACTATAACAAAAAAGTAAACATTATTTTGGAGTTAATGTGCTAATGAGTTAGGCTTTTAAGATTCACACCCACACTTCCATGCTACTAATCTCTTGCTATAAAGCTAGAAGGGTTATGCTGTTTTCCCCACAGAATTCATAGCAGGCATTGTAAGTCAATACCAGGTTATTAACGGAAAAAAAAATAAAAGCCTTATTGATTACTTACATGAGGTTGTACATCCAACAAACAAACTTTATTTTTAGCCAGAACAGATCTGACAGAGTCTATGCTGGTACCATAGTAATTGTTTTTATATTCCCCATATTCAATAAACCTGCAATTTTAAAAAAATCTGCATTTCAGTTTCAATTGAGGAACAATAAAATATGAAATTACACAATCATGGTTATGACATTGCAACATGGTGGTCTTTTTTAATAGCTTTGATGGTTTGAGAATGGGAAGTGTAGAAGTGCAAGGATTTAACAATGTTTTCTACCACCCTCCTCTGAACTAATGTAATGCAATAAAATTAACAGCATAGTACACAATACACACTTTAAATCACCCTTTATTTGAGAAGTAGCATCAATTGCAGAACTTAAAAACTTCCATTTCAAAAACAAGAATAACAGTGGAACCTTGACTTACATCATTAATCCGTTCCGGAGGTCTAGACATAAGTCAAACATGCCTTAAGTCAAATGAACTTATCCCATAGAAAGTAGTGGGAAAGTGGATTAATCTGTTCCAGACTATGAAAAAGACCCCCGAAAACAGCAATTTAACACAAATTTGACTGGGATAGGAGATTCCTTCCAGGGATGTAAATGAAATGTCTCTTCAAAGAGAGGAGGAAGCATTGGAATTATAGTCCACAAGTTATATGCCTCCACTTTTTAATGTTCATAGCAACAAGGTCTAAAATTTAAGTTTTACAATTTTTAACCTGACGTTCCAAGTTCTGAACAACCCTATGCTTACCATTAGAGTCCCGCAACTGTACAGCTCTCCAATTAAAATTCTTCCATTGTGGACCAGAATTCTGCAGCCAGATTTTTTACAAGACTGAGCCGACTGACTAACCAGCGAGGGCAGCCCCGAGTTCCCGGCCCTTCTTCTCCTCCAGTGGCAGCGGCGGCTTTGGCGAGGCCGAGGACCAGCTCCAGGTGCTCGGAGCTGGCCTTGCCGAAGCCACTGCTGCCAGAGGAGAGGAAGGAGGCAGGAGCAGTTTGGAGGCGGCAGCCGCGATGCTGGGTTGTGGCTGCCGCCCGATTCCAGGGCCTTGCGCCGGGGCTCCGAGCTGTAAGTCAGAGCCCGCGGCGCAAATCAAACAGGCCCCTTCTTGCTGCAAGTCAAATATGCTGCAAGTCAAGCAGGATGTAAGTCAAGGTACCACTGTATTATTCTATGTATAAGACTATATTTTTGTCTATCTTTGTTAAACCAAAAATACATGAAAGCTAAGAAGAGAACTGTGTAGTTGCGAAGCTGTAATGTTGGGCTGGAAAAGTGGGGGTCGTCTTATACATGGGGGCAGCTTATACACAGAAATGTACTAAAATGCTACTGCATGCAACTCCAGACTGTAATCAGCGTTGAAAATTATGGCATAATTAATTCTATTTACCATTTTCAACAGTACTCAGGACTTGCCAGCCTGTGCGCAGGATAACTGGCATTGCTTAGTAACTCAGGGAAACTCCAAGAATTCAAACTGAGTTTGCTCTAATTACTTTGTGTAGTTAAATGAGAACATATTTTACTATTACCAAAACGTCAAGTGACAAAAGGATGAAAAGCCCTTAAAAGTTCCTGTTTTCCACATACTTGTTATTCTGCACATCTGTTTCAAACAAGTGCTTGGAAATAAAAATGTACTCAACACCATCACTTTCTTGGCTTCTTCTTGGTCTTGTTGTGTCTGTTTTCATTAAGAAAGAATTAAAAACAGTTTATAAATAAAGACAAACGAAAATCATATCATCTTTTGTGTTAACTACACAGGATACTGGCCAAAATTATATGCATTGTTAGTAGGGATGGGCAATTTGTTTTGGAACCAGTAAGTTCTGAAATGACCCACATGAGACTAGGTGCTGTTCGGAACCCTCTAACACACAAGGATCCAATCACTTACTTTGGTTTGTGGCAGCACGGAGCTGAGCTCCAACGAGAAAGCAGGCTGCAACATCATCTTTTCTGTTCCATGGTGCTGGCCAATCAGAGAGGAAGGTGGGATGACGCCTGTCCCTGCACAGCCTGATTCCGTGTTGGAGTTTAACCCCGTGCGAGCCGAAACAATTAGCTGTGTGTGTGTCAGAGGGTTCCAAGCACCACCTGGGCTCATGTGGGTCGTTTCAGAACCTACTGGTTCTGAAACAAATTGCCCATCTCTAATAGTTAGGTCTGCAAAAGGCAAATGGAAAACTTCACACCAGAATCTCACCAAAAATAAACTTGACTGGCAGGTATGTGAAACTCATTACTGTAGATTTGTGGATTAGTGGCAAGAAGCTTGGTGCAACTTACTCCATCTGACTTCTGCAGGCATTAACAGCACTGTAAGATTTTGGTTTCTGTTGCAATTGGGATAGATGGTACTGAAATTCATGGAGTGAAACAAAACATAAGAACTCACCCTCCCAGTCCCAGGCACACATAAATGGGCTTGTATCCCCACCCCCATTCCTACAGGCACACACAAAGATAATGCATATATTTGTGTTTGTGCCCAACTTTATTATTCTGCCATATTCCAATTACAACATGCAGCCGGAGACTCACAATTTGGATAGCTACAGTTTTGCTGTCTTTAAAAGGAAGATGGGTGCACACAATGTTCTCATGGGAATTTTAAGTTCATGAATCTTCTATAAATGAACAATATTCATAGAACATATGTCCACTTACGTGGGACTGTTACACCATAATGCTGACTATCACTGATAAGCAATTTTCGTTTTAGTTCATTCACTCCAACACCCACAGGACCTGAAGATTTAAACATATTTTAATCAATTATGCTTCTTTGATTAATAATACACCACATCTTATGAGAATTGTGAAAGGCTGCTCTGGAGGAAAAAAAACTTCAAAAAATATACCTGCGTTTGAACAACTCTAAGAATTTGCTATGGGGGTCTAATTAGATTGCTGAAGGTATTAATTTGTGTGACAGGTGGCCTTTTCTGAATTTAGCACTACAGTAGTCCCCTGCGGTCCCACGATATCGCGGGACCGCAGTACCCCGAAAGGGCTTGAGGGAAAAGGGAGCCTGCTGAGAGCCCTTTCTAAATATTGCGCACCACTCGCCTGCACTCCCCTCAGGGGTGCGGGCGCATGGTTAACGATGTTTAAATGGCTCTCGGCTGTGGAGACAAGTGCTTGTCTACGCAGCCGGGAGCCCTTTCCAAAGATCGCTCGCCGTGCGCCTGCACTCCCCTGGGGGGTGCGGGCGCACAGCGAGTGATGTTCTTCAAGAACCAAAACCTTAACTGAATCTTGAAGAACAGCCACATCTATAAACGGCTGAGTTCAAGAAGCCAGCTTTCCCAATTTTTGGTATTCCAGGTATTCTTGGACTGTAGCTCCCAGAAAAGCAGCTAGCAGAACAGGTGGTCAAGGCTTCTGGGAACGGCAGTCTAGGAAACACTGCTATAAAGGATAAGGCTACCAATGGCTATAAACCTCTTAATATCAGTTGCTGGGAAACATACATGAGAGCGGTGGTGATCTTTCACTCATGTCATGCCTTGTTTGTGAGCTTTCCAATTGTTTAGCCACTGTGTGGAAGAATGCTGGACTAGGTATGAGTTCATTCTGAACTAGAAGAACACTTCCTATGGTTTTTATAACATGAATGGTGAACTGATCTATATACCAATTTACAGACAGAGCAGTGATTATAAGAGCAATGATTGATATCCATTTTACTTCCCATATATTTAGTATCCAGCATACTTGATTGCACTTTCATGCAGGTCCTCTCCATGTTCTGGAAAATAGTAATCTTTCCAAAGACAAAACCTGTTGTGTACATAGGCATATTCTTTTTATTCCATCTAAGTCTCATAATTTGTGAGAATGCTGAGAGAGAGAACTATGTAACACTTAATTACCTTCTTAAAATCAGATCATATAATGCATACTCTTTGTATGGATGGAATCAATGTGAGCACAGATGAAAGTAAGTTTTCCGAATGCTAACCAACACTGAGAGCACCAAATATTTCTATTAGCTCCAGGACTATATGTGAAATGCTTTCACCCTTCCTAAATTACATTTACTCCAGAAAAGCCAAGCTGATGCATAATTTACACAGACTGTTCTCACACAACAAACTGCATGTCATGTTTCAGGAAATATGACTGCTTGCATATCATGTTTAAGATGGAAAAGCAGGCTTTTGGTGCATTCTGAACATTAAAATAGTTGCAAAGAAGTGTACAAATGGCTGATTGTTCAGTAAGAATGTCTGATGTAAGCAGACTACCCAGGTTCTGTTCAGTTATGCAAACAATTTGATTTCCACTAATCCACTCACTTTCTTCCCAAGATTTTGAGGCTTTCAAAGGCATGAACGTATTGTTTTGCACTGAAACCCAAACCATTTGCTCGGTGAAATGTTTTAAAAATGTAACTGAATCAACACTTCAGTACTGTAAGTAAACAGATGACCAGCCATCAGGTCAAGGCAGCTGTAACAGTTTATAGCATTTTTTCTCTAAACACCTGTATATGAAATAAAATTCAGTAAATGTGCTGGCTTGGATTCTAGCCTTTTGCTTTGCAAACAGAAGAAGCATTCACAAAAAGAGAACCGTACACATAGAAGGGGGGGCATCTCCTCATGGAAGGATCTCTTCCGTGAATACAACTTTCTTTCCCCTCACAAAGATTTAGCCAAAATCATGTAATTTAAACAACTAGTTGATTCAATCAATGTAACTTTTTTTTAAAAAAGGTAGTTACTTATATTAAATTCTTCCTCAGTAATTGTTACTCAGATTACATTCTTATTACTGTTAAGCAATATCCTCACCCACTATTTTTTCTGACTTTTAAAATGATTAAAGCACTATTCATATAATTCCAGACCACACTAATAATGTTTGATTTTACCTAACTGTTCTGTATGCAAGTGGACCCAAAAGTGGCTTACAATACCTGAATATACCAATAACCCCAATATTATTAAAGCAATTACAGAAACCTAAAACTCAAGACTCAGCACTAAAACCAGCTTTAAAAATACATAGGTTGCCAGTTTACCCCCAAACCATCAGAAACAAAAGGCCTTTTCTTTTTTTATCTCCTGAACAACATGGGCCTTGCAATACCACCATAAATAATCATTCTTTTGAAAGGTGCTGTCACATGGAAAAATTCCTGTTTCTCTGTCACCACCAAACTAATTTTGGACAGCCAAGGGAATCTGAAGAGGGGTTGTGTTATAGGATCTAAATACAGAATTGCTCAATGGAATGTTCCTGCTTCTTTTCATTCATTTTAACATTTTATTGTAACATATTTTCAGCTGTTTCCTTTACCCTATGTTGGTCATCATCCAAGGGACCACCCACTACAAACTCATAAGGAACAAGAGATAAGTTGTGAGAACAGCAAACAAAAGGCCCAACTGCAATTGAGCTGGTTTTGCTTTTACTTCCAATGAATTCCTCATTGCATTTTATTACCATTACTACTTTACAAACTAATTTGATGGCTTCATTAAAAAAGCAGGACATGAATTCATTAAATATTTTATATATAACTCCAAGGCTTCATAGATACTGTAAGCATCAAACAGAAATGGCACTGATGCCATCTCAGGCTAAGTATTAGGAAAAACTTAACTGTTAGGAGAGTATGACAATGGAACCAATTAGCTTGGGGGTTGGTGAGTACTCCAGTGCTGGAGGCATTCAAGAGAAAAATGAATTAAGTATACAACAGATCTATTTTGATACGGATTCCTGCACTGAGCAAATGGTTGGACTTGATGGCTTTATAGTTCAGTTCAGTTATTTTTAGGTCCTTTGATTTTATGGACAGCAGTTGTAAGAAGAGAGAATTGACACTCACACAGAGGGGGATGAGCTTTGTGGACATTTAGGGGGTGGATCTGAAAGGCCAAAGAACAAGGGGGCGGAGAAAGGATAGTAAGTCACATTACAAGGTATAGAAGAAAACCTTTTCATTTATTCGTGCTTCAATGTTCCCTTGACCATTTCCATTATTCCAGCATCACAGATAAACTTGCATACAGGTAGTGGCATATGCCATTCAATATTTTCTACTTCAAACCCCCAAATTGTCAGTTTTGGGTGTTCTACCTATGAAACTCAAACCTCAATTATGCTCATATTGAAAAAGGCTGGGCAGGAAAACTTTCATGGCCTAGGATAGAGTGAGCTTCCTTTTCTAGCAGACTCCGAGGCTGGAGATCAGCCTCTCCTAAAGCACGAAGCCTCCCAGATTAGCTTTTCTCTAGATGAATATAACTGATGTTTGGGTCTGGCAGGTAGAAATCCCTGAATGGAGAATTCTAGGAATGGGGGCTAGAGAGGGACAAATGGCAAAGCCATAAAACACAGTACTGAACTGATATAAAAAACCTGGAACATTCCAAATAAGGTGGCCAACCCTTCCTTTGTGCTCCATTATTAAATCTGACCATTCAGTTCAGTACAGTATTAATTGGCATAATTACATATATGCTCAACTTCTTTGAGATATTTAAAACTGGCAAAATATATATGTAATGTCTGTATGTCCCACTTGTTTCTTGGAGACAGTATCAATCTAGTTAAAACTTGCTTTGTTAGCTGCCCCTGAGTTTATTGTGCCCCTCTGAATTGCAGTAAAACACTTACATTTATGAGCAAGACTTTCTGCAATGCATTAACATTCCAATCACCATTTCACATTCCTTAGGGCTGCCTTACCTGAAAGAAAATGCTATTTTTAGAAACTGGAATGCTGGAATCATTGGTGTTGGTATCTACACTGGCTGAAACTGTGGACCAGGAGTATTCCATCGTGGCAAAAAAAAAAAAAAAAAAAAGGAAGGTGGTGGCAACAGTTGAATCATGTGATGTGTTTGGATTAAGGTGAGCCAACAGCAAGCAACTCACACATTTTCTTTGAACCAGTCTTTTAAAAATTGTTTAAAAAGTCCCTCATGACCTGTAGGGTGTGTGAGGGGCGAAATATCTTGGTCATTTTGACAAAGAGAAGGAATTGTTTTAAAAACTGAAATGACATAAGGACATGTTGCTTACTGTGGTTCTTCAAGTGGTCACCTACGAATTGACATATGTGGGTCAGATAACATGTTTAAAAATGTGTACTCTCTCTGCCTCTGCCCTCTCCCTCATGCTTGTATTGGAATGCTTTATTTAGGGTCAGCTGCTCAGTTTCTATCAACTATGTGAAGCAGTTCCAATTAAGAGTGACTTTGGAGAAGCAGGCAGGCAACCTGTCCTCCTTTGTCATGGTCTCTGTGATTCACAAATGGGGGTGAATGACAAGGTGTTCTTACCCGTGGACACCATCATGCCATGTTTGCAAATACTATGGCTTTGCTGAAAGCTATGGCACTGGAATCTTGAGTATCAGTTCTGTAGTGAGAAAATTCATTGGTTTATTAGACCACAAAGCAGCTTCATAGATTTCTGTGAGGGGTATGCCCTACAGAAAGGCTGTGTAGATGGTCATAGCTCTAATCACGTGGCAAGGCAAAGTCTGAGGAAAGGGCTTTCCTTGGAGCTGTTAAGTTGATGGTAGCCAGAACCCATTTGGGCTAGATTTTGTAATTACACACGGTTGTCCTTTTCTTAGCCCTTGTTAGTAGAGAAATAACTTGGATATCATATGAATAGAGCAAGTTCATAAAGTGTAGAAGATGAATGCTTGAGAAACATCTAGCGTGTGCAGAGTCCACTCATGAGTCATGGTAGATGTATGGAAGGTAGACAGTACCACAGATTAGTTATGATGGTAACTGGAGACAACCCTGGGCAAGTAGGTGGTGTGGAAAACAAGTCAATCTGGGTGGAATCTAGTAAATGGTTGGTCATGTCCTAGTCCAACTCAGGAACAACACCTCAGATACCAAAGAATTTTGCTCCCTTGTGCCATGGATGGTGATAGGGAAGACCTGCCTGTTGATGCACCAATCCCAGATAGAAGTGGCAAATCAGAGTAGCTTGTGGGAATGAGTGCCACTCTGTTTATTAAAACATGGAGTGTGTACTGCCTCTGGCTATTTTATAACCAGGTCAACTAATAAAGGTCTGAATACTCTGAAGGCTTTCAGCATTAAAAGAGCTCAAAGAGATGTATATAGTGATGACATTCTTGAGGAGACCCAGAATGGCTTGGAACATAGACAGTGGGCAATCCAGCCAGTGGAAGGCACACCCATTCTCACCATGACTTTGGGTTGAGGCAGTTGGAATGTTATACCAGTAGAGATCAGTAATGATCATCCACAATTGGAGGGCGAGCTTCACCTGTCTGGAGATAATGACCTATCTGGTTGAGGGGGTCAAAGAGATTATTAAAGCATAGAGGATCATCATAGTGGTGAAGGACAAGAGGTCTGTGGAACTCCCTGCCACAGGATGTGGTGATGGCATCTGGCCTGGATGCCTTCAAAAGGGGATTGGACAGATTCCTAGAGGAAAAGACCATCACATGTTACAACCCATGATGGGGATGTGTAATCTCCAGACTTAAAACCAGGGTACTTCAAGGACCAGATGCAGGTGAATGGTATTAGGAGACAGATATCTAGTCTCATGCGCTCCCAGACGCATTTGGTGGGGCCACTGTGAGATATAGGAAGCTGGACTAGATGGGCCTTTGTCCTGATCCAGCATGGCTCTTATGTTCCTCGGTGCTGGAGTTGGCTTTTTCAAATTCTTTTGTTTCTTCCTCAATTGGTCTTGTTTGCTTTTGGCCAAGCTCTCTGTTATTCCTCACTGAGGTAAACTTGTATAGACCTATGGCTGGGTGGGATCTCTCAGTACCAATTCTTCCCAGTCCCCCTCTGATAATGGGATTGTGTGTTTTTAAATGAAGAAAATAGAGCAAACAATGGCAAATGAAAAAGAAAACTAATTACACAAAGTTGAGAATATAATCTTTCTTTTGGCCCAGAATCTGCTAGGTTTGTGCTCTTATAGTAAAAAGAAAGGAACTATGAGGTGACTGGGAAGCATGCCAACCATAAGCATGGAGGAGTATGGGAACCTTTTTTCAGAGTATGCTTTTCAGGAAAGTTTCAGTGCAGTGCACACACTCCTGACTTTTGCCAACATGCCATATCTTGAACAAAATGACCTTCTATTTCCCCTGACTTTTTGCTTTGAGGCAGGGCCAAACGGCATCTGCTTCCCATTAGAACCAATGTTTTCACTGATGCTCCAATGTGTATTTGTCAACAATAGATTAGACAATAAAGGGAAGGCTTCTGAGATGAACACGTCAGTCCTTTGTCTGTGTGTCTTTCTCAGCTGGCTCTGAGAAAACAGCATTGCTGTGTGCGTGTCAATGTTTCCCGTCCTCCTTTCTGTAATCGAGATCAGTTCGGCTACGGGACCTTTCCAGCAAGAGGAGATGGCATACAGAGAGAGTGCTCTCACATCTAGATGCTTCCAAACAGGGCCTCATGCAAGCACTCTGACCTATCTGTGTAAGTCATACAGACCATGACAAAGAACAGCTTTACTCAATGTGGTATCCTACAACTCCAATCATTAGCCGTAGAATCAGAGAAGGCTGCATCAGAGCTTTAAGAAAACTATGCATGACAAATATTCAGGCACTAAATGAATACAGAATCATCAAGCTTACTGCAGAACAGGCCCAGGAGTCAGGCGTGATCCCCCTGTAACCTTCGTGTAAAAACAAATTATTTTACCACCAAATAAAGAGAACAGACTAAAGCCACAGGGAGCTTTCATTCTCTGGTACAAGGATTTTACATTCTGTGAATTTGAATAAATGTATTTTAAACAACATTAGGTGAAATCTCTCTTTGGCAGGCAATTATTTTTTTAAATAGGCTCCAGTAGTAAACTGTGCTTTCAGTTACTATAGCTGAATGTTTTTGTCACAACTAATTATGTGAAAATTTAATTATTTGTCCTTGTATTTCCTGGCACTAACATCAAAATTGTATTTCACACGTCATATTGGATGCTGCTACTAGCATATATTAAGCTTTTAAAACTAATCATTTCTACTGTGCCTATATTAACAGTGCCAGTTTTTCCACATTTTACCCAAGACATTTTTATGATATTGGCCAGACTTAAGCTGCTTCTAATACCAAGAGAAAAACATCAAAATTACTGAAGTCTGCAATAAATTTGTGAGCTGCTTTTGTTACTGTAAAAGCACACTTTCTTCGCATGATTTATTACTAGCAAAACAAAATGAAATTTCTAGATATTCCTTAGAGCCAGCATATGTGATTTGTTATAAAAAGTCCACTTATCACACATTTCACAGAACTCTGTTGATATAGGTGTAAAATCAACTCAAGCGTGTTATTACTTGCTGTGAAGAACCCACAATCTCTCTCTCACAGTAGTAGGTTCCTGAACTTGTGCGTTAGAGAATGACAAAGCTGTTTATTAAAAACTGATTTTAAGTGTTCCCTTGGATATGAGCTATATAAAAACAGCAGTTCTACAGTTCATAACAGTCCCTGATAGAGGGTCATATTTCTTCTGGTCTGCATTTTTTTTAACATAATGGAAGAAATTCTACTAATGAAGTACGGCCCTATATAACACTGCAAAAGAAAAAAAAGGAATGCAACAAGTACTAGAAAAATGCAAAGTGTTGTATTTGAAATGAGACATTGAAGGAGGGGGAAAATAAAAGTACACATGGAAGTATTCACTTCGTGAAGACAGACTTTTTGTTTGTGACTCCAAGAATCAGCTTCCATGTAGGTGAAAAATTAACCAGTCATGATTATCAGAGAGGGTTCTGAAACAGCTTAAAGCCATAAAGGAACGGAACTCAAAACATGAACCAGGAATTCTGGCTCCTTGGTTAAGAGGAGCAGGATTTGAGCTTCATAGTAAGGATGCAGGATGACTAATGGATAGACTCTTCAGCTCATCGTTTTATGAAAACCAACCACATGTATCTAGGAAGCAATCTATGGTAAATCTTAAGACTTTGCAGATTTATTTTTTTTGCTTAAAGCATTTATTTATTTATACAATACAAAATTTATCAAGGCAGTTTACAAGGTAAATCAAGTGTATAGGGTTGGCTGAAATAGGAGGATTTTTAAAGATCCAGAGGACTGTGACTCTCTTCTTTTGAACAGTGCTTGGAGACACCCAGGAACAGTAAGACAGAGTGAGCTATGTGAATTACTGTATATACTCAAATATAAGCCTAGTTTTTCAGCCCTAATTATGGTCTGAAAAAAAGGGTCCTCAGCTTATATTCGGGTCAATACTTTTAGTCACTGAGGCAAGTTTGGGTCGGTGGCTAAAAGTCATTTTAAACATTGTGCGCTACTTCTCCTGACCCCCCATGTTTAAAATGACTTTTAGCCACCAACTCAAGCACTTGCCTCGATGGCTAAAAGTCATTTTAAACATCACACACACACTCAGGCCCTGCTGCATTTCCCACCCTAGGCTTATACTTGAGTCAATAAATCTTCCCAGTTTTTTGGGTTTAAATTAGGGGCCCTGACTTATACTCGGGTCGACTTATACTTGAGTATATACGGTACTACATTTTAGAAGGCCTCAAACAAACAAGCACGCAAACACACAAACAAACTCCACAAGGGGCATTCAGACAAGTTAGAATCAGTACCTACCTTGCTCTCTCTCTCTCTCTCTCTCTCTCTCTCTCTCTCTGTGTGTGTGTGTGTATGTGTGTGTGTGTGTGCGTGCGTGCGCGCGTGTGTGCATGCGTGTCCCAGCCTGGAACATATTGGAGGATGAAACTGGCTTCAGGGTTCTTGGCCTAGCATTGCACAAGATCAGCATACAGGGTCTTTTTGATGCTGGTAATTACAACTGTGAACCTTTTCCTGTTTAGATACTCTTCTAAGCTCTTCTCTGGTTTTCAGATTACTTTTTCAGACATATAAAAATGAACAATCTTTTATTATTGACTAGTCCAGTTTTGTTTTACAAAGGGTTTCGAATTAATATCTTGGTGTGTTTGGGGGTCAGTAAGTGTTTTTAGCGGCAGAAAATTATATACAAAAATTGTAACAGACGAACAAATATTTCAGTTGGCAGGCAACACTTTGAACATCCACTTATAATAGCTTAGGTTCCACCCTTGCAGTTCTCCCATCTTTAGAAACTGCACAACCTAATTTGATAAATGGACATAAATGGAATAAAAATCCATATATTCTATTTTTTAAAACACAAAGAAGAAATAAAAGATGGAAACAATACACTTAGAGCTCTGTCTGTCACCATGACTTAAGTTTCCTAACCAAAGAAATAAAACTTACCAACAAAGACAATAAGTCTATACTTCTCATGAGGCTGTCGTCTGTAGTTTGCTACCTCTTCATACGTTGGGACGTCTGCTGTATCATACTGATCACTCTTCTTGCATTCATACATAGTCTTGTTTGTTTTTTTATCCTTCCTGCTTAACCGAAAACTCCTCCTAAAAGAAGCTATGATTATCAGATAAAAAGAAAGAAAAAGAAAGAATAATAAGTGATTAATGACATCAGCTGAGCAAGCACACCATCTGGAACAAATGCTCCTTGGATAGGGCTGTACCCTGATTTCAATTTTTATGATTTAATCAAGAATATAAATGGACCAAGATTCAAAGTAGTCAAATTCTTTCCTGACATATGTACTTTTTTTCTCATGCCAAGGAATATGTTATCACTGCAATTTTAATTTTACCCCTTTGATTCCCAAGTTCAAACTATTTTGAGACTCTCCTTTGTTTTGAGATGGGGATGCGTCCCATTTGTATTCCCAAAATGTACTGCAAGATGCCCTTCTCAAAAGATGTGTTGCAGGTGAAACTCAAGATATGAAAAAAAACTAAAAAAAACTTTTCATAAACATAGAAGGGATGAGTACTGAGAACATAACAATTTCAACCTAGTCAAAATAATTTATGTAGTCAAGCTCTGCAAAACTGATTTTAAAACTCCAAGCCTTCATAATACATATAATAATTTCAGGAGCAACAAGAGATTCTCATGGGATGCAGCCTGACTATTCTGCACAAGTTCCTAATTAGTGTCGAGAGGCTTTATTTCATATTCAAACTGGTTGAGCTGTTTCTAAAAACATGTTTGAAATTTTGTATCTTTTACTATATTAAGAATGTTCAGTTTGACAATTTTAACAGGTACACTTAAGTTAAGATAGCAAACACATCATGAGACATGCATTACATTTAATAAAAAGCAGAAGCAACTAAGGAAGTACAGTAATACCTTGAATTACGAATGCCTTGAGTTAGGAAAAACTTTAATTACAAAAGGGGATCCACAGGTATAGGGAAATTATGAATTACGAAAATTTAATCCTGGCTTTTTGAGTTACGAAAAGTTCCCAATTGCAATACTGCAGAGAACGGGATGTACCTGTTACGGATGCAGAGAACAGGATGTACCTGTCACAGAGGCATTGCATGCCTGTTAATGTGCTTGAAATATCTGGCACCGTTTGGGGGGCTTTTTTGAACTTTTGGGTGGATTTCTCAAGCAGTTGAAAGGTAGAGAGCTGAGCTTCTGTCGTTTGCACGCCTGTTAATGTGCTTTTTTCATTCTGGGGGGTGCAGGGTAATTTCCCATTTGAAACAAATTAATCCATTTCCAACGCATTCCTATGGAGCATTACTTTTTGAGATACGAAAATTTTGAGTTAAGAAGATCCCATTGGAACTGATTAATTTCGTAATTCAAGGCATTACTGTAATTGGCATATGATGTAATACAGCTTCCTTTTGAAAAACGAAAATGCAGCAGTCAGCACAATATTCATGTATTTACATTTATTTATTTAAGCATTTAGTTATTTTAAATATATTTATACAGTTTGTTTTATCATTTTAGTTGTGAGTTGCCTTGGGCTCCCCATGGGGAGAGAGAAAACATACAAATGATATAAATTTTAAAAATCAGTATCATTTGTAGGCTTCCTTTCTTCCAGCAAAGAGACCCATGTGGCTCACAATGTTAAAATAAACAATGCTAAAACACTGTAAGCTACATATTAAAAAGCAATTACACTACAATATTAATTGAATTGAAAAATTATTAATTAATTAAAACATTTAAAACTTTAAGATATTTTAGAAAAGGAGAAAATAAACTAAAAGTCAGCACATATAAACTCCTAGCTATTTGAAAGTCTGCCTGAACAGGTGGATATTCGACTGTCACCAAAATGGTAAAAAAGGAAGGGGCAAACCTATCCTAATCACCCACGTTTACTATTTTCAAATCCCAGCATATGCTACATTTGCAACTTGTGATCCTGTCATGGATAACATTTTTGATAAATATACAGTACAGGAGAAGCCAGGCCAAGAAAGAAAGTGGCTTCCAAGACCACCTGAGGGTATTGTGGCTCCATGCGGCCCCATACCTGCATTCAAGTTTAGACCTATATTATTAAAATAGTTCAGGAAAGCAAAATTGTAAATATTCAATAGCATTCTAACTTGGAATGTGTAGCTAGTTTGTTCAGGTAACTTGATACAGTGATACAGGGCAAATAGCAAGGTGTTTAAATATATAATAATGCAAAACCTTGCATCTGGAAAATGGTTGGCCTCCAATGTAGGTGACGTGATGCAATACAGCTTCCAATGTAGCTCTTCCAATGAAGCTTCCAGGTGACAACGAAAACAGAAGGAGAATGAAGACATCATGTAGTTTTCTGTACATGGACAAGCCAAATTCTAGGCCATCCAGGGGTAGGGCTTGGGGGAACTTTCTACTCCTGGTCAGCACTGCCTGAAGAGCAATACTGTACTTCAGCTCTCTAATGTCCTTTTACTGTTTGTAAGTTGTTGGTTATTCAGTTCTAACATTATGAATATTTATAACCACATTCCCCAAAGCCCCATGAACCTCCATTTTTCATTTAATAAAAACCACTTTCTATTAATCAGTGATGGTCATTAACTATTTAAATGGCAAGAACATTTACCTGGAAGTGAATTCAATAGGTTTAAATGCAGCATATAGTAATGCCACTGAATATACATAGGACAGATATACAATAGGAATCCCATATCCAGAGGCGATCTGTTCCACAATCTACCACAAGTACTGTATCTGAAACCCTATAGACAACATACAAGGAAGCAAGACAAAAGCCACCATGCCCCCACCCCCGTGTTATACAAAAGGATGTGGCAAACCACAAATAACAAAAACTGTGAATAATCGTCCTGTGGATACAGGATCCTAATGTATAAAACTGGTTCAATAATAAATTCTGCCTCAAACCAAGAATTATTAACTACACTTTGGTAAAAGTTCTTGGAAGTTGGAACCACTTGAGTTAAATTGGAATTACTATCCCATTGAGCTATTTTTAAAGAAGAAAATCTCTTCCAAAATAAAACATTATAATTCAAGGCATTTCTTGGTAGTGAAGTAAATGTTGTGCTGATTTTGTGACTTTTAGCTGTCCATTTTAGTCAACCTGTGCAAGTTGTTTTGTACAGGCTGAAAAATTAATGAAACAAATTATTTTTGAAAAGCTCTATAATTAGCATGGTCATATTGGTAATTAATCAAAGCAGCCCTAAGAAAAATAAGTCCTACAGAGGTTTTTCCACCTGCACTACATTTCATTTTTTTGTTCAGCTGAATTGTTGGAAGTTTCCAAATGCATCCAGTCACCTGAGAAATACTCCATACTCCTAGGATCCAACTGTATAAGGACCACTGCTAGCTGCAGCCACACCTATATTCTTATGGATTGTTCTAGGTTTTTTTAACTGATTGTACAGTTTTAAAGTGGAACCATTTAATTATTTGCATTGTTTCAATAGATGAAACCAATTCATCTGGACTACTTACAAGAAAGTAATTTAAATTATTAAAATTACTGTTGCCACTTTAAACAGGCTGTTGCTTCCCAAAGTTGAACCCCACTCAGATGTTATACTGGATAAGGCAGGACATGTGAACACAGTTCTGAAAGTACATTCAGCTCCATGCACTTGAAAATTCTTCTGCAGCATTTCACACTGTATGTACTACAGTATATGCAAATTCTAATGTATATGTAGTAGAAATGGATCTGGCTGAAACTGTCAGCGGATATTGGCCAAAGACTATCATCACTGCTCTACAAGTGCTTCTACTAAGCTTTAACCCATGGAGCTCTACTACAGACCGTTAAGCCAGAGTGAAGACTTGGATGATGTCCTGCTAAGTAAGTCAACCAAGCACTCAAAAAGCAGATATATAGTAGTAACTGGAAGACTTCAACTACTCTGACATCTGTTGGAAGTCAAAGTCTGCCGAGAATGAAAGGTCCAAGAAATTCCTCACTTGACTTGCTGACATTTTCATTTTCCAGAAGGTAGAAAGAGTGACAGGAGATCTACTGTCTTGGACTGGATCTTCACTAACAGGGAGCAGCTGTTTTATAAGGTGAAACTAGTGGTAATTGTAGGTGGGAAAGATTACTGTATGTGTTTTTGGGATTTGTTATGCTGAAGAAAGGGAAAGCTGAGAGTAGCATAATACAAATGCTATACTTAAGAAAGCTGACTAAGATGACATGTTTAGAAAGAAAATTCAGGATGGATATTAGTTCTGTCTTATAGGTGAGATACTGAAGTATAATTAATTGCAAAATACTCTGGGAATAAAGAAAAAAGTGGGAGCATCTAAAAAAGTCATGGTGGCAAGAGACTTTTTAGATAACCTGAGATTTCAAACAGACTTCTGTAAGAAATTTAAGGGCAGCCAAATTTCCAGGGAATTGAAACAAGGGAGAAGATTAGGAACAGTAAAGTGTTCTGCTTATATACCGCCCCATACCACTTTTAAGTAGTCTCTGGGCGGTTTACAATTTTAGACTCCTGAGAGATTAAAAATAATTAAAGCAGACAGAGGTTAAACAATATTTGGAACAAGCGAAAAAGCATGGAAGCAGTTAAGTCTATGCTGAATACTGAAACACTCTAATGAGTGACACAGAGAACTATTAAGAACATAAGAACATAAGAAGAGCCATGCTGGACCCAGCCAAAGGCCCATCTGGTCCAGCTTCCTGTATCTCACAGTGGCCCCACCAGATGCGTTTGGGAGCGCACGAGACTAGATATCTGTCTCCTGATACCACTCTCCTGCATCTGGCCCTTGAAGTACCCCGGTTTTAAGCCTGGAGATTACACATCTCCCTCATGGTTTGTAATCTGTGATGGACTTTTCCTCCAGGAATCTGCCTAATCTCCTTTTGAAGGCATCCAGGCTAGATGCCATCACCACATCCTGTGGCAGGGAGTTCCACAGACTAACAACGCGCTGGGTGAAAAAATATTTTCTTTTGTCTGTTCTCTCTCCCAGCCCACAATTTGAGTGTATGTCCCCTAGTTCTGGTATTTTGTGAGAGGGAGAAGAGTGTCCCTCTCTCCACTATAGACTCATGCCCTGCATTATTTTGTACGTCTCAATCATATCCCCCCTCAGGTGCCTTTTTTCCAGACTAAATACCTGCTTTGCCTCCACCTTCTCCCAAAAGGGAATTGGTGCTAAACCTGGTGTAAAAAGAATCAACAATATAGTAGGGGGCTAAAGGCCAAGAAAAATAACAAGTTGGTAGAGGAAAATCCATTTGAAGTTTCCATGGCCAGATGAACCACTGAAGAGCAGAGCTTCCATTTATAATCCATGATAATTGCTGGACAATAGGTGTGGTTTCAAAAGAGGGAGAGGACTTGGGCAGTTAGTGACAATTCAGTTTGACATGATTATTAGGAAAAGTTCTAGAACAATTAAACAATCTGTTAGCACTTAGAAAAGGTCATGAATACTAAAATGTATTAAACGCTAGTTACTAAACATTGCAATGAGGTTGTTTTTTTGACAAGTAATGTTTTCATTACTCAGCTTATAGAAAAACTAATCTCATTTTCGTTTAATAGTTACATGTTTGACAAATCAGGACAGTGCAGTGACACTGCTGTATCTTGACTCGAGGACGGCTTTTGAGAAGATGCCATAATATTCTTGTGTGGATACTGGTAAAGCACAGAGCAGATAATACTTCGAGCTATACAATATTCCTAGTTGGCTGGGCTATCAAAGCCAAAGAGTGCTAATCAGTAGTTCCATGACATCCTGGAGAGAAATTATGAAGTTCTGTACTGGGGCCAGGGATGTTGAACACATTTATAATTGACTGCAGTTAGTGAGGGAACACTCATCATACTTACTAATTTTCTGGCTGTCAAAGCTATTAGTAGTGGAACAAAGCAGCTCAAAAATTGGGGATGTTCCTTTTGTTAGAAATGACTAAATCGAAGTTGGAGGGGCAACTATCAGAGTTGCTTTCCATATGGAATTGTGTATGAGGAGGAAGTTGGAATAGATAATTTTTGGAGTCTTCTTCAATCTGACAACTACATAATTTCATGTGTAAAAATGGAAGTGAGCATTGCTAATTGAAAGATAGCTCCCTTGCTCTTTAACCTCTGCCACTTTTCACTGAGGATAGGAACCCCAAATGGCACAGGAAACCTGCACCAATACTGGAAATATACTTGTACTGGCATATGCTAGATAGAGCAGCTCATTTTCATTATTCAAATACAGAGAAAACCTGCAAAACTACTGTGTTTAGCAGAGTACAAGTTGACATAAAAACTGGCTGTACCAAGTGTCATCTGGGAATACTTGCTGGAAGAGGCAGGTATGGCCGAAAAAGTGAAACAAAAAGAATTGCATTTCCTTTTCCCCTTGATTTATCACTTTCCTGAATCATTAGATCTCAAACCATGGACAAAATACTGTAATATCAAACTAATGATTTATTGAAATCTAAATAATTTTGATAGCTTTTCTTTTCCTGAGAGTTCTCATTGTTTTTCTGTAACATTTTACTGTTTTGTACATTCCATTTTGAAAGATAAAAAGCATGTATCTCAGTTTATAATACAGGAGCTCTTATTAAAATATGTAGAGCAGTTCTAGGTACAGATCAGTTAGCATGAAAGTGTAATACTGCAATTGCTATTTTGAATGGTGCCACCAATGGTTTTGCTATTGTCTTTCAATAAATAGCTTCTGCCTTGCAGAGGCCAGGCTCAGGTATTTTGTGTTGCACAATTAAAATAAGTCCATTGTTCATAACACTAACTGTTACATAATAGTGTGTTTGGAAATAAATTAGTCTTTTCTGATACATTTTGTCATTTAGTTTTCACATATACATTAATATTTGCTACACAGAATGTTCTAAGTGATTTAAAGTTCAACAGAAAATAAACACCAGTTAATACTAAGAGTATGCATGTTCACAGCGTAATGGGAAATTTTGTAATATGTATTTTAATAAATGCATATGCATATGTATGTGCTAAGCACTGCATGATGAAAGGTAATGTCCTTGGCTGCGTGAACCCCTTACCAATTACAAACAGCATGATAATGCACAGAGCCCTACCACTCTTGCTTAAAATGTGAACAGTTGAATAATATGTTTATGATACGATCTGAGTGCAGACACAGTTGCCTCTCTAGTTTGCCTTTCTACCAACAAACCAGAGAAGGCATCTAGGGTTTGCTTTATTTTTTGCCAAAGGAAAACAAATCAGAGAACAAACTGTGCCCTCAAATGGATTACATGCTAAGCAATGCAAATGAAAGCAATCAGCAACAGCACACCAGTTATACCACTCATGGCAGTGCAATCACATCCAATTATACCGGAAAGTCATTTTATATCAACACTATCACAACATTAATAATCCATAAAAACATACATATATCTTGGTCACATGTACAGACTAAGAGGGCTGGCATGGTCAGGTGGGGGATGGGGGTGGGAGGAAGATAAAAGGGTGCTTCCAACCTCTTCAACTGGCCACACAATGCCCCAAAACAGATGTTCAAAAATATGCAGAGCTCACTTAATACCAGTGGAATAGTACTTAGGATTCACATCAGTGTTACTACTGATACATTTATTTAACGATTTTGCAGGTGGCAAAGCTCATAGGGTGAAAACTGCTGTTCCTGGACAATTCAAGGAGCAGAAAACACTAGTTTTTATAAAACAGTTTTCCAATGTGGGGCTCTTGGGAACCCTTATGTGGTTTACTGCCTATATTTAGTTCACCCTGGTTATAGGACATAAACTGATTTCTGAAGCATAACTATGGTCATGAATATGGTATCTGATTTATGCACAAATTGTAACGCCAGATAACGCTTGCAGCATAGGGTAGTCAACAGAGTATGCAGAGTATATTTGTGTTCAATCTTCCTACATGCAGAAGACAGTCAATCCAGTTAATTTTCTGCTGGTAGAAAGAGACCATGTTCAGTTATTTTTCTTTCTCTTCTGCATCCCTCTGCAGTGCCCCACAACACTCTGGAGCAGATTTGCAGGATGTGTATTTTAATAGGATCAGTTACAAAAGGGAAAGGGGCATCAATAAAAATTGCCTCCAGAAATCTGTTGAGGAAAAGTTCTCACCAATGAAGCATCACTTATGGTCCACATCACTAGTGGTACCTTGTATAAAGGAATTAATTCATTACAAATGAAATTATGTTAAGCAAATTTTCCTTTATACACATTTCCCATAGGAATGCATTGAAAACAGAGTGATCCCATTTTTATGTTGTACAGATTTGCCCAATAGGCGATTCTGTTAAGCAAAGTCCCCCTATATCCGGAATTTTTATGTTGTACTGTACAAATTTTATGTTATACAAACTATTTGTTACACAAGGGTCTACTCTACTGTATTACTACTGTTGTTAAAATTAAATCATTTCTGAAATCAATTTCCTCCAGTGTCAGAGGAGAATTAAGCGTTGCACATTCATGTGTGTATCAGTCTATAGCATGTGTCCTGGCTTTACCCATGAGTTGTGTGCCTTGATCTTCTTTCCTTCTCAAGCCAAATCTACAGGACTTGAGATCTCTTTGAAGCACTTATCTAAACACATCATCCCAGAGAGTCTGTATGCACTATTTGAGAGATCTCTGTATTGGTGAAATATTCATTCTCCAGGAAATTAAATCTTTTCAAAAACAGATGTTGATTTGCCTCATTGATTCTGCACACACCACTGGTTCTTATACAGAAGCATAATACAACTTTCAAAAAGCAGTATTGTCAGTGATATGCATCCAAGGTATCTGCCCGAGTCAGAAATAAAGATGGAACATATGAAAATATGTTCCATGAGTCCCAAGAACAATTTTTCTTTTTCCATAAAAGCACTGCTACACTGTCCTATCATATGCTCATATGCATGATAAAAGAGAAATCTACCTGCTAGTTTGAGTGTATGATGTAGGGCAGCTGAAGGCATGCTATGAGAAATATATTCCATTACTTTTTCAGAAACTAATGTGAAACATTGCATTTGGGTGCCAAACATGGCAGAACCCTGTTACACAAGTTACAGCTGCACAACTACGACAAATAACATAATCAACTGCAGCCAAGCCTTGTCCATGCCACAACCATTATTATGGAGTAATTTAAAAATTCCTAAAATTCATCAATTTTAAAAGTGCTCTTTAATACAGTTCAAGCAGAGGTGATTTTCAGGCATTGAAGAGTTTTCCTTCTATTCTGCAGCTCCCATAGACTTTCCCAGGACAAAGGGGATCCCTAGAGATTCTCAGAATGTTGCCGGAGGGAATACAAAGTTTTTATTTCCCCCCAAATGGCCACAAGCTGATGATGTCATCACAGCTGCAAGATCCTAACTTTACTCAACAGAATTCCAGCCAATAAATTATTTGGGATGGCATAAGATGAGTCAGAATTGACTCGACAGGACATGATAATTATGATTAATACTTTGTTTGGGGTAATACCCAAAGATCCTTCTTTACTTATGCATATTTTGGTAATCCCAGGCACAACAGCAGTATGCTTGAAAATGTATAGTACTTGGATGAAAGACTGGACTAGGGAGGATTCTGCACACAGATTACACAAGTCTGCATTCACAAAAAGAATTCTAGATTTTACATTGTTCCATTGATTGTGCTGCCTAGTGCTCATCTCTGGATTCATATACATAGATCTGTACCTGAACAGAAAGCAGCCTCAAACCCTTGTAGAACCTACAGAGAAGTGTTGTTCATCTCCCATAGCAATGCAGCATTTGACCAGACACACCCTAATTATGAAGAGCAGTCCTGGGATTGCAAGATATGCCTAGTTGATCTGGGCCCCCTGGACGCTGGGATCAATGTTGAAGCCGAAATCTGAGTACAAGATCCGTGTGTGGGCTGCTGTCGTTGTGTATGCTGTTAGTTTCAATCTTGACCAGGTATGTGTGTGTCTATGATGTTGCCACCTCCATACAGTCAACTGGTTTGAGAAAATGGAAAAGTAGGAAGCAGAGTGATGCAGTGTTATCTACGTCTGTTTACATCTCCTTAACCTCAAGTCCCATATTTATTTTCCTGATTGCAAAACAGCTTGCATTGCTTGAGCTTTAGAATTTTTATGAGGTTTATGTGTCGAAGGTGATGCTGAGTGATCAAATCACTTGGTTAGCAGGTGAGCAGCCAGCTTTGGTCTACTCCATTTAGCTGGTGGGTTTCAATATGGAGTGACCAAATCTATGCATCAGCAATCTCAATGGAATATCAAGCCAATGTGGTGGATACTGGAGGACAAGTTAGCTGGGATGCTTCTCTCTGTAGTGCCCAGGGTTTTCTTACATGAGCCGAGGACATTGCTAGTCAGGCCTCAAATAGTAATGGGACAGAGAGCTGTAGGAATATGGAGGCACACTGGGTCTTGTTCAACCTTATGTTGACAGAGAGAATGGTGCAGGATTCTTGGTGAGTGGATGCCTAAGGAATGGTGGAAATTAATGTAAAGGATGACTACTAAAATCAATGTCTGTTCTGGAGAGAGAGCCTTCGTTTCCGAGATGGTATTTCTTGGAGAGGGGAGAATTTGCAAAGCACAGATTGAGTATGCCTGCTCCATTCCGAAGACTGACAAAATACAAGAGACAAAGTTTGTAGACACTGTATTATCTTTTTCTGAAGCAGACCCAAGGCACATGAGTTTGTCCTGTTCCTTTTTTACAGAAGGAGATGTGCCTACTAGACATGTGGCCTTTAAAAAAATAATGTTGAAGGGTTATCTTTCAGTGGTTTTTAATTCTGCCTCATTTTAGATATTTTTTTTTTTTTTTGGTTAAGGGCAGTCTCTTATCAGATTGGTTTGTTACACTTCTGTTTCAAAGTTCTGGATGATGTCAGTTGTAAAGAATGTCTTCTCAAGGTGGATGGCATATCCTCCATTGTGATAACCTATGCTTCAGTTTCATTTGCCAGTTGTTCATCTTACGCCTTGGAGGATTGTTTGATTTGGGCCAACTCCATGATTGCTTATCTGGGTACTCTCTTGCAAACCAAGATAGATGGAACAGTTGAAGCATGATGAGACAAGGAGCGGACAGCCTGCAAGAATGTCCCCTCAAGATGGAACTGGAGTCTGTACTCTTAATTTTCAATAGTTACTTTAGTAAATGTTCAGCAGTGCTGGAAAATTTGTGTTTTACGTCCCTCACTGAGGCACTATAGACACTTAGAATGGGCATTGGTGAGGGGAATCTGGTTCATAGATACAAGTACTTCTTGAAAGGCCACGTTGGCGATATAAAAAGGCAGAAAGGTCATGGGGGGATGGTGCGGGACTAATTGGTAATAATTGGGGGGGGGAGGCTTACAGAAAAAACACTGGGATGGTGCAGGGGAACAACAACAACAAAATATGAAGAAAGAAAGAAAGAAAAAGTTGTAAGTTGAGACATACAGTGGCTGAATGGAACTGAGGGCTAACCATTAGGAGCAGAGAAGTGTCCAGTGGAGTAGGGTCTGCACTAAATGTCTTTTTCTCTCTGAGGTACAGAATGTTCCAATGAGGTTTTGCACAGATGCAGAAACACCCATATATGTGATTTCCAGAGACCACGATGAAGAACAACTATTTACAGTTCAATTAAATTTAAGGTAAGTCTCCAGAGGTTTCTCGGGATGCTGTTCAGACAATAGACTGAAGAAAACTGAGCGTGTCTGGTCACACATTAGGCAAAATAAAATAAAATAAAATAAAAAATAAAGAAGAAAAAACACTGTGGCACTCTAAAGACAAACTGCTATATTTTATCTTTATATTTTTGTTTATTTTTATTATAATTACATTGATTACAGTTATTTTTATTATTCTGTTATATATTTCATGTATATATTTACTGTATGTGTTTTATAATTTATTTTTTACTTTGTAAACTTCCCAGAGTAGCCTTTGGGCTAGATGGCTGCAGTGTATAAATCTAATAAATCTAATAAATAAATAAATAAATAAATAAATAAATAAATAAATAAATAAATAATTTTTAATGTCAGCTTTCTTGAGCAAGCCACGAAAGACATTTCCTTACTAGCACATGAACTGCAGCACTGGGGGAGGAGAAAATGCCTCTCCATAGTTCTAGAAGATTTCAAAATTACTTTCTGTGCAGGTGTAGAATCTGCATGTGTAAATTACAGGGAACACAATAAAGAATTTAGTCTTACCTGGAAGACAGGTTGAATGCAGCCATCCTACAGTTGTATATAGTAACCGGTGGACAGGTATAAATTTAAAATATTTCAGTTCTTTGGCAAATTCAAGTCAAACCAAGTGACAGTATTTCAACAGTTTTCATATCTTAATGTTAGTAAAAAATAATGTTAGTATGCAAATCCTTTGTGTCAAATCCAATGAGCCATTTTGGAAATCTAGCAAATGCATAACATGCAGTGATGCTGATTTGTTACCTGAAAACTCTGTAGCCCATCCGGAAAAAGCTGAGAAAGAAAGAGTCTTTTGTAAGCAACTGCTCACCTATATGGGCTCCACTGTTGAGACCAGTACATTCAGCTTCCTCTGGATGAAGTGTAAAAGCATACAGAATAAAAGCCAAGAAATAAAGCAGAGTAGTTAGAAGCCCAGCCATAAATGCAAAAGAAGAGTTACTCAAAATGACAACTGTATAAAGCACAGCATAAAAAGCCTTCAATATGCCACTGTCTAAAAAATAAATCAGTGTACTGTCCTACATAAGAGCAAGAGTGTCTGGAAGAAAGCAACATGCACGCCTAAGTTTTCTGCTTTTTAATTGTCTTTTTCATGACAGAAAATAAAATACATATTTAAAAAGGCATTCTATTTGATTCTATTGCAAAGTAAAACTCTTGATAGCTGGAACAAGACATTTATAGAGAATAACGTGAGTTTTTGTTTTTGGCTCAATGGATCAGACAGAAAGGCTTTTCCCCCCCATGACCATAATCTTTTTGTATTATATAAAATAGTTCTGGTACGTAAATTAATATGCTAGAAAAAGCAAGTTACAGCATTATAGTTATAATATAGATGATTTAAAACAAACCAGTGAGCTGTGACTATTATTGTTGTGGAGGACAATAGCGGAGTGGGATGCACAGAAAAGAAAAGAAAAGAAAAGAAAACGAAACACATTTTTTTTTTTTAACAAAGGGCAGGGCTGGGTTGAACATCACACTGGGGCAGCACAGCCAACAGATCAGAACTCTCTTCTCTGTTCCTTTCAGCCTGTGATGGCTCTTGGAAACTGGCACTAAGGGAATCTCTAGCCCTTCAGAACAGATTACTGAGATACACAGAAATAGTGGGAAGGCGGTATCACCCTGTCCTAACTCTGCTAAAGAATATACATCATTCAACTGGCAGAGCAACCGTGCTTCAGAATTATCACCATCCTTGTCTTAGAAATGAAGGGCTGAAAGGGACCCTGTGGATCACTGAGCTCCAACCGCTGGCTCTGCAGCCAGAGACCTAAGCTTCCGATCAACACCCCTCAAGATCTACCATGAACAAACTGCATCTTTAAAAAAAATAACTTAAGTAGAGTGTTTTAGGGCCATGAACAGGACTCACACCAATTTAGAAAAGTTTGATGAGCACACTGGTTTTATTATCTCATGTCTGTTGGCTAATGTGAAGAAATGTTAGCTGAAATTCAACCCAACAGCTCAATATATGTCCAGTTTCCACAAGCAAAATGGATGCTTTGGAGACCCATAATTCTGGTATTATATTACTTTAGGGAGAAGTTAAAAAGCAGACAGACAATGTACCTGTTAAAGGGATACCACAAATGGGACTCCCTGCCTTACCCCACAGGGATCTCCAACTTATGCACAGAAGTTGTCTGCTACTATATCCTTCTGTGGGATTTGCAGGATTGTTACTATATGGCAATAGCTAATCCACTACAGTTACTAAACATACAGCTATATCTGTCATTAATGTTCAAAATGCCCACAAGAAAAAGATGACGTAATTTATCCAGATTTTGAACCACCCCTGCAAAGTCAGCAAGGGATCTTGTATGTGTACCTTCAGTTTCCTCTGAGAACTACAAAAGGGAAAAATGGGAGGCAAAGAAAGATTACAATGATTGTGGACAAGGCAGACAAACAAACAATTAAACGCACAGGAGAAATAAAGCACCTACCACACTCAACTGCTTCCTCAGCTTAGAACAGCCAAAAAAGGGCAGAAATGATTTATTTTAATCATAAAAATAGCAAGCAATAATAAAATTGGAAAAGTATAAAACTCAACAATATAGATAAAATATAAAGAGCATGTGTAGCAAAACCGGAACAGAAAAGAACATTCAGAGTTCTGTATACCAATATTATTTTTTCTTGAGATGAATATTTGATTATGTAGAATGGCTCCTTCCATCATGTCCGACACAATACACAACAGCAATCAATGGACCAGCATGGTCAAGATAACTATATGCATCTTCTACTGGCCCCTTCCCATGCTGGGCATGGAATGCCCCCTTCAACAACCTTTCACTGCAATTTACTGGTACACTATACTGCAGCCAGCAATCATTTTCTGTAACCTACAGCTTTAAACTCCAGCATAAATCCTGGGTCAGCATTAAATCTAGTTAATTCTGTTTTTTAAGGAAATGGTACATGAAAGGAAGAGTACAAAGTATCTTTGATTCTGTTAACAATGATAAACAAATGGAACTTTCAGTTTTGCATTAATCTAAGGTAAAACAACATTTATACAGAAAATATTTGAATACTCAAACTGTGTTTACCAAGAGGAGGAAATGAAGTTAACAGTTTTCCAAATTAGATTCTTAAGCTACTAAATTCTGAGACTGATGCAACTCTTCTGCAGGTTCCTTTCTTCTTTGAGAAGCTGGTCCTAACTCCCTTCTGTTGTCCCAGTCACTATCCTATCATAAACTGGTGCACCTTTTATTTGGACTGTTCTCTAGGTCAGCTTGCCAGTCAAAGTCCTTCCTCCTACTGTCTTTTGAGTTCAGATGACTTCCTTCCTTGATCCAAGTGTTCCTGGCCAAGGCAAGAAGTGGCTGATACAACTTCATTCTCTGATATAGATACTAACATGCAAAATTACTCAGAAAGACTTTAGGTTCAAATAGCATGTGCAGATATTAAGAACAGTATGTCCCTTTATGGTACAAGGAAGCTGTAATTAATTTTAAATAAGATAACTAAATGGGAGAGAAGTGACTTGTTCAGATCCCTGTTTTTATAACGCAAACCAATCATAACTTCTTTTAGTAAGGTAATGGGAAACCCTCTCATCTGAGGTACTAAGGGTGCTGCAAGTATAAAGTGGAGAGGTGGAAAAAGTTACTTTTCTGAACCAGAACTCCAAGATGAGCCAGAAGGTAGCAAAATGGGATGACCCAGTCCAACACCTTAGCAATAATCTCATCAGGTCATACTGTACTTCTATTACCATGCCTACAAGTTTGGAGATTCAAAGCTTTTCACATGGACTATTTCTTTCGCATGGCCTGCTTAGTCAAACAGCTTTCCACACCTATTTTTATCGAAGTGGCTACATAATAGCTATCCAACTGAGCACCCACTTCTCTGAATTGAAGAGAATTCTCTAATGTATGGCACTGAGAAACTGTATCATTAGTGCACAGCACTATTCTCACCCTACCACACTAGATGCATACTGTATTCTACTTTTCATACAGCATGAACCTGGACCCTCAGCTATTGCTAAATCAGCACTTGAATTATTAGGAAATATGCAACAGCATACTAATATTTGAATAAGAAAGTTTAAAATGTTTTAGCAAGAACATTTAACTTGCTGACAGCTATTTATCAAGTACAATAGATGCAAAATGTTAATTACCTTTAATAAAGTAATAACAAAAATATTTGTATGAGTAAATATCAAAGGAAAAACAATGTTAATGCAGTTCTTTAATATGGAAAACATTTACACAAAGAATTCCAGTATTCAGCATTTCCATTTTCAGCTAGGTTATGTAGATAGCAAGACAAGCATGGGTTAGTGCTGTCTTGATAGTGGCAAATGCTTCTAGTAACTTCCCAATCCCTCAAGAAATGCATGACACCAGCTTCTCATAAATCAGCACAAACAAGGAGGCCTATGACAAAGGAAAAGTCTACTGTCTTTGGAAGAAAAATGGCTAAAAGGGAGACCCTTTGATTCAATGCCAGAAGAAAATGGTAGCTTTGAAATAACAGTGAGGGTGTGTTTGGGTTCTTGACAAGTGAGAAATCTGAAAACAAAAGGGTGCCCTATTTTTATAAGATGGAAAGAATGAACAGCCTGTAGAACTTAGCAGAAGTATTGCAATAAATTATAAAACTGCTATATATTTTAATTTCAGTGTTTAACCACAAAACACAACTGGAACTGTACATAAAATCATTCTCAGAATTTCTTCTCACCCTATGTGGTGAAAGAGCATATGCTGTACTGTAATTTGGGGTATTAAAATGGGATTTTCATATCAAACTTATATCAGATTTTCATATTTCATTCTGAACGTAAATCTGTTAAGTAATTCAGATAGATAAATATTTCCTTCCCATCTACTGCATATTACTGGCCATACATTAGTAGATTAGTATCAGTTAAATTATGTAAATCAGATTATTAAACATAATAGCTTTGAAGAGACAAGATGCATTTTAAAATAATTTTATCATATATATTTTTTAAAAAATGGATGTGGAATTTCTTCATTGATATGTTGAAAACAAGTTGTTTTATTTCAGTGTTACTCTACCCAGAAGATTAAACACAACTGAAATGACTACAGAAAATGTGTGTTCTTTTCTGAAGATATGTGCTATCAAACACAACAAATTTTGAGAGTAGAATATGCAATTGCCTATGCATGCATATGCTGATGCTATCCAATATGCCAAAGACAGAGCCAGTTCACTGATATCAAAGGAGTCTCCATCATTTGTCTCATGACTATACAATGATCCCAGAGGAACACCATGTATTTTCCTCTTCAAATATCCGTTTGGGTTGGGCTGGGGGGATGCCACAAGGATCCAGATTACGAAGGGGCACATATTACCATGTTCTAGGTTCTTTATCAAGACTTTTATGTACTTCTTTAAGTGAGAAACTGAAGAGTTCTAGAAGAGCATGCAATTAATCTTCCCTTTCTTTTCATTTCCTATTACAACTCCCTCTTCCATAATTTCATGTTACTGCATTATGCCTACCATCTTTCAGATTTAAGATTTCTTTCAGAGCTCTTGATAACATCCTTCGAAGCTCGCATGCTGTCTATGTAAAATTGAAAAAAAACCCTCAGTACAAGTTTTTCAAAACCTTACGACTGTCATTTTAGCATGCTGTCCAATCTGAAGTATACAGATTTAAAATGGATTTAAACTAATGTTACTTTACCTCTTCTATGGAACTGCTGTGTTTTTTCACTAAAACTGATATTATTTTCAACATAATAATATTTCAATTCATGAGTGTAGCCATGGAGGTATTCTTCTTTTAAAAGACATCATTTCAATACAATTTCAGCTGAAACTGCACAGCACTATGCCAGAATATTCTTGCTACTCTTTTATGCATCCACCTTATTATTCCTACAATAAATTAACCCTTTCAATGTACTGGTCCAAACACATTTCTTTGGTTCAAACAAAGTCCCATCTAGATGTGCAATCACAAAGACAGATAAACAACTGTTTAAACATTTAATGGGAGTGGTAAGAAATCATATACTGGTTTGGTATTACCAACAGTATGATATAATCAGATTCTTAACACTAGGATGAACATATTTTGACATGTGATGACAAATTGGGGATGGAACTCTTCCATGTACACATTCCCTGGATAATTTCTTTTCCCTACTCGAGTGCAAAAAGCTTTCTTTTCCACTTCCCCCAACCCACTGATCCTGATACAGAACACTTTTTTTCTTGCTTCTAGTGGAAAAAAGAAAGAGCAATTTGTAAGAAATGGCAGGGCATGAGTCAGTAGAGGTTTGGGGTGTAGCAGAGTCATCTTTGAGGAACATATTCAAAGTTCAGAGTGACTGCATATAGCCCCAAGATTTCATGATATGGCAAGGTGGAGAAATAGGACTCTGGGAAAGTAACAAACATAAAACTGTGTCAAGAGGTACCAGGCATTAGAATTCCAGAGGTTCAGACACAAGGAAATGCAGCCTGTATTCCAAGAGGTATATATATATATATTTACCATAACTTGACACAGGAGCTTCACGGGATGTTGTCTTGATTCAAAGAGGTACATATGAATACATAGGAATTGCCTATCTGTATATTTTTACATCGTATTCAATGAGGTATAGTGGACAGAGTGATGGATCAGGACCCAGGAGTCCTGGTTTGATCCCATGGTCATCTACAAAAACTCTATTAGAGTTGGTATAAGTCAGGCGTGACTTGAAGACACACAATATGTCTATTCTTACATAGGAAGTTACAATAGAACTGTACCCTCAGATCATCTCTTTTTTGAGATCTCTTTTGTAATAATGCATAGAACTAAAATTAGAAATAGATACAACAAATAATATGAACATATGATTCTAGGGTCAAAATCCTGTTGCACACATCCTTCTGCATAATGGAAATTACATTAGTAGAAGCAGCCAATTGCTACTGACTAAATACTTCATTTCTTCATTTCAGAGTATGAAGTTTACAAATGATACAACACTCCATTGATGATGAAACTGAATATGTCTTTAATCAGCAGCAATTTGCGGCTGATGTTGATGTCATACATGTTGATCAGGGAGAACCTACCCTAACAGGATGGTGGGCTAGGGATCAGAAGCAATTTACCCCACCATGTTATATAAAGCTCAATTTAATTTCATCTACTTAATTTAATTAAGTAGATGAATATTAAGATATGTGAAGACATTGCTGGAATATAAGTACCAGTGAGTCACCAAACCAGAAATATTCTAATAGCACTACACACACAAGGGAGATTCACAGGAAGAATGAAATAATGGGGAGGTTTACTTCCTCAAATTGTTTGTTCAAAGCACTAAAGCTGTTTGTTTAAGTACCAGCCTGAGCAGAAAAGAACCACCTCTTTTTTAAAGACAACATCTGTTCTACAGGGTGTCAGGCTTGGGCCCACAGACAATCATCCTCTTAAATGTGCTAATGCATGGCATTTCTAAATGTGAAAGAAGGAGTGTGAAATCTAACAGACTCACATGATTTCCTATTTGAAATTTTCAAAGGCTGAACCTGTACATCTGATCTTCTCAAAGCAAATCTCCTATAAAACAGTTAAAGGGAGGGGAGGAGAAAGAAAAAGAAATATTTAAATTGTTATTGCTACAGGGCATTAATAAGCAATTGGTATCAACCTTTTCCAAAACATGCTCCTTTTTAAAAGACATGTGCCTGAATAATATATTATACACCATCAACTATATACTGTATCCAAAAATGAAGCATTTCAGAAACAACTGTAGTTCTTCGTTCCTCAGCAGTAGCCGTTTTAAACTTTTATTTATTTATTTATTTATTTATTTATTTATTTATTTATTTATTTATTTTAGAGCGTATATACCGCCTGTCTTCCTGGAGGAACTCCGGGCGGTTTACAACATTGAGCTTCCAGATGTTTCAAACTTAATTCTCCAAATCCTTCACCATTAGCTATGCTGGCTAGAGCTTCTGGGAGCTGTAGGATGAAGCATCTGGCTGACCAAAGGCTGGGAACCACTGATCAACAGTACATATATACTGTACGTATGCCAACAGAGATACACATACTAATATCGTTTTTTTCTTTCAAGCTTGATCAGCAACATTCTGCAAGATTTTGTCATTACTGCTGGTAAGCAGGCAAATAAGGAATGTCAAACAATCTATGTGTAAAGGCCTAATAATTATACTAAAACACAAAGTGGTAACTTTATGTATCAGAGAGGGGAAAAAATATAAGCTCAGTAGCAGCTGACCTTTCCTGGAAATGCTTTGAGGGAATTAAACCTGCCCTGGGATTGGTATCACCTTCAAGCTTGGCTTGCCACCAGGTTGCATCATCCTGGCTCATGATCTGAAGAATATCACCTTTTCTAAAAGGAAGTCCAGCTTCTTTGCACGGAATAGCTTTATCCTCACTGGGATCATAATCAAACAGAGCTTTCATGAAGATCTGAAAGAAGAATGCATTATTAATAATTAATACAACAGTCTCTATTTTTATTGCATGCTGCTATACAAATAACACACGTTAAAATACCACTACAAAATGTATTTGTCTAAAGAGACAGAGTACACCACAGTTAAGCCATCCCATCTTGAGTTCCCATCCAAATCAAATGAGTTCTTACCTTGCCTTCTTTTGATGAGGTTTGTTCTTTGACACTGGGTATAATTTTAAATGTGATGGCTCCTTGAGATTGTGACTAAAATAAATGAAAAACAGATGATTAAAAAACTGTGTAGAATTTAAACAAAAGCTAGTAAGGGCAGGGTTGTTGCAGCCTGCAAGGTTAGGAATAAACCCAGTATAGTCAAACCTATACCTCCAGCTCATAATAAGCAGCACTCTGGTTATTTCCTTTAATTTAACAGCAAGCAGTTTTTAGGAGGAGGGAACTTTATGTACCAGCTTAACTTTGGCTCTTACAATCTGTTTATTGTCTGTGAAATACCACGTGCCAGGGTGATCAACCAGGTGGCAAGCCAAGCTAAAATCACACATCAGATTTGGACAACAATTACACAATACAATTTTTCAATGAAATTGCTTCTCAAAAAAGGAGGTCATTTTGTTTGCAAATGTCTGGTGAGCACTGCCATTAACTAAAATAAACTCAAGAGTAATGATAAATTAATACTTATGTTATTACTGTCAGACTAAGAAGAAATGTATGAAATGTGACATTGATAAATTGATAGAGTCTACTAATCAACCACCGTCTTTTGAAATAGTAGAGGCCATGTATAATGTTTGCCGTGTATTCAGAGTCTTTAACGTGCTACAACCTTTTTGTCTTCCTTATCTTGTTTTTGTTGTTTTGATTCTTGTCTGCTTTTCTGTTTAGTATGAAAAAGGATTCTAACACTAACATGCATGCAGACAAAAACAGAACATATCTGTTCTTTGCTTCCTGTTGTTTTGGGGCATTATTGTTACCTTTCTTCTTGAAATGTCCTAAAACCTCAAATCTGTGGTTTTTTTTCTTTATAAAAATGGCAAATCTCAGATACAAACAATAAAAGCAAACCATAAGAAACACAAAAATTCTTTCCCAAAAGCTAAGCATTTTCCCCCTAATTGCTGTTTTACATATTTCACTTCAGCCTTTCATTTGTAACATACCAGAATCTGTATAATTTCTTCTGGCTTTTTGTCATCTACAGAAATTCCATTGACCTCCTTAAGTTCATCACCAACATGAATAAGCCCTATGGAGAATAATTATTTAACAGTCAAACAATTTATGTGCTGCATAAAATAATGCATACCCAATATGTTTTCAAGTTCTAGTATTTCTAACCCATCTGCAGCAAAACGTCTCCAGCTTTGGTCTGCACATATAATCATAATAATCATCCTCATGTGCTGTCAAGTCAACTGTGACTTATTGTAACCCCTTTTTCAGGATTTTCCAGGCAGAGAATACTCAGAAGTATTCCCTTCTTCAAGGGGCTGACCTGGGACAGTGCAGCTTGCTCAAGGCCACACAGGCTGCCTCTACTTAAGGGAGGCACAGTGTGGATCTGAACTTCCAAAGTCTGGCTCTCCAACCAGACTTGGAGCTGAACATAAATATACACAGACATGTATACAGATGATGGAAATAACATAATGGAAACTGACTTTCATGTCCATTAACTACCTTCACCAGTTTCTCCAAAATGCTCTCCTGAGATCTAAGAGAACGGTTTTAAAAGTTGCACGTTTGGGCATGTCCCTCAAAGTGAATATATGCAGTTTCCATGAGTGGAAGCTCTGCCTGCAAATTCTTCAACGGATCTGTTATTTAGTAAATAAAAACACAACCATTTACATTACAATGTAATTTTTGCTCCTGGTGGTTATTTTTTTTGTAAAAACATTAGTACTTCTTTTTTTCCAAAAGATGCTTGGTAATAGAACTTGACACGATCAAAAATACTCAGCTGAAGTCACCTGTCCTCCCTTTCAATACTGGTACACTGAGTATCAATTGCAAACTGAGGGAAATATCATACCTGTCAAGTGTCCTGTTTTGGTGGGGACACTACTGTTTTTCAGCCTTATTTTACCAGAAATTTCCCAGGCAGAAGCGGTTGACAGGGAGGCTATTTGCTGACATAGCGGCGAGCCACCGAGCAGGGAAAGCAGTGCCTGTGAAGCTGCCCTGGGTTTGCCTGGGGACTGGGTAGAGGGGGAACAAGCCGGTGCGGCTGAGGCTCAGTAGGGTGGGAGGAGCAAAGTGAGCAGTGTGCATGTGCATGCATTTGTGTTTGCACGCACTAGTGCGTGCATATTACACCTCTCACTTCCTGTCCCAGCCAGTGCCGGGGAAAACTTGAGAACTATGGGAAATATACATTTTCCTCCTATGATGCATCTCCTCTGACACAGTCCCTTCAAAGGATAATTTGATTTGAATATGAAGTAGACTTTAACCCAAAAATAAGCAACCCCCCCCCAAAAAAGCAGGAATCAAAAGCAGGATAAAATTAATTACTTTTGCTCGCACGACTTAAAATGCATTATGTAACCAATACCTCCACTACATATTTAAGAAATTCTTACCACTTCTGTCTGCAGCTCCACCATGCATTATCCGAGCCACAACAACAGCTCCAGTTTGTTCATCCCTTTTAATAGTAGCTCCCTTTAGAAATAAATAAATGTTGTACTGCAGGTAAAGAGTTTTCCACAAGCAACTTTTCAGTAAAGTTTAATCTAGATTCCAACTCTAACCTTCACCAGTGAAAGCAGCCTGGCTGTCCTACATACCCAGGTTGTAAAAAAAATACAATTGTAAAGTACTCAGCTACTTCATCAGTGAAAAGCTTCAAGACTGCCCATAAAAGAGTGTGAAGGAGTCCAAGCATTTCAGCAAGAATATTGTATACATAAAAGGAGTATTCCACAACTCCTGTATTATCTGCCCTTAATTGAACATAACCCTTAAAAACAAAAATAACTGCTATTTTGAGGCCAAGGAGTTTTGAAGAGTCTTGGATAGGCTTCCCAAGCAAAAAAAAAGTGACCTTGAAGATCATTCCCACCTTGCGGCACTGTTTTGGAAAAACACATGGGGAAGAACTCAAGTTTTTAAAAGTGAGATATTTCTTACATGACTGCCACTGTTTTTACAATTATAAAACAAATACAAGACAAGTGCTATGTGACTAAAGATATGTGCAGAAAATGGCTGCTGTGGAGGCTGACAAAAATGTTACGCTATTAGCTCGCAGCAGAAATTACCATCAGTGGGCTTTACCTGCAGGAGAAATACCCTATTTTCCCGGGTTTCCAATTTGCTTATCACTTTAACAAGCTTCTCATTACCTTCCTTCTTATTGTTCAAACTGCTCACATAGAGGGTCTCATTTTCATAGCGCCTTTCTTAGAAGAGCTTTGGCAAAGACCTCTTCCCATCTTTGATACTTGCTCTCTTAGTAAAATTTGGACTACCGCAATGGCCCCTGTGTTAGGGGATTGGTACCTTATTTTATGTAAAATATTTGTGGTATAACTATACTCAATCCTAATACTTACTCTCAAACTGGTATTATTTGTATTGAAACAGCTATTTCCTGGTCTGTGCCAGATTCGATGTGTGCACTCCACATCAATTTAATCTTATGTTCCTCATGAAATACATATACAGTACAGTACTAATGTATTTACACCAAAGTAAGACTATACAGTGTATCACCATTACCTTTGCCACATTCCTTATTTCTGAATTTCCCCCCAATCAAATGTATTACCTTAGCTACCTACGGTAAGATAGCACAAACTGTTGCATACCAGCTGAGCTTTACCTGCACGAAAAATATCTTGAGATATCTTGATATTTCCTTCCTAAGAGATACTCAGTCTCCTCTTTAGCATACTGAAGTAGCTTTCAATGTCAATCTAATGAATACATATTTTGGTGTATATTTAAATGAAAGTGGAGGAGAAATGAGATACAGGGTGTGTCACTTTGAGGACTGTCTAGAAGACTAGAAGATGATACTACTACTACTACTACTACTACTACTACTACTACTACTACTACTA
>JAHTLZ010003542.1:68653979-68691785 GCA_023846285.1 Phrynocephalus versicolor
TACTACTACTACTACTACTACTACTACTACTACTACTACTACTACTACTACTACTACTACTACTACTACTACTACTACTACTACTTACCAATGGTTCTCTATTTTTTACAAGTCTAATTATTTTCACAGAGTCTTCCTCCTCATCAATATCATCAGGCATGGGAGGCAACACTGGGTCATAGTTTTTTTGAGCTACAGTGTCATGGACAGAAAGCAAAGCCTGAAAAACAATCAGATTAACAAACAAATGTCAGTTCAAAAGTATAAAATATCAGGACTGAAGACAGAGGACTTAGACATTTATGGAACAGGTTTGGGACAGCAGTTTATTCCTAAAGTAGCAGTATGTACAGTACAATATTAAAACTATTTTACCACTCAACTTACTACTAAAATAAAAAAAACCTACAGGTTGAAAAGATATCTACTAAAACTGTCCCAACATTTCATGACAAAACAAGAATACATTAGAGAGAGAACAGAACAATTTATAATGAACGTTAAAGGTCCTCATTACTCCCTGATTTAGAGGCTGAATTAGAAATGTGTTTGGGGGCAAGTATACCACTTCAGTGCCTTCAGTACTGAACTCAGAGGCACAGCATTTATTGAATATTTATTTATTTGTTGGAAACTGCTTTATTTATTCAGTGAAAAAACACTTTAATTAAAATGGTGCTATTGAGAGCCATGCAGTTCAAGGGAGATACATACTTGCATACAATCTTAAAAACATACTGGCAAAGTCCTTATATTCTTACGAGGTTTCTCTGTGTTAAGGATGATGGTGGTGAATTAAGATTAAATATTATATACCTAATGTCTACATCACAAGAAGGTATTTATTGAAATGTGCTTTACATTTCAGGATTCACAATTTAAAAAGTAAGATTTACATCCACATAGACAACTTTGGAAAAGCTATTTTGTTTAGCTACAGTTCTATGTGCATGACTCACTTAGGTAAACAAGTTTCCTATTTAGAACATGAAAGAAGGTATGATTTAAATTCCTATACTACCTAAATATAAATATTGACATTCAACTAAATTTTTAGACATGATCTAGCAGTAAACGTTTACTGTGAAACTCCTTTGCCATGTCTAGTTGTGGTATAGTACAGTATTTTTCAGAATAAGGCATGATATGTTCCTCGCTCTTAAAGACACATTTTGAACACTAAAATCAAACCCAAGACCTGAGCCATCATATCAGCTCTATCTCAGTGATATTCGAAAACTCCAGATTTGATTTCTAGCAGTTCTTCCAAAAAACTATGTGCCTTTTCCACTTTCATAATAATGTACCACTTTCATTACTTTGGTAAAATGCATGTGTCATCAAATATGACCATTGCTAAATAGTAACTTTATTTAGATGTTAATAGATATTACTTTTCCTTTCACCATGACAGTCTTATTGTTGCATGAGACCTCTTGGAATAAAAAGACAATTTCATGTACAAAAAATATTCTAAACATTATTCTAAAGAATAATGCCCAGCACACAGAAATAATAAGCACAACACTAATTTCTTTTATTGTATTTTATGTTTGCTTTCTTAAATCCTTGCCTCTTTACTTCAGAGCTAGCGACCCCCACTATTCTAGTTACCTCTACTTATGAGTTTAATCCATTCAGAACACATGCTCTTAAGTCGAACAACTCTTAAGTACAACAGCCCTATCTAAAAACTAAAAAATGTAAGTAGAGCAGACTGCATCTAAAATTTCAGCAGTTCAAACGCCAATGGTTTCTAGTTCTTAAGTCAAGCCGCTCGTAAGTAGACGTATCATTGTATTCTAAAAAATCTATACAAGTACTATATACAGAAACCTCATGAAATCTGCTCAAAATGAAATTTTCTTGAAGATGTCATTTTGTCCCTAGTATTCCTGAATACATTCTCATATTAATTTTAAAAAGAGCAATACATTTTAAAAATTGTATTAAATTAAAACTCTATAAATTAATTATGAATATACTATATGTAAAGGATTTGAGTCTCGTGAAAGTTTGGAATGTTGATGAGCCTTGTGGTGCAGTGGTTAAATGCCTGTACTGCAGCTAAAACTGTGCTCATGACCTGGGGTTCAATCCCAGGTAGCAGGCTCAAGGTTCACTCAGCCTTCCAAGGTTGGTGAAATGAGTACCCAGCTTGCTGGGTGCGGGGCATGTGTAGCCTGCATTATTAAATTTTAAACTGCCCAGTGAGTGCTTGAAGCACTCACTTTGCTTTGCTTTGCTACATTATGTTAGTGCTTATTACTGTATCTTTCGCTCTATAAGACGCGCATTCCCCCTCAAAAGTAAGGGGAAATGTCTGTGTGTCTTATAGAGCAAATAATGTAGCCCCCCACTACATCCATGGAGCCTCTCCCCACCATCCCTGCTATCCCCTTCTCCCTTGTCCCCAAAGAGGTCTCCTCCATAGAGCCTCTCTCCAGCCGTTCTCTTCTGCAGCTGGAATCCCCACCATCACCCCATTTGCAAATAAGCTTCCTCCAGCCCCTCTCCTTCTGCAGCCTCACCTCATTTGCAAAGAGGCTTCCTCCAATCCCTCTCCTTTTGCAGCCTCACCTCATTTGCAAAGAGACTTCCTTCCAGGGAGCCCTCCCCTTCTGCAGCTTCACCTCATTTGCAAAGAGGCTTCCTTCCACGGAGCCCTTCTTCTTCTGCACCCTCGCCTTGTTTGCCAAGATGCTTCCTTCCACAGAGTTTCTCCCCTCTCCTTCTGCAGCCAGGATTCCACCCTGCCCCAATCACCGTGTTTGCAAAGAGGCCTCCTCCACAGCACCTTTCCCCTCCCCTTCTGCAGCTGGGATTTCCCCTGCCATGAAACCTTATGCCAAACATTTTTTCCTGTTTTCCTCCTCTACAAACTAGGTGTGTCTTATGGTCAGGTGTGTCTTATAGATTGAAAAATATGTTATATTTCTGCCATTTAAGGATTTGGTGTTTAGATTCTGGGTTACACCAGAAGCCATTTGACTTAGATGAAATGAGGAATCACACTGTCAACTGCAGCAGGGATTCTAATGTGGTGATGTTATATCATCTTTGTGGTGACATTATTTCCCTTAGCTAGTGTAAGTCACCTAATAGGATTTTGGCCACTGATTTTTTAAAAAAGCTTTTGCTTTTATTAAGTTAAAGAAGCTAGATCAATCTAGAACCAATCTCGGATTCACTACCATTGATAAACTTATTTTGAATCCTGCCATTTCTTCTGTAAAACAATTTTTCAGGCTTCTGAAGGTTTCCAAGATCTCCTTAGGAATATATGAAAACTAACCATCTAAAGCACGAGTCCATCTAAAATTATTTGGAAAGGTCTCTTACTTTTATATATTCCTACATATATTAAGCAGCATAGTCACCCTATTTGTCCAATCAATAATGGGTTTGAAGAACGTGTATCTATGAACACCACATTTGCCAGTTGCTGTATCAGGGCCATTGGCTTCTTTGATATTGAACAGTATGGTCAATGTATAAAGCTTACTTTAGGGGGGTTTCTCTGAAACACAGCACTGAGTTGTATATTTGTTTGGAAAACTAACTATGATTATAAATATGTCATGGAACATTTTGCTTTGGCCAGTAATTAAAACTTATAATAATAAACGACCATTAGTTTTTGTAAACTCAATGTAGCCAAAAAGAAATCATTGACAAGTAGGACAAGCCAGCAGTTTAATACTATTTTCCTGGCTTACCGCGGTAATATATAATTAACTAAGTAACAAATCCGGCAAAGCAAAGGTACAGTAGTAGCTTTCTAGACAAATGTCTACACTGTCTTTAAGCATCTATAATAAAAGGAATGCTTACTGCTTGCTACAGCAGTTTGTTCTACTGACAAACAGCTCTTGCTCATAGGAGGCATCTCCTAATATTCAGCCAAAATGTACTTTCCACCAATTTCATCTATAAGTTCTCACTGTGCACTTAGAGCAATAAAGAAAAAGTCTACTCTATCTTCTGCAAGATAGCAGTTCAGATTCCAGAACAGCAGTACTGGATTGTGCATTCTCTTATTATTCAGATTAAATATACCCAGTTTAAAAAAAAAAAAACAGGTGGGAGACTGTGAAGATTGCCCTTATTCCCTCCCTCCTCCTCCATGCCCCATGACACAGACAGAAAGGAGTCTGTTGTAGCAAACTTCAACGAATCCTTATTGGGAACTTCAACTAACTCTTGGTCATCACCAACAGAGATTTCTCTTTCCGTAAGTAGTGGTTCCATCTCTGACCAAAAGGCCTCTAATTGCCCATTTTGCCACCAAGAAAGTTTCCCCGATATCAAAGCCTGGGCCCAATCCAAGTTCAGTCATGCCTTTGGTGTGTGTGTGTTCCAAGTCACCCATTGTTCCCCTTTGCCTAGCTCCGGGCTGCTCAGCATTCTCCATGCATCTCACTTCTTCAGTTTCTTTCCATGGGTAGCACAACATCACCCCAACTGTTTCCTTAACTCACTCTCTCCTCCAGGATTCTCCTTCAAAGAAAGCACGTGCCTACTTCCTTTCCTCTTTCCATACAGTCTGCCCCCACTAAGGTAGTTTTACTGCTTTTTTCTCCCTCCATTCCCATTCCATCAATTCTTGCAATAACATGAAGGTGACCTATTCCCCTGTCCAGGGGTCCTCCCTCACTACCTCCAATATCTCTCCTCCACCTGCCTCCCCTGCATACCCACTGCCTAACCACCCAGCGTCACCATGCTGGCATGCCCCTTTTCTTTTTTTTCAGTTGCATCCCCCTTCTTCTCTCCCTGCTCTAATTCCTGTAATGCCCTCTCATCTCTCTTCCCTACCCCTCCCCTACAGGTTCAATGGTTTCTCCTGGGGTGTTGGAATCTTGGCTGGGGGGGGGGGAGCCCCAGAGAAGGGGATGGTGCACCCTTTTTCTCACAGAGACTCAAGCAAAATCGGTCTGCCACTTATCATGCCGCCCTTTCATCAATTCCCAGACAAATCAGAAGTATTTCACACCTCCACCAGGAAGGTCACAGCTAACAGCCCATACTTAATGGGTTTTGGGAAGGATTGCATAGGTGGGACTTAAACACCCCCTAGGCCATTGTCCACCTAACGAACCTATTCTGACGAGGATGATGTGAAATAAAGGTGAACCATAAATTTGAGGCCTCACCACTAACTTTGCTCAAACTAATGAAGATACTTGGATGAGCAGTAAAACACTTCAATCTCACAAGAAAAGAAGTCCCATTGCCATGACTCAACTTCCAGATAACTTCATGTGGATGACTGAGCATTTTCACAGACCCAGTTTTTTAAAGTATTCTTCACAGGGCTTGGTTTCCAGGTCCCACATTAATTCAGTCTCCCTACTCCAGAGAAGTTCTAAAATATCGTTCATTCACTGGATATTTTAATATCAAGCTTAGTGACCACTTGAGTCTGGATGCCCAGGTCATGGCTGTGACCAGAAACACATTCGCACAATTAAGGCTAGTACACAAGTTACACCCATTTCTTGAGAAATCAGCTCTGGCCACGGTGACACATGCCCTAGTGACGCCCCAGCTAGATTACTGTGATGCGCTCTATGTGAGACTACTGATGAAAAGTCTCAGGAGACTTCAACGGGTCCAAAATGCAGCAGCCAGATTGCTAACTGGGGCAGGGTACAGAAATCACATTACACCCCTATTAAAGCAGCTCCACCAACTACCAATCAGCTATCGGGCACAATTCAAAGTGCTGACCTTGACCTACAAAACACTATATGACCTGGGTCCTAACTACCTCAAAGATCGAATCTCACAGTATGAACCGACTAGGGCGTTAAGGTCATCAGGAGAGGCCTTTCTCTCCATCCCACCATCCTCAAAGGTACGTCTTGTGGGAACACATGAAAGGGCCTTCTCGGCTGCTGCACCCAGACTCTGGAACTCCCTCCCACTAGATGCAAAGATTGCACCATCTCTGATGTCTTTCTGGAAACAGGCAAAAACTTTTCTCTTCAGGCAAGCTTTTCCTCAAAGATGGACTACCTGTTATGTGTCTTTTATATGAATCTATATGATCACATAGACTTTGTGTTTATAAACACTTATAACCTTGTGTAATGTCTCAATTCCCTGTTCTCAATACTTGAACATGTCTTAATTGTACTGGACTGCATATTATCCCTCATTACTGTAAGCTGCCTTGGGTCCTTTTCCAAGGAGTAAGGTGGGGTAAAAATACTCTAAAATAAATAAATAAAAATAAATAGGTTACAGTGATATATATGGATAATTTTAATTGAAATGGTAATCTTAACTGAAGTACATTCACTGAATCAATGGAATTACGATAAGTATTGATTCAAAATTCAAAATTGAATGAGGAGCTGAAATACTCGAACAAATTAATTTATCTGCTGGTAACAGCTGCTGTTACAACAATACTAACAAACACCATTTCCGTAGGGAAAATGTTCATGCCATTACTTATCAATTTATTTTTCATGTAATAAATAAGAAGTTGCTTCTATTCAACACTATTCAACCCAACACTAAAAGCCCTGCTTAAATGCATGATATGATTACTTGCTGGCAAAGCAATATATAATCCCCACTCTGCCAATGAGGGTCAGATGTAAATTAGCTTCTACTTATAACTCCTGTGGGAACACGCAAATACATTTGTGTGCTAGGACTATTTTGCCATTGCTTTTTGTTCCTCTCCCACTGGAAGTTGGATTGTATCGTGGCTCTTCTAATTTTGGATGTGGCAGATCTGAACAATGAGGCTGTATTACAGCCAAACCATTCTCTAACATCTTTCAGTCAACACATTCTTTTCTTTCCCATACTACTTCTCCCATTTATTTTACCTTGGCTGATTGGCTGTCTCAATAATCCACCACAATGTCGTGATCATTCCCTAAACTACTTCAGCAAGCTGTTTCAAATCATTTTGCATATTCATGTACTTAAGGAATGTTCAGGAAACTTTGAAAACCGAGATGGGTGAGCAAGTGTCCATTTTAACAGGTGCAAGCAACACATCCTCACCTTAAGGTTGGGTTTTGACAGTAGTTTCAACAGCTCTCTGATCTCACTGTTTAGCGGTTTGCTCTGCAGCTCCTCAGCCAGCTGTGAAGGTGATTTAAGTGACACAAAGAACATTAGCAAGAGCATTGTTTTATTCAGTGTCTCAGTGACAACCAAGAATCAATCTTGTTCCAAGGTTATTACTTTCCAGTGTGTTCAGCATGAAGAAAAACAGATCATCAATCATTACTCTTCATTTTCTGGCCTTCATGTTCAATTCTGGCCTGCCGGGTCTTTCAACTGAGATTGACTAAAGTAATCATATCTGGCAACAGTACGTCTAGATCACATTCTGATTTATAGCAATGAGGGCAAATCCCAGCACTTCATCTAAATGAATGGCCCTTTGCGTGCAGACAAAGGGCTGCTTGTAAAAAATGACTGGATCAAACTTTGACACTGTCTATAAAAAACAGCTCCTGAATGAAGTGGTGAAATCCACACTGCTTCCAAAAATCCACAGTAGCTATTCTGTCTAAGACTGGAGTAAGGAAGTAGAGTGCCCCTACAGCGTTAGTAGTTCAAACTTTATTATGTTTACATATATACAACAAGTAGCTTGTTAGGTGCCACATAATCACCACAAGCCCAGTTACATCAAGTTGCTAAATATTTCAGCTTTATAAAGAGTAAAGCATGGTTTTCAATGGCCAATCCCATTATACACAGCTATACCATACAGAAGTAATACAATCTGATTATCACTCTCATCATTCATTTCAAAATTAATTCCTTTCTTAAGACAAATTTGTTACTGCAGCATTTCAATAAGGTAGCTTCCTGAAATTTCACATTGACTATCATTGCACGCTCGACTATTTCTGCCCAAAATCTCAAGAAGATTTTTCCAAACAAATGTTCAAAATGAAACATATTGTATGAAATTAATTATGAGAAATTACAGGGTAGCAACCACAAAAAAACAGCATTGTTTCAAAAACTGACCCTGAGTGCATGCCACTGTGCCAAACATACCTAAGGTTTCACTTAAAACAGTCTAATTTGCTTTTTTATTCTGCCTACCTCAAGTTCTGTCATAGTTTATACAGGTGTGCATACAATTCATCAAGGTTGTAGAATTCACCATATAATGTATAAAAGGCAGGGTTGATTTTTATTAATAAAAATTATAGTAACAGGAAATTAAATGCTTTATCAATGCCAACCAATCTCATTTTATTTTTTAGTTATGAAAGTAATTTGAAAAGCTTTAATATCTATAAATCTCTGCTTCTTTTTGAACAGTTATTTTCTGCCAACTCTTCCTACAACTTTCATAAGCCTCATTTCATTTAGTATTATCAGTCATTTTTCTTGTTCTGTCAGCACGTTAACTATCTCATTTATCTTTAGTTTTGGAAAACATTCCTCGTCTATGACTTTTCTAACACATCAGTAGCTAACAGCTTCATCTACACTGCAGGTTTCTATACTCAAATGTTTTCTTACATGGTACCCAGGCAAAACAAAAACCAATCTAGATACCATGTTATTATAACAGTAACATGTCTAATAAAAAGCAAAACAACATTTGCAATCCTGTGATGACAACTCTTTGGAAACTTTTGCATACCCAGCTTACATCGCTCCATTCATACACATATTCTATGCTCTGTTTTCAGACAGTTTGAGGAAATGTGTTGCCAATAGTTTCATCAGGGACACTTACGTCATCTGCCAAGGCTGATGCGCCATGCAACATGGGCACAGGGCTCTGTTTTTCATAGCAATTCAATTTTTCATGAATCTATAAGATAATGGAACAAACTATTTTATTAGCAGAAGTACAGTCTGACAGAATAAGCTGGGCAGTTAAGTAACAGCAAAAAACAACCTTGCAGAAGCATTTAGTAGTAAATATGTAGATACAATTCATCATCAGCCTCTGGTGAAATTCTGCATGAAGTCAGATGGAAAAAATGTTGAGAACGTAGACCAACCCACAGGAAAGCTAAACATTTGCTATTTCTTCTCACTGCTTTGATATTCTGGACCTACATTTTCACACACTTCCTTCCTTATTATCAGGTATATTTTATAATGGCGTTAAAAACAAATGATTCTTTTTTGCTTCTAGATAGAGGTAGTTACATACACACTATTAATGGCTTCATACTGATTTTGTGCTAAGAACACAACATTTTAGTTTTCCAGTTGTGCACAATTCAGGTCATCATTTCTAGAAACTCTCCATAATGCTATGATTTCTTTTCTACAGATACATGAATTATTGACCTATGAATATATACTCCACACACTGGAGGGCATGGCTTCCAACCTGGTTGTGCTGAATCACATCTCTCACTTTCCAGTACCTTAACTACTAGGAGTGAGGAAACTCGGCTAAAGGCATGATGGTTTTGAGGAGAGATGTAAATGAAATACAGTAATACTTCGGATAAAGAATGCCTCTGTTAATGGGAAAAAATCAGTTAACGAAATGAAATTTCTGGGAATAAGGATGTTTTGGTTAACAAAAATTTCCTATGGGATGCCTTGGATAATGTTTTTTTCCATTACGCTTTGCAAAAAAAAGTGTACCCAGGATGCATTGTGCCCCCTGCAGTTTGTGGAGGAGTGGGAGGAGTTGGAGCAGTTTCTTCCATGTGTTTTGGAGCCATTCTGGTCATATTTGCAGCGGGTTTGGGACCTGTCAAACTTGGAAAGGTAGGGAGCTGAGGTTTCCTTGCTTTCTTTTGTCCATCTTTGTATTCTTTTCCATTGCTCTGCAGGCAGGAATAGGTTGGGTTTGTCTTGCTGCTTGCTATGGCCATGTTTGCATTTTTCTTCAATTGCACTTTTGGTGGGAACAGGCTGGGGTTTGTCTTGCTGCTTGATTTTGTCTATGTTTGCATTTTTCCCATTGCACTTATGGCAGGAACAGGGTGGGGTATGTCTTGCTTACTTTTGTCCATGTTTGCATTGCGCTGTTGGTGTGTGTGTGTGTTCTGAGGGTTTTTTTCCTGGCTCTGCATGCCTTTAAAGTACAATTTATATTAAATAGGTCTGAAAAAGAAATGTCTTTTTTGTCTTTTTTCAGACTTCCGTAACAGATTAATTGGTTTCCCATTCTTTCAATGCGAAACCACGTTTCAGTTAAAAATGTTTGCACAGCGAAACGGCACACAGAACAAATTAAAATTTTTAACCAAGGTTCTACACTCCTGCCTCAATTCTAGTTATAATGTAGAACAGTTCAAACTGAACTACACATATTGCTAATTATGTTTCATTCTTAATTTGTGATTCTAATCTGCAGTTTGAACTACAGAGGTACCTTGCATAAAGGAATTGATTTATTCCAAATGAAATTCTGTTAAGCAAATTTTCATTTGTAAAAATTTCCCATAGGAATGTATTGAAAATGGATTAATCCCTAATTGCAACTGTTATTCTGTTGTATGGATTTGCCCCATAAGCAATTCTATTGAGCTATTTCCCCCTATACATTTTTTTTCCTTTAAGCAGATTTTCTGTTAAACAAACAGCTTATATGAGGGTCCACTGTAATTTCAAAATTTTGGTTAAGCACAGTTAAAAATGTAAGAGCTTTTCTTCTTCTGAAGAAAGTAACTGTTCTATCCTTTCAAAGTCAACATGAATTAACAAAAATTTTAGCAACAAGCTTCTACATGCAAGTTCAATGTTTCTCTTTCTTACTACCATTGATTCTTCCAACTCAATGCTAAGTTTGCTTTATTCATTTCTTCTTACTTCTTTGATATTCTGGGCCTACATTTGCTTAAAGTTCTTGAATCCATATTTGGAATTTTTCATTCAATTTCTAACCAATATCAGTATTTTTTGTACAATATATGCATATTTTTTTTGTACAATATATGCATATTTTTTGAGGTCAAAACATATTTTGACCTCAAAATTAAAACGAAAATAAAGCAAAGAAGTATTATGTTCTTGGCAAGCTTAAAATAAATAGTTTAAATGCTGGCTTTAAACTACTCTTTTACACAGTTTCATTTCAAAAAAGATCTTACTGAAAGAAGTTGTTCTACTTCTATTTCTTTATTCTCACACAATAAAACAAAGCAGCTATTATTTTCGAGTTCTGAAACTTCATTCAAGTGAACTTTTTTGGTGAAAAAGGAAAGGTTTTGATAACTTTGCTTATAGGAAGAAGTCCCTCGGTGGATAGAGGAAATTCAGATTACAGCCAAACAAGTCACTTGTTCTCCAAGATAAATTTCTCTACCACTTCAGAGCCAAACTCCCTGCCTTGCTACTGCAGAAAGAATTTCTAAAACTGGACAGGGTTTTGTTGTGAACTTGGAGCTCAAGTTTCTTAGAACTTTTACACTCTTCTGGACATTATGAAGGTTTAGTTATTTTCTTCTTTTTGAGTCAACAGCAAGAAGTTCAAGTAACAATCCTATTTTTTGTATCTTCAGTGCACATTGCATACCACCAAACATTATCATATCTGAAACCTGTGGTCCCTCAACAGACAAGTTTTCTCTACCTAGAAAATCAGTTGCTCAAGATGCACTTATTTCCTTTGCACACACTATTATTACAATTTAACTTCAAATGAATTCCATACAACATATTTAGCATCTGAGCATGTCTACAAAGACGCTTTGAACAGCAGCTTATCCAGGTTTTCTAAATCTTATTTTGAACTAAGAATCCTAAGAACTCTCTCTCAATCAAAAAATATTGTATCCAGTTAGTCTGAGATGCAAAAAATAAAACATCCTGTTTACAGTTAGTTTATTACCATGATTTCTCAACTCACTTTGTCATAATCCTGAGTTCGGATATAAATTACTGTATCTCTAACTGGTTTGCTCGTCCACTCAAGGGAGGGAGCAGGAACAAAGCAGAAGCAAACAACAGGAATGTAATAACCCAACAGCCTTTCGGTGATTACTGTATCTCTCTCTTGCTTCTCAAAGGGAAAAGATGCTCGAGTCACTTTATAAAACAAAAAGATTAGGAGGAGTCTGTTCTTTTTCTTGGGTTGTGGTAAGAAGTCTCACAGGGCTTTAAAATTCTTTGGCAAAAAAATTGAACAATATGGTATTTAGCAAGCATTCTTGCCATCACTAGTGAATATGTAACTTACTAACATGAAAGTTGAGGTTTAAGCCTTGCTTTTGCCACAACCTTCCTTAACTTGCTGCTCTGTTATTATAAAAGCTTAACAGATGGAACTTAATTGGCCCCATAACAAGAGTAAATGAGTTAAGGAAATTCTACTCAAAGCAGAATAGTGAAATCAGAGAGAAAGGAAGTGTGCCTCTTGTATCACATCAGAAAGAGAGGCAGACATATTGATATATAATCACCAACTATTATCACACTTTAATGAAGATTTACAAATATTGAATGTTTACACACACTTGAAACTCTGCCCCAATATACAGTGGTGCCTTCTAAGACAAATTTAATTGGTTCCAGGGGTCCATTCATTTTATGAGAAAAACATCTTAAGAGGCAGCTTCACATAGGAATGCATTGAAAACCAATTAATCTGTTCCAGAGGAATGGATTACATTGGTTTTCAATGCATTCCTATGGGAAGGCTGTACCAGACCCCCTCAATCAACCAGCAGCCGAGGGCTGTGGGGTAGCCTTCCGCTGTTGGTTGGTTGAGGGAGTTTACCCCCAACCAAGCAAAGTGGGGAAGCTTTTCCCTTCTTTGTTGGGTTGGGGCAGGGGGAAAGCTTCTCCCCTTTTGCTGGCTGTCCCAACCTGAGGGGTGACTTGCCCACTTGTCCCCTTCCTGCATCGGGGCAGCCTCCCTCCCTTTGCCCGGGTCTCTGCATCGAGCTGTTTCAATGCAGAGACCTCGGCAAAGAGGGGGAGCAGCGGTGGCTGTGCATGGAGCCTGGTGAAAGCACACAAGGCACTGCCTCCCCTTCACCTTGGGCTCTGTGCACGGAGCCCTTTAAATAGGGGGCTGGCGGCTATTTTGATCCTGGCTCTCCTGACCATGCAGCACTCACGGATCGGGTGCTACACGGTAGTGAAAGCCAAGATGTAAGACCAAGCTGTTGAATTCCATGCACCCATAACCCCCTCAGGTTGTGGCCGTGCCAAATTCAAACGCCTGCCCATAAGATGGATTTTTCACAAGACATCCTGTAGACAATCCACTGTCTTGTGAAAAATGGCTATACCCAGAAATTTCATTCATCTTACGAAGAATTTGTCTTATGGGGCATTCGTCGTGCGAGGTTCTACTGTACTTTGTTGTGTATATGCACAATACAAAAATGCAACACATGTTAACTTTTCATTTTGCTGGTCTCTTATCAGCCATTAAACAGTGAATGGGCACCACATGTCTACCACAAATATTCTAAGCGACTCATGCCACAGTTGGCATCTGAACAAGATTTCTGTCTGAAGATAATTTCTATGACATCATGCCATCTGCATAGCAAACACATTTTACAAAGCTGTTGAGATAGTTACTTTAAAACCCTGTGGTTAAGAAAATTTTGTTAACAAGAATGTCAGCTATAAATGAAGAGAATATAAACATGAGAACCATATGCTTATAACACATGAAGATGTTTGAAAGTTAAAAACTACTGTAGATTTCCTATGCATAAGTGGATGCAAAAACAAAAATACAAACTATAAACTGAATAAGTAAGAGTAATGCATTCATAAAAGTCAGCAGTATAAAGTTTATTCACCAACAGCTAACCAGGTAAAAAACCATAATGAGTTCTGAAACTTCTTTAACAAAATTGATTCTATATTGATGCTTCACCCATGAATTTCCAAATTCTTGTTTCCTAAATCCTAATCAAACTCTTATTCATTGGTAACTTAATAAGCTGTTGACAATCTATGCATCAAGGGAACTACGGTGTACATTGTCATAAGTTTTTATTTGACCTAATACTACAGGGCAAGCCATAATATAAAATTGGGAAGTGGTCCTTTTAGGGACACTATGGATAAACAGAGCAATTCACACATTGGGCCAATTAACTGGGCGTGGGGAACTTTCTTTTGCTGTTTTTTATTTGAGAGTTAGGTATGACTTGCCAACCTCAGCCGAATTGCAGTATTTATAGGTGCAGCACTAGGTAATACCTAAATGAGGTCCAGCAGCATTGAATTCTTCAGAGTCTCCCTGGCTCTTACTAATATTTATTGAATTTGTTTAGGTAAAGAAGCCTACATTATTTATCTATAAATATCTGTTGCCAGGTTACAAATATGATTTAAAGGGTTTTAGGTATGATGGGGACAGAGGAATGGACTACTCTGTTTTACACAACCAACAGAAGGTTGTGTTAGCTGGTATTGAGTCTCTCTCTCTCTCTCACTCACTCACTGTTTTTGCTTGATTGTATGTCTCTTGCTGGAATGTTTACAGAATCAGATTCCAAAAGAACTAAATACCAAACAGATATCATAAATCACTGCACACGTTAAATGTAACCATAAACCACTCTTAGACCTTGGCATGAATGTTTTACTGTGTGATTTCTATATTCCACCTCATATGTCTGAAGAAGTGTGTGGAGAAGATCAATGAACACTTACTTTAAAATGTAACACTCTTTAAGGTACCACAACATTTTTGTCTTTTTCTTTTGCTTCTGTCTGATATGTTTTGCCTGATATACCTATGGATCTCAAGCTACCACTTATTCACCAAAAATCATGTTAAGGATATACTGGATACCACAGTGCCTTTTTATGTCCAGTTATTGGCTCTTTTTAGAAGGAAGTTATTACAAATATAAAGTTTATATTGGGCCATTCCTTGATCTTCACTAATGATTATGTACAGTACTCCTAAATTATAAATCTGTTTCCAGAAGATTAGCTGATAGGCAGCACACACTCCATGCCCTTTGTTGACAAAAGACCCATATTTTAACAATGGAAAGATAAATGTCCATGCACTGTAATTCAAGGGAGAGGACCTTACAATCTTATTGATATATGAACACATGAAATATAGATGACAGCTACATATAAATATATTTTGGATATTTGAGTCTTTCATAGAAGCTTAAGCACTGACTTTTTGAAAAAATGTTATTACTATGCTTCTAACCATAATAACTGTGTGCCATCAATTCAATTAGGAGTTGGGATGACCCTTTTCAGGGTTTTCTAGGTAGAGTACTCAGAAATAATTTATCATTCCCCTTTTCTGGGGTTATCCTAGGACTGTACAGCTTACACAAGGCTACACAGGCTGGCTCTTCTGGGTTGCATAGTTGGGAACTGAACTCATAACCTCTGTCTCTGCAGTCAGTTATTGTCATATTAAAAGGCCATTTGGTAACTTGGAACCCCATATGTTTTTGGACTCCAGTTCCTAGATACCTTGAGTACTGGACAAGCTGTCTCTGTCTTCTGGGAATGATTAATCAACAATAGTATGGGACCCAGGTTTTGGAATAACCGATATAGCCTACGACAGGGTTTACATTAATGGTGGCTAACCAAGAACGAGGTACAGTATATGGAATTATGCTAAATATATCAACAAAAATATCAATTCGGTATGCAGCTATGATAAAAAATAGCAGTACAAATCTAGCCTAGAAATTACTACAGGAGAAAGTAAAACAATGATAACTAGTTTTATAATGGCTTCTATACTTCTATATAGTGCCACATACTGTATGATATTCACAGCCAATCTCCCACTGGTAGCCTGTGTTTGGAACAGACCCACCATGATAATGAAACTGTTTACACAATGTTCTATGAATGTAATACTGCTTGCATAATTTTGTCTAGGATATAGTCATTTTGCAATTTCATGAAAAAGTCCGATCACAATAAATCTGAAACAAGAATCTAGGGCAAGATTACAGAAGACAAGATTTAAAATTTAGTCCTCGTCTTTCTGGCTGTGTTTCTAACAAAAATCATACCTCCAAAGCTGCTATTTACATGGGGATGAAATCTCTGATTGGCATAAATAGCAGCTTAGTATGAGTGATTTTTGTGAAAACTTAAATAGAGGGGGGAAATTGCTTCCCTATTTGCTAGAATCTCGGTAACCATACGTCTACTCAATAGCTTGAAATATGCATGTTAAATGAGAGCAAGCATTTATTATCAGATCTGTAAAATTATGTGACAGACAAATCCTTGGAAAGCAGATACAGTATGTCAAGGCTATCAACCACATTTAGATGGAATGTCTGGGTTTGCAAGCAGAACACATTTAAGCATGACTTCTTGTTGAGCAGCATCAAAGAAGGATTACTGCTTTGATGCCACACTAGTAAGCCTTCTCCAACCCCAAACAACCATAAGGCGAATACTTCAGGCTGGATAACCTTTGGTCTGATTAGATCAGAAATGATTTTGTGTGGTTTTTTTAATTGTGCACTACCACATACAGCATGCATACATGAATACTAATATACAACTTGCCTCACATTTACACATTCAAACAGGGTGTGAGATGTTCAAAGTGGTGATGCATTTGAGCAATTCAGGAAGTTTATGTTCAGCCTTCTAATATGATTAATAGTTAGCAAAATAATCCCTTCTTTTTGAATAATTACAGCCTCTTTGTAACTGGAAAGAAAATTATATTTAGGAATAGACTAAAATTTTGCCCCACATTTATCAGGATTTTTAAACTACTGTAAAATAGCTCTGAAGTACTTGTCCTTCTTCCTTTCAGAAATTACAAATTCCAAAACACTTCAGCCTTTCCAATTACCAATTCTCTCTTTTAGGATATGTTACAGAGAATACAAAAGACAACTGTTATGCAAACTGGTACAGTGGGAGCTTTTCTCAGTTAAAAATACCAAAAAAGGGAGGAACAACTCATCTGTCAACAGCCTGACTGTACACTTGACTTGGCACTAATACGATTAATCATTAAAAAGATGAACATCACTCAGATCACAATGGATACACAATAGAGACAGCCAAAGATATTTTAGTTCTAAAATATTTCTGGATTTACCATCACAGTTTGTGGTACAGAGAAAAACAGTCTCTGGATTTATGGATTTATAATTATTTGACATCCTGCTTTCTAATTTAACCAGACATCTAAGGGAGCCTTAAAAATAAAAATAGAACAGGCCTGCACAATGTCTCAATCACGGGGCCTTCCCATGCGCCACCAACAGTCGCACAACTACCTCCCCTCGTGCCGGAGGTAGTTGTGCGACTGGCCTTTTGGGCAAATGAGAGATGCCGTCCACCTGCCCACCAGCCAGGCAAAGGGGTGCGCGAGCCCTTTCCCCCTCCCTTTGTCTCAGGCATCAGTGGGGACACTCGGATGCTGTGTGCGTGGGAGGGACGCTGGGCAAGGGGGTGAGTGGAGCATGCCCGTTGCTATTAAAGGGGGAGGGCTGGGCAACGAAGGCCCCAGTTGCAGTGGCTGAAGGAAGGCAGGAAGGAAAGGAGGTAGGAAGGCGGGTGAGTGAGCAGGCAGGCCGCCCAGCCAGGTACTATCATGGCGTGAGAGGAGGAGAAGGAGGAAGAACTCATCCCACAAGTCCTCCCGCAGTGCCATCCCTGGGCACGCTCGAGCACCCGGCAAAGTTGCTGCTGCTGCCATTGGAGGCGAGCTGGGGAGGAGGCACAAAGCCCGTGCCTGCAGCCCAGCCAGTGAGCGAGCCGTCTGAACATTCGCCTTCTGTTTCCCGCACCACATTGTAGTCCCAGGAGGATCGGTTTGGCTCAGGAAGCCTTGGGGGGAGCGAGGGGGAGCGAGGGCATACCAGCATGCAGTGGGAGAACGGAGGCCGCAGGCGGAAGCGGGTGGGCATGTCCCCAGCCACCCCCGCCATCTTCCAGCGACCGGGGCAAGGGGGGGCTGTTCTCTGGGTGGTTGGAGGAGGAGGAGGAGGCAGCACTGTTTCCCCCAGGTTGGCACCAGGGTAAGGAAAAGTAGACCGCAGGAACACTTGGGAGTTAAAAGACTGAGGGCTGTTCAAAGTTGGACAGCCCTGGAATAGAAGAACACTGAACTACAATTAAGACAGCAGCTGCAGAAAAGAAAGGGAGGAGTGGCAGAATATCACTAAGTACTTAAATAAAAATGAAGACACCTGAGTGATTAACAATGTATTTGGCACCAGGTGTGCTTCTTTAAGTTCAGGACTCTAAACACAGCACTGCTATAGAACACCACAGCTCATTACCACTTGCTACAAAGTAAGCCTTTGAAGATGGGTTCAAGCAGGTTTGCAAATGCTATAACAACATCTCATGCATGTATGTTCCAAAGCCATTGGGCCCAAACAGTGCCAGAAGAAGAGCAAACAGATTACAGGCGACCTACTCTGTACCCTTAGGAGATATTCTCCACTCCTTGTCTGGATTTGCCACAAAACTGGGGCAACTCTGATCCCCATAAAATAAAGCATTCCCACAAATGGAGAAACATAACGGATAACGGTTACACAGCACTATCAAGTGTGGGGACATTTTAGACCTTACATAGACTTGGGACATGCACCTACTTATGTATAAGATGCAGTCACCTCCAAAACAGACTGTTGTACAGAAGAAGGCTGACTTTGTAGCATCCTGTAATACAAAAGGTCTGCCAGAGTGACGTATGCATCATCCGCAACAAGATGATGAGAAGATAAAAGTGGATATAAGTAGGGAAAGATAGATAGGCCCTAATACCTTATCTATCATGATCTAGTCTTCCAAAGCCCATATGGGAAACATTCTTCCAGTCACACTCAAATCAAATGGCAGCGAGTTTAAGAAACTAAATTGTGAACAGCCACAAGAAAAGAATATTTCACAACATGAAGACTATAGTAGACAATGATGGAACCTCTTCATATTTATTCCTGCAGTTCCATGAAACAGCTTACCAACTGGCTGCAAAGGGTCAAACACTATACGGTGACTTCAGTCTAAACTCTATGTGCCTCCTCCCAAGCATGATACAGCTTTACAACTTTAATTTGTGCTCACAGGAGAAAGGTAGCTAAAAAGGGCTCTTTAATGACCAAAGCACTGTTTCCTATTCAGGTGATCCCAGAATACTAGATTTATTCTGGATAAACAGAGGTTTCCAGATAGATTTCTAAGTCAGACCTACATTCAACACAGAGAGAAGGGTCTAGCTGGTGTTAAACTTTCTCTGCATGCAAGCAATCTCCCCTGCTGGGCCACTTGGCCAACCAAAGAGAGAGGCCTCAAGGTCTGAATCTCACAGTTACTTGGAATTCCATTTAGATTGTGTTCTATACTAGATCAAATAAATCATCCCATACCAATATCTCCACCTTGTGTGAAATCAACCTTGGATTCTGGACTCTCGCTTCATCCATTCTTTTTCACTATCATTGTAACTTAAACATGATTTGGTTAAAGCAACTCATCACAAACATCTTATACAAGCTGAAATTTCCAAGTAGCTTCTGTGCCAGCTCATATTGCAAATACTGCAACAGCTTACTTAGTGAGAAATCTCATTACTTGGCACATACCAGCAAACAGAACAGAACAGAACAGTTTGAGACATGTGTTCAGCCAGAGTTAGAGAAAGGTTCTTCTAGAATTCCATAACTGATGACTGCCTGAAGCGGCTACATGTCCAGAAGTAGTCCAAGGATGCAAATCTGAGTAATGACATATAAGCCATCCACTCTAAAGCAACATTCTTTTTGTGTGATTTTTCTAATCACTATGGGTGTATTCTTGGCAGGCATTTGCTCACATTAGTAAAAGACAACGTCTTCTAACTGCAAGTTCCATAATCCCTCATCATTAGCTATGATTGGTACAGTTGTTAAGAGCTGGACTCAAAAACATCCTTGGTAAGAGGAATTGCCACATGGCCAATGAGAATCTTTTCACCCCCTTCCCTTGGGAGAAAAAAAAATTCTGTCCTTGAAGTGTGAAGCCCCCCCCCAAACAATTAATAAAATCATGGCATGATTGTGGTATTACTGAAAGTCACAAAATTGTGCAGCAAATTGTAAACTGGAAAGAACTAAATTCATGAATATTTACTATTGTTGAACACATCCATGCATTACTTTCCCTAGTTTATTCTACCCATGATCAACTGTAATATATTTATATGCTCAACACAATTTCCAGTGGAGGCAAGCCAGTTAAAGAGTCTTACTAGAATTTCAGTTGACTTTGTTAAAGGAAATTATTTTAAATTAATGTGGGTACTGAGCTGTTGCCATATTTTACCTCAAAAATATATCCTGTCTAATTTTTGCTGTGAACATTTGTTTATTTAAGCTAAATTCCAGGTTTTGAATGTTGACCATGAAGAAGTCTAAGATTTCCTGCTACTATTTCGTGCTACCTCATTCTAAACAAGGGCAAACATCATATGTTTGTTACATTAGTGTATACTGCCAAAACATCACTATTAAATGAAATCATCTCTGTATTTTTGGTAGGATCCTTTTAACAACTTCCATCCCTCACAGAAGCACAAAATTTAAACAAGGCAGTTTTGTTTTCACTGAGTAACTGTTTGATTCCTGGTTTACTAGAAGCTGGGAAAAATGTTTCTCCATAAGTCCTTCTTTTTTTTAAAAAAAATGAGCATTTAAGTGTGGTTTACCTTTACCAGCGAATGAAGGCTTTTTTCACCAAACATATCCCACAGGAAGGTCAGGTCTTCCTGGCTATCCACATGTGGCTGCAGCTGGGCTGGCAATGAAGCCAGCAGCTCATACAAACCTATAAAGTGAAAATAAAACACAAAATGAAAGCTAAGGGTGAGCTCATTAATTTCATTTAACCCTCCCATGTAACCTGGTGCTACACCATATTTAAATTAAACCAGTAGTGCACTTGAAGTAGTCAACAGAACATTAAAGAGCTAGGGAGAAATATATATATTTTAAAAGTTACTAGCTTCACACTTTTTACATTATTAACAGTTGCTAAAGCTTCTGTAGCAGTCTATTGACTTAACATGGTACCAAGAATTCATAACACTTTCTGGAATGGGACAAAGCCTAGAAATGCATACATTCTTTTGCTTAATCGCTATTCCATTTCCCTTGATGTTAGAAAGAAATGAGTCATGAATAGGAAAAACATCCTTATAAGAACAGAAAATGGATAGGGTGGTACATTAAAAAGAGTTTGCGGTTTCTCTGCATACTTCTCACCAATACATTGCTTTTGTAAAAGATTGTGGGTGTAATATATGCACAAAAGAATAAAACCTCAATGCTATCTACTCAACAGGCAATCCTCATGTGTTTAAGATACATTTGGTTAGATTATACACACACAAGATTTATCCAAGCTTCTCCACAGGATTAAAGCAATGACTGTGCCCAGTTTACTTGTGGCACATAACACAGCAATTTCCCGGGGGACAGACAAGAAGCACACTGCTGTTACAGTAGCATGCAGTATAAAGCTATCCATCACTCTGCTATCCAAGAAACATAACAACATGACTTATAGCAGCCTCCCCTAGGGAAGTAGCCTGGCATGAACACATATCAGTTCATAGCATGTGTTTAATCCTTCTGCTGAGATTCTGAGGAATAAAAAGAAAAACTTTCCCTTGTTATGGCTCAAAGCAGCAGATGTTGATAACCCTTAATCCACTGTATATAAGACTCTCGCTGTTTCTATTCATTTGCAGTAACCTCCAACACACTTTGTAGAAGACAAGTTCCATTAATACTCTGTGTGACTTTTTCTGAATAAAAATGTTCATTATGTGACCAAGTGTTATTCATGGTAAGAGCAGTTTTTCAACAGAATTTTTTACTAAAGCATATGACACTCAGCCAGTTGATAATTTATCAATGCAGTAATTATCTCTTTAAAACACATAGTTTCGGTATTTAAGCCAACACTGTTGCACAATCTTCTGAGGCAGATTCTAAAATTAAACAAAGCACTTTAGGGAACTAATTTATTGTTTTTCCTTTTTTTTTTTTTTTACTGGCATCACTTCGTGAAGTATCTGGGGGGGCACTCTTTCCAGATATCATTTCTGAAAGACAGTTGGGAAGCAGTGTTCATATTATAAACATTATTTTATTTTAAAGGTGCTCTTATTCATACTGTTTCATGGTTATAAAAGGAATTCAAATCATTGCAATTTTCAATGGCTATAAAAACAATGAAATTATACACCAGGACATCAAGTGGACAATTAACCATCCACTTTTCTGTTTGAAATAACAAGTATTCAACTTGTTATTCAAGTGCTGGGAAAAATTAAAAAAATGTACAAATTAATCACTTCACTCAGCTTTTCCCAGTAACTGCATAATCAGAAAATGCAAAAATAAAATAAAATAAAATAAAATAAACAATTTATTCAACTTTCTGCAATAGCTGCATACTCCCTTCATAAGACCAAGTAATTATGCTCTTGAAAACTGGAACAAAAAATAAAAATAAACTAGCCCTTTTACTTATAAAACTACCTTTACTTGAGGACTTCTTGTTTGAAGAGCAGTGTAATCATTTCCTCACAGCAATAAATTTATGAAAGCTGCATTTCTATTTCTTAATTGATCTCTTAGACACTTTCACTTTGATCTAGTGGTCAAAATTCCCTTTTGTAACTATATAAATTGTGTAACATTTTGAAGAAATGGTCTCAAGAAGTCACTGTAGATCTTATCACGTGCATCTGTCATTCAATTCAGTATGCAACTGGCAATATCTATGGAAATTTCTTAACTTGGGTCAAAATATGTCCAAACATTATGCCATTTTGGTTCCACTAACATAAATGTGTAACATGATTTGGGTTGATGCCTTTATTTCCAAACAGCAAAAAAAAACCCCAACGACAGACAGAATAAACCTCACAAAGACAAAATCTTTAGTATTCACTTGACTAATACTGTATCTCAATTTACAGAGACAATATACATTGCCTTGATGCTGGATCAGTGCCCACAATACATGAGTCCTGGCATATAGCATATTAAGCCTTTAAATTCTAACTTGTCGAAGTTACAAATTTCTGGTTTGACCACCTGATCTACAATGACTTCCTAGAGACACACCTGTTAGTCTGCTATGTATATGCATCCTCATTCGAGCTATCTTTCCAAAAGCACATATAGTATTAGTAATACAGTGTTGTATAGTTTGCTTCCCCATCCAAAACAATAACAAACCAAAGAATTACCAAAACAGTATTTCTTGGTTTTCCTGCAAATAGTTATCCTCCCTTGGGGTCTTTTTTCAGTTTAGGATCATGTAACAAGCATTATTCAAACAAAAACAATACTTGATTTCTATTACTTTCAGGATCTCTGAAACTTCGAATCTACTGCACTTTCAGTGAAAACTGGTAGTTTCAAGGCCAGTGTGCTTGTACATACTCAGAACTTGAAAAAAAATCACAGATGCAAGTGTCTACTTTAATCTGAGGCATGCACCCAACAGGATCTTGGAAATCTTTAATCCATCCGAGTGTACATCAATACAAAGCAAAGTAACATAGCAACCAAAGGATTCTCAGTGAAACAGGAGATATTATTCAGGCTTATGGGCAAACTAAGATAGACCAAAATAGAAAAATTCAATCAGATAATCATTAAGTGTTTTAATCTAGAAATGACAAATTCTGACAAAGCAGCATGCCTTTAATAGCATGCTGAGATGTAGCACAAGTAGTTAGCAAATATAATGCAAAACCTGATGAAACAATATCAGACTGCATGGAGACCCATAAACATAATCAGGTTTACATTCCAGCAACATATGTTAAAGAAGAAACTGCAACCTTTCCCGCACATACTAACAAGAAAAGACACTGCATACACAAAGAGGATATGCTGATAAGGTGACTGAAGGTGACCAAAAGGCAAAACTTGTAAGTAAAGCAGAACCAAACAGTACTGGAGAATTTGAGTGAGTATTCAATATGAAGCAGGAAAGTGGCTTACAGAATTCTGTGAAGCTTATTATTTCTTTACTGAAAATTCATGTTTCAGGCAATAGATGCAGCGGATATTCAGTGGCTCCCAACTTTGGGCAACTCAAGTGTTCTTGGACTGCAATTCCCATAGCTTTCACCACTAGCTGTGTTGGCCAGGGTTTTGGGGAATTGCAATCCAAAAATACTTGGTCTACTCAGGGTTGGGAAACATTGCATTAGATGATCAATATGGAAATCAAATGTATTAAATAATTGGAATTATGATACGATTTCTAAGGCTCTCTGGAAAAACAAAATGAGGAATGGACTGTGGTACAGACTAAGAACTATTTATATCAAAAATTAGAGCAAAGCGTAAGAAGGACACTGAAACAATCACAGCACCAAAATATAATTTAACTTACACTCCTAATGAATTTTAAAGCCCATATGCAGAACATATTTGCATTAGTAAATTCAGTTGATTATGTATGAGAAGCAATGAAGAGTGAAAACAGAGGTAGTGCCGGGAAGAATGCAAAAAGCCTATTCTTCCAGGCAACACACACACACACACACACACACACACACACACACACAAAGCCTCAATGGATGACTGAGGGAACACTCCATTATTTGTGATAGATAAGAAGCAAACGTAAACTGCCTAGATGCCCTAAGCACATCCGATCTCGCCTGATTTCGGAAGCTAAGCAGAGTCAGGTCTGGCTAGTACTTGAATGGGAGACCACCAGGGAATACCAGGTGCTATAGGCGCCTAGAGTAGAAACTGGCAAGCCATTCTAGTATTCCTACTAAGAAAACTCCATGGACATGGAGTCACTAAGGGTCAGTCACAACTGTAACCACACACACACACAAAGCAAAAGTAAAGGTGACAGAAGTAGGGTGAAAAGCCAAAATACAATTTTTAGCTATCTGTACATTGGAATCAAGTATTGAAATATTACAATAACTGTTGCAAAGAAGTGAAATAGAAAAAAAGAAGATAAAAGATGTATTTTCCACAGGGTTTAAGATATCAAAGGGAAGTTTAAAACAAGACTAGGAATGCTGAAAAATGAAGAGGGAATTATATTATCTGATCAGAATAAAATTCAAAGACAGAAACTATATATTGAAAAACTATACAGAAGAAATCCCCTTAGAGAAGAATCCCTGAAGGAGTGAAAATTAATGAAAGAAACTTTAGTAAATAGATGACACAATATTGGTGGCCAAAACAACAACTTCCAATTACTGAGGAAGGTTAAAAAGGTTGATGAAAGTCAAAGCAAAAGAAAGTAAAGCAGAATTATAGCATAACAGTAAGGAGACAGAAATAATGATTAGAGAAGAATCAGAGAGATTTACACTTGACGATACCAAGATTGTTAGGTATTTTAACGCCTCATTTCAATCACCAATCAAAATCTAAGTAACAGAACTCCGGTCATATTACAGAAATTTTCTCTTGCTCTAGGTCTTCCTTATTTGGGACCAAGATTTAGATTTAGATCATTTCAACATTGCTAACAAGAGTTGATCAAACTGCCTTTGGAAGGCTTCTGAAAAAGGGATGGAATATTCGCATTGCTCCAAGATAAAAGACTGGTATGTTGCTCATGGAAGCAGTTTCAAATAGTAAATTGGCTTAAAGGAGGCCACTGAGGATAAAAAACAGCTAGTTCCAATTACTGAACTATAGACTTGTAAACAGTGTCTACAGTACATCCGTGGTACTGCTTTCCTGATTTTTTTTATCTTCTTGAATACATGGATGTATTGTATTAACACTTATTTTATTTTTAAAAGACCTACAAACATATAATAGAGTAATTATTACAAGTACTGGAAAATGAACACCACAAAACTTTTTCCAATTCTAAAGTATTGTTTCCGTTACTATCATTTTCTACACAAGATAGCTAGTTCCTAGAAGAATAAATGGCTAAGAACTTGGTGAAACTGCTCACGTGGTAAAGCACTCAGAGTCCAGATGCTCAACATTCTTGACATCAGAGTGGAAAAATTTACTATTAGTCTAGAGAAATTTAATATCACCATTCTTGTCATATCCTTCATAGCTTCATTATTAGAACAGGTCTGTAGAAGCTATAAACTAAAGCTAAATGATAAAAAATATGGTCTCTGTGTTCCATCACTTTTACATATTATAAAATACTAATCATGTCACAAAGGGTTTCAAATGAATATTATGACAAATGGGTGTCCATACACCTTCATTTCTTAAATAATACATCTCCTTACATTTTGAACTATGACACCTGTTAAGACTTCCATTTTACATTAACTAAGTGACAATAAACACTAAAGAACATATACCTCAGCCCAGAACAACACTGTAAAACTTTACCGTATTAATAACAGAACACACTAGCCATTTAAGTTTTTCACTTTTACAAAGACAGACTAATCAGTACTGTTTGTTAGTAGTTCTAGAAGTCTTTTATTTTTCACAACTGAAATATACCTAGTTCTTTGAAGGACCAGACAACTCTTATTTTACTAAATTAAATATTCAGCAACAATAACATCTACATTCTGATGTTTACCATTCTGCAGTACAATAAATATCAATATTAAGTGATGAAAAAAAGGTTTCCCCCACATTGGTATTTTAGTTACATGATATCTGTTGCATATATGTTTTTACAAGTAGTCTAGGTTAGTCAATAGCATGGTAAGTCAACTTGCACACTGAATGTGATTACAATAACAGCTACAGCAGGTATAGAGATGTGAAGGTCTGGAAAAAGAATGGATTTTTTTAAAAAAAAATCCTGTCTATTTCCGATTTTTTTCATGGAGCCTTTTGGTCTTGTTCCGTCCCCCCCAGGGCTCTAATATTTTACAAATCATTTTTTAAAAAATATGCATAGCATTAGATTATTCTAATTTCTGGGCACTGAGGACAAGCAAGTCCTAGGTTACAAAGCAAACTGAACTTACCAATGCAAGAACAAGATGCATTTCTTCCTGGAGGTGCTACTATTGTTACAAGAAAAAGGTTTCACTTTTGATTTTGCATATGGATGGGTGTGTTTGATTCTGTTATGTTCTCTTCACTAGGCCTCAAAGTATTGGAAGAAAATACAGAGCAACAAAAATGATTCTGATTAAATTTCATGCCCATTCATTGAAACGTAGTCCCACTTCCTTCTACACATTTCCCCCCTCTTCAATTCTTTTATTTAATACCATGTAGAGGAAATATGAATGGTTTATTCTGGATATTTAAACATTGTTTTAGAGGTTTTTTTGTTCCACATAAACTAGTAAATAAACAGTTCAGGAGATTGTTACTCCATTTGTTACTTACAATTACAAATAAATATTATTTAAAAAGTAAATTCTGTTTGTAATAGTTGTTTGGATACACTATATTTTAATATGCTGGTTGTGATAAATTTATGCCAAGTCAAATTGTCTATAGTCATATTTCATGTTCTTAAAGTAACAGAATGACTTTCAAGCTGTAAAAGGGGGTGGGGTGCTAGCATTTTTCCCAATTTTTCTGAAAAATTCTGTTCTCCCCGCCCCCTCAATTAAAAACTGTTTTTTTCTCCAAGCTTCTAAATTTCCAGAAATTTTACATCTCTAAGCAGGTATTGCACTGATACAATTCTGAAAAATCTAACTTCATTTGGACATAAGCTATAACATGTTATAGATATATACACAGGGACAATCATTATTTTTAAAACTAAGTTCCCTGGCACGATCTGCCAAGTCAATAGAAGTTTTGGAATACTAAGCTAAACTTTGTAAGGATTCCAAAAAGAGGGAGAGGTGAATTCACTCAGATTCATAAACCCGTCTTAAAGCTCTTCAAGCCTAGTATCTAAAACTTTAACAGGAAAAAGGTAAAACTAGCTAGTGAGTTTTGGGTTATTGATGACATGTAGCAAAGAAACATTCTTCTTTGCCATTTGTTGAGAAAATGTGGGTAACCCTTTGATAATCAGCCCAATAACCAGTAATAAACAGATCTGAATATTCACTTCAGAAGGATCTTAGCACGTGACCTGAAGCACATCCTTCACAAAACACAAAGGTGAAATTCCTTGGCCATAAACATACTTCAGTTAACTCACTTCCATTCCTGTACTAAAATTCCTGTATGAGCTGCTGTAGGTAACAGCATCTAACATGTCAATTTGCCTTCAGGTTAAGCTAGGTAACTGTGCACTTTTCTTTGTGGGAGAAAGTTTGGTGTATTCTCTTCAGTTGAAAACATACAGAACTGAAAACAGAAGATAATAAATAAAATCTTATTTTCACCTCTGTTCAGCAAATACTGGATAAGGAACGACAGTTTTCACTTGCATATAGATCCAAATTAGACAGCTACACATAGACAATAAAAGTCAAAATGGAGAAGATTAGGAGTGCCAGGCTCATCTACCTGTGTCACCTCCAGATCCCGTTGATAAAGCAGGCATGGTTTAGTCTGCTGACTAAAACAAGGATATACACTAGAACAGCACTTCAATCAGAAGGTGGTAGTGAGTTTCAGTTCAACTACTTGCTGCCACGTTCTCTGCAAAGATTTAGCAAATTTCAAAGCAGCCCTGGAAAGAACAAAAACATACAAATAAAAAAATCATTAAAATTGAAAGTTATTGTAACTTATCACAAATAATTTAAAAACCTACTATTTTTCAATTATGTGCTGTTATTATATGCTAAATGACTTTCAAGATATGTGAGATGTTTGATATGTTTTCAAGGTAAATGAGATGTTCATAAAAATAAAAATAATTACACTGTAAGTTACTATAACTTATAAACAATTTTAAAACCTACCATTCCTCAATTACTTGCTGTTACTATATGCTGAATGGCTAACAAGGTTTTCAAGGTATTATATTCAATGAATTCTTTACCACTGCCATTCCCCAAAAAGTTTCCATGAACAATCAGGGTTTGAACCCAATTCTCAAATTCTAGTGTGACATTCTATTCTGCTAAGTTTGCTAAATTTTGATTAGGCAGCAAACATCTCTACCCAGAACTGGATTGGTTTTGAAATGCCATAAGATTTCTAAAGCTGCTTATAACGTATGACAGAGGAGCACTGAAGTAAAACAAGACTGAAATTCACACAGCGCTGCCCCCTGCATTCCAAGTGTGCTTTCAGTTAAGACTTGACTCATTCATGCAATTCTCTATAGTGCCCAGATGATACTGCTTTTGATATGTCACTTTTCCCCATTTCCCAACTTTTCCGTTTCTTACTACAGAAAAGGTATTATGAAGGATTGGGCCAGAGGATTGGGCCCACAGGTGTTGTGCAAGTGCTTGCAGGGGAAGGTGGGGTGAGGAACCTGTGCTGCATGCACAACATTTGTTGACCTGATCCTCTGAACCAACCCAACCCAACAAACAATGATGTATTACAAACATATGTAGCTTTATTTTTACAAAGCGAGCATTCTCTCACAGTTCCACAGGCATTTACTGTCTGAAATCTTGTTGCTTTGTTATGAAGGCAGAAGGAAAACTGTGTGTCAGTCATTCATTCCTCACAGCAATTTCAAGAGACCACACTGGGATTCTTGAGCAAATGTGCTAAGTGCATGGATGTTGAGAACTGCAATAGCAACTCTCTGGTGAGAATCCTGTTTGCCTCAAATATGCAGTACGAGCATCATCAGCCTCAATTATCCTTTGGCAACATCATCAGCCACAGCCATGCTGCAGCTATTTTGGGAAATCAAAAGCTTTCCGACTAAATCACCAGCACAGGGTTTCTGGGATTCCTAGGGATTCCCTTTGTCCTAGGAAACCTTGAGAAAGTTAGCAGTAGCAATTTTCTAGCTTTAAATCACCCCCTCGCTTGTTCTGTGGCAGCCAATGGCTTCTTAGATTGAAGGGGATCTCTAGGGATCCCTGGAGTCTGGCAAGGGGAATGAAAAGCTTTACATTTCCTGAAATGGCCATAGTTACAGTCGATACAGTCACTGGAGATCTGTTGCTTAATTTACACAAATAAGACTCTAGTATTAAGCTGTCAGTTAGAAGCAAGTGATTCTTACACCCATTGCCTTCTACCTGGTTGATAATGTAACAGGGTCCAAGCCAGTATGACATTTTCAACCTTGAAAACTGCAGTAGCAACTCAGGACCACAATATGCATTCCAATTTAAGAACAATAAGCAAATGAAAACCAAGCCAGCGGAAGTCAATTTGTCAATATCCTAACGTGGACCTCTTATTAAGCCACTGTATATTTGCAAATGCAAATATGAAGGCTTGCTTTGGATTGGTTCCAGCCAATCTGGAAAATGACCCAAAAGCAGAGCAAGGCTACCCACAGCAAACAAGCTGAAGCCTCTTGACGGGGTTCCAGCTTGGGTGTGGGTAAGTGGGCTGGTGGACTCTGGCAATGATGTCATCTGATTGCCATCTTTAAGGGTGTACTGGCCTGTCCCCACAGAGCTCCAAACAGCAGCCCATGCAATCAGCCTCCTATAAACAGTTAACATCAAATAGTAACAAAAGGACTCCCCACCAGACATTACAAAATATGTCCCTCAAATCAAGAGGTTAAAGAATGAGCTTTCACTTAACTTTGAGATATGTAATACAGCTAGAGTGAGTGACAGTAGCTTTTTCCTTTGTTATATTTTAATACATTTTATAGTATGTTATAATAGTTATTTGCAGTTCTGACAAACATTTTTAAAAATCCTGTTCTAACCACTACTGTGATGCATCATCACCTATTAATTTTGGTAAGAGAACATATTTTCACGTTTCCATGCTATACTAGTTCATTCACAATATCCCAAATCCTGTTGTTAAGTGGAATAAGTCACACTAAAGTAGGCCCATGAAATCAGTGGGGATTTGGTGAGTCAATTCCCGTTTCTGAAACTGGTAGAAGAGAATATATAAAATGCATGCTTATATGAAAAAGTTAGAAGTTAAAATTTTAATTGAAAACTTCTGTGAAAAACTTGATTGCTGAAGATTCAATACACACATGACCTTAGGCAGTATGACAGTTTGACCTATACAGTATGTGCCTTACTCTGCAGCCGTCTGTGGCTATAATATATTATTATGCTGGGATTATGCACAACTATGCTTTGAAACAAAGGAAGGCAAAAATATCTACATGCAAGTTAACAGATCACATTTTTTAAAAAGACTTTTCAGGCCAAGGACAGACTGTACAAGTTTTACAAAACATTAGTTGTCTTGGTGTAACATGCACATATCAAAGCCAAGAAATAAATTCTAGAACTTGGACACATTGAGTCATAAAGTTATTGCAGAATCAAATTAGTTATTTCAGCCAACCACTTTTTTCCCCCTCATGGTATCATCAGTTTCTTTGACATGTGCCACAGGACATTAATTTTATAACAAAAAAGTATATTGTTCATATTTATGAATGCGTGGGTTGCAAAATAACTAATTGCATGTAGTTAAGCTTAAACGCGAAAGTCCTTAAACTCCTCAAAGTTACTTTCAAAACCTCTACTGTAGTTTTAAAGAGTAGTATGGTATGAAGTTATCCCCTATGGAAGTTCTATGCATATATTGGGGGGGGGGGGAACTGATCTGGTGAAAAGCCTTAACATTATGAGAATCTTCTTCCCAAAACTTGTAAATTAAGTTACATTTTTTTCAGTGATGTTTGCTTTGGCTAAATTTGCTTCAAAATGGTTTGTAATTTTCTGTTAGAGTCTAGCTATAAGTACTACTGACTGTTGCATGGAATCGATTTGCTGCAACACAGAAATACCAGCTGTTACAGTATGTCCTGAGAGGGATTACCGAATATTCTTAAATTGAAGTTCAATCCATCTTTCCATAAAAACACAACCAAAAGCCAGGAATGTAAAAGGAGTATCAAGTGCACCTGAGGCATTTACAATGCCCAATAGGACTGTTAGAACCAACCCTTTAAAAAGGCTTATTTTTTGAAATTTCATTATTCCAGTTGTACCTTGCTTCTATATCACACTGTATCAGGTTCTTCTGGCATCTACCATGTGGAAACACTGAAATATGTTAAGTTTGATGGTATGTTGAATTTCCACCAGGGCCTTAGTAACCTCTCAGGCTACTGTGATACTTGTGACATCTAGTGGTTATATAGAGTGGTGCAACTTCTTTTCCTCTGAAGAGTTTTTCTTTATTTACATCCTACACTTGTATCTCACTTTCTCACAAATACTATAGTTGTATCCCACTGAAGAAAGCCAGTGTAGGTTACTACTGCTCCCTATATTTTATCATCACCACTGTGTGGTAGGTAAGAGATAATGACTGGCTTAAGGTTACTTTTGATTCAAGACGATGTCGTTTGTTACATAATCTGTACAAACCTCCATTTCTCTTCAGAAAAAATGCAGTATGTCTGAGAGAGGAGACAATACACTATAAAGGGAAGTTACCTGAAACAACCTGTTGCAGTTATTCCAAACAGATGTAAAACATCTGTTCTTGCAAGAATACAAATTTACTTGACAAGTGTGCTATAATAGTGCAGGGTACTCTCAAAGTACTTCCAATGTTTAATTGCAAATGTGTATCATTATTTTAGTAACAGACCAGGACTTATTTATTTAAAGTATTTTGAATAATTTTACCCCACCTTTCTCCTTGGAAAAGAATCCAAGGTGGCTTAAAATACTGAGGGACAATATACAGCCCATAACATTTAAGACATGTTCAAGTTAAGAATTCTGGATAGCTGAGTGATTTAGATATCCAGCTGTGGAACCGAAGGTTAGGAGTTTGATTCCCCAGTATGCCTCATAGAGCTATACTCAATTATCCTTAGGGTCCCTTCTAGCTCTGGAGTTCCAAGGTCATCAGCGTCATTATTGTCATTGTCAACATCACGATGTGAAGAAAAGTCCATCTAACAAGGACATGGGAGAGGGCCTTCTCCTGTGTGTGACTCCTACACCATGGAATGCACTCTTTTCTGAATTATGATCTGGTTCCAGTGAGTGAACAAAAGTGAGTAAAACACATATTTTAAAACTGGCAACTGATATCTAACCTGCTCTATGTTGTTTTGAATTGTACCTTTACTGATTTTTAATTAGTTTTTATGCATTTTCTTAATTTTAATAAGTTTTATTTTACAGTGAGACTGGTTTACATGATTTTAAGCTAAGTTTTTATTTTTAAAAAGTTTGTAAGCTGCCTTGAGCATTATCTTTTAGTGGAAAATGTACAATTCTAATAAGCAAACACACACACACACATTTGTAGGGAATCCTTTATGAGTAGACATTTTAATAAGGGACTTTGCAGCCTAAAGCTGATACACTTAACCATTGTGGTATACTAATTACTAGAATTGCGTATAGTGAAAAATCTTTTCAGTATGCTAAAATTATTTATTTATTTATTTATTTATTTATTTATTTATTTATTTATTAATCTTGTATCCCGCACATCTTCCCAAAGGGAACTCTGTGCGGCTTTCAGCAATAAAAACAAGTGATAAAACACAAACAGAAAACAAAGCGGGAAGGCAAGATGGCGGCAAGGCCCGGGCGTATTTAAATAAAAAAAGAGAGACAACCAAACTAACTGAAAAGGTCGCCAAACGCCTCTCTGAAGAGGTGGGTCTTCAAGGCCTTCTTTAAGGCGGGCAGGGACTCTATCAGGCGCAGCTCACTGGGGAGATGATTCCAAAGCGAGGGGCCCACCACAGAGAAGGTGCGGTCTCGTGTGCGCGTTTTCCACACCTCTCTGGGTGTGGCCACCCTCAGTGAGCGTGCCTGCGCCAGTCTCGTGGGTCTGGCCACAGTTGTCCTTTGGGAGATACGCTCCTCCAGGTACTCTGGTCCCAAGCCGTGGAGGGCTTTGAAAATCAAAACCAGGACCTTGAACCTGATCTGGAGGACAACGGGGAGCCAATGCAAGCGAGCCAGGACTGGGGTGATGTGCTCGTATCTACGGGCACCCACCACCAGCCTGGCCGCCGCATTTTGCACCCACTGTAACCTCTGGACCAGGGTCAAGGGCAACCCCACGTAGAGGGCATTGCAATAGTCGATCCTCGAGATCACCAAGGCCTGCACAACTGTCCTCAGGGAGGACCCATCGAGATACTGGCGGATCTGGGCGATCCTGCGGAGGTGGAAGAAAGCAGTCCTGGAGACAGCCATCACCTGGGCTTCCAGGGAGAGGGCTGAATCCAGGACCACGCCCAGATTCCTGGCCCTGTCTGTAGGCTGGAGGGAAACACCCCCCAGCATAGGGAGGGGGCCATTGTACCCAAACGAGAGCGCCCCGAAGAACAGAACCTCCGTCTTCTCCGGACTCAGTTTGAGCCGGTTATGCTTTCCCCCAGATCAACCATACAAAATTTCTTATTTTAAAAGAGCAAAAACAACTACAATAGTTTTCATACTCCTTAAAAATCAAAATCAACTCAGATTTTAACATCATTTTGACATAAATGGGAATTTCTAAACAGACACAAATGAAATATTTCAGCTACCTACTTATTAATAAGAACCTGTATTACTTCCTACCATTCTATTTTGGAGGGAAGACAAAACATTACTTTTCCTCGCACAGGCAAGGAAAAGTAAGATTACTCCTATGTAGAAGAAGAAAGGGCTCATTTATATATCTTTCCCATAAGCAGCAGGATCAGAGAAAAGTCAAATACTGGTAGACATATTCAAAAATATAGTTTCACACCAGTCTTGAGATGAAAACTCCAGATCTCTGAAAAGGTTTTACTGCTTTACTTGTCATTTCAGCAAATCTTAATTCATTGAGCTTTCTCAGAAAACTCTTGCAACTTCATAGTTTTGTTTTCCATATTCTATCGCTGAACTCCTAAGTACTACCACAATAAACTTTTAATAATAAAATTAAGCAAAACAACAATCTGCCCCAAACTATGGCTATAACTACTATTTCAACAATAAAGCCACATAGTATGTTAGCAGTATTTGTTACATGCAAAGTTCTAAATATTCTATGCTTATTTTTTTACCAATCTGTTCATTTATATTATATTCAAACATTTAAGCAAACCCAGGAGGTTGTTGGACAGCAATTAGTAGATTCATAACTCTTTTTTAAATGTACAAAATATCAACATTAAAACACTGAGAAATTACTAAGAAAGTAAACACCAAATCTAAAAGTCTATGAATGTCCAGAATATGTTGCCAATAATTCTCAGAAAATTAACCAACCATGTATGACAAACACCCGCCCATTGTGTATCATCAATCTGTTGTATCATGCCAGTGCTAGAGATCAACAAAAATCAGCCAATTATGTCATTTCCTAATATTTAGCTTGACTTTATAAGTTGACTTATCAAATGGAGTAATTTACTAAGAAATACCAGCCCAAGTTTTAAATTTTGTTTTTAAGGTTTTTTTAAAGTAAATCCACATATTAAAGCTAGATTTTTTAAAGAAAGCTTTCTAGTTAACTGTTCTGTTGTAGCCTCTTTTCTAACACTTTAAATGTGAAGCTACATACTGTATTTGTAAATACTGGAACCATGGTGATGGGAAAGGAAGGATTTAGCCTCCTGCTATACTCTCTGTCGACTCTCTGGACAGTATTTCCTCATTTGTTTTAAAAGTTTCAATTGTTTCTTTTCCAGGCTTCAAATATAAGAGTCTGAATTCAAATATTAATTCAAATATTTCTCATGCCAAATTACTGCTGCTACAAGAAAGCTTTTGACCATATCCAACATGGCAGCGTGATGGCGTACATACAAAAAACCTACAGAGAAAGTTGAGGATCAGATGGCTAAGAACATATATAAAGAAAATATGGCAAGGGTGCATACATCTACCAATGCAATCTTGACTCCACAAACATATTTAAAGAATCACATGCTAATTCAATAAACAGTATCACTGTCAATGCAAAATTTATCAACTTCAGGAATCCAGTTGATAATCATGCTATGAACTAGATCAGTGGTTCACAACTTTGAGTAACCCAGGTGCTGTTCTTGAAATTCTAAGAAGCCTGTGCTGGCTGAGGTTTCTGGGCATTGTGATCTTAGAACACCTGGATTACTCAAGGTTGGGAGCTACTAAGCTACACAACCTGCAAATGGTTTACAAAGCCTCAAAGTCAATGAAATAATGAACACAGTCTACAAATATCTAATAAAACCAAGTTCATGGCAATCAATAAAACATAAGTGGACCAAGAAATGCAGTTAAAGAGCCCAAAATGAGTATGCAGAACACACTGACAAATTAGCATCATAGCCATGTAACAGAAGTCACAACAGAGATGGCCTAAAGCAGCTTCCTTATGATAAAGAATACAATTTAAAAAAACAACAATTTAAAATTGGCTTAATATAATGCTACATATATTTCTTTCCTTCTTGGGAGGAAAGCAATGGCAAACCTAGATAGCATCCTAAAGAGCAGAGACATCACTTTGCCAACTAAGGTCAGGATAGTCAAAGCTTTGGTTTTTCCAGTAGTGATGTATGGAAGTGAAAGCTGGACTATAAAGAAGGCTGATCCTATCCATCCTGAAAGAAATCAACCCCAAATTTTCACTGGAAGGACAGATTTTGAAGCTGAGGCTCCAGTACTTTGGCTACCTCATGAGGAGAGAGGACTCTTTGGAAAAGTCCCTGATGTTGGGAAAGATTGAAGGCAAAAGGAAAAGAGGATGGCAGAGAATGAGATGGTTGGATGGTGTCATCAACGCAACCAATATGGATTTGACAAAACTCCGGGAGGCAGTGGAAGATAGGAAGGCCTGGCGAGCTCTTGTCCATGGGGTCACGAAGAGTCGGACACGACTGAACGACTGAACAACAAATGCTACATATTCTGTGAAAAATCAAAATCAAATCTATCAACTCATGGGCTCTGAGCTATCCGTGACAGATCAGGAAAGAGATCTTGGTGTGTTGGTGGACAGCTCAATGAAAATGTCTACCCAATGTGTGGCAACGATGAAGAAGGCCAATTCCACGCTAGGGATGGAATTTTCAAAAAGGGAATTGAAAATAAAACAGCCAACATTATAATGCCATTATATAAAACGATAGTAAGGCCACACCTGGAGTATTGTATACAATTCTGGTCACTGCATCTCAAAAAAGACATAGTGGAACTGGAAAAGGTGCAGAAGAAAGCAACTAAAATGATTACTGGGCTGGGGCACCTCCCTTATGAGGAAAGGGTAAAAAATTTGGGGCTCATTAGTGTGGAAAAAGGCACCTGAATGGAGATATGATTGAGATGTACAAATTAATGCAGGGCATGAGTAAAGTGGATAGTGGGACGCTCTTCTCCCTCCCACAAAATACCAGAACTAGGGGGACAGACAGTACATTCAAATTGAGGGCTGGGAGAGTAAGAACAGACAAAATAAAGTGTTTTTTCACCCAGCGTGTTGTTGCAATTGCGGGCGCACTCGCTTCAGGTTCCAACTCCCCGAGAGGCCAGGCGATCCCTTACTCGGAATCGGGCCTTCTCGGTGGCTGCTCCATCATTATGGAACAGCCTACCCAGTGAAGTGCGCTCTGCAGAGTCCCTGCTGGCCTTTCGCAGAGCGGTGAAGACTATCCTTTTCCACGAGGCCTTTGGTGACCTAGCTTAGATTAATCCCCCCCCTTTTTTTTAGCCACCATCACCCCCAACAAGGGGTTTGACATAGTAGCAGTAAGGTTTGTTTATCGGGTGCTCCCCTGCTACAGTTCTTTTAATCTACGTGTAAATGCTAGTTTAACTGTCTTATTTTGTTCATTTCTTGTATTGTGTTCCATCTTTGCTGACCTGTTCAGCCGTGTTAGCCGCCCAGAGTTCCCTTTGGGAAGATGGGCGGGATATAAATCAAATAAATAAATAAATAAATAAATAAATAAATAAATAAATAAATAAATAAATAAATA